>CM053785.1:237822417-238439917 GCA_028749045.1 Cupressus sempervirens
GGGTGGGATAGGGAGATAGAGAGTAGGGGATTGGAGAGGATGGGATAGAGAGAGATGGATGAAAATTTGTGTTCTACTAGAACATGCTATTAACACCTACAATAACCTCTCTCTTTTTGGAGATCAGATTCCATTTTGATTTTGCAGCCTCATCTTGTGTGATGTTGAAATTTTTAGTGTTGGCTACTTCAAAGTTGACAACTTTTGAATCTCTCCAACCATTCATCGTGGGACCAAACTATATATTCTTTTAACTCTACATGGTGAAGTAAAACCTAGTCCCAAGCTCTTCACATCCTGTTGAGCACTCAAACATTCTCGAGCATGCCAAACTAAATTAACTTTAAGTGTCACTAAATGTCATAGGCTGTGATCTTTGATGGGGCATATCTCAAAGCTCATGCAAGGTATGGATGCAATTCTAGGTGCTACAGGACCATGTTGTCAATAGCTACAATAATCTCTCTCTCTTTTTGGAGATTGGATTCTATTTTGATTTTTTCGCCCTAGCTTGGGTGATGTTGAAACTTGTAGTGTTGGCTAGTACAAAGTCACCAACTAGTTAATCTCTCTAACCATTCCTCATGGGATCAAACTATCTATTCCATTAGCTCTGGGTGGCTAGGTAAACCCTAGTTCCAAGCTCATCCTATCCTATTTAGTGCTCAAACATTCTCAGGCATGCTAAACAAAATTGACCCTAAAAGTCATTAAATGTCATAGGGCAGTGATCTTTGAAAGAGCATATCTTGGAGCTCATGTGAGGTATGGATGTAATTTTGGGTTCTATGGGACTTTGTTATTGATAGTGATAATAAGATGTCTCACTTTTTGGATATTAGATTGTGTTTGATTTTTTGGCCCCATCTTGGGTGATGATAAAACTTGTAGTGTTGGCTAGTACAAAGTTGTCAACTGGTGAATCTTTCCAACTATTTTTCATGGGATCAAACTATCTATTCCATTAGCTCTGTGTGGCTAGGTTAACCCTAGTCCAAAGCTTGTCCCATCCTATTGAGCACTCAAAAATTCTCAGGCGTGCTATACTGAATTGACCCTAAGAGTCATTAATTTCCATTGGGCAATGATCTTTGATGTTGCATATCTTAGAGCTCACATGAGGTATGGATGCAATTCTAAGTGCTACAAGATTGTGTTTCCAAAACCTACAATAACCTCTCTCTCTCTCTTTTTGGAGATCAAATTTGGTTTTGATTTTGTGGCCCCATCTAGGATGATTCTAAAACTTGTAGTGTTTGCCAATATAGAGTCACCAACTAGTGAATCTCTCCAACTATTTATTGTGGGATTCAACTGTCTATTATGTTAGCTCTACATGCTCAAGTAAACCCTAGTGCTAAGCTCACCCATCCCATTGAGCACTCAAACATTCTTAGGCACACCAAATTGAATTGACCCTAAGAGTCACTAAATGCCATAGGGAAGCAATCTTTGATAGGTCATATCTCAGAGCTCATGCAAGGTATGGATGCAATTCTAGGTGCTACTAGACCATGTTTTGACACCTACAATAACCTCTATCTTTTCTTGGGAGTTAGATTCTATTTTGATTTTTTTTCCCCATCTTAGGTGATGCTAAAACTTGTAGTGTTGGCCAGTACATTGTTGCTAACTGGTGAACCTCTCCAATCATTCATCGTGGAATTGAACTATATGTTCTATTATCTCTGGGTGACTGGGTAAACCCTAGTCCCAAGCCTGTCCCATCCCATTAAGCACTCAAACATTCTTGGGCATGCCAAACTAAATTGACCCTAAGAGTCACTAAATTCCATAGGGCAGTGATCTTTGATAGGACATATCTCAAAGCTCATGCTAGGTATGGATGCAACTATGGGTGCTACACGGCCATTTTGTCGAGACCTACAATAACATCTCTCTCTTTTTGGAGATCAAATTCTGTTTTGTTTTTTTGGCCCCATCTTGTGTGATGTTAAAACTTGTAATGTTGACCAGTACAAAGATGCCAACTAGTGAATCTCTCGAACCATTCAACATGGGATAAAACTATCTATTTTGTTAGCTTTGCATGGCTAGGTAAATCTTATTTTCAAGATATTACCATCCTATGGAGTGCTCAAACATTCTCAAACACTCGAAACCAAATCAACCCTAAGAGTTACTAAATGTTATAGGGAAGTGATCTTTGATGGGGCATATTTTAGAGCTTGTGCAAGGTATGGATGCAATTTTAGGTGCTACAAGATCATTTTTCAACACCTACAATAACCTCTCTCTCTTTTTTGAATCTAGATTCTATTTTGATTTTTTGATCCCATCTCAGATGATGTTGAAAATTTTGGTATAGGGCACCTAGGTGACAACTAGATATGTCATCTCATCCAATGATGGAGACTCATGATAGAATGTAAAGGGGTGATCATAAACAACATTTTGAACATGTTAGTTTTTTATCGTAATCCTTATTTGTAAGGTCAAGGAACTTGAGATCATCTATAAACCCAAGTTGCCTTAGTCCTAAGGATTTTTTACTTTTTATTTTTTTGTTAATATGTTGACTCAAGATGTTTTTTGAGAGTCATTACACCTTATATAGGTCCTATGTGCTACCAAAAACCACTTGGTTAAGTTCTAGGAAGAGTTAGTATAAAAATTACATTTTGCAATAAAAGTTGCTGACAACTTTTTGGCAATTATAGCAATTTTATGGAAAATGTTGAAATTAACCTTGTAACCTACCAAACCAATTAGTAATTAGTTGGAATGGATGTCAAATGATGAAAATACCCTCTATGAATCTAGAGAAGCCATAAGGTTTTGTTCGTTATTAAGTTCTTTTTATATGGCAAGGAATCAATACTAATGTTAAACTTGTATATAGGATCACTGAGTTATTGTCAAATTATCATTAGTCCCTATTTTAGAATAGCAAACCCAAACTTTGTTAGAAAAAAACACCACTTTAGCTACATGGTATCACTAAATGGAGTTAGTGGAAGATGTTAAGAATGTTATTGTTTGTCTTAATAGTCATTTCATGGGTTTGTAACATAATCACTTCCCTTTGGGAAGAGTTGGTTGAAAATCAACAAATTACATGTTGTTGCAAAGAAAATATAGTCATAGGATGTTGGAAGATTGTTTTCACTCATAGAATGTTGAAGAATCTCTTGGAAGGATGGAATAGATGATATAATAAAGTGTGTGAGATAGTTATTAGGTGTTCCTTGAAGTGTCTAAGGTGTTAGTTTGAAGAAAGAAGTTAATTATGATCCATCTCTCAAGTTTTCTCATTTTTCCCTTATTGCTTCGCAAGTCTTGAATAGGAAAGTGATCAAGTAGTGTTGTGAAGTTGGGTATAAGTTTTTTTAGTGCTGCTGTAACCAAGTTGGAAAGAGTCTTTGAACATACTTAGGAAGTTGGGAAAGGTATTTTTCCTTTAAAATGTTCTTGTTGGGAATCCACTAGCTTTTGGTGAGAACTCTACATTATTTTGGATGCAAATTACATTAAAATTAAATACATGAAATGTACTTAAAACATAAAAAGGAAAAACAAGATATATATTATGATAACCAATAATGTCATACATGAACAAACATATAATATAATATGATAAGAAATAATGTCATAAATGACCAAACATATCATATATTATGATAACGATCAATGCCATAAGTCTAATAATTTTATGCATCAAATATATGTCATACATCAAATATAAAATGTCATATATACATCAAATGTATGTTGAATATGTCCACCAATGCCAATACATGTGTGTCTATCCCTATATCTTCTCTTTCCCATGAGAGGAAGGAAACAAATACCTAGAGGTCTTTAATCCTTGCCTAAAAGGAGATGATGGGGATGATGGGGTCTTCCTCAGACACTAGCTCATCCTCTTGTTTAGTCTTCTCTCTAGCTCAAGCTGATACAAACAAAGTAGATATGAATAAATAATTTTATTATACATTGAAATAAAATATATGTACACACAAAATTAATTATTTCCTTACCACCATCAAATAATCACTCTATACATCCACCTCAAAGACTCATAGATGATAAAGTGTAACAAGACCCTACTACAATTCAATCAATATCTAATCACTTGATCATACTTATAAATACTATTTGAAATTTCAATACTAACTATTATAAATAAAAATTAAAACTATGAAAACACTTTCATACCTCAGTCGATCGCTCTAAACTAGCCATCATGGAAGAAACTCCACAATCGATGGACTAGCAAAGATGATGAAGAGTCTCAGACATCAACAATTGAAAATGATATATAATACAATTTATATGTAACATGAAACAAATATAATTAAATGGATATAATTAACATGAAACAAATTTACCTTTACAAAGCTTGTATCATGTCTTGGCTTAGAGTCCCTTGTTAATGTCGATGTTTAAGTAGAGAACTGATGCACATGGATAATTTTTTTTTGTCAATCATTCATATGATTACTTAATATATATGTATTAATTTAAATGAATAAATTGATACATATGTCTCGTCACATCGACGAGACATAAAATAGGGCTAAGAAATTTGTACTAGGGCCATCAACACTCTTACCCTAAATTTTGAACAATGTCAAGACATGCTAGTTAATTAGTCATTCACTATACATATGAAATGTGATCAAATAAGTTTATTATAATTGTAATTTACCTTTGTTTTAATGCTAAATGTGTCACATAGTATCTTATCAGTGACTAGCCCATCATCCATAGTGTTTCCAACATGACTACCAAATGACCATGATGCAAGGAAGGCTCCTCCTCAACTAATGGAATAACACAAAAAATGAGGGTCTGTACTAGTCTCTACGTGTTCCTTCACTACTGAAGGAATAACCACATGCTCACCTTCTGGCTTGATAACATGTGCCCTATTTACATTAGGGTGATGATGTGCCCCCACCCTCTCAAATGATGACCCCTCACCTTTACCTTGAGAATCTAACATATCAAAATAATTAAAGATCTCCCCAAAGAAAAATTCATAATACAATTTCTTTAAGAAATACATTGGAACCTTGTGATTATTGTAGGAAGGGGGATCAAAGACCATCCACCATCTAACCCAAAAGTTATTTTTAATATCATCATGTATGCACCAATGGATGGAGAACCTTTTAGTTGTATGTTTAACAATATCTTGTTCTCCAGGTTTTTTAAAAAATGCAATATGCTACCTTTTTCTATTTCCTTTTTTCTTACATCTTTATAGGATTTTTTTTGCATAATATCTTCTTTGTTTTTCTCTCTTAACATGCCAAATATCCAATTGACCACTAACAAAAGCTACATGGCTCATAAGGAGTCAAGAGAGGATGCCTATTGTGCTCTCATAGGATTAGTATTCCCACAAGCTTTCAACCTACCAATGATTGCTTCTAATTTATTTTTCCTTCTTTTTATTTCATTCATTATATTGTCTTCAGTGCTAAGAGGAGGTCTTTTAATTGGTGAAGCCTATTGAAGTTCATTTTGATCTTGTGGAGAGCTTTTATTTTGGTTTTGTTGATTAGGATGGGGATTTGGTAGTTTATTATTCACATTTCCCAATTAGAAACCAATTGCAATTTAAATAAATACAATTGTTTTTGAAGAAAAATTAAAAAAACATTTGAAAAACATAAAAAAATACGAATCAATGCAAAAAAACACAAAAAATGCAACAACAAGAGTATAAACCATACTACATGATCCCTATCTTGATCTCTGACGATGAGGAAGCATTTTGAGGATGATATTGAGAAAGAATTTCAACTTTTACAAATTGCATGCACATTGTTGAGGGGAAAGAAGGTAGCAGGAAATTAAAAAAACTAACATGAAATGAAATGGGCCACAGGTTTGCAGCCCATATATAAAAATTTCAATGTTTTTAAAGCATGCATTGCTATAGAATTACATGCTTTTAGAATTATAAAAATCTAAGTTGGGTGTCATGTTTGTGGCACCACAAAATGGTGCATTCTTCCTACTCTCACTTTTGAAAAAACACTAAGAAGACTACGAGATGGTGGAGGTATGGATGACTTTAAATTTCTTAAGGATGGAACAAGGAGTAAAGAAGAGAAAAATAAGATTGAAGAAGACCTAATGGCTAAAATGGCTAATTTGAAGTACTCTCCAAGAGAACTGACCAATTAAGTTTCCACTATCTTACTGAAGGTTATTGCATATCAATGGGAAAATATATTAAATATTGCTAGAGATATCAAAGTATAGACCTTAAGAAATATTATGCCAAATATTTCTAACAAGAAAGTCAAGGAAGCATTGAAAAAGAATGAATAGAAACTAATACCTAGATTCAATGCATTCCTTATTTTGTCAAAAGATATTGAAGCTATGGTGCAATCAAATAGAAATACATGAAATAAAATCTATGTATTGCATAATGTAAAACCTATTGAGGAGGTTCTATAAGTAATTGATGAAGAACATGTGGATGATCATATAATCAGTGAGGATCTACCTAAGATTTAGGATATCCAAGATTCTAATTCTGAGAAGATAGTAGCAGAGGTAATGGCCTCCCTTATAAACTCTCTGAGAAAAGCCTTAGATCCATCTATCTTAGAGAAGGATACTATTGAGCCACAATCAATTGATGTAAACATAGTTCTATCAAGAACCCAATTGACTATTAGAGTTTTTTTACTAAGTGCAATGATGAGTGTTATTTCAACCACTTCATCTATCAAGGAGTAGGCCCCACTCTTCATAAGAACATGGAAGACTGAGTCTCAACAATGTATTATGAATATTCTTGCTATTATTTTAATTTCTTTTATACTTGATACTATTCCTTCTTCTAGTGTTTCAACAATAATTGTAATGATAGTGGAGGTTAAGCCTCAACCAAGCATGGAGGATTTGAGTAAAGGAAAAGAAATTATTCTTTCTACTATTTAGAAAGAAAAGGGTAAAGAGGTAGAGGCATCCAATGATGAGATTGATCTAGAGGAAGACATAGTCATACCAAATTGGGATCTCTCCAATCTAACATCTGATTAGATGGACACTCTAGGAGAGCTTTGGAAGAAAAGGGTAAGACAAAAAAAGCTAAGAGCTAAAAAGAAGAAGAGAAATGAAGTGGTTGAAAACATTTAGGGTATATTTTTTGATGCACTGAGAATTGTGGTTGATGAGAAGCAACCTATATTGGATCACCTTTTTGACATTATGCACAAGTTCAGTGAAGAATTGAGCAGACAGGAAAAAGTTCTATAGAGGGTAGAAAGGAAATTTGAAAAAAAAGTTTTGGAGAAATTGGGACAAAAAATTACAATTGATCAACTATCCACTATTCTTGTAAATTTTAAAATTTTGTTAATAATGATGTTTTCTTATTTACAAAGTTAAGTGACATTGCTAATTTTACAAAGGAAATAAAGGAGAAGTTGTCAAGAATTGATGCTGATCTAAAGGCAAGTGCACACTAGTTGTCACTTGACCCTAGTACTAACTCTACACATTCTATGAAGTTCATGTATCTAACATACTTGTAGGTAGAATTGTTGAGGGAAGAAGCTAGAATAAGGGATACACTAGAAGATATTTAGAATATGACAATTCCCAACATGGATGCAATGGAAAAACATATTGTGCATGCAAAAGCATTAATCCAGGACAAAAAAAATTCAATTGTTGATCACATTATGGAATTATTAGCTAAAGTGCAAATAGCTTTGCATGCTTCCAAGGTTTTGCAAGCGAACTGGGACAAAACCATCTCCATAATTTTGAAGGTACATAGTGATTTCCTCTCACATTTTGGTATTGCCTTGTAAATATGCATTTTTGGTATTTGTGTCAAAATCAAGGGGGAAATAGTTATTATCATACTATCACTTGCATATGTATATAGGGAAGGACATCCAAAGAGAAATGTAGTTATGTAAAATGGAGCTACAAATCCAATTTTGAAAATTTAAAATATAGTTATTGCTTATTGAGTTGTTGATACAACATTAAAAAATGATTTGCAAAACCAAGCATATTGGTAGGGGGAGTTTTGACTTATATTTTGAGAATTCAAAATTTTGGTATGATAAGAATTTTCATTAGTAATGATAAAGGGGGAGATTTTTGACATGATGTTCAAATCATTTTACATTTTGTGGCTAAACACTTATTCAATTTGATTGGCTACACCATTGTCAAGCTTCACAGTATAAACCAAGAAGGATGTAGTGCTAACTAAGCTAATAGTGTCTACCAAGTTAGCCATGTTAACCAAGCAGCAAGAACATAGTAAATTGACTATGATGTAGTGTGAAATGAGTCCTTCAACGTCAACCAAGTTATCCATTATTCACTAAGCCACCAAATGATAATCAAGTTCATGCCTACTCTCAACTGATCAATATTGACCAAGCAAAAGTTTCAACTGTGTCATAGCTTGTTGAGTTGATAGTGTTTTTGAGTGTCATAATATCACCTAAGTGTTCTTCAGATTTGAGTTACAATAGTAAGTCGACTTAGTGAAGATTATTTGAATTTGGTGTTATAGCTGACTCTAGAAGGTAATTAATGGTGATTGTTATATATGTAATACATCTTATCATATCCAAGTGAGAATGTGTAACAAGTAAGAAGAAGAATGAATATAAATTAGAAGAAAAAGGCTACAAGTAGTATAAGGAGAAATGGAGTCCCATCCATCACATAATGGTGATCAATTTACATCAAACAAATCTTGTACAATAAACCAAGTTCCAAAACAAAGATCAACTACTCATGCAACCTAATAGCTGCATCAATCAAATCCTCTAAAAGGTTAGACATAATAGTCTTATGTTGAATCTCCTAAGTAAGTGCATACTTCATTGTATTGTATAAATCCTTTTACAAGGTGGACCTAATAGTCCTTATTGCTCCTCAAAGGGAAAACCACTAGAAGTGATCAATTGTGGGCCTTAACATACCAGCTTTATACTGCAATCATAAAGCTTGTGGGTATCATCCCCACCCCAATTTTACTTTTTATTTGGAAGGTTTTAGGGTTACCAAATATTGTGTTAAGTTTTAGAATGTTTTATTGTTTTCAATCTTTCATGCATGCAATTAGATCAAAATATCTTATGAAGGATCAATTAGTGAATAAAAGTTAAAGTTTTATTAGTTCCTAGTTCCATACCCCTATCCCCCCCCCCCCACCAAAACCCCATAATCACCAAGGCCCACATACATTTCTAACAAATTCCATGCATGCATACATACATATATGCCAAAATTATTCAATATGCATATATACAATTAACTCCAACAACTTACTTTATGAAAATGTACCAAAAACCTAAACTTCATTTCTTATATCATTTTAATACTAATTTTGTAAGGTCTTGCTAGGGAATTCAAGATGAAACACTATTTTAACACAAAATAGGCACAATATTCTTGAAATGCTAATGTACATGACTACCATAATTACATAATCTACTCAACTTTAACTTTCTTAATTATTGACAAAGAAAAAAATTTGGAAATGGAACTAATAATGTGTTAATACCTTAAATTTAAATACATCTTTTCAAACATACAATACTAAATTGTCCTCTCTGGGTTCTCTCTTATCAAAACTAGAGATTCATTCTACCGAATCAAATAAATACATCAATGAATGAATACTTAGAAAATTTTACCAGATACATCATATGTAATCCTGCCACTAATGATTATACTCTCTTGACTCATATTTGAGTGCCAGTCCAAATGTTCCTAATTCTTTTCCTTGACCAATAAATAAATCATCATTAAGAGGGCCATAGGATGTGTAACTTCCTTGATTCCAATTATTAATAACCAAATAAAATAAATAAACTATTAGATCTTAATTACTATAAAATATTCCATATTTAATTCTCTCTTATCAAGATACTTTTCCTAATATTTGGCTAGTCTATAACCAAATTATTTTACATTATACAAGCATCACTAAAATCCTACTCAATTCCAATTAAAAACAATATATCTCATTTATGACTTATAATAACTTAATTTACTTTAAGTCAAACATACTAACATTTCCTTGTCAGATCCATTAATAGTTATTCTTTAACATATCATAATTCAAATCTAGAAAACATATTCCATATTAATAGGATGATTTCTAATTAACATTGTACATACTTGTACAAGTCATCATTTCAATATGCTATGTTATTCATTTAATCCTTGTAGGGAGATAATTACAGGGGTATACATGTATCCTAATAGTAATTTCTTGATAATATTCATCTATTAATTGGAGTAACTAATCTAACCATTCACTTAGTTATCTACTATATGATAAATTACTATGTGCCTTGACTATAATAAAGTTCTTTTCTAACTAATTCTTACCATCCCCTAATCATTCAACATTGAAATTTAAATATAATTATGCATTTTTTCTCCTTGGTAAACTTTTCATAATATAGTCTTACTCTATTGAACATCCATTCCAATTACAATGGCATATATTTCTATCTTAGTATTTCCATCTAGATAAATAGGTCAAACTTTCTTTTTCTAATCACATTAAAAGAGTCATATTTGTAGTGTAATGTAATGTACATTTTCCCTTTCTCTCACCTATCTAACCACCCATTTCAATGTTCCAAATATAATTATAACATTTTATCAATGATTATATCAACCTCCATCTAGGTGAAAATTACTACCTAAAATAATATATATGAAGCTAATAGTAGTTACAACATAAATGTTATCAATGTAGCATACACTAAAGGAACATTATCAAGTAGCATCCACATAAGATGAATTGATTCCTAATGAAAACTATTGGCATCTATAGGGCCGCTCATTTGAGATACGATATAGACAAAAATGACCACACAAGCACAAATCATACAAGGATACATATAAATCTTGAAACTAAATCCCACAATAGTGATTAAAATACAACAATAAATCATCAAGAAATCACAAATAATAGAGAAAAATGAATAAGCTCATTTGAGATAGGATATAGACAAAAATGACCACACAAGCACAAATCATACAAGGATACATATAAATCTTGAAACTAAATCCCACAATAGTGATTAAAATACAACAATAAATCATCAAGAAATCACAAATAATAAAGAAAAATAAATAACCAAATGAGATAAAAATTCAAGGCTACAACTAAAGTGAGTTTCATCACGTAGTCCTCCTATTGGGTTACTTGGAAATCTCTCATAACCTAAACACCCAACTAGGCACATGTGGAGCCAAACACATTTCATGAAAATGAAGGTAACATTCTTGTGCCATCTTAGTTGCACCTTCTCCCTCTGACATCCCTACCTTGTACTAACACTAGACACATGAGAAAGAAATCAAATCAATATTCATAATGTGTGTTTCTTATTCAAAGTTTGATTATTTAGTTATAACTTTATTGAACAATTTGTTATTATTAAACTAATGAGTTAGCCTAACAGCATACTTTGACAATTGAACTCAATGATACAATTTTAGCATTAAAGGGACCCTTGGAGTTGAATCTTAGAGAGACCAATTTAAGCCCTCATAGTTTCCTTCTTACAAACCAAATTAGTCATACACCATATATAGCTATATCAATTAACTTTTATAAAGTATACAAATAGGTATATTGTTATGTAAAGGAAAAAAAATATAAATGAATATTTTAAATACACTAGTATTTTAATAATACAATGGGTACTAATTAACCATTGAATGAATTAAATATATTTTTTATAAATAATTATAAAAATTATTTTAAAAAATTATTTTTTGGATTATACCGTACCTCTAGTATTATGAATAATTCAAAAAAAAAAATTAAGCAAGGAAGAGAACCTAGACAATATATGCTAAAATATTATCTCTAAACATCAATCACAATGACTTCTTTACCACTTCTACAACCTTTTTTTCCACCTCCACTCATGGTGTACTCTGTTTTTGATGAACCGTCTCCTCTAGATCTGAAATAGTGTTGTTTGATTTTTTTTCTTGTCACCTCTTCTAATAGGGACCCCCTTGTCAGTAGAGGCACCTCTAACACTAAAAAATGTTAACTTCTAAAGATATCATTGGGGTTCTATATGACTTAGAATTTATTCATAGTTCTTACCCCAAGGAAATCTTGGGGAAGGTTGAGCATGTTAAATCAAAAAATTGAACTAGAAAGGTGCACTTGTGGGACATTTTGCCTCTAGTGCCCTACCTAGGCTAATGTTGGCTTAGAGATGAGAGCTAATGGCCCACTAGAAAGAAGTAAGAATGAAGGTGACTTCTCAAGAGATGGGTCATGGGAAGAAACATACCTTCAAAGACATTCATAAAGATAAAAATTGAAATTCATCACATAGAATATGAGGGGCCTAAACAACACTTGAAAAAAAATTCATTGAAGAAAATGATATTTGACCACAAGGTGGATATTATTCTCATATAATAAGTTGAAATGAATAAGCAAAATATTGACAAAATGATGGGGGGTAAAAGTACAAAGTTGTCTCACCTTTCAAGTTGACTTATCTAAATGACTGAATTTGAGTATTTCTATCTAAAAATCAATTTTGTTTAAGCATATAATCTAGATAAATTAATTCTAGCTAAGTAATAAATGGTCTCACACTTTTCCAATTGGAAATGTCTATTAACTACATCTTTTATACTAGTTTGTATCCAATTACTAAAGAAATAAAATCATTTCAAAAAATTGATGTTTCAATAACTCTTACTATTTTTTATGATACTTTTTTCAAAAACATATAAACACCATTTTATAGAGATCAAAGTTAGGAATACTATCATATAGAGTCCATAGTGTTTTAATTAGATATAGTATGTTGTAATTATAAAATTATACAAGTACATATTTGAAGACTTGAGAAGATGTTTCTTTTGAGAAAGAAAAAATTATTAAATCTTATCAAAAAGATAAAAAATTATGACTTTCTAGAGGATAGAGTCCTCCAAAATGTATAATTTTTCTTTTGGTTAGAGTAGATTTATTTTGAAAAATGTGGTGGGAGATGAAAAATATTAATTTCAGGTGAGTTGAAATTTGAATCATTATAAAAGAAAAAATATAGCTCTAAAGCCAACTTTTTATTTTTGTTTTTTCGAGCTATATATGCTATCTTTAACATAATTTGAGATCAAAGGGAATAAATTTATTTCCATGTAGTTTTGTGGTGGGAACTAGACCCCTAATTTCTAACATTTTTTAGCAACTAAAAAGTTATCTTAAAAAAATATAAAAACATATCAATTCTTGTTCCAAATAATTATTAAAAATTACAATCCTAAAATTTATCCATTTCTACAGATTTCATTATTTGACTTCATTTTCAAATTCTAAATAATAATAACAATTATACTTTTGTTAGCCTTTTCCTATATAAAAGGTGACATAAGTTTGCGCTTTTACCTTGGATTATATATGGTATTGTGCTAAGTATTCTTATAGTGAAGTGGTAGGTACCTCAGGGGGGGTTGTGACTATGTGGAATCTATAAAGTCTTGTTCTGTAGGAGATTCATATTCATCCTCTTTTTTTGGAGATGGCCATTTTTGATAAGGTAATTAGTTGGGTTATGTTCAATTTTTATGCTCCAAATACTCATGTGGGCAGGGAGGCTATTATAGGTTTAAGAGGATGCCTCTCCATGCATTACTGATTTTAGTTGATGCAAGGATAGATGGAAAATTAGGGCTAGAGGCATGCCTAACTATCCAAACACCTTGTTGAGTAAATACAACAGAAGAAAATACCAAAGAACAACATGAAAGAAAGATAAAATAACAAATATATTTTTTGATTCATCATAATATCAATCAATATGCCTGGCTATGAGACTTTCTAGTTTATAACTAGTACAAGCTCAGATATACATCCAAATGAATCTAATATGATAGGACTATAATCAGATATCCAAACTCTTGCTTGCTAACTTCTATGATTCTTATACTTTATCACCTATGATCTCTTTTTTCTCTTCTAAACCTAAGCTACTTATACATGCCAAGATGGCTTATACAAGATTTTTGATTTTATAATAGAGAAGTCCAACCTCATAATGGTCTACTTGCATCTAGATGTATGATCCTTGCATTTAATTAATAGCTTTAAATAAATTAACTAGTCTAATCTTACTAAGAACCAACATAGCCAAACTTGGTAAAATAAGGAATCAAGTGTCAAAAAAAATAGCAAGATCACTTGGCACTTGAAGGAACTTGACAACCATAGAACTTGGTCAAAGAAGGAGCTCGACCGTCACAAGGAACTCGACCAATACTTTACTCAACAATTATTGTGCTTGACCAATACTAGAACTTGACAATAATTTTGACTTGCCAATAATTGACAAAATGCAAAAAGATGACAAGGATAGAAAGAAAACCAAGGATGGTTCTACATTAGGAAAGTAGGGCTAAGGTAAATTATTATCCTGAATTATTGACATGTCACAACCTCAACTAAATCCAACTCATATTGGGAAATCCATTTAGCATCTTCCACTAGTTTGTTCTTCCACTTCACCAAATATTCGTAGAAATATTTTCCTCTTTTGCATTTACCAACTCTTTGATCTAATATCTATTCAACCTCTTCAATATGCTTCTTATGATAATCATCTAGTACAAAAAAATCATTATTTGACTCATTATAATTATTTAAATCATCAATATTGAATTTAGGGGATATATCCATGTCATAAGGTAACCCAAATTCATAAGAATTACCACTGTCAAACTTCCTCAAGATCTTCCAAGGTCCAAAATTCTTCATTTTTAGTATATTGTGTGTTCCAATAGTAAATCTACCTTTCTTCAAATGAACCATCACCTCATCTCCATCTTCAAAAATATGGTGTCTTCTAGATTTTTTTCTATTCTCCTTGTGCTTTTGATTACTTTGTTCCAACCCCAACTTCACTTATGAAAATATTTCATAACTCTACCTAATACTTCTCCTTCAAGTCTCCTCTTCTCTTCACCACAACATCCATCAAATCTAATAGACCTCTAAGATACATTCTAGTAATAATCTAGAAATGTATTTTTTGATTACAAATTCCATACTGATATCACTCCAAGGTTTCTTATGAACATAAATAGGTTTACACAAGAGATTACCTTGACTCACTCCTTTTGCAACTTGACAAATTCCACAAATATTAATAAACTTCTGAACATCCTTATGCATGTATGGCTAGTAATCTAATTGAAGAAAACTTCTGAACATCCTTAACAAACTTCCAACGTATCTAACTAATCAAACACAATGTGTTTCATTAATCAAATTAACTCTCATACAAGTTATTGGTATAAAAAATTGAATTCCTTGGATAACATACCTTCTTGAATCAAACACTCACCATGCTTACTCCATTGATTTGATAGATTTTGTTCTATGCACTCATTCCACATATTAAAAAAATTAGGGCTAGTGTTATACAATTGCTTCATCACATCAAAGCCAAGAACTTCAATCTTCATCTCAAAAAAAAAAGAATGTGTTCTACTCAATGCATCTATAATTGTTTTGGTGACTCCACTTTTATGGTCTCTCAAAATGGGAAACTTTTCATGTACTCAACCTACTTCATATGTCTATGATTAACCTTATGTTGAATTCCCAAATACTATAAATCTTTATGACAAGTATATAGCACAAAATCCTTAGAAATATAATATTATCTCCACTTTTTCAAGGCTTGAAAAGTAACATAGAACTCTTGATCATACACAAAATAATTCCTTTTAGCATCATTCAACTTCTCACTAAAATAAGCAACATGTTTTCCTTCTTGACTAAATAAAGCTCCTATTGCACAAACGCTTGCTTCACATTCAAATTGAAATACTTTATTAAAATCAAGTAGAGAAAATACAAGTAATTGAGTAATATTTTGTTTCAAAGTCTCAAAAATCTTACCAGATCCATGTTTCCACTTGAAATCATTTTGATCTCCTATCATTGTCTAATTCATGGCATTACAAACTGAACTATAATTTCTTATGAACTTTCTGTAGAAACTAGCCAAACCATGAAATGATCTTACAACATACACATTGTTAGGTGTAAGCCATTCACTAATTTCTATACTCTTCTTAGGTTCCATTTGCAAACCATAATCTAAAATTAAAAATCCCAAATACAAAATCTCTTCTTACATGAATGAACATTTCTTCAAACTAATCAACAACTTGTCCTCTATTAGCCTCTGTAATACTTACCTAATATACTCAAGAAGTCCTTCCTTAGTCTTATGAATGTAATAATAACATCCAAATAAATAGTCACAAAATTACCCAAAATTGATTTTAAGACCGCATTCATCAATCTAATGAAAGTACTTGGTGAATTAGTCAAACCAAAAGGCCTAACCAACCACACATTTAAACTATTTTTTGTCTTAAAAGAAATCTTCCACTCATCACCTTCTCTTATTCTAGTCTGATGATAACCACTCTTCAAATAAATCCTATTAAAATAGTTGGCTCCACTCAAACAATACATTATATCATCCATTCTTGACATAGGAAACCTATACTTCATTGTTATCTCAAGCTAGTAGCTGTAACATTCTTACACATTCTCCATTCTCAAATCTCCCTAGGTGCCAATACAATAGGTGAAATACATGGAATCAAGATTTCTCTTATCAAACTTTTCTACAACAACTCTTGCACTTGTTTACTAAGTTCTTCATTCTCTATAGGTGTCAATCTATATGGTGCTTTATTTGGAAAATGACTCCAGGAATCAGATCCATACAATGGCTTATAGTTCTTACTGGTGGTAAACCATCAGGGATACCTTCTACAGTAGTATACTTTTACTCATTCAAAAACTCTTTAATTTCCTATAGCACTTTCAACTAACACATTCATCTTTTGTTGTCACTCAACCTCTATTTACTTATGTCGTTAAACCATTACTATTTTTGTTACTCAACCATTACTATCACAACTTAATCCTCTAGGAATTATAGTAACATAAACTTTCTTCTTCTTCATCATCTCTTTCTCAAATTGTGTCTTATTAGCCATATAAATTCTAATAGTAGTAGAATTTACCTCATCTAGAACTTCAATAAAAGGAAACAATTTTTTCTTTACTCCATTCACCCAAAGAGTATATTTATTTAATCTACCATCTTGCATAGGATTTATAACAACAATCCATAGGCATAATATTACACAAAAGTTCATCAAAGTAGCTTTCAATATTGAATTTCACAACGCATTGCTTACTTACCAACAATTTCTGCTCATGCTTGATCTATGAAACATAATAGATTTTAGGGTGTCTCAACCTTTGTAACTTCAACTTTGCAACTAACTCCTTCAATGTGAATTTTTTTGAAATTTCATGCTATCAATTATCACTTTCCAACATTTTCCTACTATCTTAAATCTGATTTTGAAAATACTTGTCCTTAGGAGACATTCTTCATCAATTATTTCACAACACAAAGTTATGCTTACCATCAGGTAATCTCCAGCCTCAAGTGCACTTGGTGAACCCTCAAGATCCCCTTGAATCATAACATTTTCCCCATTTTTACTTTCATTCCTCTTACATAATGTTTAAATTCAAAGGCTTGATGTTCTTCTTTACCGTATTAAAGTAATTACCACTAAATCCTCCTCTTCTATAACCACCTTGATAATAATTACATCTTCCATGGTAAGAACTCCCACATTTCCGATTAGTCTTTCCTTTCTCATCACTTTTCCATTTAGATTTTTCTTTATCTTGCACAAAATTATCAGATCTACCACTTTCTTCATAAGATTTACCTCTACCTCTATGAAATATACCAGCTCTATCACTTTTTCTTTGTTCATTCTTCTTTGTAAAGATCTCCTCAACTTTCAAGGGATATTTATATGCTTCTTTCACACTATCCAATTTCACAAAATTGATTTCATCTTGAATTCCAAGTCTCAATCCATTTAAGTACCTTGCAACTTTCTCAACCATATCATCTACATGCCTAGATATAATATCCAATCTACAAAATTCCTCAATGTACTCCTTCATAGTCATGTCAATTAGTCTCAGGGTAAAAGTACAAAGTTCTATCACCTTTCAGGCTGACTTATCAAAATGACTAAATTTGAGTATTTCTATCTAAAAATCAATTTTACCAAACATATGATCATAATAAATTCATTCTAGCTATGTTATATTTGTTCTCACACTTTTCCAATTGGAAATATCTATTAAATGCATATTTTATACTAGTTTGTGTAAAATTACTAAATAATTAAATAAAATTCAGAATGTTGATGTTTCAATAATTCATACTCTTTTTAATGATATTTTTTAAATAACATATAAATACCATTTTATAACGCTCAAAGTTAAGAATATTCTTGTACAAACTTTATAGTGTTTTACTTAGATATTGTATGTTGTAATTAAAAATTACTACAAGTATGTATTTTAACACTTGAGAGATGTTGATTTTGAGAAAGAAGGAAAATGTAAATCTTATCAAAGAAAATTAAAAGCCATATTACATTCTAAAAGAGTGAATCCTCTTCCAAAACGTATAATGTTTCTTTTGGTTAGAATTGATTTATTTTTTTAAATATGGCGGGAGATGAAAACTATTGATTTTAGTGAGTTGAGATTTTAATTGTTTTAAAAGAGAAAATATAGGTCAAAGGCCAATTTTTACTTTTGATTGATCTATCTTTCTATGTCATCTGTAACATAATTTTAAATAAAAAGGAAAACAATTTATTTCCATATAGTTTTGTTGTGGGAACTAGACCCCTCATTTTTAGAAACTGAAAAATCATCCTTGAAATTAGGAAAATATATCAATTTTTATTCCAAACAAATCTTTAAAAATAGCAATCTAAAACTTTTTTGGCTTCCATTGATTTCATTGGTTTACTTCACTTTCAAACTATAAATACAAATACATGTTTTAAGTCATTAATGTTGAATACTTATACTTTTGTTATCCTTTTCCCTTATAAAAGGGTGACATAGGTTTGTGCTTTTACCCTCAAAATTTTACATCTTCCTTGACAAACTAACCTGGTAATCAGTAGGAAGGAACTTCTTCTTCACCTTGTTTACAATTTTCAATTAGGAACTTCTCTATCTATTGGTTTGCAAATTCTCCCACCATAGTGAAGCATGACCTTTCAACCTAGTGACATCAATATTCACCTTCCTATTTTTAAAGATGCTTTCAATCTTAAATAGATTCACCATATTAGAGATCAAATCCAACACAACATCAGTATATTCAATTTTTCTTTATAAGGAAAAAATTCCATAGAAAGATTTGAATGTTCCTTAGACAACAGTCACAACAGTCATTCCTTATCTTCATCTTCTTCATATTCTAGATTAGGGTTTGGTGCCATGGCTTCATCATCACTCACATCATCAAGATGCACTCCTCTTCTCTGGACTATCTCTAAGATGTATAATATAGCTATAATCTATTTCAACATTTCCAATATGACATTATTAGTATTTCATCTACCTCAAACCATTTTGAAAAACATGCTCCTACATGATCATAACCCTCTACCCGTTATAGTTCAAATCCACATATATACCACCCTATAACCAAAAACAATTAGGGTTACACATGATCCAATCTCCTTTAGGGTGAACCTTAAGATCTAATACCACCTAATGTAGGGATGGATGGAAAATGAGGTCTAGAGACACACCTAACTATCCAAATGCCTTGTTGAGTAAACACAATGGAAGAAAATAAAAAATAACAAAACTATAGAGAGATAAAATATAAAATTCCTTTATTGATTCATTATAATATTAGTCAACATGCCTGGCTATGAGGCCTTCTAGGTTACAACCAATCCAAGATCAAATATAAGAAGCAATACCAAGAAAGAATCTAAGTGAGTAAATGCATGAAAAGATATTACCATAAAATAGGAGAGAGAAAGCTTTAAGCTTCAACACCATGAGACAAGATATTTGGAAAAGGGAAAGCAAAGAAAACCCCTTGTGACATTATGAATGAGGCATGAAAAGCCTAAGAAGAAAAAGAGAGAGAGCAAGAGAGAAATTGGTCATACAATAATTGAGGAGAGGATGAAACCTCATTGTTGAATGAGAGAATAGGGTCATCTCTTAAATAGAGATGAGACAGAGGAGTTAGAATGTAACTCCCATGTCTATGAATGCCACCATTCATAAGTGTGTGAGGCCAAATGTGAGATTCCTCTTAAGGAGGAATAATCTAAATTACAAATTACAATAAATATTTGTCCTCACATATTCCACTAGAGGAAAAAATACAATGTAGTGGAAAAAGGACAAAAAAGAAATATATTAGGATACCTTGGCTTATATCCTAATATATTAAAAAAATAAAGAAAGAAGGTCTAACCTTGGTTTATAAATATACCAAGGAAAGATTACAACTTCTAACAGAAACTTAGTCGATACTGGATTCGGTCAATAGTAGAACTCGACAATAAATACAACTTAGCAATAACTGATAGAATGCACAATGATGAGAAAGATAGAAAGAAAATCTGGGATGCTCCTATATATTTAGTGTGTTTAAAATCATATGTGTGGGGGATTATAATACCCCTCTATATCCTTCAAAGAAGGTGGGAGGATTGGAAGATTTCTTTTAGAACATGAACAATATTTGGATGATTTCTTGAGGAGGAATGGTCTTATTGATATGGAGTTGTAGGGTATCCCTTTAATTTGGTGCAAAAATTTTTGGGATACAACCTATATAGGTTTGGTTGGACATAGTTCTTCTCTCTACTAATTAGGAAATGCTCCCCTATGCCTCCCTTCATTATTTCCAAAAAACTATTTCTAATTACTCTATGATCCTATTCAACTAGACTCTCCTAAGGAATAAGAAGAAGAAACACTTTAGGTATGAGATTATGTGACACTCCAATCGATAATTTAGAGAATCTATTAATCAATGTTGGAGTATAGTGGTACAAGTTAGTACTATGTTTCACATAGCTAGCAAGCTTGAGAATATTAGAAGGGAGATCGTGGGATAGAATAAACCATCATTTAGAGATATTTTAAGTAGAAGAAGGAAATTGAAAAATAAAATAAAAGAGATTCATAAGGGTATGGCTAAGGGGAATCTCTCTATTTCTACCCATGAGTAGAAATAGGAATGGCAGAAAAAATGGAAGTTGATTATGGGGAGAGAAGAAGTTTTCTAGAAGTGGAGATCTTAGGTCCAATGGCTAACTGAAGGGGATATGAATATTGTGTTCTTCCATAGGCTAGAACATAAACATAAGAATAAGAACATCATTACTAAGCTCTTTGATGATAACAATATGAAACTTACTAATGAGTATGAAATTTGGGCTTGGTCTACTAGGTATTTGTAGAGAATATATAACCCTCTTTTAATGTAGGGGAATCCTAATATAGAAGAAACTTTTCTTAGTGGGATCAACCTAGTGATTCATGAAAGGATGAACAAAGATATGAATAAAAAGTTTCTAATTAAGAAGTTAGGGAGGTGGTCTTTTCTATGAGAGCATATAAGGCACCATGACCTTATAGATTTTTCCTAGCCTTATTCACAAATTATAAAAAACTATTAAATATGACCTCTTGCATGCAGCTTATGGTTTTATCAAGATATGTAGTATTCTCAAAGAACACAATTAGACATATATTTTCCTAGTCCTTAAGATGGGAGAACTGACTTGATTGGTGGAAATTAGATAAATTATCTTGTGCAATGCTATTTACAAGATCCTATCCGAGGTGGTAGTGAACCATATAAAACCTTTTCTCGACAATGCTATTAGCCCCACTCATAATGGTTTTGTTCTTAGGTGCCAAATTAGATATGTGGTGATAACCTTTCATAAGGTAGATTACATTCCATGAAATAATTGAAAATCTAGGTATGGTGATGAAGTTGGATATTTAAAAATCTTATGATAAATTTAGGAGGGAGTTTCTATTGTAAATTGTGGCTAAATTTAGTTTTTTTTAAAATAGTATAATCACCTCGATTGGGTAAATTATCAACCCAATCCATATTTTGATCTTGACTAATCAGTCCTTAGGTGAGTTCTTTAAATCCATGAGGAAGTGACATTATGAAGACCCCCTATAACCATAATTATTTATGATGGTGTTGAAGATTTTGGGGAGGAACTTCCTTGCTATGGCTTCTCAAGGAAAGATCATGAGAGTTAATTCGGCTACCTCTTAGACACTGAAGGTGCCACAACAATTTGTTGATGACACTTTTTTATATAGGCTATCTTCAATAAGGGCACATAAATCATTGAAGAAACTTTTGAATCAATGCATACAAGTATCTAGACAACATATTAATTATTAGAAGAGTAAGCTTTATTTTTCAATATAGAGATTTACATTTAGCATCACATAACTAGGGAGCATAATTTTCAAGTAGCTTCCCTCCCTAGGACTTATCTTGGAGTCCCCCTCACTATGAAAGAAGTCACTCAGTTTTCGAAGGTAGCGTTGGAAGAATACAATAGAAACTTGAAGAATGTAAAGGTAAGGTTATTAGGAATGCTAGGAAACTTCAACAGTTGTATATTATTGCTTCTCTATAGGGGATTTTCATCTATTTTCTATCCATTTTTAAGATTCCAATTGACTTCAAGGAAATCTTGGAAAAAAATTCAATGAAATTTCTTATGGTTTTATATTAAGGAAAAAATGAAGATAAGTCTTCTTAGCCAAGAGAATGTTTGTAAGCCAAAATCAAAATGGGGTTGAACCTCAAGAGAATAGGAGATCTAAATAAAGCTCTTATGACTATGATTAGATGGATAATAACTTAAAACTTAACTGAAACGTGTAGAATAATGATGGCTAATTATTTTCATGGAAGACTTTTCAATAAATGCTTCTATAATATTAACCTCCCTACTAGATCATGAATCTTGGCTAACATTGTTAAATGGAGGAAGTTTTTAAGAGGGATGAATTGAAACATTGGGGATAGGAATATGGTTAGATTCTAGGAAAATAGGTGGATTAGGGAATCCCCTATTATTTGTACCAAATTTTCTTCCTTGAAGGATCATAGTGTGGCCGACTGTGGTCTTAGGGTAGCTAATAAAATTTACAATGGCAAGTGGAAAAGCATAAATATTGGTAATATTAATTTAATGGTCAAAGCTTTACATGAGAATTTGGGGATAATCCTTAGAAAAATTTGTATTCGTTCCTTCCTTGATAGAGAAAAGTTAACTTGGGACAAAAATTCTTGCAAATTTTTTACTGTGATGTTAGCCTACTATAACATTATTCTCATGAGATGTTCCTTAAAAATCTAATATTGTGTTTGGAATTCTTATTTGCTCCCTAAGGTTAAATTTTCTAGGTGGTTAGTAATGCATAAATATATCCTCATGATAAACAATCTCCAGAGATGTGGATTTGAGATAGTTAACCTACATGTTCTAAATAATTATGAGGAGGAAACTTTCCCTCACTTATTAATCTACTTCTCTTATACTTCTCTTGTTTTCTCAAATATTTTCAACCAAATGGGGATTAATTGGGCTTTTTAAAATGACACCCAATAATTCATTTTCAACTAGAATTGCCCCTCCCACCATCCTTTCATTAAAATTTTATGGAAATCTATTCCAACCTATATCTATTGGAACATATAGAAATAATGTAATAATCATATTTTTAGAAAGAAATTTCCCCCCTTGAGGTTTTCATAGGCATTACTAAGACTCTTATTAGGGAATACACTCTTAATTAGAAGTGGAAGCCACCCCCTCTTCCTCTGTCACAACTAAAATAGAATTAGGTGGAGATTTGGAATATTTCTCATTTACTTGAAAAAATGGATAATACTAAGGCTCTTCAAAGGAAAGGTGTGAAATGGAAGACACCCCCCAAAAATTGGTGTAGGAATGGTACGAAAGCTAGTAGGGATTTCATACAGGATGATCGAAGTAATTATATTAAGGGATATGTAGGTAATTGTGGTAAGATTTCAAGTAATGAGGTAGAAGCTATTAACTTGGGTATTCTAAAATTGGTAATTGAGGGTGACTCTCTTCTTCTTATAGAGGTTGTTAAAGGGGTTTAAAAGATGACTTTGTATGCCATGATGATAATTAGAGATGCTCATATTTTGTTGAGCATATTTATTAACACCACTATCCAAAATGTGTATCATGAGGGTAGAACCAAGTGGCTAACAACCCAGCTATACATGGAGAATTTTTCATAAAGCAACATAATTGGCAAAGAGAATGTGATATTTTGATAGTGATTTTATTTCTTGATCAAAAAGAAAAAAAGAAAAACTTAATTCCATGATTACCTTTTGAAAATTTTGATATATGGATGACAAAGTTAAGTTAGTGCCTTATAAGGTGGATTTCTTTATTATGATGATTTTTAAACATTTTTCCTTTTCAATAAGTACATTAATTTTACTCCATTATGATGAGGGCATGTCTAATACCCAAGTCAAAATATGGAGTGATTTTTTACAATCCCAAAGGATGAGACTTTCCAATTTTTGAAGGCCTTTTAAACACCATTTATTCCATGGTTGTAGAGGGGTTATAAAGTGACAAGTTGGGAATATAATTTATTCACTTTTTTTCATGTGATAAAACAAAGTATTAGGTAGAAATATTAAGAACCTTAATATATTTGTGAATTTTTTTAAACAGAAAAAACATGATTGTCTTGGTCCTTTCTATTTCCTCTAGCTTTTATGGTTTTTTAGTTGTGGGTATGTTAGAAATTTTAGAAGATATAGTGGTAGATCTTAGAGATGAAATTTCTCTGAAGAGTAATAATCCCCATATAAAGCCACAAAGATTGTGAGGAAGTCAATAGAACAGATAAATCTTCCTGGACTTACAAGAATGAAACTTGCTTGATTCCTTTTATGGAATGTAGAGAGGGTCATGATGAATAGGTTTCTAGTAAATTTTTTTATTCTTGGAAGGACTAGTGAGTAAGTGTTAATGGGATTTGATTTCAAATAACTAAGGAGTTCATTGAAAATTCCATTAGTCTTTCCTTGGAAGAAAAAAATTGGAGGAAAGAGGTGAGGGTTACAAACAAAGTAAGTTCAAGAAAATTATTTCAATTGACAAAGTCTCTTGAACACTTTTATGGTGGGTTTACATGTTACCAGATCCATGGTACATGGTGTGCTATATGATTCTGAGGTACATTACTCATGAAGATAGGCTTAAGGTTTTATACTATTATCATTTTCCCATTCTCGACAACTTTAGGAGTAGGGATATTATATATTTTACTTGTTATTACACTTCATAGAGGATTATATCTTGAACATGGATAATAAGAGAATGGAGGGTAAGATCTATATAATTTACCACCAAGAACTAATATTTCACCTCTTCATTTTCTATAAGGCTCCTAACCTATAGATGAAAATTATGGCCCCCATCCCCACTAATGATTTCTACTACTCTCCAAACCTTGTAACCTTTTGGTGAGTAGTCCATGGAAAATAAGGGTCCCTCATTCACTATGAAGAAGATTAAGATAGAAAAAAATAAGGTTATTGATGTGGATTGTGTTGGAGCTATGGGTGAAAAGAAAATCCCTAGGAGTAGCAAGAGATTAAGAGAGAAGAATCCCTCTAGCCCTCCCAGCAAGGAGAGATTGATTAGCTCAAAATATAATGATAATGTCAAGAGGAAAAAATTAACCTTGAACCAAGCTAAAATCTACTAGGAAGAGTTATGGGGAACAAGATGATGAGGAAACAACTAGTGAAGACAATTGTGAGGGTATGGTTATTAAATCCCTATGCCATCCCATATGTTAGACATTTTTAAAACTAAATGAAATGACCCAAAGTCTAAGACTGGGGATGAGACTAGGGATCAAGGAATGGTCACCTCCCCAATTAGGAACCTTGATATGGAACCTCTAAATTTGGGGATGGGAAGACCTATGGAGACTCAACTAGAAGATCCCTTGGTTGGAGGAAAAAGGAAGGGGATAATCTCATGCCTTAGAAAGAAGCTACAAAACATCCTCTTATAAAATAGCATCATCCCAGATTGGAGGAGACTATCATTTCCTAAATAAAGAATAACAAGGATCTAGAGGATATGTTTGATAGGGTGGCAAATTTCTTAGTTTGTTTCATCTATTTTATGGCCACTACCCTTCAAATTCTATAGCCTATTAAGGAGGAGTTGAAATATGTTACGGACATGGAGAGAAGCTACTCCCTCTATGGATTCCTAACTGATGATTGGTTGAAGCCCTTACTAGAGAATCTAGATAAGCATAATAAGGAGAGTTAGCTCATGCATCCTTGTCTTTAGTTTTGAGTTTTTTGATGTTTACTATTTACTATTGTACCCATGGGAATCATTTGGTTAATACTTGTTAGAATTTATTTATGCCAACAAATTTAAATTGGGTCAGGATTATATGCAATTATATTAATCCATTAATTTTTTGATTGCAATTGTGTTGGATATAGAAATATGTTAGTTTGGGGCTTTTTGATATTAAGGAAGGGGGTAGGTTAATCTATTTGTAATGACTTATGATTGAGTCTCAATGTAGAATTTTTACCATTGGGCTTGCCCCAATTTTGGTTACTTTTTAATATAAAACCACATGCTAACGAAATCCAACCTTCTCATCAATTATAGAGAAAAACTCAAGGTAATATTAGAAAGACAATCTTGTTCAACAACACGGATAACTTCTACAATAATGTTTTGGAGAAAATAAGGATCAAAATTTCCCTCAAACCTCACATAAAATGATCAAATCTCCCAAAAGAATTAAAAATTTATGTACAAATAATTCTTTGTCATTTTTTCACAACTTCTCCTTAGTTTCCCCCCAAAAAATGTGCAAATTGTCAAATATTTCCATATTAATATCCTTTGAAGGACTTGTATGGCAAGCAACCACTTTTCATAACCAAAACCATATACAGTAAATTAATAAGAATGATATGAAAATACATCTCTCAAAATTTACCATAAGTTTATATTTACAACTCAAGAATTTAATTATCTCATAGTTATACAATAACTAGTTAAATAAAATATTATAATTTTTTTTTTTAATTAATCAATTTATTCAAAAAATATTAAATTCTTAATTTTTAAAATATATTACATATAAAGTAACATAATTACAAATTAATTCATTTGGACATATTCATATACATATACATATACATACACATATACAAACACATACACATACATATACATAGATATACACATGTGTGTGTGTGCGCGCACGCGCGGGTTCAAAATACTTTACCCACAATTTGAGAGGAAAATATAATCATAAATATCTTGTTCAATCCAATATATATTATGTTCATTGCATCAATTAGTAAATTATTAATGATATCAAATTAATAAGTTCAAATCAAAAAAATCCAACACCACATTAATATAAATTATCTTCTAAAAGCCTAATATAGTGAGGTCAACCATGATCATCTAGAAACCCAAATATATCAAAATAAAACCAAATTTTAATCACAAGTCCACCATAAAATAAAGGGAACACAATATGATCTTGGACCATAAAATTATCAAATGGTAATAGATGACCTTGTTATTTTAATAATCTAGCCAAATATATAAGGATGTCATCTCTTATGAATTTGATCTATCGAAAGGGTTGAATAAGTTAGGCCTCCACATTATCTCTTGTCAATTTAACCATTTAGTCTAGGTGAAAATGATTTTGAGTGACTACAAGAATTCATTAGAGAATGAAATATGTACATGCACATATAACTCTCTAGGAAGATAGTACAAACAATGACAACAATGACGATGTAGATGTTACTAGGTTAGAGACTTCTTACATTGTCACTCCTTATACATGAAAATTATACATATGAATAATCACACAATTGTATTCAAAATAATTTAGGAGAAACAAATAGAGGAATAGAGCCTAATCACATGTGAAGGAAAACATATAGATGAACATAAATCGTAATCATCATATAATCAACAAAAAATATAATTATAATTAAAACATTAATCATGTATAAGACATGTGGAAATAAGACATAATGTATAGTTGAATTGAAACTTAGCTAGCAACATGATAAAGGTTAACACCTAAGAAATCTATAGGAAATAAAATAATATAAGGTATAAAATTTCAAGATAACAATATTTCTAATTTATTCTTAGAAACACTATCCAATTTATCTAGAAAGATCTATAGATTCTTATGAAAAGATATATCCAAAATTAACATCAATAATCAAAAGATATGAAAATACACTATTTTATAGGTAGTTCATAGACAAGTGAATAAAAAAAAATATTTAAAAAAAAATTCTAGTTTATCTTCAAAACTAGAAAATGTTTCATTTTCTATTTTATAAAATCTTCTTATATTTTCCCATTATGTATGTTTTTAAGCATAATATTATATAGTCATTTAAATATCATGCCCGCATTTTATCCATTAGATCTTCCATCATAATCATGTGATAATAATTGCATTTATTTAATAAGAAACAATATAACTACATTAGATGAAAATATTAATTTGGTCTAGGCTACAATTTATGTCAGCTATATTTTTGGAAAATCATACATGGGTTTTACTTTAAGTTATTATGTATCTATTACGTTATTTATTATTTTATTCAAGTTTAATATGTTTTTGTATTATAATATTTCCTATTACTTCATTTTTTGTGCATCTCAATGCTCCTATAAATCTGACATAAGTCCAATAAAATAATGTGAGACTACATCCATGCAATTTAACCTAGGAGTAGAAAAAAATAAAACAATATATTTATTCTTATTCCTAGCAATATTATAAGACTTGATTATAATTAAGTGCTTTCCATTAACATATATAGCATGAAATTATTGTACTTTTATCTAGATATATATTTCAACATTAAAAAATTATCCACCATCATTTCTTTCATCCCAAATTTACAAAAAATGCTTAGGCAAATATCATGGTTCCTTTTTAAGGAGAAAAATATTTCTTATATTTTATTTTGTGTATATATTTATTATTATTTTTACTATCTATGTATTGATCCTTTATACTATCTTAAAACTATTGTCCCATTTTAATATATTTAACAACATAGATTATGATTTAATATCTTGTTGACCTAACACATGGTCTACAAAGATATTTATATCTAGATGATAGGCCTATGTACAATATCAAATAAGTATTTTATAATTTAAAGTATCATAACACATTATCTTGTATTGTCTTCATATTTAATACATATCTCTTCATTTTCTTATTTTTCCCCAAGATCCCTTATCCTATGTAATCTACATGTTTTCATAGATTTTATAGTCATACACATGTTATCCTATCATGTACATCATCTTGAGTGGGTGTCATAATACCTTCCATATATCCTCATAATAACTCTTTTTGTTAATGAATACATTCATTAATCAACTATCTTTCTAATCAAATTTATTCAAATAACATATTCAACCCAACCTTAAATTCAGTTGAGCTAATTGATAATTTTAACTCAATTGATAGAATTGACATATATTTCCTCATCACTTGAGTAGTTATTGCATCTTACCATTTTATCAAATTCTTGTCTAGTAAGACCATGAGCATTCAATATTTATAGTATATACTTTTTATATTATTAAATTTTATATTCTCTTTCTAAAAAGTAATAAATAAACACTAATTTCATTTTGATGTAGAAGCATCCTTTCTTATACCAAATATTTTATGAACCAAACAATATTTTCTTTCCATTTTTTATTTTTAAAATTTTTTTTTATTTCTCTTAACATTCCTTCTTTTTATAATTTATTGTTGTAGACCTTGTAGTACGTTCTTGACACCATGTTAAACACTTTTCTAGTTTGACATCTTGATCCATTACTTTGCAATTCAGATTTCATGGTTCTAGGAAGGTCAATTCTATTGTTCATGTAAGATAATAATCAATTGTAGTTTTATGATGTTTTGAAATAATACCTAGATTAATGAAGCTTAATGAATCATATCACAATTTTATTCATTCTTTATTCCACAACTCTTTTGGACCACACTTTATGTTACATATATTTGAGGGCATTTCATATACTTAATCTAGACATTAATCTATATTGTTTAAATAGTTTCCTATCATTGAGAAATGAACTCTTTCTAGGATGACTTAATTCATAGAAAGGATTTATAATATGATATATTTTTATCATTAGAGGGGTTCTAGGGGGGATATAGTTCATAGTGAGTGGATCTCTTAAAGATTACAATATATGATTTCATTGTATAATCTAGCATGTATGCCTAGAATGTAATCTTGCATTTTGTTGGCTAATTTTAAATGAAATTTTGATAATGCAAAGGATGATCTCAAATTTTACACTTTTATTTTCATTTTTTGATTATTTTACTTGTGCTACTTGACTTGGTAGAATTTATTTAAAGACCCTCTTACCTTGAGTTCATCGTTTGGTATAAGATGAAGGTTTTTTCATTAGGAAAGTTGAATCTCTATTTCAAAGGTGTTAGTATGCTAGATTAACTTTTTATTGAGTAGAAATGTGAGTTTCCAACCAAAAATATTAATCACACATGTTAATATATCATTATAGGAAGGAGGGATGTAGATAAAACCATAATGGTTATATTGGAATAAATGACATCTAAATTTTAATCCATGGAAATATTTTGAGAAGAGGTATACACATTAATGATGTGAGTGGGCGTAAAGAATCATTTGAGGAGGAAGCACCAAAAACTGATCAAGTAGATGAAAGATTCCTTTTAGATTTTATTATAATAGAAATGTAGATTCATGTGTTTCTTGATCAAATCATAGACATGGAAAAGTTATTTGGTTATGAATCCACAAGTAAAGATAAAAAGGGTAAGTACAACAAAGAAAAGTTGAAAGGTTATGCCTCCTTATCATGGGAACACTTGCAGTCTAATAAGAAGATATAAGATGTGGATAAAAATTAATTACTAGATAGTATGGTGAATAAATTAAGGGTCAAGTTCTCATCTTCTCACTATAAATGGATTTAATTTAGGAAGTTGCATCTAGCGTACATAAAAAAGAATCTATTGCAAGAGATTATATAGAGGAATTATACAAGATATGTATAAAACATTTATTTATCATGCAAAAAGTTAAAAGAATTATACATTATCTTAATTGTATAATAGTATCAAATTAATATGAGATTATTTCAGTCAAGCTATAGAGTGTGAGCAAGGCTTATCAATATGCTATAAAGGACAAAGGAAAGTTGAAAAGAAAAATATAAGAAAAAAGAAAATGAGGAAGAGAATAAACACATCAAAGAGGAAGAGTATTTTTTAGAGGAAGATTTTATGTAGATTAGAAAAAAGATAAGGAATATACAGAAGAAGTTAGTTCATACTAAAGAGAGTATAGACAATATCTAAGTGGTTAAGAAAAAACTATTTATAAGAGAGATGAATGATGAACTCTAAGAGTATTTAGTGGTTAAAATTACATAGGATTAATGAGTTTAATAACACAAATAATGTTAGGAAAATTCACCACCTAAAAACTTTCCCTCTAATCCATTCAATACAAGAGAAAATGGAGATTACAAACATAATATCAATACAACTCAACTTATATTACATTAAACCCTAAGGGATGCTAATCTCAAACTAAAATTATATCAAGGAAGTATGCAAGCAAGACCTATTTTGTGTAATGTAGGTTTCAATTAAAGATGCAAAACATGTGGGTGTGCATTTGAGCTAATTGATATAATGAGAATTTTAAGATAGGTCTATGTGCTAGATGTATACAACTACTGAAAATTGAAATGAATGATAAAATACTCACCTCTAAATGTATCTTTTTTCCTCTAAAAATAATGGAACTAAACCAGTGATAGAACATTTGATTGTTTATTCATAACCACCATAGAAAATGCAAAAAAATATTGTTTTTATTAGGGCTTTGGAAAGATATTGACCTAGTAAAACATGTTCAAAATTCTTTATGGTGAAGCCACAACATTCTCAAGGTATAGTAGCAAAGTTGACCAAACTTCTTCAAAAATTCTTTGATGCACAACATTTAGATTTTTTTGTCACAATTTGTCTATCCTTATCCAATGCATAGTAAAGATTTTTTTTTTTGGTTTTAGGTGGATGAGGGCTTGCCTTGGTTAAACTCTAGATTGTGAAATTGACCTTGATATTAATATTTAAATAAATACAAGAAAGCAAGATGAAATGTATCTTCAAGATTAGAGAGACAAAGAAATAATTATATAAAAACATAGTCAATATCATAAAGGAATAAAGCATGTATAGCTAAACATAACGAAAAAAGATTTAACATGGTTCATCCAATCTTAGGGCTACATCCACCAAACATCAAATCCAATATTATTATCTAGCAATTTCAACTTGATTGTAGTCTACAACCCCTTGCAACTAAATACAAGTACAAGAAGATATTAATTTATTGTACATCATAAAATTCTTGACCATAAGGCATTTCATGGAAGCTTTGTGATGGTTACAAAGTTAGGACTAGAATGTGTATTCCAACAGAAAAATAACTCTCAATGTGTTTTATAATAAAAAAAAAAGTATTTTTGGCTTGGGACCCCACCTTTAACGATGCCTCTAGACCCTAATTGGAGTATTTTACTTGGACCTTGCAAGGGGTGCTACACCTTAACCCTAGAAGGGGCATTTCCCATTGACCCCATCATGTGAATGTTGGCCCCAAACCCCCATTGAAAAATATTGGATAAAACCATAATGAAGAAAGTAGACAAATTTAACCACTAAGTCTAATTAGGATGCATATAAAAACATGTTGGAATTTTCCTTGATTGTAGAAATCCTTGTCAAAAAATATATGAAATACTTGTTTGTTGTAGATGTTGAATTTTTAATGAAAGATGGAGGAAATCTCCATGAATGTAATGGATCTACCAAAAACATATCATAGAGAAATGGATGTAAATTGGTGTCAATGTGGAAGATGATTAATTCCTCAATGTATATATCCTCCATTGATGGAAAAAAAAAATGCCAGACCTGGAAGAGGAAATTGTCATAAAAGATCCTTCAATTGTTGAATGCTTTGAATGCTTGAAATTGCATGCGTGATTGATATAATGATTTTGGATGTTAAAATGAGGTAATTGTGATTCTTTTTATACAATTTTTCAGATGAAAAATCAAAGAAACATAATAGGACTATCCAATTTTATAGTTTAAAACCCCAAGACAAAAAAGCCCTAGGATTTAAAATCCTCTCAAAACTAGACAACCTAGGTCAACCTATTTTAGAATAGATTAACCTAGGTTTACCTATTTCATAAGAGGTCAACCTAAGTCAACTTATTCCTAGGCTATTACATGGGGAGCTAGCATTGAGTTCTTGAAAAAGTGCATTGGTGAAAGTGAAAGATATGAGGTAGAAACACAAAAAAAGATGATTAAGAAAAAAATTCAAGGTCCATAATATCAATAAAGGATGGGAGATAAAATTTATTAAATCATATGTCCTTCCATTTTCAAATGATAAAATACAAAGTAAGGCAAGCCTATTTTTGGGAAGCAATAAGTCAATATTTAATGGGACCAAATGAGGGGGATGCCCTAATATAAGGAAATCCCTACATCATCAAGAGATGGATAAATAACCATTCCTAAGCAGGAGTTTGTTCAAGACAAGATGAAAATATATGGTAAATTTTGGAAGTGATCATTGACCATTAGGGTTCAAATAACCTAGCCTCTATACGATTGATTTCATTTACAAAAATTGAAGCATCATGAACACTATTAGATAGACCTCATAAAGGATAATCTAGATTGATTTCATTTACAAAAATTGAAGCATCTTGAACACTATTAGATAGACCTCATAAAGGATGAGCCTTAGATATTGGTAAGCGAACAATGTTGACTGAAATTTATGAGTGGCTCTTATCATGATAGATATTATTTTGGGAATATTGCTATGGATGTTTGTCAATGTATGGAAATTAAGATTTGCATGATGGAAGAGAGAATATGTATAGCACCTCTACAAAATGTTGAACTCATTCAAGACAATGTGTTATTTATAGGAAATCAATTGTGAGTTAATGCAAGTTCAATGATAGATAATCTTATTAACTAAAAGAACTATATAGGATTATCTATAAACTCTGATATTTACAAGATAATGGATTTGGAAAGACTTAATTTCAGCTAATATTTTTAAGAATATAAGGAATTTTTTTAGAGTTGATGAATTTATCATGCTTCTATGAGTACTAGTAAGAATGTTTGTTATATGTATTTGAGAATGCCAAATAGACCTTGGGAATGCATTAACATTAATTTTATACTTCGGTTTCCTAAGACAAAAAGTGGTAATTACTCTATATTATTTGTAGATAGATTTTTAAATATGTCACATTTCATACCTTGTAAGAAGACAACTATTGTAGTACACATAGAAAATTTATTTTCAAATTAAAATGAAAGATTGTGCGGGTTACCTAAGATTATATTTTTAGAAAGGGACAGTAAATATTTTAGTTGCTTCTAGGTGTTACTTTGGAAGAAGATGAAGATGGTGTTAAGATTTAGCTTAAAATTTCATCTATAAACATTTGACAAAAAAATAATGGGAGATTCACTAAGATGTTTTGTTGGACAGAACAAATTAAATTAGGACTTATTTCTAGCTCAAGAAGAGTTTTCATTGGATAATTTACTAAATAGGAGTACAAAAGTGACACCAATTGAGATTGTTATAGGCATGAATCATAAGGCATTACTATATTAGTGAGATATTAGTCACAAGGATAAAAAGAGTGGAAAATGTTGAAGTTGGAGATTAAATGAAGTTTTTACATGACAAGGTCTAATAGAGTTTAGAGAACTTAAATAAAAAGTATTAGTTAGACAAGGGGATGAGGCATAAGGAATGTCAAGTAGGAAATGGCATGATAGTATATTTCTAAAAGGGGATATTTCTTATTTGAATATATAGTAATATGGTAATGAGAAAGTTCAGACATATTATTATCTTGGGGAGATTTAATTCAAGCATATTAAGTGGAATTATGAAAAGACATGAATATATCACTTACATACAACATTGAAGATTTATATGAGCACCATGAAGAATTTGTTAATGATGATAGTGGTTAAAATGTTGAGCAATAGCTTCCTAAGAAGAAGATGAATGAGATTGAAGGGATTTTGGGTAGCGGAGATGGAAGAAGAACTAGAGGTAGATCATACAATTAATATAGGTTGTCAAATAGAAGGAAAGATTAGTCAAGGATTATCAATGGGTTTATGATAAAGAGGTAGATCTTCTTGGCTATGCTTTTACATAAAAGTGAGAGAATAACTTTTACTTACTCTATGTGGATGATGGAGGGGCATCTTTGGTTCTTAGAAATCTTGTGTCAAATGAAAAATATTTTCTTTCTATTTTCTTGTATACTTTAGCTTCTTATTTTATTATAGCATTCCCCTAGTTTAGATCATTTGATCATGTTAACCATGTAATATATTCTTCGCATCATATTGAACATGTGTCTATGTTTATATCTTGATCCATTTCTTTGCGATTGAGATTTCATGGATTCTTGGTAGGACGTACTTGTTCTTTATGTTCCAATAGATAGTTGGAGTATTTTAATCTTGTAATGTAATTTTCCAATTATTGAAAATTAATGAATCATATCATTATGTTCTTTGGTCATTGGTTGACGTATCTCTTGGAATGTTCTTCATTTCACATCAATGTGATGAAGATATATATTGTTGCTTTGGGACCTAATCTATATTCTCTAATATGTTTTCCTTTCATTGGAAAATGTAATCTTTCTAGGTCAACTTGATTCTTGAAATGGATTTAGAATATAATATATTTGATCCGTAGAATTGGTGCCAAGGTGCTAGATAGCTAAGAGTGAGATAACCTCTTGAAGGTTAGCATAAATGATTTCATTCTATAATCAAGCATTTATTCTTCAAATGCAATTTTGTATGTTGGTGGCCATTTAATTGAGTTTATGATAATGTAAAGAATGTTCTAACTTTTCATTCAATTGATTCTTATTGCTTCCATTGTGTAAAACTTGGTACACAACTGTATAAAATTTAACACAAAACCTAGATAGATCTCAATAAGGTCCTCCCGATTCATAGATTTATTGTCCATCTAATTTTCAATAATAAGTTTAAATTAATCAAGTAATTTTGCCCCAACTTGTGCATACTACTCTTAGTCAAATTTAGTCAAATATTCTAGACACGTGAACATATTACGACCTTGGTACATAAGGCATGTCTCCATTATATAAGTGAGATAAATCAAGTTAAAATGAATCAAGTAATTTTGCCCCAACTTGTGCATACTATTCTTAGTCAAATTTCGTCAAATATTCTAGTGAACATATTACGACCTTGGTACATAAGGCATGTCTTCATTATATAAGTGAGATAAATCTTGGTACCATCTTAGGGCAAATAATATCCTCATCCCCTCCTATTGTGCAAAGTACCTACATTTCCATCTCATCCCTCCGCATTCTCGAAGAGGATTCTCCACTGTATATTGCCATTTAACATTCACTAGCTACTTAATCTAATATATTGCACTAGATATTCAATATATAAGAATAATTATGTTTATCGTGTACACAGTATATATGTACATGAACAATTAAACAACCGAGTATTGTTAATTTGTATGAATAATAAGAAAAAAGTTCTGTAAAATTTGAAATTATGTTATTTCAAACTACAAAAGCTGTGCAATGTTATAGAAAAGAAAAATGGAAGAGGAATTCAGTAAAAAATGATGTGATATGAAGGGAGCGAACCAACTACTACAGATGGCAATTGATTAAACATTCATATTTTCTTATGAAAAGTTAAAAAGGGTAGGTTGTGCCTTCGAATCCAAACATATCCTGATCATCCTACAAAACTATGAACTCATCGTTGTCTTGTACCAAACCTTGGGTGATAGGAAAAACATTCTCTGCTTCACCCCAATTGGAGAACCCATTCATGAGAGACACAAAGTTAGCCTGTGCATTCTGCAGATCTGCTTGTGTGGTTTCCAGTTGTGATTGCAGCTCTAATACTTGTTTCTGCAGTCTACAAATTGTACCACTGCAGCCATAGATCGGATCATGCACTCTAACACTTGCTTCATACACCAAACTATTCACAGCATCTCCTCTGTTCCCAACTGGAATATCCTGCAATAACAAAGCATCAACATAAAAACCACCAACACATTCAGTCAAGGTTTTTACACTATGTGAGAGTGAATAATAAAGACTACTATGTTCATCAAATCAGAGAAAAGAAAAAACTTAAGAGGATATATTCTCCTATACCATAGAAATACATTCATCTTGTACCTGAAGGATTTTGACAATCTTCCTGGTTCCATATAATTTGGTTACTAGTGAAAACTTATAAGGATCGTTTGGTGGGAAATAGGGAGCAAGTGGGCATTTATCTCCACATTTTCTTCGTCGAATCTTGCAGGCAGCACAAGGATATACAATCTTAAACATCTCTTGGGCTTTCTGTACTTCCATTTGAATTTACCAGCAGAACAAAAGAATTATCAATGGTTTCAAAATAAAGCAATTAGATGAGATTGTCATTAAGACTTATGGAATGTAGATTAAATAGCAGAGACATGGATACATTGATTATATATAGACATTTATGTATTGACCAACTATGCGTTCAATGTACAGGTGTAATGTGAACGCGTCCAAATGTACTTTCCCACGTTTTATGTTTTTGTTCATGCATCACTCGTTAAGTCTTGCTGTATTTCTTCGTACGATATTAATTTCGTTTTTGAGCAGACCAATTTTGTTCTTGAGCTCAGACAGTGAAATTGGAATCCCTGACATCTCGTGGGCATTCTAGAACACATATTAAGTTTTAAGAGTAAATATATTAGAAAAGAGAGTCGTATATAAATAGACTATATAGCAGATAGTGTTGATCGGGGCTATTCTGACATTATCCCTTCAGGCTAGAGGTGTAAAGTAGACTCGTTTTTCCTGTTTTTGCTTTCATATGGAGTGATGTATAATGATAAAATTGTATCAAATATAGAAATTTGTGTCAAATATATAAAACTGTGTCCAATATAGAATGATGTTTAAAGTACAAAATAGATCGTCGCCATTGACATTATGAAGCAACAATAATGCAAACATAATAGTGTAATGAAAAGTTTATTTTTTTTAATCACTCTATCGTTTAAAAAAAATTTAATGGTGACGATTAAGGACATTACATTCTCATAGTCTTTGCTGCTCAATTTATCTGTTTTGTTATAAACATAGGAAGTTATTGTAAAGTTTTCAATTTGTTAGCTGTTTAAATTTTCTATTTCTAACATTTAACTAGGAAATGTGATCTGGTTTAGATGAACTTAGTATATTATAAATTCAAATAGTAAGCCAAATTATGTTATGTTTTATTCATGTATTTAAAAATAAAATCTAATCATAATTTTTGCTTTAGATAATATTTTTGTACCTCAAACAATTCACAATAAATTTATGTGCATATTTAAGATCCTTAATAAAAGTTAATATAATATGCGATGTATCCACAAATAGATATGATTGTTTGAATGTTTGTTCCAATTTAGTATCTAACTAAATTGTTGAATAAAAAATAAGGTATAGTTCTATTTAGGTGTATAAGAAAAACTCACTCCTTAAAAGCTATGGTCTTTTAGGTTTCTCATCTACTAGTATTAGGAGATATTTATCCAATTCTTTGACAATGTATATTTTCATTGATATCAATAAAGATTATGTTAAACAAAATTATCACTAATATTTATGTATAGTGTAACTTGGATGTTGTCCAATGGCAAAATGGCTACAAAATTAAAATTATTTTCTTGATAAATTCAAAAATATGTCAAAGGATGTAATTAAGAAGTCAATGTGTGATACAAGGCTTTAGTTTAATTACATTTAGGACATATATAGTGGAGTCCAATGGTGACATGCTAGAGAAATTTTAAAAAAATTGAGGAGCCTATTTTTATCAACATAGTGAATGTGATATAGTATGAAAGATTCCTTTCAGTATGGGAGTTGCATACTTATCAAAGAGATTTCCACAATTGGTCTAGGTGTGTTTTAAAACTCATTTAATTGTAGGGTTAGCTATGTCATGACATTAGTTAGAATTTAAGATGTATTAAATGAGACCGTGTCATTACAAAAGATTTATAATGCTATTTAAAATTGGTTTTACATAATTTGATTATACATTGAGGCCTTCAAATAGTGGGTTGTATCTTTATGAGGCTATTTGATGCTTTTTTTTTACTATAGGAAATAGGTTTTGAAGGGATTTGACACCCTTTACAACAAGATTACATGAGATTTATCATTAAAGCCTAACCCTGACCAAATACCAATAATAAAAAAGATGGAAACTTGACAAACAAAAGATAGAAGCAAGATAAACTCAAAGTATAAAACTAATAAGCAAAAAGTGAAAAAAATTAACAAAAAAGAGGCACATAGGCCCATGACAAAAACTAGTTAATATCCTTGAGAAAATTAGTATCTTGGAGTGTGAGTTGCTCAATGTTGTAAGAAGCCATCTTTAGGTGCATGACCTCTTTATTAGCTATTTGGTCCTTCTCTTGAGTATTTTCTTGAGTTCTTTTGCTAGGGCCTGACATGGTCTCACCAAGGATATATTGGTCATCAAGCAGCCAAATTATGGCCTTATTTCATTTACTCTCCATTTTGGATACCAAAATCCTTGGGTTCTTAGTAGATTCCTTTAGGACCTTGAAACTCTTCCCACCAATGTTCTTGAGAGCCTCTTCCAAATCCTTCTTCTTATTCTCCAAAGTGGAGAGTTGTTCCTCCAAATCCTTAAGACTAATGTCCAATGAATCCTCAATATCCTCCCCAGTCTTTTGAGAATCACTAAAATTGATAGTTCTAATAGAGTCTTTTGCCATAGTTGATGCTTCTTGTGAATCTAGTTTACTTTCCAAGGAAGGCTATTTGAGTTTAGTATCTTTAACCTCATGGAAGCACCATTATTAGACTCCTAAGAAATTAATCATGCTCTCTTTGGTAGTCTAAATAACATTAATCCCACAGTCTTGACTAAAGTTACTGCAAAATAGAAAGCCAGTATCCAATTAGGAAATGACATTAACCTAAATAGAAGAAAATTAAATCCTTATGGATTTGTGTGAGGGTTTATTTTACCCTAGATGGTAGGATTAAAAGGGTGCATTGGTTTTATTGTGTGTTTTTGAATAATTTCCTCTATGGGGATGAAACATCTTTCCCCTACTACATTTTGCACTCCCCAAACTGAAGATTTGTTAGTCATAGGAAGAAATCTTCTTGGTCTATTCTTCATGAGGGTCTTATTCTCTTTATTGTTGAATTTACTATAAGACCAAAACTAATACTCCTAGCCCTAATGTGAAATTAGAAAGTGGGTCCAGGAGAAAAAGAAAATCCCTTACTAATAAGAAGAAGAAAAAATGAGGAAAGTGACGATATAGGAATGGATAGGGGTGAGGACGAAGAGTCTATCCATACTCTCAAGATGATAGGGTTTCTAAGGATTTATGGAGTGGGGATGGAGATGGTATGGAAATAGGAGAGGCGAGTTATGATACCTCTCCTACTAAAAGAGGGAAGAACCCCTCCATATCTCTCTCTAATAGGAAGTTTTCAAAAGAGGATTAGAAGAAAGAGAAAACTAGGGATGTTAGAAAAGAGAATAATATTGAGATAGTTGAATATCTAATTAAGAACATAGTTGGGTACTTGGTGTCCAATTTTGAAGATGATCTTGAGGATTATATAATAAAGGGAAAGGATGATATTTGTTCCATTTCTATCGAGGATGGCCTTGATAACATTGCCAGGGTGAAGGATAAAGTAGATTCCTCCATTTCCTTTGATAAATGGGTCATTAATGAGAATAAAGCCATTAAGGATGAAGTGGGTAAAACTATCAAAGATTTGTAGTAAGATGTTTAAGCAAGGAAAAAACTTGAAGATGGTATCATACAACAAATTTAGGACTTAAACAAGGTCATTGGAGACATTGATACCAAAATCCAAGTTCTACTCTAGAAACTTATCACTCACAAAGGTAAAGTGGAAGCTAAGGGCATTGAGCTTAGGGATAACTTGATTGGAATGGATAAGATTAACATAGGTACACTACGGGTGGACCTGGTAAAAGAATAAAAGGTAACCTAACTAGAAAGATTATTGCTGCCACAAACACAATGGAGGGTCCTCTAGAGGTAGTTGAAATCTAGGTGGACACAATCCTTAAGAAGCTGGTCCAACTCTAGCTCTCTATTTTATTTTTTGGTCTATTTTTCCCCCTTTTTGGTCTAGTTTGTGTTAGATTGTTAATGGTTTCTAGCTAGGAGCTAGCTTGAGGGTGTTAGTTTTTATTTTGAAATGTTCTATATTATGCCATCTTAGTTGCAATTTTGGACATCATCATTTCTATATTTATATTTTGAAACTATTAGGTTTTGGGTCCCTAAACTTTAACCAAAATACTATCACTCCCTAAGGATACATTAAATTTATGCATAGGGATAGTAGGATTAAAGGGACTAAAATAATCCTTAATAGAACCTATTTTTACCTTAATCCAACAAAAAAAATCAACCAAAAAAATATGACTTCGTGAGGAGACAATAGATTTATGGATAGGGATAGTAGGATTTCATCTTTACCATTTTCACCAAAATTATCCTTTCCAAGTTTATGTTTTACAACATGGGTAGGCAAAGGTGACAACAAGATGTGAACAACCACTTTAGGGATTTTAGAATTCTCTGAACTATGGGTATTCTTATTCTTAGGGGAACTTTGATCATCCAAGATAGTATCCATCTTCTCTTAATCTTCATCATAGCCCTTATTTGAAAGCTCTTCCTTCTCAATTAAGTTTAATTTTTCTTATCCTCCTATTTCATTGATTTGGTAGACTTATTCATGGTTGAAGAAGAGCAAAAGTATGCATCATTCTTTGTCACTAACTAGTTCTTTAAAAACTCAGAATATAATCCTCCCCAACAACACTATTAGAAAAACCCTCACCATCATTACCTTCAAACATATCTATGTATTCCATGGAAATAGAATGCTTGGAGATAGTATGACCAACACTATTAGATTTAAAATTCTTTAAAAAAAAAAAACTAGTCCTTTATGGATTGAAAGGATATTATCCTCTTTCATTCTCCAACAATTAATGTAATAATTTGTAGAATAAAATAGATTGCAAGGAATAGAGGCTTGCTAATTATGGTTGAAATGATTGAGTAGAATAAAGTGGCAAGTGTACCTTTCTCGAGCACAACTTATTGCATTGAGACCCTTAGAACCTTCCATTGGAATTTTTTTATCATTGTCAAAGGGTAATAAGTCTATTCCATTTTGCTAAGGGATTCATTTTCATCCTCAGCCTTTGAGAATTTCTCTATTCGTGACTATGAAAATTTATTGTCCTTGTAAAATGTTTTCCTTGAACTTAACATTCTAGTGATCTTAGAGATTACTCTCATGTCCACTTTAATTTTAGTTCTTCAAATAACCATTATTTTCCAGGTACAAGAAAAATCAACTATCATAGTTAAGGACAACTCGATAGACTCAGTTGAGGGGGACTCAATGGAGTGGAGTACAAATGACTCCCTTTTGGCTGAGTCACAACCATTTGATTCACCGTTAATATTTTATATGCTACAATAAAACCCTTAGCCTCTCATTTGAGGGGCTATAAAAGCAGAAGAGAGAACAATAGAGGCATTCCACCAAGTATAGGGTAGAAAGTCCACTTTTTTTTAATCGCCATAATAATAATAAATTTTAATTTTTAATAAATTGATAGTATTTATATTCTAATGTTTGTAGGAAATAGTTGATATTTTAAAATCATTTAAATTCTACATGGAAATTAAAACCTTAAATCAAAAGGTTTTAAAGTTAAATGTATAGAAATAATTACATGCCTATTGACTAACAAGTAAACCTACATACCTATTTACAAAAAATATAAGCAAATTCAAACCACATTGAAACATCTCTCTCTCTGGGGTGCCTAGGGCCACTTAGAACACATTATAATACCTTTGGACATATTGGCACCCATTAGGGATTATTAGAACGTATTAATGTGTCCTATACCTCTTGACATGTTCAAATGTGTATTAATGCATTCTAATATGTCATTATAGGTCTTCATTCACGTTAAGACGTTATGATCACTATTAACGACGTACCATGACCCTTTGCGATATATTAGTACCACTTGAAACCAAGTAGTGAGCCCTACAATTATTAATGTATGTAAGGTATCCTAATCAATTATAATCTCCTTACCTCCCTCCCTGCCCCCACCCAACATTGTTCAACGCCTCTTATCTATTCCAGCACAACTATATATAAATTTGTTCAAATACTTTTTGACTATAATGAACGAGTATAAAAAGAAAATTGAAATGTGAAAGAATGACCCAATAGGTTGCTTATCCAAACAGACGTATCAAGTCCGACGTCCTTGTTAAAAGAAACCTTCGTTTGTTGGCAACACTCGAGAAGCGTTGTACGAGGGTAAATCATAAATAGATAATTTTCATACTAGTGGTAATCCTTCCAAGTGAATTGTCCAGAGCATTGCATATGGAGAGATGTTGTGATCGAATGTACGAGGAAGTTGAGGCAAATCTACGTAACGCATTCTAAACATGGTAACAAAATGTGCTGAGGTGAATTAGGACTGAATTTTAAGTTTTTCTCATGGAACTACAAATTCATTCTTCTTTCATAATGAATTGATGTGGTGTCTAAAGTTGCCAGCAAAAGAAATGGTGTTGATTGGACATTTCACCTATCTTTTTCAAACCACGTTTAGATTCATTCATCTCAAAAGATATCATTCAGATTTTTTAAAACTAAAATTTGATATAACTAATGATACTTTCTTTGAGAGCTAGACATTTTTATTTTCATTCATTTTTTAATATTTCTAATTAACCAAGTAAGTATATCATTGCTTTGCATTTTTTGTAATTTTGGTGTAAATGTTATGTTTGTATTTCTTTATGTGGTGAGAGTATATTAGAATGGAAGTTCAACTTATGCCTAGAGTTTGGAGCGGTGAAGGGAATCCAGGTAAATGGGGAGCAGAGAATTTTGAGGGATAACAATGATATGATTGCTTCAGTTTTTGCACACTTCTATGGCTCACAATCCAATCATTTACCCAAAACCATAGGAGTGTTCCAAATCATAAACCTTACTGAAAAAATGAATTACAAGAAGGATTAGGAAAAAGAGGGGTAAAAATTTATTAAGACAGAAAGAAATATAACAAGGAGAGCTCAACAAGGAGCTCTATCCTAAGCAACAAGTTCATCAAATTCTTGCACCATCTCAAAGGGAAGTTGCCCCCTATCCATAATATTCTAGCCCGGAGCATGACTAGAAGCCCAGTTGGCTAAACAATCAACAACTTCATGCCATTCATGAGGAATATAAGTAAACCTAATGAACTCAAAAGAGGTATAAAAGAGAATAATCTGATTAAAAACAGTGGCCAGTTGCCAACTAACATCCTCAAGCTACTATGAGCAAAGCAAGTTCACCACCACTTGGAAATCAGATTCAAATAATTTTGCTCTGTCCCTGCAAGGAACATTGTTCCGCAACATATAAAATAGCCTAAGCCTCCATGAGATTGTTAGTGTAATTACCCTTATGCACTGTGAAAAAATAAATTAATGTCACCATAATTGCAACGATCCACTCCACCAATACCAGTAGGGCCTGGATTCCCTCAGGAAGAACCATCGGTGTTAATTTTTAGAACTCCATGCGGAGGAGTCCAATGCCCATCTTGATTCACTTGACCTTTCCTCTGATGTTGAGGCTGCCTAGCCACTCTTGGAAACCTTTAAGCTGCAACCCCATCCTAAAGATACAAATTGAGGCGATTGCATATAGCAAGATCAACCAGATCCATACCCCCATCTAGTGCACACTTCACTTGAATAGTTTCCTGAAGAGAATGTGAGATCTTCCACCAAAGATGCATAACACCAAGATGAACATCTTGGAAGATTTGACAATTCCTCTCCATCTAGATATCTCAGAGCATGAATGATGGGCCAACAATCCAAGCAGCATGGAGAGGAGAAGACTTGGAGGGAGCACTGCCCAAGTAGGCCCATAACTCAGGCAAAGAGGAAGCGTGCCTACAAGAGCAACCCCATGCACTCCACCAAAGGTGCCATAGCTGAATAGAATAGGAGTAATGGAAGAACAGATGGGAGATAAACTCTTCCCATTACCACACAAAACACAATAAGGAGGGCCCTGAAATCCATGTTTAGAAAGATTATCCTACATAAAACAACAGTTGTGAGCCACTAGCCACATGAAAAAATTGTACTTGGACCAAGAAACTTTATTCTAAACTTGATTCCACCAAGGGACCTCAACATCCCCAAATAATTGTTTAGTTATCTCCTGATACCTAGCAAAGACATGATATTTACCAAACAAGGTACCTCCCCAAGCAAAAACATCTAGACCTAACAAAGAGGAACACTCTTTAGAGGCCAAAACTTGAGAAAGCTCCTAACGATCCATGTCTATGCCTCCAAGAGGTCAATCAAAAGAGTGTTTCCATTTATAACCAACAACAGGTCCCAATTGATAAGGAGTCTTGTAATGAGCCACTTTATTCCATCTAGCGCCATGAAAAGAATAAAAAAGGGTCTAAAGATGAGGGTACATGGATAATATGGATGGGAATCCATCCCAAGCATCAGACCAAAACAAAGCCTCAGAACCTCCCTTGCATATCCAAAACAGACCTCTCTTGACTAACACTGCATGTTTAGAGTATGTTGAACCATTGAGCCACAACCTTCAAGAGGAAGTGGAGAAATAGAGCAAGGATCAACACGATGAAAATATTTATGGGTGATAATATAAGCCCAAAGTTGATGTTGTCCAGAGCACCATCACCAATAAAGCTTAGTAGCCAATGCTTGACCACTCAAGAGAGTTGATCATAGACCAAGACCACCCTCCTTTTTAGGCCTACAAATAGTCTCCCAACTAATCAAGCTCCATTTAGTGCTATGAAAATTACCACTCCAAAGGAATTGTCGAGAAAGTAAACTGGGGTAGCCTGAACCATGCTTCTATAACTAGGAAGAGCTTGGATAACATATTGAAGAAGAGTAACCCAAGCAACATAGAAAATCATCTATGAGTCTAATGATTTACCTTATTCTAAAGCTTGGTAATCAAATTTTGCTAGAAGAGATGTGGTTACCTAGAAATAGCAATATAGGGATGCCAAGATAAGTCAAAGGAAGCAACCCAATCTGAAACTGCTGGATACCAGCAATCTTGTGCTGAATAGAACAAGGAGTATTAAAAAAGTAAATGGAAGATTTGTGCTCATTAACTTTTTGGCCTAAAGCTTCCAAATAAATTTCTAGAGTATGTTAAAAGACTATAGCTTCCTTGATCCTTGCAAGACCCACAAGAGCATAATCATCAACAAACTGAAGGTGGGAAAGAGTAGGTAAACCATTACCCCACCACCATCCCTAAATAGAATTTTGGGACACATAATACTTAATGAATCTATCCAAGCCCTTAGCCATGATGATGAATAGATATGGGGAGAGAAGGTTACCCTGGCAGACACCTCTAGAGGCACCAAATAGCTGAGAAGGTTGACCATTAAGAAGAACAAAAAATGAGGTAGGAGTAACACAACTCATAGCCTAACTCACCCAGTTAGAGCTAAAGCCAAAAGAAGAAGAATACTCCTTAGGAAAATCCATTTAACTCTATCATAGGCCTTAGCCATATCCAACTTAACAAACATTGCTCTCTCCCTTGAAGTAGCCATTGAGTGAATAGCCTTAGTAGCAATAACCACCCTATCTAAATCTGTCTTCCAGTGACAAAACCACCTTATTCTTTTGAGATAATGATGGGGAGACACTTTTAAATTCTCTTACCAATCAACTTAGTAATAACTTTGTAAACCACATTACATAAGGCAATTGGTCTAAAAAACTCCAATTGATTAGCACCCTCTCTCTTTGGAATAAGAGTCAAGAAAGTAGAATTCAACGCTCAAAGAATTTCCTTGCTAGAATAGGATTTCTTAACCACCTTCAACAAATGATGATTAATGATGTCCCAAAATTCCTGAAAGAACTCAACTATAAAGCCATTAGGACTAGGAGTCTTCCCCTTAGCCATGCCAAAGACCACCTCCTCCATCTCTTTCAAAGATATTGGTCGAATGAGATAATCATTCATTTCCTAAGTGATAAGGGAAGGAATACAAGACAAAATAATATTTTCTTCATTATCAACAAGACGAGAGTCCTCAAAGAAGAGGGTAGAAAAGTATCAAGTAGCCTCCTAGAAAAAATTTGGAAAGGAAGTCAATTGGATACCTTGAGAATTAACCAAAGAAGATATATTGCTCTGATTCTACCAAGATTGCACCATTTTATTAAAAAAAGGAAGTGTTTCGATCACCTTCTTGGAGCCAATCAACTCTAGCCTTTTACTTCCAAAAACTTTCCTCTCAAAGTTCCCATTCTTCTAGAGCTCTAGAAGCAAGGGATTCAGCCCTTCCAAGATCTTCTAAGAAACTTTCATCTCTAATCTGCCTTATGATGACATCAAGATCTTCCTGAGCAAGCCTCTTCATAGAGTGAAGGTTTCCAAAATATTATCTATTCCATATCCTAAGTTGCCTTTAACATATTGAATCCTTTTAGAAAATGAAAACATAGTGGTACCATATGCAGGAGCACCATCTTTCTACCAACATAAAAAAAATCATGAAGAGGGGAGTTATGAAGCCACATCAACTAGAACTTAAAAGGAGGATGCTTTGGAATACAAGATCCAATAGTAGAAAATTTGATTGGCCAATGATTAGAACCCCTCCAAAATCTAGAATTTTTGAAGAGAGAGTAAGGGTGCCACTAACCTAGAAATAAGAAACAAGAAATCTATCTAGATGTTATGAGATAGCATCAACCCTAGTCCTTCAATTATTCCAAGTATAGAGACCATTAAAAGGCTTAACATCAAAGAGATGCAAAAGTGATATGTGTTGCCAAAGAAGAGAAAAAGAAGGCACCAATCTAGCCAAACCACCTTGCTTCTTCTCCAGACTTAAAACTGAATTGAAGTCCCCTACTAACACCCAAGGATGAAAAGGGTGATAGTTTCTAACATATTGAATATGCCTTCAAATTTCCTCCCTTCCCACAAGATCAATAGGCACATACACATTAGTAACTATGATTACCTCTCTTAAGTCTAAAGCAAAAGTCACCATAGAGAGCACTGAGTGAGAAGACACCCAACCAAGGGGAGAAATTTTCTACAAATCCCAAAATATAGCTAAACCACTAGCACTACCCATAGCCCCAACACATTGGCATTGCCCATGAGTCCAATTACTAGAGGCATGTTGGACCATAGACTCCATAGCTTGAGCTTAGTGTTTTTGATACAGAAACCATTAGGAGAATGATCAACCACCAAATTTAGAATAGCCTTTTGTCTAGGGATTCTATTCAACCCCCTAAAATTCCATGAGAGAATAATCATCATTGACTAGAATGGGGAAAATGAGCATCCAATGGTTTCACTAACCCAAACTCTATCAATATATCTCATGTGAGTTTAATCTTCTCTTGGTTTGTTTTGCACCCAATCCTTAGAGGAGGAGTAAAGGAAACCCACTTAAAGGATCTATGCATCAACCCCAAGGGGAGAGGAGACCCCTTATCCTTACCTTATGCTAGCACATCCTTAACCAAGTTGGCCAGAACAATGTCATAATCCTCTGACACCATAGGTGTCACCAAAACATCTAACATAGGTGCTATAGGGATCTCATAGTTCTAATATACCACAACTTGGGATGCCCCACAAGCATCATTAGGTACAAGTCCCTGATCTAGGAAAACTAGGTTAGAAGGGACAGTAGGAGGAATATCCTCCTCTAGAACCATACTATCCAATACCTCAAAGCAATTAAAACCCGAATCAGATATTTTATCTTTCAAAGGCCTCTTCTAACCATGCCCCTTAGCTCGTGGGTGAGTAGGGGTAAATCCATCCTTATCCTACATTTGACCCTTTCCCTTTCCTGTAGCATCTTGCTGATTCTTCCCTTTGGTAGTATTATCCATCTGAGGTTGTCCTTTCCCTATAGTATCTGCTTAACTACCAACATTGTTGGCTACAAAACCATTGACTCCTTTTGAAGTCAATTTATGGGGACACTAACATTATAAATCACCATACTCATGAAAAATTCGACATTGGGAAGGGAGGGATTCATAATCTAACTGTTGCACCTAGGAAGAAGCCCCAAGAAAAATTTCCAAAGAATTTTGTAATGGGTTATTCAAATTAATTTTAACACAAATTCTAATATAAGAAATAACCTTTTTATCAAGAGACTAATGGGAAATTGTGGTCGGCTTTCCTAAAAAAGTAGCAATTTTCTAGAGGATGTCTTCTTGCTAGAATTCTAGGGGAAGGTGAGGTAGACAAACCCAAAATAGCACTATTGAAGAGAGATCCTCAGCAGAATTAAATTATGAATGCCAGGCTTTGGAAAATAACCGCACATGGTTGTAGAAATAAGGGCCTCCTTTGAGAACACGATCATGATCAAACATGCAAGAGAATACAAAAAAAGAAAAGCTATTCCCTGCTAGCATGATCTCCATATTGCCTTCCACCTACCATGAGTGGTGGATCCATGCCTCAAGAGTAGATAGGGAAATCTGGATTCCAAGAAATTTTCATAACAAAGCATGCTTGGTCCAATATTTAATGTCCTCCATCATAGCCACTGGAAAAATAACTAGAATAGGGTGATCAAGGCTATGTGAAAAACTTTTTTCATCTTGGAGCTCTTCCCTAAATAAAATGATTCAGATTTCATTGCATGCATAGTTGGAGAAGAACTATATGTCCTCACCAACATAGAAGAAATCATAGGCCCTACGATGAAAACAATAAAAAAGCCCAATCAAAAATTGTCTACAAAAGATTTCCAAAAACTAGAACCCACACAAGCTTTGCCCAGTAACTGAAAATTCAAAAAGAACAGGGAAGAAAATTAGTAAAGGGAAAATAGAAACCACGGGCTAGGGATTGTGCCCTAGCCCAGCCGACAGCCATCGCTTCTCATCACTCTCCTCTTAATAAAAATATTAGAATATCATCATATCCAAGAACTATTAATGGTGATTGTAAGAATGCAATTGGCTACCTACTAGGTTAATCATTCTCATCTTGGTCCATCAATTATTAGATTCAAAAAACTAAATCTACCATATCCAAATTGACAAAGTTAGATTATCCCATGCCTATAGAGAGGCAAAAAAGGTACACAACTAATTTCCCAATTAAGGGATCACAATTATGGGTAACAGGATGTGGCATTGGTTTAACAATTTGGATGTTAATGTCAACAACCTTATAAAGTACAATATCACTCATGGGAAAGAGATTGATTTTAGTAATAATGGACATAATAGATTGGAGTACAACACTATTATTGGTTGTGATGGTGGTATTGTACTTATTACTATGAGTGGCAGGTGTTGGAACAGTTTGTGGGTACCTCTATATTGCACGTTGCTTTTAGTATTGTTCATTTTTATTTTCTTTAAAAAAATGAAAGAAAATTTATTAAAGATGGGAGGAAGAGAAAAGAGAGTGGGGCCAGAATATTGTGATAAGCACATAAGGAATTGGAAGGTATGGAGACAAGTGGTACATGGTGGTTTGAACCATTTTTTCAAGAATCTTCATGGCTCTAATCTGATGATTACAAAGCATTTATCCAGGAACTAGAAGGAAGGTCAAAATTACATACCTTTCCTCCACTAACCAAATTTGTTTTGATGGGATAGCAATTCATGTTCTAAAGAATGATGAAGAAAGACAAGCTCTTGTGAAAATATCCAATTGATACTTTAAAGAGCTGAAAAACTCAAGTTCTTGTGCTATAAAGGACTTACAATAATTTTTTAGCATATAACTCTAGATGATAGATTTACTTGTGTTTATGGGTATTATTTTCCTTTTCTTAACTACCTCTACCATAAGTTAAGGTTTTTTTTTGTTTCTTTTCTGTGCTCTTGAATGAAAGAGAGAAGGAACATTGAAAGAATCCTATCTATAACCCTTTTCTTCATGGTCATCTTACTAATTCAAGATCATTTTGCAAGTCTTTTGGCCCCTTAAAATACAATATATATGTCATCATGAAAAGGGTTAGTACTAATATGATCTTGATAGAGGAGGAGGAGGATGAGGAAGGTTGAAAAATAAGTGTTGAAGAATAGTCTCCTCCATCCAAGAAGGTTATGAAAAATACCCTTCAATGTACATCCTAGAATAAAAAGAATGTCCCTAGAAAACTCCCATTAGTACACCTTTTAAGGAAAAACATAAGTATAAATTTCCCCAAAGTTAGAGGCTTGTTTCTTTCTTTTAAGATATTGTTGAGATACCATATATTCCCCATATGCCTCAGTTTACTACTTTACCTTATTTTCTCACACTAATAGAGAGAATAGCCCTAGATATGCTAGAGACCTCCATCCAAAATACCATTACATTAAACTTGATATTGAATTCCCTATTGATATTCTAGCCATTGTCAGGAGTGACTTGATTTATTACTTTAGTTTAATTGAATTGATGTTTAATGAGATTAATGATTTTAGCCTTAAGAAAATGTTTGTTTTTAAAAATATAAATGAGATCAGTAAGAAAAGAAATCAACTAAGCTCCATTGTTTTGTTATTACAAATGAGAAAAATGTGTCTATGGTTAAGTACTTCCAAAAGATAGTGGAGGTATTTGACAAGATGAAAAAGGAGACACAAAAGAAGATAAAAACTCAAAATAGAAAATGGGCCAAATACTAGATTCCATTAACATTGCTATAGATTCTAATCAGAAATCTATAAAGAAAACCACCACCACCATGAACATGACATGGCTAAGAAATTGGGAAAAGCCCAAAATGGGACTCTTCTTGTTGATGTAGTGGTAGAAAATGATAAAGGGAATATAAATGATTCTCAACCTTCTACATGAACCATAGAAAATCTCAAGAGGAAGAAAAAATTCTCTCTACATGATGTTTAGGATATGAAAAAGAGTGGCCTGGGGCATGCTCAATCTTGAGGCCAAGGTTGTTGACACTTTGAATAATCTTGGTTAGTTTAATCTTACTCTAGGTTTTCGTTGATATAAAAGCTTGCACCCTTGCCTAAGGGAATGTGTCTCAGACAACCTTTTGTAAAATGGAAACAACCTCCAAGCTATGGGACTTGAACTATGAGGTTGAGTCTCCAGAGTAGGGCGACTTCCTTTACTATCAAGGTGTACCTAACAGATTCTTGAGATGAAAAGGGAGAAAGAATGCATGTAAGAAAAACTACCTAACCTAATCTAGAGGGGTGATGCACCAAATAGTATGTGGGTCTACTTATTTTCCAATGAATACACTAGAACTTAATAGATTTTTCAAAATATACCATTATCTACACCTTTCCAATCTCAAAATCCAAATAAGCCAAATGAAAACACACTTAGAGAAGGAATAAAATGGATTTACTTAATCTAATCAGTCACCAAGTATGAACATGATTGTATGATATTTCAACTCTAAAAATATATTCAACAAGTGGAGCCACATGAGCGCACACAAACTTAGCTAATAGAAAATGGATATAGTAGAGAAGATCTCTATTAAGCATAAGCAAAATTACAGAAAGCTCTAAAAATTAGAAAAGAGAGATCTTTGGTTCCTCAAAACAAATTTTTCTCAAGAGAAAGGTTTATGCTCTTATTGCAACTATTTGTATGCGCATTGCATGTGCTAGAAGGAAAAATCTTATAATTTGGCATTGACTACCCAAGAAGCTACAAAAGGGAAACCATATAGTGTTAGTCAACCTACTAATGCTTCTTCTTTATGACAACAAATGATTTTTCTTTTATGAACCATCAACCAGAAGAGCATTGTAATGTTAGCCATGATGCCATAGCTCACAATAGTAGAAGCAAGAGGATAGTTGTCAAAGAGGCTACACCCCTATCACCTAATCAAGCTTCAACTTCAAATGTTGTTCCTCATATGCTAGTAATGAACACCTAATCCAATGTTCCCCCTTAATAGAAGAAAAACACAAGAAACAAGGACCTTGATGAACCCAGCCACCTACCCATGTAATTCCCAAAGCTTTAGCAAAAGTAGCTAATACTCCTTTTAGTGAGATAGATCAAATGAAAGGGACTAATGTCAATATCCCTATATTGGATGCTTTTACTGCTATACCATCATAGAAGGAATTTCTATAGAAGGAGTTAGAGAATATAGAGGCCAAGAATTAGCTACTTAGAGAGGAGAATGCAACAAGCTTGGTGCAGCCAATAAAGGGAGGAGAAAAAAGTAAGAAAATTAGGCCTCCCCCTTTTATGTTTCCTTGATCATAGGAGATAAAATAGTCCACAATTGTATGCTAGATTTAGGGGCTAGTAGTTTTGCAATGCCTAAAAGTGTAGCTGATCTCCTTGGTATCAAGTATGAGCCCATAATTAGGGATGTCCTTCAATTGGATAGTAGCTTTGTCAAGACTATAGTGGTCCTAAAAAATGTGGAGATGGCATTTCATGATTGTCTCGGTTGCACTGTAACCCAAGATATATCAATAGTAAAGGTAGAACCTTATTTTCCTATTTTTATTTATAGAGACTTCACTACACATATAGGGGGTCATATTATAGCATATTGGTCCTCTATTTCTTTAGGACAAGATATGGGGCAAGAGCTTCCCTAAGGGCATGACCTTTAGCCCTGAATCACATAGAGACTTATACTCGAAGCCCTATAAACATGAATTGTACAATTAGGGAGGATGATGAAGAGTACACATTCTATGATCCTACTACTTCATTAGTTGAGATTCTTGACTACCTTTTAGATGAGTAGGCTACTGCCTATCAATTTGATCTAGTAGAAAAAGCTAGGGAGATGGGTCTTGGAACCTATTGTATATTTGAAGAAAGTATCCCTATTCCCAATATCATGAAAGAAAAAGAAGATAAAAATGGATGGTGGGAGATGTTCTTTGATGGCTCAAGAAATAAAAATGGTTCAAGAGCTGATGTTATGTTTATTTGTCTTGGATTAGAGAAGTATTATTTTTCTTATAGGCTACAATTTAGTTGCACAAATAATGTAGTAGAGTATGAAGCTCTAATCCAAGGTCTTCAACTTACAAAAATGAAGGGAATCAAATCTTTAAAAGTATATGGAGGAAATGAGCTTATTGTAAATCAAGTTAGGAATCAAAATGTCACAAAGAATAGCCTCCTCAAGTCATATAAACACAAAACATGGGATCTTCTTGAAGAATTCTAGGCATTCAATATTTAGAGTGTTCCAAGGAACAAGAACAAACATGTTGATAGGCTTGAAACCATTGGTGCTCACTATGACATAACAAAGCATATTACTAATGAAAAGGAGAAAAAAATTGGAGTTGTTTTAAGGCCTCTTGTTCTTGATAATTAGGCAGATGTTCGATTCTAATGTGCAAATTGTACATTTCTTACAAAACAAGGCATAATTCTCTACTAAAAATTAGTCTAAACTCAAAAATCAATATGGGGGCTAGATCATGAACCTAAACTCTAAAAAATTACCTAAGGGTCTCCTTAGCTTGGAAATAATTTTCAATTTTGATGATCAAGTAAGGAACAAGGGTTCAAATCTGACTACAAGTAAGGATAACTACACACCCATCAATTTTACTGATGGAAAGAATCTCAACTTAGAAAAGGTATGTATAAAGTTAAACAAGAAGTTTAAATTAAGTTATTTCAAGAACTTAATGATTTCATTCCATGGACATATGAAGATTTAAAGGATTTTGACCCAAGCTTATTTCAGCATACTACAGATTTGAACCAAGATGCAAAACTTGTTAGGTAGAAACAAAGGCTAGTTAACCCCAAGATTGAGCCATTAATGAGGAAAGAGTTGTCAAAACTCATAGAAGCTAATATCATTTTCCCTATCAAACATTCCTCATGGGTAGCCAATCTTGTCTCTACTAAGAAAAAGAATGGAAAAATCAGACTTTGTATAGACTTTAGAGACCTTAATTGGGCTTCTCTTAAAGACCGTCACCATCTTTCCTCTATGGAATAAATCCTATCCAAGATTAGTGGTTTAGAGAGATTTTATTTCTTGGATGGTTTTTTAGGCTATAATAAAGTACTTTTCTAGGACTTAGACAAACATAAGAGCACCTTTAGCACTAAATGGGGTACCTATGCCTATTGGGAGATGTCATTTAGACTAATTAATGCATGTGCCACATTTCAGAAGGTAATAGAAATGGATTTTAAAAGTGTGATAGAGAAATTTGTGTTAGTTTATCTTGATGATATAATTGTCTTTTCCAAACATGTAGTACATCACTTTGATCACCTGAGGCAGGTATCTATTAAATGCAGAGAGTATGGTGTGTCCCTAAATCCTAAGAAATGTATGTTTTTCACTAAGTAGGGTAAGCTTCTATAACACATTGTGTCAAGAGATGGATTGACAATAGATTCAGAGAGGGTAGAAGCAATTCTTTCTCTCCCACTTCCTACTCATAAGAAGGGGCTACAAACTTTCCTTGGTAGGCTTAATTTTGTGAGAAGATTTATTCCAAAACATACTACCATGGTCAAACCTCTTACTGCAATGTTAAAAGAATTTGACCTTCACCTAGACTAAGGAGGGGTAGGCTAGTTTTGAAAAAATCAAGAAATCAATTTCCTTAGCTCCCACTCTTGTAAATCCCAAGTTTATAGAGATGTCATCCTTTACTCCTTTGGAGGAAATTAAAGAATATCAGTGGTTTTAACAAAGTTGAATGATGAGAATTTGGAACATCCCATTGCTTTTTTTAGTGAGGGGCTTAATGATTATGAGGAAAGATATAATTATGTAGAGAAGTAGGTCCTTGCTATTGTAAGAGCTCTCAAAAAGTTCACACATCTCTTGTCTCATAACAAAGTACAACTTTTAATTCCACATGCAAGTGTGAAGGACTTCCTCCTAAACAAAGATATCAGTGAGAAAAGGGCTAGATGGATTACTAAGGTCATGGAATATGACATTGATATCAAGATTTCCAAGCTAATAAGAGGTAAAGGACTTTGTGAGAAAATGGTTTCATCTTTTGACATACCTGAGGAGAGTGCCCTCTTGATTTAAGGTGAGAAACTAGTAGAGAATGAGGGTTAGTCTGATTGGTTGCATGACATGACAACCTTCTTGCTAGAAGGAAGATATCCCCAAGGCTTAGATAGGACAAAAAGGAGACAATTCAGGTTATAATCTATTCCCTACATCTTGGTAGATAGAATATTATTTAGGAAGAATTTTGATGGAGTGCTATTACAATGTATGTAGAGTGATTAGGTTAGCATATTGCTAAAAGAATTTCATGATGGTCCTATTGGTGGCCATTTCTTAGCCAAAGTTACTAACATAAAGATAATGAGGGTTGGCTTTTTTTTCCCAACCATGTTTAATGACTACTATAAGTGGGTAAGGAAATGTGAGAAATGTTCTTTCTTTTCTAGAAAACAATTGGTTGCCCTTCCCCTCCATCCCATTTAGGTTGATCAACCTTATACTCAATGGGGTTTGGATTTTATTGGTCTAATAAAACCACTTTCCAGCTCTAGTCACAAGTGGATCTTAGTTGCTATTGATTATTTTACATGGTGGGTAGAAGGTGGCCGCATGTTTCATCCATGGTCAGATCTCCCAGGATCAATGGTAGGTGCTTTCCAAGTTTATTGAGACGCAAGGCTTTTAAGAAATGTGGGAAAGTGTCTTGCTACTACATGGACTTCATGATGTCATTCTTGTCAAATCCACAAAGGGAGACTAGTTAGAACCATGATGGACATATTAGGGAATATTGGCAGTTTGATGTTACATCATTAGGTGAGGTTGGTGATTGGAACATGTCATAATGTTGATCTTGTGATGATTGATGGTTGGTGCTTCCCCACTTTGTAAATATGAATTATATTTAAGGAATGCGAGCAAGTTCCTTACTACTACATTAACTAGTGAGTCCATTGTTTCTCTATGGTTCATTGGTGCTGAGACAAAATGCCAAGTAGTGCTGAGGTGGACCTCATGTCACTTCCTTCATGCTGATATGCCAGGGGGTCTACATGTCTATTGAGATGGATGTTGAATGTCCAATGAGCCCAAAAACTTAAAGGAAAATGTAGTAATAACTCAGGTCTTTGATGATCGTCGATCATTTGGTAATCAATGATTGGAACCTTTTCACATTTTGAAGCTATGAGGATTTTAAGAAATGTGGAGAATTACCTTGAAAATGCATGTCCTTAGGGGCCCGAGTGGAAGGTAGACAACTAGTAGATAGTAGTTAAGTTTGAAAAAGTGGTTGTAGTTTTGCAAGATATTTATGTTATGTCCCTTTCATGTTGCGAAGCTGGGACCTAAGGAATTTTAGTTATTGCCAGTTAGAAGAAAATTTTAGATTAAAACTACAAAGCAACGACTGGTGATTAAGTGTTTAGTTCATAGTCTCACATGAGTAAACAATTTATTAAGTAAAAAAGTGGCAAAGCTATGAATAAATAAGATGGTCAAACATTTGAATGTTTCATAAGGTGGTGAAAAGATAAAAGGCTATTGGTCCACATGGCTCATCTTGGTTGGTTGATCGAGTTGACCTGCTGATTTTGTTGATTTGCCAAGCTAGGAACGAGAGAAGTAAGTGTTTTCTATGTGATTTGATTCCCATTATTGATCCCAACCACTCCCAAGTTATGGCCATGCTAGAAAGTTTTGAAGGACATGCTAGTTGACTCTTGGTTATGCATTTGAGGGATCTTTTTCATTAATCGCATCATTTATGTCAAGATCAAGGTTTCTTCTAGTTAGGGTTACAATGATTTTCATGCATCTAAAGATGTACCATATCAAATCTATCATCTAGATCTTGTCCTATCGCCCTTTGACAGTCTTAAATGCATGAATGAAGTTGTGAAGCAATCTAGAGTTATGCTTGAATTATAAAAACAAGTTTTGTTGTCTTCTTAAGGGCTCTCTCTTTTATGAGTTTTAGAGCTTTCTATAATTTTTCCTATGCTCAATAGATATATTTTCTACTATATCCATTTTCTGTTAGCCAGGTTCGTGTGCACTCCTATGGTCTCTTTTGTTAAATTTATTTTGATAGTTGAAATATCATATGATCATGTTCATACTTAGTGTCTGATTAGAAAAAGTGAATCCATTGTATTCCTTCTCTGATTGTGTTATCTTTTGGCTTATCTAGGATATTGAGATTGGAAAGGCATAGATAATGGTATATTTTAAGAAATCTATTAATTTCTAGTGCATTTATTAGAAAATAAGTAGACCCACATATTATTTGGTGCATTACCCCTCTAGATTAGGTTAGGTAGTTTTTCCTACATGCATTCTTTCTCCCTTTTCCTCTCAAGAATTAGTTAGGTGCATCTTGATAATAAAGAAAGTCAACCTTCTCTGAAGATTCAATCTCAAGTTTCAAAGTCACACACTTTTGAGATTGTTTCCATGTTACATGAGGCTTCTTGAGAAGTATTCCCTTAGGCAAGGGTGCAAGCTTTTGTGTCAATAATTTTTTGTTAGATTTTTTTTCAGTGATATATTTTCACTATCTTTTGATTTGTTTTGTTGGAAACCAAAATTGGAACAATTTTATGTTGTCATTGATGTCAAACCTATTAGTGAGATAGTTTTCTATCTGATTTGGGTGTTATATCTATTTGATTGATGGAGAGGATTTGAGAAGTTATTCATGATAAAAGTATCCTAGAGACAAAGTTGATTTATGAAGAAGGCACTATAAATGGACACTTGATTAGTTGGATTTTGACAAGATAAAGTGATTTTTTAAACCATGTTGTAAATAAAGTAGATAGTAATGCTAAAGCCTTGAAGATGTGATCAATGACAAATCAAATGCATAAGCTTCAACAAGAAATAGAGCAGAAGATTAAGGAACTTGAAGTATATATCGAGTAATGCTACTTTCAACCGAGTAGAAGAACAAGTAGGGAAAAATTAGTGTTGACAAAGCATCAATATTTACCAAATGAAAAATAAATTTAGTAACAACCAAGTAACCCAACAATGACTAAGTGTTAGAACATAGAGTTGGTTGAGGAAAAACATTTTAGCAGTTTATGAGAAATTGTATCTTCTAGCTGACTAAGTTGAATTCTTTGAATATGGAATGCATATTGAAGAGAAGGATTAATTAGTTAGATGATTTAATTGTTGGAATTAATTAGAATAATTAAGGGGGAAGGTGAATCAGTTATCCATGGCCTGGATTTACAAAGATAACTTTTTAGTTCTTAGTAGACCCATATCTATAAAACCTTATCATGCATGCATCCATTAGATCATACAATACAAAATCTTTTTAGGTTACTACCCTAGATTAAAAAAACTTTGCAGAAATGTATACATGAAACAACATAAGAACATTTACACAATTTGATAGAAGGATTTTACATGAAAACCTAATTTGGGAAAAATCACCAATAAGATGACACTAATTCTCACTCTTCTAAAGTGATTCCTTGTGAAAGGCCAAACCTATTAAAGTTTACAATGGACATTGTTAAATGTGACCTAGTTAAAGGATTTCAATCACCCTATTAGGAGTAATCCTTGTTAAAGGACTTTAGACCATTGCATTAGAATGTCACCCAATTAAAGGATTTACAAATGACTATTGGGTCAACCTTAATCCAAAGGATTTACCCTAGGATAATACAATGATTAGAAATTAATAGTAAGGTTTGATCTAATAAAAAATTACAACTCATTTGTAGATTACAGATCTTTGTTTCAGTCCTCCATTTTGCTTCGTATTCACACACTTCAGTTTTGATAGCTTGTTCACCCTTCAAGCATACATACTCTTAAACCTTCTTTCTTTATATACCATCTATAGTCACTTCTATTTAGCCATTGAATGCAAAAATACCCTAGACTCCTTGTATTCCTTAGGTTCTTGCACATGACAACTTTTTCTTTTGACTAGCTATCTCTGTAAATAGAGAATTCAAGTCTTTTGATACTAAACCATAATTGTCCATTTTAGGGTTGCGTAGGATACAATGAATCTACTAAATTTTCCATTTTTTTCCTCAATAATCTTCCTTGAATTTGCTTCAAAATGGTTTACCTTGTATTCTGTTCCACCAGCTCATCATAGTTATCTTCCATGTGTACAATTCAAGAAAACAAAATAGTCGGCTCAGATTTCTCAAATCTTTGAGTTAATATTGTTTTTTGTCACTCAACAACTATATTGTTTAGTCACTTGGCCAACACTAGTTCACTTAGTGTTGCCATGGTTCTTGCACCTTCCAATTCATAAAAAAAAAAAAAATCCATCTCTATTTTGAGTAAAAACAAGTTCAAATGTATCAAACTTCAAGCTTTAAAAGGGCCAATTATTTGTTGTATTTTTAATGACTTTCTAACCTTGATGCACCCATTTTGTCTCTAGCTCTCTCTAGCATTTAAAATTTTTGAAATCTAGTTCCCCAATCTTAAGTTATCAAAGGTTAAGAAGCATAACAAAACATGTGTTTCATCTTAAAATCCTAAACTCTCCATCGAAAAGGTTAAGATAAGTTTCCAAAATATGTGTTTTCAAACAAATCATTAACCATTAGCCTCATTTTAAAATGTTAAGATTTGGGCTCCAAAACAAGTGTTTCATCTTAAAATCTTAACCTTTCCATCAAAAAGGGGTCAAGATAAATTTCCAAAACATGTATTCTGAACCATTATCCTTAACCTCTCCTCCAAAATGGTTAAAGTTAGAGGCTCAAAACATGCATTTCTAAAACATTTATTAAATTCTTTAATATGAATGTTGATAGATAAGAATTGAAAGATGAGTCATCTCAAAGGCCTTTCTATGATAGAAAATTACATATCAATCATAAAGGAATGTAGTCAATTGTTTGAACATATTTGATGGAGAGTTTGAAATATGAAAGACAAGTCTACTAACATCACATTTATAACTTGCAGGCAGAGAAAATCTAAGAAAAATGGCACATCATGGATCAATGCATACCAAAGATAAAATGTTGGGAGTATAAGAAATGCATATAATTTTTAAGATTTGCAAGAAGAAAGCTAAGAATACATTCACTCAGACTATCAATCAAATTGTGACCAAAGGGGATTATAAATAGTTGTTATCATAAATATCCCAACTTTCTAATATCAAGCCATTGGTTATTGATGTAAAGAGTAATGAAAGTGCAAACTTCATAGTGAGGATAGGTACCACCTAGCCTACAAATATACTACATGGTTTTAGGGAACTGGTGAAGTCTATTCCAAAGAACTAATATAATGGAAGTACGTTTGTACATGAACTACTTGACATAATGTTTGGCCTACTTTACAGACCAATCAAATCATGATATGATGCAAACATAGCCACAAATATGGTAAAATGTAGAGAGCTTGCTGGAGTAATTTTAAATCTTAGAGGATCATGCATGATTATCCACACCTTTGCCAGTCATGGCACATAGAAAGGTTAGTTGGTGAATAAAACTGAACATGCCATAGAAGAGAAACTAATGATCCAAATCTGCAGTGATATGGGAACCAATCCAAGTACAAAAGAAAGAATTGGTGAGGATTTTCTGTGATTTATTTGTCATGTGGAATCTCAAAGAAGGCATGTTAACTATTTGGTAAAATGCTTGTGTATCGATCTGATCTTAGGCAAAACATGTGGGTTGTTTTGACCATAGTCATAATCCTTCCAACCCAATATGTCATTTCCCAATGACTTAGAAATTCTCAGTGTGATAAGAATGTCTTATTTTTCACATGATAAAAAAAGCATTAAGCATCATCTATTTTACAAAATGTTAGCTTATAGCTTGTATATGACTGATTGAAGGGAAAATACAAGGAGTTAGATTCTGAGAATACATTGCCTATGGTCTACAGTGAATCCCACTAGGATGAAATCTGATGCTACCCAAAGGAAATGTGTAGAATGATATGTATTTTGTGACATTGTCAACTATTTGACCAAATTCCCAACTTCCCTCAACTTGTGACTATCTCATAGAATGCCTCAATAATTATTGTCTGATACTCATCAATGTTTATAGTGTGAGCACTAGAAGAAGATTGAGGAATAAGATCAAATATTGTTACTCTATATAGCCATGGGCTAAGTTGGAGAGTTTGGTTGCAAAGATGAAATTCAGAGACAAATATATGATATGTCACAACAACCATTTGAAAAATGTCACATAGGTGAAAAATGACATTTTTATGCTCATTACAACTTGAAGGAAATAAAATCTCATTTCATGATGTGATTCTAAATCCAAAGATAAGGAGCCTGTTGTTAAGCCTTTTGGATATTTCAAAATAAAGTCACCGTACATCTCATCAATAAAGAAACTGCCCACACAGATTGGGAGAATAATAATTCATGTGGGTAGAGACATGTTTCATGTCAATTGGTCACCTCATCATGCTCACAAGCTTCCAGTTCCTTCTCATAATGGGTTTTGAATGAGCCAAAACCATGCAAGAATATCATGTGATCGATTCTTGATCAATATGAATATAATTTCATACAAGGCATATAAAAACATGACATTTATCAAATATAATCACTTCATGTAAAGCCATACATCAATTCACCTTTATATAGAGGTTCATATGAAGCATGAAGCTAGTGACACAAAAGGTTATTAATGGTCAACCAAGTCACCTATTGCTTGTCACTCTTTATGACCCCTTTAGTTCTATATATCATGAAAGATGATGGAATAAACATGGTCAACACATGGCTTTCAAAAGTCACACCACTCTACACTGGTATTAGGAAAGGCAAATTGTTTTACTATATCTGCTCTTCTTGGACACAATGTCCCCATTGTTGTAATCTAGCTCAACTATACCATGGTTCACAAATATCAAGTCAATGGTTCAGAGTCAATAGAGCATCAAAAGATGGATATTCTAATGGCTCATCAAAATCAGTCTCAAAAGGATTAAAAATTCTATAATCTAATATCAATGGGAAGCCAAGATTGTAGTATCATTGTTTTGACTATAGTCAGCACACGACCAATTGATGTTGTGAATGATTGTTTCTATGTCAATATTCAATATGTCAAACTATGGTGAACATCATGAGAAGAGTCTCCATCAAATAACTCAAAAAGTCAATGATTCAACCTTCCAAAGACATGTTCCAAGCTGTACATTTCAATTAGTGATCTTTTTCATTTCGGGTTAATTTTTGTAAGGTTAATTAACCTCTCCAAAAATAACATATTTTGGAGGTAGTTATTAACCATGAAGGAGTAGTTCTTAACCTCCATGTCTATATAAGGAATCATCTTGGCTTTTTAAAGGGACTTTTTGGTCTTTGGAATATGAAAACACTTATTTTAGAAATTTGGTGATAAGACAATATTTGGAAAGTATGTAAAAAAAAAAATCTTCTTAGTGAAAAATTCATTTTAGGTTCTTGGTGCAAGAATATAAAGGAATGTATGATTTGAGTTCTCTTCTTTCAAAATCTAAATTGTTAAAAATGTTGATTCTCTTTGTAGTAAGAATTCTCATGGTATTATGTAGATGTTCATCAATCTTTGGATCAACATTGTGCTAGTGGTAATTCTCAAGCATAGATCTTGATTGCTATTATTAGTAGTTTGAGTTAGTACAAGAAAGTTCTAAAGTCATGTGGTGCATTTGTCATCAATAGCTTTCTCTCTATCTTTTAGTTTTAATTGATTTATGTTGAAAAATCAAATGCACCCATCATACAATGGAGTGGCCCCTCTCAATAGTAGAGGAAGGTTGTAATCTATTATTGATCAATTGTAATCTCTCTAACATTGTTGGCACGGTTGTCCCTAGTCATAGGGAAAACAAGGTTAGTTTCAGTAGTAACTTCATAGTGACAAATCTATTTACCAACACTCAGCAAACACTAAAGTTTTACTATTTATCGGCACAAACTAAAATTTACTCGGCATAAACTATCAATCACTCAACTTGCACTATTTTTCATCTTTGTTGGACACCTCTTAAATTTTACTCTGCTTCCACTAAATTCTACTCGGCTTGCACTGACTACTTGATAAGGCTTGGTAGAAAATTTTCTTACTTGATCTTCTTCGAGTCTTTACTTGAGTAATCTTTCATTTCAAAATTTGAGTAGAGAAATAATATACTATATTATCAATTCCTTACTTGGTCTTAGTGTTTCTTTTACATACCAAATAACTCAACCTTTCTGTAAGTGCTATTGTTATCTCCTCTTTTCAAATCCTCTTCATTAATCAAATAAATGATAGATTTTTTTTTAAAAAAATTATCTCACCAATAGGTAGTAGGTTTGACATCATTGATAAAATAATGATTGTTCCATTATAGATTCTTTTCTTCAAAACAATCTGATATCAACAATCTCCCTCTTTGGCATTGATGGAAAACCAATATCAACAATAATACCAAAAAGAAAATAAATCTTTGAAATTTCTCCCTCTACTAGTGTAGTATATGTCCTTCCCTTGTGTAGGACAATGTGAGCTTTATCAAGTTCCTTTACTACTCCCTCTTTCTTATATCTCCCTTAGTACTTTCTCCCTCTTACTAGGTATATGTATATGCATTTATCTCTCAGTCTTGTATCTCCTTCTTTGAAAACAATGCTAATGACTTGCCATCTCTATATGTAGATATAATCAATTCTAGATTCTCCTTTTGTCACCTTTCACTTGAATGTAAATCTTCTAATTTATCTCCTTCTTTACTTTAGGTAGCTCCTAAAGTAATATCCAATGCATCAAATTGTAAGATACAACATTCAACTAAGTTGATGAGTTATTCTTAAATAGCTTTGGATATGGGTATCACCCCTAGTTTACCTCTTAAATATTCATGTGCATCCTTAGGTAAATATTTTTTGAATATATCATCTATTTGTTCTTTTGTATTCACATATTCCATCCTTACTTCTTTCTCTTGAACTAACTCTATCAAGTAATGATACTTGATTGTAATGTGCTTAGTCTTTCTATACATCACAAGGTTTTTTTGATATATTTATAGTGCTTGTATTATCACAATAATAGTGCTTGTATTATCACAATAAAGTACCATAGGTTTAGTGATTTCTTCCTTCATATCTTTGAGTAGCTATTTGATCCATACCACATTTGTACAATTTACTGTAGTAGCCACATATTCAGCTTCAGCAATAGATTGAGATATGCAATTTTTTTCTTGTTCATCTAGGTGACCAACCTCCTTTCTAATAAAAATGCTCCACCACTTCCACTCTTTTTTTCATCAATGTTTCCATCCCAATTAGCATTTGTGTAAGATTTGAACTCAAAATTTTCATATTTCTTGTAGTATAGACCATAGTCTTCTATTCCTTTTAGATATCTCATAATTCTCTTAATAGTCATGAAACGACTCCCCTTAGGATTAGTAGAGAATCTTGCAACAATGCCAACAAATAATGTAGTTTTTGGTCTACTATGCACTACATATTATAATTTTACAATCATAGACCTATATAATATTTGATTCATATCTGTAGAATCATCATTCTTTGACAACTTCTGTCCTATCAATATAGGTGTGCTAACTAGTTTTGAAACCTCCAGTCTAAAAAAAATAAATATTTCCTTCACATACTTAAACTAATGATGTATATACCATATTTGATCTGATATACTTGCAAACCAACAAAGAACTTGATCTCTTGAAACATAGAAATCTCAAATTGTTTCTTCATTCCATTTGCAAATGCCTTACATGATGTATCTTTGCCTCAAAATATGATATCATCGATAAAAATTTTAGCTAGTAAAATACCTAAAAATTACCTCATTTTGCATTCAAGTATAGATTATTGTTATCATCAGTCTTCTCAAAAATAATCTTTATAAGCTAATTGTAAAGCCTTTCATACCATGCCCTTGGGGCTTTCTTTAAACCATAAAAATCTTTTTGTAGTCTATATACCATATTCTTGTTGTTAGCATCAAAAAATTCTTTTGGTTAATCTATATAAACCTCTTCTTCTAATATGCCATTTAAAATTTTTGGCTTAACATCTATTTGATAAAATTTGAAACTTTTGTATGTAGAGTAAGAAAGAAGAGTTCTTACTCCTTCCAATCTTGCAACAGGGGAAAATGTTTCTCCATGGTCTATTCCTTCTTCTTGTACATACCTTTTGCAAACTAATCTCACCTTATTCCTTGTAACTTCACCATTTTCTTCTAACTTGTTTTTGTATACCCACTTGGTTCCAATCACATTCTTTTCCTTTGGTCTGGGAACTAGAGTCCATGTCTAGTTTTTCTCAATCTTTTCAATCTCTTCTCTCATGAATTTACTCTAGCCCTCATTTTCTAAGGCATCTTTCACTATCTTAGGCTCATCCATGCTCAACAAACATGTATCACTTCTCAGTTTGTTTCTTGTCATTAGTATAGCATATTTATCTCCAATAAGTTGTTCAGTAGGGTGATGTATCTTGTGTTGGAAATATAATAGGAGTAATTTAGAGGGGAGGGGTGAATCATTTACTACTAAAATAAATCCCAGATCTCTTAGATGTTAGTACAAAAAAATAAACTAAAAACTTAATACTGCTGATGCTTGGTAGACATACATAAAATATTGTAACTCAGTAATTATTGAATGTGCTTGGTAAGTTCTTAACATGAAAACTTGAGATGTTAACCATGGTCACCCTTACTTTACCTTAGTTTCAAAAAAATAAAATAAAATAGCATGAACACATTTGACACCAAGATTTAATATGGAAACTCATTTTGGGAAAGACCACCAATTACAACTAGTTATTGTTTTCACTCTTCTAAAGTGATCCATGTAAGGAGCCAACCCTCTTAAAGGTTAAAAAATAGACTGTTAGGTGTGACCCTATTAAACAATTTAATCACCCTGTTAGGAGTGGTATTGTTAGAGGTCTTGAGACAATTCAATAGAACTACCACCTTGTTACAGGATTTACAAATAGCTATTAAGCCAACTCTGCTAGGAGATTTAGATAACTACTACAATGGTAAGAGAGTAACAATGAGATGACTTGATTTGAATGAAATTGAATTGCTGATTATAGATCTCTATTCTAGCTTGTACTTGATCCTTTCTGATCAAATATAGCTTTTCTTCTCCAAAAGGATATTATGCTTATCCTTCAAATTTGTTTCCTCTCTTCATCATAAAATCTTCAATTCATTCATCACATCTTCACTTTCTTTTATTTGCACTTTGAGTCTGCAACTTGACCTTATACATATATCTTTTGTATTGTGAAGTTGGCTCATATACAACTTAGAACAAGTAATATTCATCACCTTACTTAGCTAGAACCAATAGATAAATTAATTAAGCTTAATATTCCAAAATAAGAAAATCCTTTCTTAGGCATCCCAGCTCAATAGACACTAACTTAGAAGTGATTTCTTGTGTAAACCAACAAAAGTTTGGTTAACACTACAAACTCATGAAGATCCTTTGGCAATTGAGTGAGCTCAATTAGCACTTGTTCCATCCAACTTTTCTTCATTAAATGAATGAGCTTGGTTAACACTCATCTTCTATATTATTTTCTTCAACAACTGAGTGAACTCGCTAGAAATTGACTTCTAAACTAGACAATCATAGAAACACTTGGTAGACATAGAAAAATGTCTTTACTACCTGAGTGAGCTTGGCATATACTAACTAATGATGATATGATATTTGTGTAACATCAAAGACAATACACAATTAATCAATTGTATCCAACAATCTCCCTCTTTGGCATTGATGGCAAGACAACATGTCATAACATAATGAAATTTTGGATTTATTCTTGAGAACTACCTCCATCAGTATGAACTCTTCCTTTCACTGAGTTCTTCCTCTATCTATAATGACTTCTATCAAGTTCATTCACAAAACTTTCTCCCTCTTGCAAAAAAGTTCTCCTTCTTTGGAATGACAAAAATTTCTATTAGATATGATTGTAAACTTCTCCCTCTTTGGAGTGAAAATAATTTCTATGAGATATGATAGTAAACTTCTCCCTCTTTGACAACACATGCCAAAGACAATAACTCTATTAATATTAATGTACCAAGTTAAGTATTGATTCATTTGCAATATGACCTTTATAATTATGGACCAATTGATTGATCTTCAACTTAGCTCTTGTTGAAGCATCACTAAACTTTATTTAATGCGCTTTAGCTAGGGGAATGACACCTAGCTTACCTCTTAGATATATAGAAATGCATCCTTAGGTAATGGCTTGGTGAATATGTCTGCAATCTATTCTTTTGTATTCACATGTTCCAATCCTACTTCTTTATCTTACACCAATTCTTTTAAGAAGTGATATTTCAAAGAAATGTGCTTGTGTTGTTATGGATCACTGGATTTTTTGATATATTGATTGCACTAGTGTTATCACAATATATGACTATTGGATCCTTGATCTCTATCTTTATTCCTTCCAAAAATTGTTTGAACCAAACAATGTTAAAATAATTAACTGTTGATGCCACATATTCTACCTATGTTGTGGATTGAGAGATACAATTTTGTTTCTTGCTTATCCAAGACACTAGTCTTTTACCAAGAAAGAATGCTCCACCACTAGTGATTTTTCTATCATCAAGACTTCCTGCCCAATCAGCATCACTAAACACTTTTTAGTCCAAATTTTCTCTAGGTTTATACCATAAGTCATAGTCTTTGGTACCTTTTAGATATCCCATGATTATCTTGATTTCCATCATGTGATTTTTTGTGCAATTCGCTAAGAATCTTGGCACCATTCCAACTGCTAGAGCAATATTAGGCCTTGTATGTACTACATACTACAATTTTCCAATCATTGATTTGTATGTGGTCTAGTCTACTTTTTTAGAATCATCATTCTTGGAAAGCTTATGTTTAGTAGGCATAGAAATTCCAACTAGTCTTGAATCTTCTATTTCAAACTTCTTTAGTACCTCTTTGATATAGTTAGATTGAGTGATGTAGATACAATTTTTGTTCTATATTTGTAACCCAACAAAGAGTTTTATCTCAGCAAACATGGATATCACAAATTCTTTGCTCATTTCTTCTAAAAATTCTTTGCACAAGTCATCATATCCTATAAATAGAGTATCATCAACAAATATTTCTACCAACACAATCTTCTTGTCTAGTCCTTCTTTGATATATAGACTACTATGATCATTTGTTCTTTGAAAGCCAATTTGTACCAAGTAATTATGAAATTTTTAATACCAAGCTCTAGGAGCTTGCTTGAGACCATATAATGCTTTGTGTAATTTGCAAACCATGTCTCTTTTGCTATGATCTACAAAACCTTCTGGTTGTTCAATGTAGACTTCCACATCAAGAATTTCATTCAAGAATGTAGATTTAACATCCATTTGATATACTTTAATTCCTCTGTGTGCTACATATTCTAGTAAAGTTCTAACACCTTCTGATCTTGCTACAAGAGAAAAAGTCTCACCATAATCAATACCTTCTTCTTGAGAATAACCTTTTACATTCCAATCTTGCCTTTTTTCTTGAAACTTTTCCATCTTCATTTAGCTTATTTCTGAATACCAACTTTATGCCAATTACATTTTATCTTTGGGTCTAGGAACAAGGGTCCAAGTTTTTTAATTTTCTATCTATTCTATCTCTTCTTTCATTGCTTCAATCCAACTTTCATTTTCTAGAGCATCCTTAACATTTCCATGCTCAAATTTGGCAAGTAAACATGTACCTTTGAATTTCTTCTTATCATTGTTCCATTTGATTAATCTCCAATGATCTAATTAGGTGCATGATGTCTTCTGACATGTCTTGCTAACATAAGTTCTTTGGGCTTTGAATGAGTTTCACTGTCTTCATCATGAACTCTAGTATCAAGCTTAGGTTCCACTCTCTATGACTCAGGTTCATCATACTTAGTTTGAACTAGCTCAGTAGCCTCTGATTGTGACTTAGGTCCTTCAAATTGTGACTCAGGTTGCACTGTTTGTGACTTAGTAACTCTTGGAGATTTTGGGGACTCGGGAGATGAAGCCTCCTTTCTTTCAGATAGGTTTGGCATGGTATTAGGTTCAAAGTAAATAATTATTTTGTAATCCTTTGGCTCCTTGGTGCTTTCTTCTTTACTCTTTTCTGCAAACTTATAAATTCTAACATGTGCACTTTATATTATTTTGAGTAGACAAGTTCAAACATTTGTATGCTTTACTTCTGTAGGAGTATCCTAGAAATATTCTTTCATCACCTTTTACATCAGATTTTCCTTTTCCAAATTCTTTCAAGATATAACATTTACTACCAAATACATTCAAGTAACATACATTAGGTTTGTAGCCATACCATAGTTGATAAGGATTTTTATTTGAATCTTTCTTCAATTGTACTTTGTTCAAGGTATTAACTAAAGTGTTGATATCTTCCTTGTAGTATTTGAGAGCAACATTTTTTTCAATCATCAATGTTCTTGCACAATCCATTATAGTCGTGTTTCTTCTTTTAGCTATACCATTTTGTTGTGGTGTACCAGGGGCTAATACTTGTCTTTTAATTCCTCTTTCAATGTAAAAATTATTGAATTCAATGAAGATGAATTCACTATCTCTGTTTGATCTTAAACATTTCAAACTCTTTCCAATTTCTTTTTCTACTCTTGCCAGGTACCACTTGAACTTTTAAAAGGCTACTAATTTTTTATTTAGATACATTATAGTCATCATTATGGAATAGTCATCAACAAAAAGAATGAGAAACTTTTATGCACTATAACTCTCTATTCCAATAAGTCCACATAAGTCTATATGAACAATTTCTAAGACTTCTTCTAACTGATAGTTTTTTCTTTTGAAACTAGTCTTTCCCATCTTACCAATTTGACAATTCTCCCATAAACCCATATCAGGCTTCTTCAAACTAGGAATACATCTTACTCTTCTATGTTAACTTATTTTAACTATATTATCAAATTTTATATGACATAGCCATTTGTGCCATAACCAATTGTCTTCTACTTGAGAAATAAAACATGAACAATCACTAAGATCAAGATAAAATAGATTACCTTTTGTTTGTTTGTTGCATCCAACCAGATTTCCTTTTCCATCCAATAGTTTGGCATGTCCATTTATGAATTCTACCTTGAATCTAGGGTATGTGTAGGATCATGGTGTGCCAAAAAGTGGTGATGTGAAAAAAGAGAGTTTGAAAATATCTAAAATTATTTCAAAATCCACTCTGACTTTTTTCCACCCATCCTAATACCAAAGCTAAAAAGTAGGCCCAAGTCTTATCGGGTATCCGATTTCATATTAGATACCCAATACCTGTATTGTGATTTTCTTTTAAAAAATAACAAACCTAAGGGCTATTTTTTTACATTTTATTTTTGGTTTTGAGCTTGGATATCCAATCGATGAACGAATACACGATATATGTTAGTGATTTTTTATTTTTTAAATATTTTTAATCAATTTTATTATAAATTTGTTAGTTTTAATTTATTTTGTTAAAATTTAGGCTTTTTTAATAGAAATTGTTGAAATTTATGGTTTTTTAAATAGAAATTATGTTTTTTGAATTAATAGGTATGGTTGACCAAAATGATGATACTAAGGCAAGAAATATTGTTCCTCATAACCCCCCACCAAATGCTCTAGTACCCCCTCAAAATAATCCACCAAATGATCTCCTACCCCCTCAAAACCCTCCTTAAGTTGAGGATTTGATAGTTAAAAATCTCACCAAATTGAGGGCTTTGCGAACAACATATAATATTGTACCTGTATTGGCTCTTATGTTATCCACATTAAACACCATAGTGGATAACATTGAAACACCTAGCAAGGAACAAAATGCCACTCTTTGTTGGCATGATGAAATGCATGAGATGTTTGATGATGGATTGAACTATGATGAGTGTGTGGCCCTCAATATAAGTAAAGATGATTTGGTTGCCCTTTTTGCGACCCAAAAAATTGGTTTACCAGTCAACTCCAAAAAGCCCAAACTATTGATTAAATGGTACACAAATGACACCATACGTGCTTGAACTTTTGGGATCGTTGGTGGATGGTTGTTGACATCCCTCCACATAGAAATTTAGAGGTGTCATTTTATTTTCTTAGAAAATTGTATGCAAAATTTGCATTGGGCCTCAAGGTGAACTATTGGAGCATGAAGCCCAACGTGGTTGTGGGAGGAGGAGCTCCTTAGGATAGACCCTCTTCCCAGTGGGAGAAAGCTAGCACTTTTGTCCCCCCTACTGATGTCTCCCCCACTCCTTGAATGTAGCATCCTAATATCATTGTAGAGGCTAGCTCTTAGACTATTAGAGCCATCCATAGATTGAGTAGCCTATTGATATCCTAGGCTAGGTCAATGTTGCCTCCCCATGTTGATGATGCTGGTGCGAGTTCATCATCGACAAGCTCATCACATGTTTATGTGGCCCATACTTTCATAACATACAAGAATATTTGTTTGGGTCCCATAGGTGATCATTCTGAGTATCAATTTGAATTTGACGAGGATACACCAAATGCATGTGCAGAGGCCACAAACCCTAATGCGAGAGAGGAGGGGCATGTAGAGGCATGGACTCCTTCTGTATCGGTATGTGTTTAAATTTTTTTGTTATGACATATGTGATTTAAAGTTAATCTTTGTAATAGAGTAATTTTAATTTTGAAGCCATACTGACTTATACATGTATGTGATCTTCATTCATGTTTTGTTGATGACTGAGGAGGAGTTGAGATAGGTTGATGATGCTACACTCTCAGCTATTTTATTTAGCCTTGAGACAATATCTACAGTACATTATGTTGTGTTCTCATTATTTTTTATATTTGATATTGTAGCATCTATGGTTTCTACTATTTCTTTTATCTTGTAGGCACCACCTATCCCTGGGGTACAAAGTACAAGGGATGAGCCAAGACCTATTGACAAATGAAAGGTAATTAGGTGCTTTCTATTTGACTAAATATTGATGCATTCTTATACAATGTTTTTGATAATGAAATTTAATTACATTTTTTATTGTATAGGGCATGACTACTGGTGATGAGCCCCATTGTATGTATAAGTATCATTTTTATTTTATTTTCCTTATTTTCATAAATAAATTCAAAATTGATTTTCGTGATATTAACAACTAGTATTTTATATCTCATAGAAGACTCCTAGTGCACACGAGGTTGGATGGGAGAGTTTTTTTATCTTTTATGATGTAGCCACTTTATCCTAGAGAGGAGCCTACACTAGTAAGTTGTAGTTTGAATTCTTCATTATATGTTATAAGTCTAGCATGCTATGAATTATAATGTTATAGTTTAAGTTGTATATTCATTTGAAAAACATATTTGAACATGTACACAGGCCATAATCAACGAGGTACAAGCATTTTCGAGGGCATATGAGAGGACTCCTGACCAGCATAGGAGGTTGATAAGAGAGGTATTTATGATGAAAGTTTAATAGTATAAATCTTCATTAAAAAAATATCATTATGCATTTGAGTAATTCAATGTTAGATACAAAGAATCATATAAATTTAGTAGTCTAACTTTGGGTTTTCCTTTTTTGTTTATGTAGGAGGCATCCAATCCACCTAGTGTAGTGAACAGGCTACATTTTGATCATCCACCAGCAACCTAGGATAGTATAGTTGTCATAGGATGTGTCAAGAGACATTTTGAGATGGAATATGCTACATTGTTTATAGAAACATTGATATTATACACATTTTGATGGCATGATTAGCCACGTTGTTTATATGGATCTATGTTTTTTGATATACATTTGTGTAATTTGTCTATGGATACATGAACTTTGATATATATTTGTGTAATTTGTCTATGGATACATGTATTTTGATATATACTTTTGTCATTAATGTGCACAATGATATACATGTAAATTATGTATCTAATATTGTTCAATTTATCATGGATCATGTGTATTGTTCATGTTTATGGAATATCATTCATTTTGATCATGTTTGTTATATTTGATTCAAATGCAATAATTTGTGAACCACATTTTAACAACATTTATTATCAAATTTGGATGAAATGTTTAATTTGAAATGCTATCATGAGTTATATCCTTTTTCTATCAAAAATTCTATATTTAATATATGAGAGTTCACTTTCTATCATGTGATTCAAAGTAAGAAAAATAGGGAAACCTTATTTATAGAGAGAAAGCATAGAAATGAGTGACATACAAAAAAACATTGTTTTCCTTGTGGTTTTAGTTCTAGATTGGATTTATTCCTTATCTTGGTTGAATGATGCAGAGCCCTTCAATACACCTTTAATAAACAATAATTTAAGTAAGGGGATTCACAAAAGGATGGTATTTTATCAAGGAATTGGGATGAACTCAAAGGCTTCAACAAAGATTGATGGCATTTTAGATAATAACATCAACACACTTTTTAACCTCCTACACAAGTTTCACATAACCCCAAATCTGATTTTAAACTCCACCTTCAACTTTGAAACTAACTCTTGGCTTCAAATCTAATCCCAGCACACTTAACAAAACTTAGGAACCAAATCATCCAAAACATACCTTCCTGTTGTCCTTTGTATAGACCCAAACACAAGCATTCATAACTTTTGAACCATACTTTATTTCCTCAATCCAACTATCAAGTAATTAGATCACTTGAACCTCCATAAGATATCAAAAAATCAAGCCAATCCAATGGTAAAAAATTGAGATACGGCCCCCAAAAAAGAACTAAAAATTCTATCACAAAACAATCTTCCTTTGACAATCTCATTAAAAACATGTTACCAAGAAAGTATAACAATGAAAAATGATACAAATTGTAGAAAGAAACTTTTTTTTATTACTTCTTATTAATCATAAACCATACATATTGTTTGTATTTGAACAATACACCTTAAAGATACTCTCTAAGAGTTATAAACTGACCAACTTTCTCCACTAACTAACTTATATTCCCTTTGAATTGATTAATAACAACTTATTATCAAGTTTTAATTTTAGTTTAAATTGTCATTACATTAATTTCCCATTATTGATCTAATCAACATCTAAAGGCCTTAATAAGACATTTTCCACCCTATATAGTACTACAAACCCTATAATCCCTTACATTCCCATGATTAGCCTTCTGAGGCATATTTTGCATATAATGCAACTTTTATGTAAACAAGCTTCATTAATGCATTCCATAATTTCAAACCTTATATAGGTGTTTCCAACCTTGTATGGTCATGCTCAAACCCTTAACTAACTCTTTGCACTCATTTTCACTTTGGAAGAAAAAGTTGTAAAAGTTGCAATTTTGCAATTTTGCAACTTTTGCAATTTTTAGCAATTTTCGCTATAACTTTAAATTCTCAATTTTTTGAGTTCACCAAAATTGGTAAGGATTTATCATTAGCCTTCATGATCTTTGAGTTACGATCCTCAGAAGATTGACCGTGATACACACTTAGAGCACCTTGGAGACTCTTCGGTATGAGGTGGCTGCAAACAATGGAGGAAGTTTGTGGCTAGAACAAGGATGTCACTAGGGTCCACTTGCCCATCTAGAGCTAATGGCATTGGTGATTCGGTGCCAAAATCAATAGTTTCAAAGTTACGCTATGGTGCACGTATGAACTGAGGCACACTGCAATTTTTAGCATCGAGCGAGATCACTATGCCAAATCCAAGATGAATGTGATCTATAAAAAATGAGATAGGTTATTTTAGGCCTTGGCATGACCATCTTGTAGCATTCAATGTTTCATTGATAGCCCTCACGAGCTCTGAGTTATGACCCTCAGAAGATCAACCTCGACACATACTTAGAGAACCTTAGAGACTCCTCAGTACGAGGTGGCTATAGATAATGGAGGCTCTATGTGGTTAGAACAAGGGTGTCACTAGGGTTTACCTACCCATTTAAAACTAATGACATTGATGATTTGATGCCAAGATCAATAGTTTCAAAGTTATGTTGTGGTGCACCTATGAACTAAGGCACACTGTGAGTTTTGGCATCGAGTGAGATCATTGTGCCAAATCTAAATAGAATCTAATCACTCAAAATTAAGATATGTTATTTTAGGTATTAGCATGACTATCCTATAGCATTTAATGTTTCATCAATAGCCCTCATGAGCTTCGAGTTATGACCCTTAGAAAATTGACCTTGATACGTACTAGAGCACCTTGGAGATTCTTTAATATAGGGTGGCCACAGATGACAAATTCTCTCTACAGCTAAAAAAAGGGAGTCACTAGGGTTCACCCACCCATTTGGAGCTAATGGCATTAACGATTCAATGCCAAGATCAATGGTTTCAAAGTTACGCTGTGGTGCACCTATGAACTAAGGCACACTACAAGTTTTGGCATCGAGCAAGATTGTTGTGCCAAATCCAAATGGAATGTAATCTATCAAAAATGAGATAGGTTATTTTAAGCCTTGATGTGACTGTCCTATAGTATTTGACATTTCATCGATAGCCCTCACAAGCTCTGAGTTATGACCCTTAGAAGATTGACCTCGATATGCACTTAGAGCACCTTGGAGACTCTTCAGTATGGGGTGGTTGTGGACGATGGAGGATCTTTGAACACAGAACAAGGGTGTCACTAGGGTTCACTCACCCATCTAGAGATAATGGAATTGACAATTTGATTCCAAGATCAATGGTTTCAAAGTTATGCTATGGCACACCTATGAACTGAGGCACATTGCAAGTTTTGGCATCGAGCAAGATCATTGTGCCAAATCCAAATGGAATGTGATCTCTTATAAATGACATAGGCTATTTTATGCCTTAGCATGACCATCTTATAGCATTTTACATTTCATCAATAATCCTCACAAGCTCTGAGTTATGACCCTTAAAAGATCGACCTCAATACGCACTTAGAGCACCTTGGAGACTCTTCAATATGGGGTAGCCACAGATGATGGAAGCTCTTCATGGTGGGAACAAGGGTGTCACTAGGGTTCACCCTCCCATCCAAAGCTAATGGTACTGACAATTTGATGCCAGGATTAGTGGTTTCAAAGTTATGTTGTGGTGCACCTATGAACTGAGGTACATTGCAAGTTTTGGCATCAAACAAGATCATTGTGTCGAATCTAAATGTAATGTCATCTCTTAAAAATGAGATATTCTATTTTAGGCCTCAGCATGATTGTCATGTAGCATTTAATGGTTCATCGATAGCCTTCATGAGCTTTGAGTTATGACCCTCAGAATATTGACCTTGATAAGCAATTAGAGCACCTTGGAGACTCTTCAATATGTGGTGGCCACGGATGATAGAGGTTGTCTGCAGCTAGAAAAAGGGTGTCACTAGGGTTTTCCCACCCATCTAGAGCTAATGGTACTGATGATTTGATGCCAAGATCAATGGTTTCAAAGTTATGTTGTGGTGCACCTATGAACTAAAGCACACTGCAATTTTTGGCATCAAGTGAAATTGTTGTGCCAAAACCAAAAGGAATGTGATCTCTTAAAAATAAGATAGGTTATTTTAGGCCTTGGCATGACCACCTATAGTATTTGACATTTCATCAATAGCCCTCACAACCTCTAAGTTACAACCCTAGGAAGATCAACCTTGATATGCACGTAGAGCACCTTAGAGACTCTTAGGTACAAGGTGCCCATGGACAATGGAGGCTCTTCATAGCTAGAAAAAGGATGTCACTAGGGTTCACCCTCCCATTTAGAGAAAATGGCACTAATGATTTGATGTTAAAATCAACAATTTCAAAGTTACGTTGTGGTGCACCTATGAACTGAGCCACACTACAAGTTTTGGCATCGAGCAAGATCCTTGTACTGAATCCAAATAGAATGTGATCTCTCAAAAATGAGATAGGTTATTTTAGTCCTTAGCATAGCCTTATTGTGGCATTTGACATTTCATCGATAGCCCCCACAAGCTCCAAGTTATGACCCTTGGAAGATTGACCTCGACACGCACTTAGAGCACCTTGGAGACTCCTCAGTACGAGGTGGTCGTAGATGATGGAGGCTCTTTGTGGCTAGAATAAGGCTATCACTAGGGTTCACCTACCCATCAGAGCTAATGGCACTAACAATTTGATGCCAAGATCAGTGGTTTCAAAGTTACATTGTGGTGCACCTATGAACTAAGGTACACTGCAAGTTTTGGCATCAAGTGAGATTATTGCGCTGAATCCAAATGGAATGTGATCTCTCAAAAATGAGATATATTATTTTAGGCCTCAACATGATTGTCTTGTAGTATTTGACATTTCATCGATATCCCTCATGAGCTCTGAGTTATGGCCCTCAGAAGATTGACCACGACATGCACATAGAGCACCTTAGAGACTCCTTGGTATGTGGTGGTTGTGAATGATGGAGGCTCTCTGCGGCTGGAACAAGGGTGTCACTAGGGTTAGTATTAAAAGAAAAAATGTTATTTTTTACCTCTCTCAAGTTTTTGGCATTGGGCACAATGCAAGTTTGGTATTAGTATGTACTAAAATCATCACTTTTTAGGTCCCTCCACATAAATTGCATTAAGTAAAATCATCTTTGTTTCTTACATTATATCAACAAGTTTACATTTACAATATATCAAGTGTTTCATCATTATTACATCAATACACAACTACCAAAAATTGCAGTGTCAAAAATTGTAGCATAAATAAAAGTATTGTCAAAAATCATAGTGTCAAAAATAGAATAGATTTTTCCTTATTTTGCTCCTTGTTTAGGTTTTTATCTTCATGCATGGCTACTTTTCATGATGTACCTACATTCCAATATCATAAAAAATATTATTAATTTATTGTATTAAATAAGATAATCATTAGTTTACTGAATCATTATGAACAAAATAACATAAGAAGTAAATATACCTAGTTGAGTGTTTTAGTAGGGTCCTCTCTCTATTTTTAGGGTCTCCAATAGGGCTTCATGATCAGCATTAGTAATAGTAAAAAGTTCTTTTACTTTTGATCTTCCTTGATGCTTCAACAACTTTACATTTGTTGCTATAATGAGATGTAAATATATGAGAACTATTTTGTGCTTCTGATAGTCTTTGAATGTAAGAATTCCATTCCTTCTAAGCATGTATGTCTGCAACCATGTTCCAATGACAACCACTAAACTAGTAGGATATGTGAATCCATAATCATCTATGATCGGTTGTGCAAGCTTTTTTTTTACCTCTTACACAATGTGCTAACTAATAATCTAATTTCTCATCATTCCCCTATGGTGCAACCAATGCAAAGACATGTCCTAGTTGAAGAAGATCTGATAGATGGTTATGCTCAAGTGAAATTTCCATGTCATCATTTTTTATAGAGGTTATGATAGACAATGGAGTAAGGTAATGTAGAGCCCATGTGTCCACCCACTTACTCGACTCATAGTGATCCCAATCACACTAAAACCAACTAGGATGAAAGCAAGCTAGCTATCATGTCCGCATGGTCCATGTACTAGAATCAAAGCTCCAGAATGAATGCATTATTTATGAGTCTTTTACTATAGCACAATCTAATGTATCACCTATGGACCCTTCCTCAACCAACCAAAAGAACTTGATACTATTGAATCAAGAATCCTCCCTATGATAATGCTGAACTACACCAATCAACAATGTTATGAGCATCAAGATGCTCTACTCCTGAAATCTTCAATTGCTCCTTAACTAGAGCTCTCTTCACACATGCCCCTACTCTATCATGCTCCCCTTTCCAATGACTAGACTCTAAGAAACTCCAAATATGAGGCACCCCCTCTCTAAGTGCATCCTACACAACCAACAAAACATGCAAGGATTCTTGAATTGACCTGTATAATTATCTGACCAAATGATACGTCTATCCATAGCAATTGCATGCTCCTGTAAGAAATCAAAATAATTCTTGAAATAATGTTACAAAAACTTGTGAGAGTGAGATCTATCATCACTCATATAAAAATGATACTCTCTAATAATATTTTGATTATCTTCCACTATCAGGGGCATGTCTATATGTTATGTGGACAAAAATAACAATCTAAATGGAGTTGTAATACTAAGATTGCAACTTATTTTGAGGCTACAATGTGTAGTTCTCAATAAAGTAAATAACTGATATAATAGTGCCAATGGGAAAAGTCTGCTTACGCATTCTAAATTGTTGATCCAACCACTCAGACCTGTGACTATGTCTTACATACTTTTAGAAAAGATTTATCTTGAAATCTGAAATAAAACTAGCCAGACTAATTTCTTTTGCAACCAATTCACATCTAGAGCCCTCACCCCCACTCTTCAATGTGTATTTCACCATTTCATATACCTTTCTTTTACTATTGTCTTCCCAAGATCTTGTTCACACCCCTCATCAAAACATATGTCAAACTTGGGTAAGAAACCACATTATGAACACTTCTCATTTAAGCAATAATTTCTATAAAAGAAACAACCATCAATTCTACGACATAAAAATTGATCTAGCAAGTCTTTTGATGATTTTAGAAGACCACTAGCACCACAATTCTCCAACATTTCTTTACTATGAAAAGTAGAATGGATGGAGCATAATAGTTCATGGTGCACAGAAAAATTGACATGATATTTGCAATAATATGTATTTCAAATTTTAAGTGGCACATAATAAAATGGCTTCAAAGATTCAAACGCCCTTTGTTATATATGAAGACTTGGATGACTCTCTCTAAATTGTTTGAACAAAATAGTTTGACTTACCCCCAAATAATGTTTAGGATGTGGTGTGTGGTCTCTAATGAAAATTCTTAACTTTAACACATCTTTAGCATTGGGTGATACTCTTGAGCTAGAGTGCCAAAATTGTGTAATTTCTTCCTTCACATAATTAGATAGCTTCTTATCAACACATCGAAGTTTCCCACCAAAAGCCCATGTTTCATTTTGAAGAGGATAATAAATTCTCTCTCATCTACTAAGTGCTCTTCTCAAAGTAGTATGACTTAGGTTCAAGTCAGTACATATATCTACCCTTTCTCAAATGATGACTTTCTAAAGAGGTTGTATTAACCCTTCGAGCAGCTCTCTTATCCTTCTCCTTGCTATTTTTTCCAATGCTATTAAGAGCACAAAAAATATTCTTCACAATAATGACATTTCTTTCTAATTTTTTATTGACACGAATCTTCAATTTGGAAAGCATAGGTCTCATCTTTTGCATCTTTAATAAGTGTGTACAAAGCTGAGATTGCTCCACCACTATCTTGTTGCCAAAAAAAATCTTATATAGTCATGAATCCCATAACCAAATGGTTCTCTCTAATTTTTTCCCTTCCAAATTGGTAATAATAATTTCATCAATTTCAATTATCCATTTTTGTGTTCTACAACCTTCATGTTTATTTTAATTAGGAGATATGTAAGGTTCCTGCGCATTGTCATGTTTGGCATGGTCAATCATGCAATTTACATTATGACCTAGTAGCATTTCATTCTCCAAATTTTCATTCTCTAAATTTTTAATCTTGACATTATCTTTCTCAATTGATATATTTGCATTCCCCAACTACACATACTTATTATCTAACTCTAAAATTTTACCTTCAACCAATACATCGTCAGCTTGACCCACATTTAACATACCTTATTTTTTCCTTTGGTGATCTACCTTGTCCATTTCACTATATATCACAATGTCTTTATTCGATAACTTCCTTTTGCATTTAGCCTTTTGATGACTACTGATCCCCATTTAGATGACAATATCAGACACCTAATGATATATTATTGAACCTTTCTCGGTTGTTTGGATCCCAAAAAGTCAGTTTTCCCAAAACTCGTGAAAATGGCCCACAAAAAGCAATATTGTTGAGTTTACAGTGAAGTGGAATATTTTGGGAAAATCATGCCAGTTTAATAGCATATCTAATCTCATATCAAATACCCAATACTAAATTAGATATCTAATATCAAATCGGATATCTAATATTTATTCCCAAATTTTGGAGGGAATTGTGGGCAATGTAACAAATTTCATTAACTTATATGTATGATTAATATATATATATGATTATTATTATATATTCTTTATTTATGATTATTATTATATATGATCATTATATTATATTATTATGATGATTATATTATATTATTATGTCCCTAGGGGCCCTAGGATACCTAGGGATGCATTTAGCTGGTTCTAATACATTAAAAGGGGTAATAGGTTAATCTATGACCCCTCTTGATGCATTTCATGACAACGTATGTCCCTAAGGGCCCTAGTACCCCCAAAGATGCATTTAGTTGGTTCTAATGCATCGTGAGGGGTCATAGATTAACCTAGACCCCTCTTTGATCATTTCATGAAAATGTATGTCCATAGGGTCCCTAGGACCCTAAGGGATGCAGTTGGTTATTTTGAATGCATTGAGAGGAGTCATAGGTTAACCTATCATCCCTCTTAATGCATTTTATGACAACATATGTCCTTAGGGGCCCTAAGACCTCCAAGGATGCATTTGGTTGGTTCTAATGCATTGCGAGGTGTCATAGCTTAACCTATGACCCATCTCAATGCATTTTATGACAACGTATGTCCCTAGGGGCCCTAGGACCCCCAAGAACAAAATTGGTTAGTTCTAGTGCATCGAGACCTATGACCCCTATCAATGCATTTCATAGCAACATATTTCCCTAGTAATGCATTTGGTTGGTTATAATATGTCAAGAGAGGTCATAGGTTAACCTAAAACTCCTCTCAAAAATAATTCATGATGACATATGTCCCTCAGGGCTCTAGCACCCCCAGGGATGCAATTGGTTGCTGCTAATGCATCGACAAGGGTTATAGGTTAACCTATGACACCTCTCGATGCATTTTATGACAACATATATCCCTTGGGGTCCTAAAACCTCCAAGGACACATTTGGTTGGTTCTAATGCATCGAGAGGGGTCATAAATTAACCTATGACCTCTCTCAATGCATTTCATGGCAACGTATGTCCCTAAGGCCCTAGGAGCCAAAGGGATGCATTTGGTTGGTTTGAATGCGTCGAGAGAGATCATAAGTTAAGCTATGACCCCTCTTGATGCATTTTATGACAACATATGTCCCTAGGGACCCTAGGATCTCACTTGGCTCAAATGCACCCCTAATGACGCATTTCATGACAATATATGTCCCTAGGGGCCCTAGGACCCCTAGGAACACATTCAGATGGTCCTAACATTATGAAATGGGTTATAGGTTAACCTATAACCCCTCTTAATGCATCTCATAACAACATATGTCCCTAAGAACCATAGGGCCCATAGGGATGCATTTGGTTGGTCCCAATGTGTTGAGACGGGTCATAGGTTAACATGTGACCCCTATTGATGCATTTCATGACAACCTATGAACCTAGGGGCCCTAGGACTTCTAGGGACACATTTGGTTGGTTCTAATGCATCGAGAGGGGTCATGGTTTAACCTATGACCCCTCTCGATGCATTTCATGACAACGTATGTCCCAACTAGCCCTAGGTTAACCTAAAACCCCTATCGATGCATTTCATTGCAACATATGTCCCTAGGAGCCCTACTACCCCTAGGGACACATTTGGGTGGTTCTAATACATCAAGAGGGGTCATAAGTTATTGATGCATTTCATCACAATGTATGTCCTTAGGGGCCTTAAGACTCAATGGAATGCATTTGGTTAGTTCAAATGCATCGAGAGGGTTCATAGGTGAACATATGACCCCTATCAACATATTTCGTAACAATGTATGTCCTTAAGGGTCCTAGGACCCCTAGGGATTTGTTTGGTAGGTCCCAAAGTGTCGAGAGGGGTCATAAGTTAACCTAAAACTCTTCACAACACATTTAGTAACAACATATGTCCCTTGAGGCCTAGGACCCCTAGGGATGCAATTGGTTGTTTCCAATGCATTGAAAGGGGACCACTCTTGATTCATTTCATGACAACATATGTCCCTAGGGGCACTAGGACTACGAGAGAAACATTTGGTTTTTTCTAATGCATCGAGAGGGGTCATAGGTTAATCTATGAACCCTCTCAATGCATTTCATGACAACGTATGTCCTTAGGGGCTCTAGGGACCTTAGGGATACATTTGGTTGGTTCGAATGCATCAAAATGCATAATAAGTTAATCTATGACCCATCTTGATGCATTTTAAGAAAATTTAATTGGTTCAAATGCATCAAAAGAGGTCATAGGTTAACCTAACACCCCTATCGATGCATTTCATGACAATATATGTCCTTAGGAGCCCTACTACACTGAGGGACACATTTGGTTGCTTCTAATACATCAAGAGGAGTCATAAGTTATTGATGCATTTCATCACAACGTATGTCCCTAGGGGCCTTAGGACTCAAAGGGATGCATTTGGTTGGTTCAAATGCATCGAGATGGTTCATAGGTTAAAATATAACCCCTATCAACACATTTCATAACAATGTATGTCCTGAGGGGTCCTAGGACCCCTAGGGATGTGTTTGGTAGGTTCCAATGTGTCGAGAGGGGTCATAAGTTAACCTAAAACCCTCATGATGCATTTCATAACAACATATGTCCCTCAAGGCCCTAGGACCCCTAGGGATGCAATTGGTTGTTTCCAATGCATTGAAAGGGGACCACTCTCAATGCATTTCATGAAAACATATGTCCCTAGGTTCCCTAGGACTACCAAAGAAACATTTGGTTGGTTCTAATGCATTGAGAGGAGTCATAGGTTAACCTATGACCTCTCTCCATGCATTTCATGAAAAAGTATGTCCTTGCCGGCCCTAGGGACCCAAGGGATGCATTTGGTTGGTTTGAGTGCATCATAAGTTAATCTATGAGCCCTCTTGATGCATTTCATGAAAATTTATGTCTCGATGGGCTCTAGAGCCCCTAGGCACTCATTAGGTTGGTTGGAATGCATCGAGAGAGGTCATAGGTTAACCTATGACACCTATTGATGCATTTCATGACAACATATGTCCCTATAGAACCTAGGACCCCTTGGGATGCATTTTTTTAGTTCTAATGCATCAAGAGGGATCATACATTAACCTATTACCCCTCTTGATGCATTTCATTACAACTTATGTCCCTAAGAGCCCTACGGCCCCTAGGGACACATTTGGTTGGTTCTAATGCATCAAGAGGATTCATAGGTTAACCTATGACCTCTCTAAGGTGTCAAGAGGGATCATAGGTTATTCTATGGCCTCTACTGACACATTTTAGGATAACATATGTCCTTAGGGGACATAAGACTCTTAGTAATTCATTTCATTGGTTCTAATGTGTAAAGCGGGGTCATATGTTAACCTATGACACCGCTTGATAAATTTCATGAGAACGTATGTCCCTAAGGGCCCTCAGGCCCATAGTGATGCATTTGGTTAGTTCGAATGTGTTGAGAGTGTTGATAGGTTAACCTATGATAGATCTCAATGCATTTCATGACAACATATGTCCCTAGGGGCCCTAGGACCCCTAGGGACATAATTGGTTGGTTCTAATGCACCAATAGGGGTCATACGTTAGCATATGACCCCTATCTACATCTTTCATGATCACGTATGTCCCCAAGGGTCCTAAGACCTATAGTGATGCATTTGATTGGTTCCAATGCATTAAGAGATGTCAAAGGTTAACCTATGACCCATATCGACACATTTTATGACAACATATGTCGCTCAGGGCCTTACAACCCCTAGGGATGCAATTGGTTAGTTCTAATGCATCAAGAAGGATCATACATTAACCTATGACACCTCTCGATGCATTTTATGATAACATATGTCCACAGGGGCCCTAGGGCCCCTACGAACACATTTGGTTAGTTCTAATGCATTGAGAAGGGTCTTACACTAACTTATAGCTACTATCAATGCATTTCATGACAACATATGTCTTTAGGGGCGCTTGGACCCTAAGGGACACATTTGGTTTGATTGAATGTGTCAATAGTGGTCATAGGTTAACCTACGACCCCTCTTGATGCACTTCATGACAATGTATGTTCCTAAGGGCCCTAGGGCCCCTAAGGAACCTTTTGGTTTGTTTGAATGTGTCGAGAGGGGTCATAGAGTGACCTATAACCTTTATTGACACATTGAATGATAATTTTTGTCCCTAAGCACCATTGGCCCCTTAGGGACACATTTTTTTGGTTCCAATGCATTGAGAGGGGTCATAGGTTAACCTATGACACCTATCAATGTATTTCATGAAAACATATGTTCTTAGTGGCCCTATGGCCCCTAGGGACACATTTGATTAGTTCTAATGCATTTAGAGGGGTCACAGGTTAACTTCTGACCCCTCTCAATGCATTTCATCACAACGTATGTCCCTAGGGGTCCTAGGGCCCCTAAGGATGCATGTGGTTGGTTCTAATGTGTTGAGAGAGGTCATACTTTATCCTATGACCCCTATCAATGAATTTAATGATCACATATGTCCCTACAGGCCCTATGACCCCTAGAGAGACATTTGGTTGGTTCCAATGCATCAAGAGGGATTGTAGCTTTACCTATGACTGCTATTGAAGCATTTCATGACATCATATGTCCCTAGGGGCCCTAGGACCCCAAGGGATGCATTTGGTTGGTTCTAAAAAGTCAAGAGGGATCATAGGTTAATCTATGACCCCTCTCAATGAATTTCATGGGAATGTATGTCCATAGGTTCCCTATGGGCCCTAGAGATGCATTTAGCTGGTTCCAATGACACAAGAAGGGTCATACATTAACTTATGACACATATCAATGCATTTCATGACAACATATGTCTTTAGGGGCCCTAGGACCCCTAGGGATGCATTTGGCTGGTTCTAATGCACTGAGAGGGGTCATATGTTAACCTATGAGCCCTCTCAATGGATTTCATGACAACATATGTCCTAAGGGGCCCTTAGACCCTGAGGGATGCAACTGTTTATTTATAATGTGTTGAGAGGGGTCATAGGTTAACCTATGAAGCCTCTCAATAGATTTCATCACAACATATGTCTCTAGGGAGCTTAGGACACCTAATGCATCGAAATGGGTCATAGGTTAACCTATAACCCCTCTTGACGCATTTCATGACAACGTATGTCCCTAGGGGCCCTAGGTCCCCTAAGGACCCATTTGGTTGGTTCCTATGCATCAAAAGGGGTCATAGAGTAACCTATGACCCCTCTCAACACATTTCATGACAAAATATATTCCTAGGTGCCATAGGGCCCTTAGGGATGTATTTTATTCATTCTAATGCATTGAGAGGGGTCATAGGTTAACCTATGACTCGTATCGATGCACTTCATGAAAATACATGTCCCTAGGGGCACTAGAACCCCTAGGGACACATTTGGTTGGTTATAATGCATGGAGAGGGGTCATAGGTTAATTTATGACCCCTCTTAATGCATTTCATGACAACATATATCTTTGTGGGCCCTATGACACCTAGGGACACATTTGGTTGGTTCTAGTGCATCAAGAGGGGTCATAGTATAACTTATGACCCCTTTGGATGCATTTCATAACAATATATATCCCTTGGGGTTGTAGGTCCCCTAGGAACGTAGTTGGTTGGTTCCAATGTGTTGAGAGGGATCATAAGTTAACTTATTACCCCTCTTAATGAATTTCATGACAACGTATGTCCTTAGGGGCCCCTAAGGACCCATTTGGTTGGTTCCAATGGGTCGAGAGGGGTCATAGAGTAACCTATGACCCCTCTTGATATATTTCATGAAAATGTATATCCCTTGGTGCCATATGGACCTTAGGGATGTATTTTGTTGGTTCTAATGCATTGAGAGGGGTCATAGGTTAATCTATGATCCCTATCAATGCATTTCATGAAAATACATGTCCATAGGGGCCCTAAGGCTCCTAGAGATGCATTTGGTTAGTTCCAATGCATCAAGAAGGGTCATACATTAACTTATGACCCGTATCGACACATTTGATGACAACATATGTCTCTATGGGCCCTATGACCCCTAGGGACACATTTGGTTGGTTTTAATACATTGAGAGGGGTCATAGCATAACCTATGACCCATCTGGATGCATTTTATGACAACATATGTCCCTATGGGTGGTAGATCCCCTAAGAATGCATTTAGTTGTTTCAAATGAGTTGAGAGGGGTCATAAGATAACCTATTACCCCTCTCAATGCATTTCATGACAACATATGTCCCTAGGGGCCCTAACAACCCCAATGATGCAATTGGTTGGTTCTAATGTGTTGAGAAGGGTGATAAGTTAACCTATGACCCCTCTCAATGCATTTCATGACAACATATGTCCCTAAGGAGACTAGGATAGCTAGGGACACATTTGGATGATTTTAATGTGTCAAGAGGGGTCATAGGTTAACCTATGACCACTCTCAATGCATTTCATTACAATGTATGTCTGTAGGGCCCTTAGGGTCTTGAGAGATGCATTTTCTTGTTTTGAATGCATTAAAACCAACCAGTTGCATCGCTGGGGGTCTTAGGGCCCCTAGGGACATATGTTGTCATGAAATGAATTAAGAGTGGTAATAGGTTAACCTACGAACCCTCTCGACACATTGGAACCAATCGAATATGTTCCTAGGAGACCTACGACCCCTAAGGACATACGTTTTCATGAAATACATCCAGAGGGGTCATAAGTTATACTATGGCCCCTCTCAATGTATTAGAACCAACCAAATGTGTCCCTAGGGGTCATAGGGTCCATAGAGACATATGTTGTCATAAAATGTGTTGATAGGGGTCATAAGTTAACATATGACCCTTCTCGATGTATTGGAACCAAACAAATGCATCTCTAGGAGCCCTAGGGGCCCTATGGACATGTACTTTTATGAAATGTATTGATAGGGTTCATAGGTTAAATTATGACCCCTCTCAATGCATTGGAATCAACAAAATGTGTTCCTATGGGCCCTATGGCACCTAGGAATATACGTTGTCATGAAATGTATCGAGAGGGGTCATAGGTTACTCTATTACCCCTCTTGATGCATTGGAACCAAACAAATGGGCCATTAGGGGACCTAGGGCCCCTGGTGACATGCGTTGTCATGAAATGCATTGAAAGGGTTAATAGGTTAACCTATGACCCCTCTTGATGTATTGGAACCAACCAAATGTGTTCTTAGGGGACCTACAACCCTTAGGGACATACATAATCATGAAATACATCAAGAGGGGTCATAGGTTATATAATGACCCCTCTCAATGCATTAGAACCAAGAAAATGTGTCCCTGGGGGTCATAGGGCCCATAGAGACATATGTTTTCATAAAATGCATTGATAGGGGTCATAAGTTAATGTATGACCCTTCTTGATGCATTGTAACCAACCAAATGCATATCTAGGAGCCCTAGGGCCCCTATGGACATGTATTTTCATGAAATGCATTGACCCTCCCAATGCATTAGAATAAAAAAAATGTGTCCCTAAGATCCCTATGGCACCTAGGGATATATGTTACCATGAATTGTATCGAGGGGGGTCATAGGCTACTCTATGACCCCTCTCGATCCATTGGAACAAACCAAATGGGTTCTTAGCAGGCCTAGGGCCCCTAGGGTCATACATTGTCATGAAATGCATTGAGAGGGATAATAAGTTAACCTATGACCCCTCTCAATGAATTGGAACCAACCAAATGTGTTCCTAGGGGACCTATGACCCCTAGGGACATACATTGTCATGAAATGTATCTAGAGGGGTCATAGGTTATACTATGACCCCTCTCAATGCTTTAGAACCAACCAAATGTCTCCCTGGGGATCGTAGGGCCCATAGAGACATATGTTGTTATGAAATGCATTGAGAGGGGTCATAAGTTAATCTATGACCTCTCTTCATGCATTAGAACCAACCAAATGCATCCCTAGGGGTTCTAGGGCCCCTAGGGACACATTTTTTCATGAAATGTATTGATAGGGGGTCATAGGTTAACCTATGACCCCTCTCAACACATTGGAACCAAAAAAATGCATTCCTAAGGACCCTATGGCACCTAGAGATATATGTTGTCATGAAATATATCGAGAGGGGTCATAGGTTACTCTATGATCCCTATCGATGCATTGGAACCAACCAAATGGGTCCTTAGGGGACCTAGGGCCCCTAGGGACATACATTGTCATGGAATGCATCAAGAGGTGTTATAGGTTAATCTATGACCCCTTTCGACACATTAGGTGTCCTAGGCTCCCTACGGAAATATGCTGTCATGAAATGCATTGAGAGGGTTCATAGGTTAACCTATGACCCCTCTCAACACATTAGAAACAACCAATTGCATCCTTGTCGTCTTAAGGGCCCCTCGAGACATATGTTGACATGAAATGCATCAAGAGGGATCATAGGTCTCGATGCATTAAAAACAATGAAATGTTCTTTTGAAATGACCCCTGTTGATGCATTGCATTATAATGTTGGTTTCGAGGGGTCATAGGGCCCTTAAGGACCCATTTGGTTATTTGAAATACATTGAGAGGGATCATAGAATAATCTATGACCCATCTGTATGTATTCCATGATAATGTATGTCCCTATGGGCCTTAGGACCCCTAGGGATGCATTTGATTGGTTCCAATGCATTAAGAGGGGTCATAGGTTATCGATGCATTTCATGACAAGGTATGTCCCTAGGTGCTAGGACCCCTAGGGATGCATTTGATTGGTTCTAATGCATTGAGATGGGTCATAGGTTAACTGATGACTCCTTTCAATTCATTTCATAACAACATATCTCCCTAGGGGCCCTAAGGTGCATAAGGACACATTTGGTTGGTTCCAATGCATAGAGAGGGGTCATAGTTTAACCTGTGACCCCTATCAACACATTTCATGATAATATATGTCCCTAGAGGACCCATGACTAGTAAAGAGACATTTTGGTTGGTTCTAATGCATCAAGATAGGTGATAGGTTTACCTATGACCCCTATTGATGCATTTCATGATAACATGGGTCTTTAGGGGCTCTAGCACCCCAAGGGATGCATTTGATTGGTTCTAATACATCTAGAGGGGTCATAGATTATAGGTTAACCTATGACCTCTCTTAATTCATTTCATTACAATGTATATGTCAAAGGGGCCTAGTACCCCTAGTAATGTAATTGGTTGTTTCTAATGCACTGAGAGGGTTCATAGGTTATCCTATGACACTTATCGATGTATTTCATGACAACGTATGTCCCCAAGGGCTCTAGGTTACCTAGGGATGCATTTGGTTGGTTCTAAGAAGTTGAGATAGGGGCCCTAGAGACATATTTGGTTGGTTCCAATGCATCAAGAAGGGTCATATGTTAGCTTACAAACCCTATCAATGCATTTCATGACAAAATATTTTTTTTTGGGCCTTAAGACACCTAGGGACACATTTGGTTGGTTCTAATGCATCGAGAGGTATTATAGAATAACTTATGACCCTTCTAGACACATTTCATGACAACATATGTCCCTAGTGGCCTTAGATCCTCTAGGAATGCATTTGGTTTGTTCTAATGCATCGAGAGGACTCATAGGTTAACCTATGACCCCTCTCAATACATTTCATAACAACATATGTCTTTAGAGGTCCTAGGACCCCAAGGGATGCATTTGGTTAGTTATAATACGTCAAGAGGGGTCATAGTTTATAGGTTAACCTATGAACCCTCTCAAAATATTTCATGATAACGTATGTCCCAAAGGGCTCAAATACAGTCAAGTACACAATTGGTTTGTTCTAATGCATTGACAGGGGTCATAGGTTATCCTATCATGCCTATCGACATATTTCATGACAATGTATGACCCCAAGGGCCCTAGGACCCCTAGGGATTCATTTGGTAGGTTCTAATATGTCAAGAGGGGTCATAGGTTGAAATGATGACCCCTCTCTATGCATTTCATGGTAACGTATGTCCATAGGGACCCTAGGGTCCCTAGAGACACATTTGGTTGGTTTGAATGCATCGAAAAGGTTCATACATTAAATTATGATCCCTATCAACACATTTCATGACAACATATGTCTCTAGCAGCCCTAAAACCCCAAATGACACATTTGGTTGGTTCTAATGCATCGAGAGGGGTCATAGAATAACCTATGACCCCTCTGGATGCATTTTATAACAACATATGTCCCTAGGAGCCTTAGGTTCCCTAAGAACACATTTGGTTTGTTCCAATACGTTCATATGAGTGACAACATATGTCCCTAGGGGCTCTAGGACCCCAAGAGATGCAATTGGTTTGTTCTAATGCATTGAGAGAGGTCATAGGTTAAATTATGACCCCTCTCAACACATTTCATGACAACATATGTCCATAGGAAGCCTAGGCCACCCAAGGACACATTTGGCTAGTTTTAATGCATTGGGAGTGGTTATAAGTTAATCTACGACCCCTCTGAATGCATTTCATTACACTATATGTCTGTAGGGGCCTAAGAACCTCGAGGGACACATTTTTGGTTTGAATGCATTGAGAGGTATCATAGATTAACCTATGACCCCTCTCAACACATTGTATCACAGTGTTTGTCCCTAAGGGCCATAGGGGCCCTAGGGACCCATTTGGTTAGTTTGAATGCATCAAGAGGGGTCACAAAATAACCTATGACCCATCTCTATGCATTTCATGACAATATATGTCCCTAGGGGCCTTGCAGCTGCTAGGGATGTATTTGGTTGGTTTTAATACATTGAGAGGGGTCATAAGTTAACTTATGACCCCTATCGATGTATTTCATGACAACATTTGTTCCTATGGGCCCTAGGACCCTTAGGGATGCATTTTCTTGGTTTGAATGTGTCGAAAGGGGTTATAGTTTAACCTATGATCCCTATCAACATATTTCATGACAACATATGTCCCTAGGGGCCCTAGTAAGTCTAGGGAGACATTTCATTGGTTCTAATGCATTGAGAGGGGTCATAGTATTGATGCAATTCATGACAACATAGGTTGCTAGGGGCCCTAGGATCCCAAGGGATGCATTTTGTTGGTTCTAATATTTCAAGAGGGGTCATAGGTTATAGGCTAACCTATGATCCCTCTCGACACATTTCATGACAATGTATGTCCCAAAGGGCCCTAGTACCCCTAAGGATGGAATTGGTTGGTTCTAATGCACTAGGAGGGGTCATAGGTTATCCTATAACCCCTATTGAAATATTTCATTACAACATATATCATTAGGTTCCCTAGGACTCCCAAGGATGCAATTGGTTGGTTATAATACATCGATAGGGGTCATAGGTTAACCTATGACTCCTCTCGAGGCATTTCATGACAACATATGTCCCTAGGGGGCCTAGGATGCCGAGGGATGCATTTGGCTATTTCTAATGAATCAAGAGAGGTCATAGGTTAACCTATGACACCTCTCAATGTATTTCATGACAATATATGTCCGTAGGACCCCTAGGACCCTGAGGGACACTTTTCATGACAATGTATTTCCGTATGGGACCTCGAGCCCAAAGGGACCCATTTGGTTGGTTCAAATACATTGAGAGGGATCATAGAATAACCTATAACCCCTCTCAAAACATTCAATGACAACATATTTCCATAGGGCCTCTATGAAACTTAGGGACACATTTGGTTAGTTCCAATGTATCAAGAAGCATCAAAGGTTAAACTATGACCTGTAGGGATGCATTTGGATGGTTATAATACATTGAGAGGGGTCAAAAGTTAACCTATGACCAGTCTTGATGCATTTCATGACAACATATGTCCATAGGGGCATCAAGACCCTTAGAGATTCATTTTCTTGGTTCTAATTCATCGAGAGGGGTCATAGGTTAACTTATGACCCCTCTCGATGCATTTCATTAAAATGCATGTTGATAGGTACCCTAGGGCCCATAGAGACACATTTGGTTGGTCTCAATGTGTCAAGAGGAGTCATAGGTTAACCTATGAACCTATGACCCCTCTCCATGCATTTAATGACAACATATGTTCCTAGGGGTCCTATGACCCCTAAGAAAATAATTTGTTGGTTCTAATGCATCCATAAGGGCTCTAAGATCCCCAAGGACACATTTGGTTGGTTTTAGTGAGTTGAGAGGGTACATAGGTTAACCTATAACCCCTATGAATGCATTTCATGACAACATATGTCCTTAAGGGCCTTAGAACCCATAGAAACACATTTGGTTGCTTATAATGCATTGATAGGGGTCATAGGTCAGTCTGTGACTCCTCTCGACACATTTCAAGATAATGAATTTCCCTAGGGGTCCTATGGCCTGTAGGGACACATTTGTTTGGTTCCAATATGCCGAGATGGGTCATAGGTTAACCTATGACCCATTTCAATGCATTTCATGACAACGTATGTCCCTAAGGGCCCTAGGACCCCTAGGGATGCATTTGGTTGGTTTCAATCCATCGATAGGTATCGTAAGTGAGCCTATGACCCCTATTGATGCATTTCATGATAACATATGTCCATAGGGGCCCTAGGACCTATAGGAATGCATTTGGTTGGTTCTAATAAGTTGAGAGGGGTCATATGCACCTCTCGATGTATTTAATGACAACATATGTCCCTAGGGCCCCTTAGACCCCTAAGGATGTATTTGGTTGTTTCTAATGTGTTGAGAGAGGTCATAGGTTAACCTATGACCCCTCTCGATGCATTTCATGTCAACATATGTCCCTAGGTGACCTAGGTCCCATAGGGATGCATTTGGTTGGTTTTAATGCATCGAGAGGGGTCATAGGTTAATGTATGACCCCTATTGAAGCATTTCATGACAACATTTGGTTGGATCTAATGCATCAAGAGAGGTCATAGGTTAACCTATGACACCTCTTGATGTATTTCATGACAACGTATGTCTCCAAAGGCCCTAGGTCCCTTAGGGACACATTTGGTTGGTTCCAATGCATCGAGAGGTCATAGGTTAACCTATGAAACCTTTCAACACATTTCATGACAACATATGTTCCTAGATGCCTTAGGACCCTTAGGGATGCAGTTGTTTGGTTGTAATATGTTGACAAGGGTCATAGATTAACCTATGACCTCTCTTGACACTTTTCATAACAACATATATCCCTAGTAGGCCTAAGACACCCAAGGACACATCTGGCTAGTTCTAATGCATCGAGAGGGGTAATAGGTTAATCTATGACCCCTCCCAATGCATTTAATGACAATTTATGTCACTAGGGGCCCTTGGGCACTGAGGGACATATCTAGTTTTTTTAATGCATTGAGAGGGGTCAAAGGTTAACCTATGACCCCTCTTGATGCATCAAGAGGGGTCATAGAATAACCTATGGCCCTTCTTAATGCATTTCATGAAAACATATGTCCATAGGGGCCATAGGATGCATTTGATTGGTTCCAATTGCATTGAGAGGGGTAATATGTTAACCTATTACCTGTATTGATGCATTTAATGACAAAATATATCTTTAGGGTTCTTGGGACTCCTAGGGATGCATTTGGTTGGTTTTAATGCATTGAGAGGGGTCATAGGTTAACTTATGACCCCTTTCGATGCATTTCATGACAACCTATGTAATTTAAGGCCCTAAGGCCCCTAGGGATGTATTTGGTTGGTTCCAATAAATTGAGAAGGGTCATAGTTTATCCTATGATTTCTATCAATGCATTTCATGACAACATATGTCCCTAGGGGTTGTATGTCCCCTAGGGAAACATTTGGTTGGTTCTAATGCATTGAGAGTTTTCATAAGTTTACCTATGACCCCTCTCCATAAATTTAATGACAACATATGTCTCTAGGGGCCCTAGGACCCCAAATGACACATTTGGTTGGTTCTAATGCATCGAGAGGGGTCATAGGTTGACCTATGACCCCTATAGACAAATTTCATGATAAATTTGTCCCTAGGCACCCTAAGACCCCTAGGGACACATTTGGTTGGTTCTAATGCCTTGAGATAGGTCATAGGTTAACCTATGAACCCTCTTGATGCATTTCATGGCAACATATGTCCACAGGGGCCCTAGGGCCCATAGGGATGCATTTGGTTGGTTTCAATACATAGAGAGGGGTCATATGTTAACCTATGACTCCTATCAATGCATTTCATGACAACCTATTTCTCTAAGGGTCCTATAACCCCTACAAATGTATTTGGTTGGTTCTAATACATCGAGATGGGTCATTGGTTAACCTATGACCTGTCTTGATGCATTTAATGAAAAAGTATGTCCCTAAGGGCCCTAGGGCACATAAGGATGCATTTGGTTAGTTCAAATATGTCGAGAGGGATCATAGGTTAACCTATGAGCCCTTTTGACACATTTCATGACAACGTATGTCCCTAGGGGCCCTATGACCCACAATGATGCAATTGGTTGGTTCTAATGCATCAAGAGGGGTCATAGGTTAACGTATGACCCCTATCCATGCATTTAATGACAACATATGTCCCTAGGGGCCCTAGGACCCGTAAGGTAACATTTATTTAGTTCTAATTCAAGAGTGGTCATAGTTTAACCTATAACCCCTATTTATGTATTTCACGAGAACATATGTTCCTAGGGGCCCAAGGACCTGTAGAGACACATTTGGTTAGTTCTAATGCATCAAGAGGGGCCATATGTTAACCTATAACCCCTTTCGACATATTTCATGACAAAATATGTCCCTAGGGGCCCTTGGACCCTCAAAGATGCAATCAGTTTGTTTTAGTGTGTCAAGAGGGGTCATAGAATAACGTATGATCCCTCTCAACACATTTCATGACAACATATGTCCCCAGTTGCCCTGTGGCCCCTAGGGTCACATTTGGTTGGTTCCAATGCATTGAGAGGGGTCATAGGTTAACCTATGAACCCGCACTTCATGACAACATATGTCCCTAGGGGCCCTAAGACCTCTAAGGAAGCATTTTTTTGGTTTTAATGCATTTAAAATGGTCATAGGTTAACTTGTGAATCCTCTCGCTGTAGTTCATGACAACATATGTCCCTAGGGGCCCTAGGCCCCCTAGGGATGCATTTGTTTGGTTCTACTGCATTAAGAGGGGCCATAGTTTAACCTATGACTTCTATCAATGCATTTCATGATCATATATGTTTGTATGTCCCTAGGACCCTTAGGGAGACATTTGGTTAGTTCCAATGCATATAGAGGGTTCATATGTTTATGTATGACCCCTGTTAACACATTTTATTGCAACATATATCCCTAACTACCCTATGACCCCAAGGGAGACATTTGGTTCATTCTAATATGTTGAGAGGGGTCATAGGTTTACCTGTTACCCCTCTCGATGCATTTCATTACAACACATGTCCATAGGGGCCCCTAGGAATACACTTGGTTGGTTCTAATGCATCGAGAGGCATCATAGGTTAATGTATGACTCCTCTCAATGTATTTCACTAAAATGTACATCCTTAAAGGCCCTAGGTCTCCTAAGGACACATTTGGTTGGTTTCAATTTATCGAGAGAGGTCATAGGTTAGCTAATGACCCCTTTTAACACATTTCATGACAACATACGTCCCTAAGGGCCCTAGGATCCCTAGCAATGCAATTTGTTGGTTGTAATTCTTCAAGAGGAGTCATAGGTTACCCTATGACCCCTTTTAATGCATCTCATAACAACATATGTCCCTAGTAGACCTAGAACACCTAGGGATGTATTTGATTGGTTCTAATGCATCAAGAGGGGTCATAAGATAACGTATGACCCCTCTCAATGTATTTAATAATAATGTATGTCCTTAGGGACCCTTCAACCTCAAGGGATGCATTTTTTTTGTTTGAATGTGTTGAGAGGGGTGATAGTTTAACCTATAACCACTCTTGATGCATTTGATGATAATGTATGTCCTTAGTGGCCCAAGGGCCCCTAAAGACCCATCTGGTTAGTTTGAATGCATCAAGAGGGGCCATAGAATAACCTATGATCCTTCTCAACACATTTCAAGACAATGTATGTCCCTAAGGGCCCTAAGATGCATTTGGCTGGTTCTAATACATTAAGAGGGGTCATAGGTTAACCTTTGACTGCTATTAATGCATTTAATGATAACATATGTTCCTAGGACCCCTAGGGATGCATTTTCTTGTTTCTAATGCATTGAGAGGGGTCATAGGTTAACCTATGACCTAACCTATGACCCCTCTTGATGCATTTCATGAAAACTTATGTTATTAGGGGCCCTAGAGCCCCTAGGGATACATTTTGGTTGTTCTAATATATTAAGAGGGGTCATAGAATACATTTCATAACAACATATTTTCCTAGGGGCTGAAGGTTCCCTAGGGAGACATTTGGTTGGTTCTAATGCATTGAGAGGGGTCATAGATTAATCTATGTCCCCTCTAGATGCATTTCATGACAACATATGTCCCTAGGGGCCCTAGGACCCCAAGGGACACATTTGGTTGGTTCTAATGTGTCAAGAGGGGTTATAGGTTAATATATGACCCCTATCAATGAATTTTATGACAACATTTTTCGCTAAGTAGCTTACAACCTCTAGGGATACATATAGTTGGTTCTGATGCATGGAGAGGGGTCATAGGTTAACTTATCACCTCTCTTGATGCATTTCATTACAATGTATGTCCCTAGAGGCCCTAGGGCTCATAGGGACATATTTGGTTGGTTCCACTATGTAGAGAGGGGTCATATGTTAACTTATGACCCCTATCAATGCATTTTAGGACCCCCTATTTCTCCAAGGGACCTAGGACACCTACAAATGTATTTGGTTGGTTCCAATGCATCAACAAAGGTTATGGGTTAACCTATGACACCTCTTGATGCATTTCATGACAACATATGTCCCTACAGGCCCTAGGGCCCATAGGGATGCATTTGGTTGGTTTGAATGCATCAAGAGGGGTCATAGGTTAATCTATGATCCCTTTTGATGCATTTCATGACAATGTATGTCCCTAGGGGTCCTAAAACCCTCAGGATGCAATTTGTTGGTTCTAATACATCAAGAGGGGTCATAGGTTAACCTGTTATCCCTATCCATGAATTTCATGAAAATGTATGTTCCTAGGAGACCTAGGACTCCTAAGGATGCATTTGGTTGATTGTAATATGTTGAGAGGTGTCATAGGTTAACCTATGACCCCTATTGATGCATTTAATGACAACATATGTCCCTAGGGGACCTAGGATCCCTAAGGACACATATCATTGGTTCTAATGCATGGAGAGAGGTCATAGGTTAACCTATGACTACTCTTGATGCATTTCATGACAATGTATGTCTGTAGGGGCCCTCGGGCCCCTAGGGATGCATTTGGTTGGCTCTAATACATAAAGAGGGCTCATATGTTAACCTATGACCCCTATCAATACATTTAATGACTACCTATGCCCATAGGGGCCCTAAAATGGTCAGGGAGACATTTGGTTGGTTCTAATGCATCAAGAGGGGCCATAGGTTAATCTATGACCCGTCTCAATGCATTTCATGACAATGTATGTCCTTAGGGGCCTTAAAACCCCCAAGGATACAATTGGTTGGTTCTAATACATCAAGAGGGGTCATAGGTTATCTTATGACCTCTATCCATGTATTTTATGACAACATATGTGCCTAGGGGCCATATGACTACATATTTGGTTAGTTCTAATGATTTGAGAGGGGTCTTAGGTTAACCTATGATGATTTTCGATGCCTTTCATGACAACATGTCCCTAGGGGCCATAAGTCCCCTAAGGATGAATTTGTTTGGTTCCAATCTATTAACAAGGGTCATAGGTTAACCTATGACCCCTCGACACATTTTGTGACAACTTATATGGCTAGGGTTCCTTGGGCACCTAGATATGCATTTGGTTGGTTCCAATGCATCGAGAGTGGTCATAGGTTAACATATGACCCCTCTAAACACATTTCATGACAACATATGTCCATAGGGGCCCTAGGACTCCTATGGATAGAATATGTTGATTAGAGTGAATCAAAAGGGGTCAAAGGCTTACCTATGACCCCTCTCGATGCATTTCATGACAACATATGTCCCTAGGGGCCCTAAGAACCCTAGGGATGCATTTGGTTGGTTTCAATGATTTGAGAGGGTACGTAAATTAACCTATGACACCTATTGATGAATTTCATGACAACATATGTCCCTAGGTGCCCTGAGACCCATAAGGTCACATTTGGTTGGTTCTAATGCATAGAGACCGATGACCCCTCTTGACATATTTCATGATAGGAATGCATTTTGTTGGTTCCAATATGTTGAGACAAGTCATAGTTTAACCTATGACCCCTCTTGGTGCATTTCATAACAACTTATGTCCTTAGGCACTCATTTGGTTGGTTCCAATGCATCGAGAGGGATTAGAGGTTATTCTATAACCTCTATTGATGAATTTCATGATAACATATGTGCCTAGGGGCGCTAAGACCCCTAAGGATACATTTTTTTGGATTTAATCCATCAAGAGAAATCATAGGTTTACCTATGACCCTGTTTGATGCATTTCATGCGAACGTACATCCCTACAGGCCCTAGGGCCACTAGTGACACATTTAATTTGTTTGAATGCATCAAGACAGGTCATAGGTTAACCTATGACCCCTCTCAATGTATTTCATGACAATGTATGTCCTTAGGGTCCTTAGCACCCCCAAGGATGCAATAGGTTGGTTCTAATGTGCTAATAGGGGTCATAGGTTAACCTATGAGCCTTATCTACACATTTTATAACAAGATATGTCCCTAGGGGCCCTAGGAGCCCTCATGCATTTGGTAGATTTTAATGCATTGAGAGGGTTCATAGGTTAGCTTATGACCCTTCTCAATGCATTTCATGACAACATATGTCTGTAGGGGCCCTAAGACCCCTAGGGATGCATTTGGTTGGTCTAATGCATTGCGAGTGGTCATAGGTTAATCTATGACCCCTCTCAATGCATTTTATGACAATGTATATCTCTAGGTGCCCTAGGTCACATAGAGATGCATTTTGTTGGTTCCAATGCATTGAGAGTGCTCAAAGGTTACCCTATGACCTCTCTCGATGCATTTCATGAGAACATATGTCCCTAGGGGTCCTAGGACCCCTAGGTTTCCAATTGATTTTCTATTGCATTAAGAGGGGTCATAGGTTTACTTATGATCCCTCTCGATGCATTTCATGACAACATATATCCCTAGTGGGCCTAGGACACCCAAGGAAACATTTGGTTGGTGCTATTGCATTAAGAGAGGTCACAAGTTAACCTATGACCCAGCTTGATGCATTTCATGACAATGTATGTCTTAAGGGGCCTTAAGACCCTGAGGGATACATTTGGTTGGTTTGAATATGTCAAAAGGGACCTATGACCCTTCTTGACACATTTGGTTGGTTCAAATGTGTTGAGAGGGGTCATAGAATAACCTATGACCCCTCTCAACACATTTCATCACAACATATATCCCTAGGGGCCATAGAAGCCTTAAGGATGCACTTTGTTGGTTCCAATGCATTGAGAGGGTTTATAGGTTAACCTATGACCCCTGTCCATGCATTTCATGACAACATATGTCTCTAGGGGCCCTAGGACCCCAAGGGATGCATTTGGTTGGTTATAATACATTGAGAGGGTTCATAGTTTAACCTATGACCCCTCTGAATACATTTCATGACAATGTATGTCCATAGGGGCCCTAGGGCCCCTAGGGATGCATTTGTTTGGTTCTAATGTGTTGAGAGGATTCATATGTTAACTTATCACCCCTATTGATGCATTTCATGACAACATATGTCTTTAGGGGCCTTAGGATTGTCAGGGACACATTTGGTTGTTCGTAATGCATAACCTATGACCCCTCTCAACACATTTCATGACAATGTATGTCTCTGGGGGCCCTATGTGATAGATGAATGTATTTGGTTGGTTCCAATGCATCGAGAGGGTTCATTAGTTAACCTATGACCCCTCTCGATGCATTTCATGATAACATATGTCCCTAGGGGCCCTAGGGCCCCCAAGGGTGCAATTGGTTGGTTTTTATGCGATGATAAATGCATTTCTTGACAATATATGTCCCTAGGGAGCCTAGGACACCCATGGATGAATTTGGTTGGTTCTAATGTGTCAAGAGGTGTCATAGGTTAAACTATGATCCGTCTCAATGCATTTCATTACAAGGTATGTCCTTTGGGGCCCAAGGACCCTGAGGAATGTATTTGTTTGGTTTGAATGCGTAGAGAGGTGTCATAGGTTAACCTATGACCCCTCTTGATAAAATTAATTACAATGTTTGTCCCTAGGGGCTATAGGGCCCCTAGGGACCCATTTGGTTGGTTTGAGTGTATCGAGAGTGGTCATAAAATAACCTATGACCCCTATCGATGCATTTCATGAAAATGTATATCCCTACGGACCGATACATTTGGTTGCTTGCAATGCATTGAAAGGGGTCATAGATTAACCTATGAGCCTATCGATGCATCTCATGACAACATATGTCCCTGGGGGCGCTAGGACCCCTAGGGATGCATTTGGTTGGTACTAATGCATTGATTGGGGTCATAGGTTAGCCTATGACCCATTTCGATGCATTTCATGACAACGTATGTCGCTAGTGGCCCTAGGGCTCATAGGGATGCATTTTGTTGGTTCTAATGCATCAAAAGAGGTCATAGTTTAAACTATGACCCCTATTGATGCATTTCATGACAACATATGTCCCTAGGTGCCCTAGGACCCCTAGGGAGACATTTGGTTGGTTCTAATGTGTCGAGAGGGGTCATAGGTTAACGTATGACCCCTATCAATTTATTTCATGACAACATATGTCCTTAGGGCCTCTAGAACCCCCATGAACACATTTGGTTAGTTCTAATGCATCGAGAGGGGTCATAGGTTATAGGTTAACCTATGACCCCTCCCATTGTATTTCATGACAACATATGTCCATAGTGGCCCTAGGGTCCCTAAGGATACATTTGGTTGGTTCCAATGTGTCGAGAAGGGTCATAAGTTAAACTATGACCCCTATCGACACATTTCATGACAAGATATGTCCCTAGAGGCCCTAGGGGCCCCAAGGATGTATTTTTTTGGATCTAATGTGTCGAGAGGGGTCATATGTTAATTCATGATAGCATATGTCCCTAGGGGCTCTAGGACCCCAGAAATGCAATTGGTTGGTTCTAATGCATCAAGAGGGGTCATAAGTTAACCTATGACCCTTATCAATGCATTTCATGATGACATATGTCCCTAGGGGCCCTACGACCCCTAGGGACACATTTGGTTGGTTCTAATGTGTTGAGAGGGGCCATAGGTTAACCTATGACCCCTCTCGATGTATTTCATGGCAACATATGTTTGTAGGGGTTCTAGGGCCTCTAGTGACACATTTGGTTGGTTCTAGTGCATTGAGCGGGGTCATAGGTTAGCCTATGACCCCTTTTGATGCATTTGATGACAATATTATAATAAATAATAATAATATAATAATGTCTACTTTTATAACAATAACAATCATATATATTACTATATTATAGATTTAATAATAATAATAATCATATAATATTACAATATATATATATATATATATATTTAATAATAATAATATTTATCATATATAGTACTATATTATATTTGGTTATAATAATAATTATATTTATAACTATATTATATTTAATAATAATATTCATACATATTACACTATGTAATAACAATAATCATAATAATCCTCTAAAAATTTCCTCCAAATAAAAATTGCCTCCAAAATTTCTAATGTGAGTGGTTTCCCTCCCAATTGGAAAATTTGAAGTAATCAAATACCCGACTTCATATCGGGTATCCGATCTCTAATAGGATACCTGATTTGAAATCTGTTATCTAATTAGTCTTGTTATTTACCAAACCTATTTGGTGAACCCAAAAAATCTATTTGAGAACGGTTTCATTGACACTCAGACTTCAAGTAGCCATTTTATAATGTTATTTTCATCAAAATTGAATGAAACAAAAAGTTTTATTTTACAACACTCTCAAGATTCCATTGATATAATATCTATCAAATTTTTGAGTTCGAATATTATTTATTTGTTAATTTTCAATGAAGATGATTGGAAAGTGTTGATTTACATACTAATTGAAAAATAGCTATAACTTTCAAATGGTATAACATTTTTTAAATCCAAAAGTTGCATCACATTCTATGCTTCGCCTATTATAAAGAACAATAAATTAATTTGGTAAAATTTTCAATTAGTTAACGTAGTCAGACACAAGAGTTTTTTTATTCTAAATATTTTTTAGTAGAAAATTCATATTTAATTATTTATTTGGAATAAAAATACACAGGAATATTCATCACATCTGAGCATGAGTCAACTTTTTATATCTATAATTATATTAAAAAATATTATCATTTGATTTTGATTAAGGTGGTTAGACATAGACCTACTTTTTATTTTTGTGAAATTTTTGTATTACTACATCAAAATTCAAACTTTTGACCAATCAAATAATTTTTTCTCTAGATAAGGCCTAGTATTTTAGAAAATACATTCAATTTCCTATAGATTATTTTCTCAAAACTTTTTGATATAAAGTCCACAACCCCTTTAAAACTATGTGTCAAGTTGGCATAACCCTAATTTGTTGGTTTTTCACTACCACTTAAGGCCATGGTTTGGTTGGCCATGATCCTGCACATACCCTCCAATATTAATCAACTTTTCCACATTTAATATATTATTCTTTGGTCCTTCAACTCAATAATAATTATTACATACAAGTTCTTTAGTTAATGAAATACATCCTTTTCCTTTTATGTTACGAGGTTCATTGTTTCCAAATCTCACACTATCTCCATTATAATATTCCATGTGCTAAAATTTTGTTTTGTCTCTAGTCATATGATGTAAAAATTCACTATCAATAATCCATATCTCATTTTTTATAACATGATAAATAAGTGCCATCTTATCTCCTTCATCATCAGATTCATTTTTTATAGCAATATATACCTTTTCATCTTCACTGTCATCAGAATCTTTAGCTATAAAATAAGATTTCTTACCTTTTTCCTTATAGTTCTTGTAGTTCTTGGAATCCTTCTTTCCTTTGTGGTTATTTAGATTGTCTTTTCATCTTTTATTTCTTTGTTTGGACACCTTGCAACAATGTGACCAATTTCTTCATAGGAAAAGAAAATCAAAGTAACTTTACCTTTATAATTTCCTCTACCTTTAGAATACTTCCTTGCAAGTAGGGCTTCAAAAACCTCAAGATCACTATTTGAACTTTCTTTTGATTCTTCTTCTTCACTTCCTGATTGAATAGACTTTAATTTCTTAGCCTTTTCTTTGAGTGACAGTTTAGCTGTAAAAGAAAATTTAATAACCTTTGAACTAAGAACATAGTCATCAAAGTTATCTAACTCAAAAGTTTTCAATCTTCTAACTAGACCATCCAAAGATATTTTATTATTTGATCACATCTCATCTCTTGAATAGCAAACACTCTAATTTCCTAAATAGGAAGAATAGGTCTAAGTACCTTATTTACAACTATTTTCTCTTCAGTGTATCCTCTAGATGCTTTGATTGAACTTACACTTTCTTTGATCCTTTCCACATGTTTTGCAATGTTCTCATCTTCTTTCATTTTCATCTGATCAAAATGATCTCTAAGACTTTCAACTTTAGCTCTTCTTACATTTTCATCTCCTCCATATATTTCTTTTAGTTTGATCCACATCTTATGAGTTGTCTTGCAATCTTTGACTTCATCAAATTTAACATAACTAAGACCAGATGCAATATCAATCATCATGATGTTATGATTTTTGTTTTCAGCAATGTCTTCAATTGATAATGTTCCAATGAGAGACTTGTATTTAGTATCAAGATATTTGCATCTAGAAACATTGATAGTAGCCAAATGCAACCTCATAAGTCCTTTCCATGCTGCAAAGTTGTCTTTGTTCAACTTGGGGATCTCTATTTTGTAAGACATCCTGATATTTAGCTTAGGTCCTTGAAACCTTCTTTGCAAGCACCAAAAGCTCTAATACCAATTGTTGAAAATATAAGCAGAGTAACTAAAATGGTAGGGGTGAATATGTCATGACTAACATAAATCCAAGATCTCTTAGATGTTAGTACAAAAATACAATCTGAAAATTGAATACTGTTGATGCTCAGTACACATACATAAAATGCTATAACTTGATTTACTGAATGTGCTTAGTAAATGCTTAACATGCAAACTTTAGATGTTAATGGTGACTACCCCTACTTTATTTTAGTTGCAAAAACATAAAATAAAATAGCATGAACACATTTTACACCATGATTTAATGTAGAAACCCAATTTAGGAAAAAACACCAATTGCAACTAGTTACTATTTTCACTCTTCTAAAGTGAGCCTTGTTAGGATCCAACCTTGTTAAAGGTAACAAAACACACCGTTAGGTTTCACCCTTCTAAATGATTCAATCACCTTATTAGGAGTGGCCTTGTTAGAGATCTTGAGACAATTCAATAGAACTACCACCTTGTTAGAGGATTTATAAATAACTATTCAGCCAACTCTGTTAGGAGATTTAGATCACTGATACAATAGTTAGAGAGTAACAATGAGATGACCTGATTTCAATGCAACTAAATTTCTGATTACAAATCTCTATTATGGCTTGTACTTGATCCTTCTTGATTAAATATGGCTTTTCTACTCCACAAGGATATTCTACTTATCCTTCAAATTCACTTCCTCTCTTCATCATAAAATCTTCAATTCATTCATCACATCTTCACTTTCTTTTTTTCAAACTTTGAATCCACAACTTGACCTTATACATACATCTTTCATGTTATCAAGTTGGATCATATAAAACTTAGAATAATTAATATTCATCACCTTAGTCGGCTAGAACCAATAGATAAATCAATTAAGCCTAATATGAAAAAATAAGAAAATCCTTCATTAGCTGACCCAACTCGGTAGACACTAACTCATAAGTGATTTCCTTTTTTAACCAATAGAAGCTTGGTTAACACTGTAAACTCACAAAGATCCTTTGCAAACTTAGTGATCTTAGTTATCATTGGTTCCATCTAGCTTTCCTTTAGTAATTGAGTGAGCTCGATTAACTCTCATCTTTACCATCCAACACCCAACTATCTTTCCTTTAGTAGTGTTTTCTTCAACACCCAACTGAACTTGGTAAATACTACCTTTTGAACTAGGAAATCGCAAGAATTCTTAGTAGAGATAGAAAACTATCTTTACTATCCAAGTTAGATTGACATATACTAACTAATAATGATATGAAATTTTTGTAAGATCAAATACAATACATAATTAATCAATTGTATCCAACATCTTGACATACTTTAATAATCCTAGTTCTTCTCTTCTTTCTTCAATAGGTCTACCAACTTTAGAATCACTATGTACTTCTTTATTAGGTAATTCAACATCTCTTTCATGTACACTTATCTTAGAATCCAAATGTGGTTCATCCTCTATCTACAACTTGGCTCCTAACCCTAACTCGGTTCCGAAATGCAACTCATCATTCATTGTATGTGACTTGACAATCGCTAAAACTTGATGTTGACTTACAACTTGGTTTACAAAATCTTCATCAATAGGCATACCTTCATAAAAGTATACAAATTATTTGTACTCTCTAGGTTCCTTCATAGGTTCAACTTTGTGTACTTCTATATATTTGAGTCAAACTTTAGATCTGCACTTTTTACAATTTTTTTAGTGTTAGTATTTAAACACTTATAAGCTTTAGTTCTTGCTGAATAGCCAAGGAATATAACTTCTTCACTTTTAGTATCTAACTTACCATTCCTAAAATCCTTAAGAACGTAGAACTTTCTTCCAAATACCTTAAAATTTTTTGAATTGTGTGAGTATCCATACCATAATCCAATTTTTTTTGAATGAGTACCTTCCTCGACTTGCACATAGTTCAAGGTATAGACAACTATACTTACACCCTCTCTCCAGTATTTTAAAGCAACATTATTCTCCATCATGAGTGTCTTAGCATAGTCCATTATAGATTTGTTCCTCCTTTCAACAATTCCATTTTTTGGAATGGTTTTAGGTGAAGAAGTCTATCTCTTGATTTCTCTATCATTACAGAGTATCTCAAACTCATTTGATGTAAAATCTCCACCTTTGTCAAATCTCAAAAATTTCATGTGTTTTCCTATCTCCTTTTCAACTCTAGCTAAGTACCACTTAAACATTTAGAAAACATCATATTTCTATTTTAGAATCATAACTATCATCATCCTAGCATAATTATCTATAAATAGGATAATGCACTTGTCACCTTTGTAGCTATGTACTTCAATTGGTCCACACAAGTCAATATGAACAATCTCCAAAATTTCTTTAGATGTGTGATTCTTACTTTTAAAACTATATTTTGTCATTTTTCCTAACTAACATCATTTGCATATCATATTGTTAGGTCTCTTTAGTTTAGGAAAAACTCTAACTCTTTTCATGTTATTGATAATTACTAAGTTATCAAAGTTAACATGACATAACCTCTCAAACCATAACCCTACATTATCAAATTCTACAATAAGAAAAGTAGCATTATTCATATCAAAATAACATAGATCACCTCTAGTCTAATCACCTCCAATTAGTTTCCCATTAGTGTCATAGATCTTTTCTATCTTGTTCTCAAACTCAACTTTGCAACCTAAACTATTTAGTTATGACACACTTTACAAATTATAGTTAAGGCCTTATGCATAATAAGCATTGTGACATGTGATCTTTTATGTGAGTCTTATATATCCTTTTCCTTTTATCAGACATGGTGCATCATTACCAAACCTTACACTATTTCCATCATAATAATCAAGGATAATAAACATACTTTTATCTCTAGTCATGTGATGTGAACACTTACTATCAATGATCCAGTTGTCACTCTTTTTCACATAAGATACTAGTGTAGTTGCCTCATCCTAATCAAAATAATCATTCATTGAAACATACTCCACTTCGTCATCATAGTCGTCAGATCTATCTTTTATTTCCTCTTCAACAATGTAGCAAGACTTCTTGCCTTTAACTTTGTAATATTTGTTTTCCTCATCTCTTTTACTTATGTATTTTTCTCCAATTCTATTGTTCTTCTTCTCTGGACATCTAGCATCAATATTATCAACCTGATTGAAATTAAAACACATGATAGGTAACATACTTTTGAATTTTTCTTTGCCTCTATGAAATCTCCTTACTAGTAGTGCTTCAAGATGTTCTACCTCTTCCTCGTCTATATCACTATCAATAGAAACATATTTGACCCTTTTCTTCTTCTCTTTAGGTTCTTTTAATGAAAAATTATCTTTGAAAGAAGATTCATCATTCTTAGATTTGAAATTATAAAAATTAGAAAGTTCAAAGGCAATGAGTCTATCAATCAATCCTTCAAGGGTTCGATCATTACTAGGTGTGCACCCCAATTCTTGTATGGTAGAAACTCTAATAGCATAGATAGGCAGAAATGATTGATTTTTTATCATGGTCTCATCTTCAATCTTGCCATTTTCTCCTATAATAGAATTGACTACCTCTTTTACTCTGGCATAGTATTGAACTATATTCTCACCTTCTTGCATTATCATATCATAAAACTTTCCTCTTAGACTTTTAGAATTGGCTCTCAGCACATTTTTGTCTCCTCCATAGATATTTTCTATATCATCCCACATCTTATTTATTAGCATGAATGTTGATGATACTACATTGGGGGAGTATCCTGAGAAATGAAGAGTATTGATATGTTTTAGAAATGATAGGGTTGTTGTTGCACCAAGAGATCAACTTGTTAATGCCCAATACAACCAATAGTCTTATAAAACCATAGGAGGTAGTTAAGCCATGCCATGAATCTTGCAAGGCACACTAATCCACTACCAATAATCCCCCTCCTAGTATCACTCACCATGGCCATTAGGATTTAAACCTATGACCCAGCTTTAATACCAATTGTTAGAAAGGATAGGGTTTTTGTTGCACCAAAAGATCAACTTGTTAATGCCCAATACAATAAATAGTCTTATAGAACTAGAGGAGGTAGTTAATCCATGTCATGAATCCTATGAGGGATGCTGACCCACTGCCAAAAATGTGTTGCATTCATGGTTGTGTTTCTCATTGATGTTAACATAACATTATTTCTATAAGGACTAATATAGTAGCACATAGAGTTCTTGATGGTACAAACAATAGTTTAATTATCTGGTCATGTGTATTTATGGACACGTACATCATAGTATCATAGCAAAGTGGTTAGGTGCACAAAGTCTAAGTCGATGGCATACAAATGTTGTACTTGATTTACAAAGAGAAATTATGAGACAAAGTATTGGGAGAGTAGTTCCTGATGATAGTTGTGTATCTTACATACCAGATGTAATGAAGTGATGCACAATTAGGTAGTGATAGAGGATAGTCAGATGATGTTGTCAGTGAGTGCACAAGCCTTATAATCACATGTGTGAAATTTTGTATAGATTGTAAGCCGACAGTGTTATTGGAATTGTAATTTAATTAATTATCTTATTGTAATTAATTGGAAAATCCTCAAGGCCAACTCAAGGAATTATTATGAAGATATGGTATAAAGGAAAGTTGTTTTTCTTGATTGTATAATGTATGATGTGTATTGAGATCATTGTTGAAGTGTGAATTGTGAAAAGGAGTAGAGTGCTTAGTGAATGCATGTAAGTGATCCAAGGGATTATTGGATACAAGATTTGAGATATGGTTACAAGACCTAAAGGAGAAAAAGTCTAGTTAATAGGACAAAGATAGAGGAAGGAAGTACATTTTAGTTTTATTATTTTGTAAGGAATAATATAGAGATCATTTGGATAGTTTGTTCATTGGTCTTTCCCTTGAAGTTTTTTGGGTAGTGTGTCCAATTTTCTTCCACAACTCCTAACAAAGTTGGCACAACCCCTAACATAGATGGAATGTCCTAAAATTAATTCAAAGTATCCTAACATGGACTCATATGTACTGAATGTTGTAATAGACTGCTAACAAGGTCTATCCTTTAACAAGGAATATTTATATTAGGGCATCATCTTGTGGGTACCAACCCCACCAAGGTTTTACCTCTAATCAAGGTTTTCCCTAGTTAACATATATAGTGTTATTGTGTATAAGTATCTTATTGTGGTTTTAGTTTATATTACTCATATGATTAAGATTGTTAATAGTGATATTATTTGAATAACTGATTCATCACCCCCACTCTCACTTACATCACTGGATTATATATTCTAACAATTAGTATCATATCATGAGCTCCTTCAAGAATACGATTAACAACTTTGGGAGGTCAATGGAGAATACGTTTAGGAAGGATAGTCCAAGATTTGATGGGGCCAACTATGATAGTTAGAAGGAGAAGATGAAGACTCGTCTATTGTGCATGGGTCCATGATACTATATCTTGACAAAATGTCAAAAATCAATCATTGAAGAAAAAATATTGAAGGATGTAGTGAAGAATAGAGAGATCTATTCATGTGTAACATGAGAGCAAGAGAAGATCTACCAAAAAAACTTCTAGAGAATGAGTATAATCAAGTAAAGTCACTAGTGATATCTCATGAAATTGGAAAGCTTTAGGATCTACTTTTGAAGGTGATGATCATGCAAAAAGAATGAGATTACAAAATTGGATATGCACAAAAGATGAATCTATAAGAATTTATATTGGTAGAATATAAGAAATTGTTGCATGTATTTGGTATCATGGTGGAACCAAGGAAGATGATGAAGTCATATGGAAGATCTTGAAATGTTTAACACAACCATTCGAGGCAATAGTGCAAATGATTCAACTAGTGATGCCTTTCACTAAGGAAATATTACTTGGAAGATTATAATCAACTAAAGCTGATTTGAGATAGTTTGAAGAACTTGCAAGAGTCTAAACAACTTTTAGTGCCCTAAAAATTTGATCTAATTTGACAAGGAGTGTAAGCATCCAAGGAGATTTTGCTAGCAATGACAGAGCTACTGAAGAAAAGAAGATTGAGGAAGGAATAAACCTTCTGGTCAGAAGAGAAAGAGATTGTAAGAAAATATTTAAATGTTGGACTTGTAATGAGAGGAAAAGTATAAAGGGAAGTTTAACCCTAGAAGAGATAGAGATAGAAATTGTTAGTATGCAAATGAAGATGAAGAATCTAATGAAAAAGGTCAAACTGAAAGTGATGATTAATTAGGATTTGTGGCTATCAAGGAAGATGATCTTGATAGAGAAACTAGAGAAGAAAGAGATCTAGTTACCCAAGTGAAAAATAAGTCTAATTGGATAATTAATAGTGGTTGTTCACATCAAATAATTTGTACTATGAATAAGTTTTTTAAATTCAAGAATCATGACGGAGGCATTGTTAGAGTTGGTAACAATGCAACTTGTCATATAATAAGAATTAGATCCATTACTCTTGATGGTAAACCTAACACTAATGATGTCTATTTTGTTGATGGATTGAAGCATAACTTGTTGAGTGTTAGACAATTGGTGGACAAGGGTTATCTATTGTAGTTCACCTAAGAAGACCTATATTATCAAAGACAAAGATGGTAAGATAATTGGAACTGGCATTAGGTCTAGAGGTAATGTATTTTAGTTGAATCCTTCTGATATGACATGTTTGGTAGCTAAAGTGGATAGCGATTGGTTATGGCATAGAAGTTTCTGTCACACAAATTTTGATAATATTGTGAAGGTTAGTAGCACTTTTTCAATGAGAGACTTGCCTAAGATTGTTAAGCCTACTAATGTTGTGTGTAAGGAATTTATTTTTGCTAAGAAGAAGAAAGTATCATTCCCTAGAAAGAAGTTCAATTCCATAGAGAAGCTAGAGATCACTCACACTTATCTTAGTGGCCCTTCTAGAACAAGAGGATTTTATGGTGGAAGATATTTTATGATTTTTGTTGATGATTTTAATAGAATGATGTGGGTAGCATTTCTTAACGATAAATATGAAGATTTTGAGAAGTTTAAGATATTTAGTAGTAGAGTTGATAATGAATCTAGTGTTAAGATTAAGTGTTTGAGATTTGATAGAGGAGGATAATTCACCTTTAGATAATTTAACATATTTTGTGTAGAAAATAGAATCAAAAGATAGCTATCTACACCTAGAACACCTAAGAAAAATGAGATTGTTGAGAAAAGAAATAAGCCTATTATAGAGGTAGCTAGAGTGACGTTATTTGAGAATGATGTTACTAAGAAATTCTAGAGAGAAGCAGTTAATACAAGTATATATACTCTAAACGGAGTACAAATCAGAAAAGGTATGGATAAGAAATCTTATGAAATATGGTTTGGACATTCACAATCACTGAAATATTTTAGGATATTTGGGAAAAAATACTATATCAAGAGAGATGATGACATTGCTAAGTTTGATCCAAGAAGCGATGAAGGTATGTTTCTTGGCTATACACTGAAAAGTAAAGCTTATAGATGTTTTAACTATAGAACCAAGAAACTAATTAAATGTGCAAATGTAAGGATGGATGAGAAGTTTGGAACTAAAGAAAATATGGTAGATTATAATTTAGATGAAGAAGAGAATGGATTTGAAATTGTTAGGCAAAATGCTGAAGTTTTTTCTAAGACTAACAATGACTTGTAGAATGATGTGCTAACTTTTGATCATAGAGGAGAATAGGATTCTAAACCTAGAGAAGATATACGAATTGAGATGTCAACTCCTACCCCTAACAAAAAACCAACAAGGAATCACCCTCCTGAGCAGATAATTGGAAGTAAAGACAAATGCATTATGACAAGGAACAGAGTAAATGAGGAGATAGACTTGATATCTCAAGTTGAACCAAAGTGCTCAGATGAAGTAGTTAAAGATAATAATTGGATCTAAGAAATGAAGAAAGAATTGGATGATATATTAAATAATTAAACAATGGAGTTAGTTCCTAGACCAAAAGACAAAAATGTGATAGGAACAAAATGGGTTTTTAGGGATAAGACGAATGAGAAAAAAGAAGTTGTGAGACACAAGGCCTATACTTTTTTGTAAAGATTACTCACATCAAGAAGGCATTGACTATGAAGAAAAATATGCAATTTTAGAAAGAAAGGAAGATGTAAGGATGTTCCTAGCTTATTCAGAGGACGAAATATTCAAGGTGTATCAAATGGATGTTAAATCTGACTTTTTGAATGGAGAACTAGAAGAAGAGGTTTATTTTGAGCAGCCTAAAGGTTTTTCTTGATTAGAAGACAAAGTCATGGTATATATATTGAATAAATCTCTTTATGGTCTTAAGCAAGCACCAAGACCCCGGTATGTGACATTGGATAGATACTTGGAAAAGCTCAGATTTTCTAAAGGTACGGCATATAGTAACTTGTATCTAAAATAAATTAAAGATGATTTATCGATGATTGTAATATTTGTTGATGACATATTTTTTTGAGGTAATGATAAAGCTCATCATAAATTTGTTGAGGAGATGAAGAATGAATTTGAAATGAGCATAATAAAAGAAATGAACTTTTTCCTAAGTCTACAGATTATGCAAAATAATGATGGTATATTCATTTCACAAGCTAAGTACCTAAATGATTTATTGAAAAGGTTTGGTTTTGAGATTTGTGAACCTATTGGCACACCTATGATAATTTGTCACAAGTTATCCAGCAAAGATGAGGCACCTGCAGTTGAGCAAAAGAAGTATAGATCAATGATTCAAGGTTTGGAATATCTGACTCACACTAGACCAAATATACAAAATATAGTTGGGATTATAGCTAGATTTAAAATTAATCCTAAGGAATATCATTTTGTAGCAATAAAAATAATATTTACATATATGAAAGGGACATTTGATTTTAGAATTTGGTATGATAGATTAGGTAATTTCACTTTGTGCACATATACTAATGTTGATTGGGTAGGTGGTATGGATGACAGAAAGAGCACCATTGGTGGAGCATTCTTTCTTAGAGGAGGATTGGTCTCTTGGTTAAGAAAGAAGCAAGATTGCATCTCACAGAGCACTGATGAGGGAGAGCATGTGGCAACAGTAAGTAACTATAATCAAGTTATGTCGATGAAGCAGATGTTGAAGGATATCATAATTGAGATCAAACAACCTATTATCAGTTACTATGATAACACAAGTACAATGAGTATGTCTAAGGATCTTGTATGACATTCTGAGATAAAGTATATATCTATTTAAGTATCATGTGCTAAGAGAGAAAGCAATAGAAAAGGAGGTTAGATTGGAGTATGTAAGTAATAAGGATCAAACTGGAGATATCTTTAGGAAGCCATTGCCAAAAGATACATTTGGGTACTTAAGAGGTATGTCCCTACCTACTTCTGAATAGTTGATGTAGAGAATGCATTAGTCCAATAGCATGGAGTATTATTATTCAACTAGATTGAATGATGATGCTTCTTGTGTGGGGGAGTATCTAGTATGTACTGGGCAACTAAGGACTCTTTGTATTTTCTATTGAATAGTGTCTTTGGACACTTGAGTTGGTTGATGACTTAGAGTAGCTGATTGACAACTGGTATTTTAACAATTACAATTGATATTGAGACCTTTGACATTTATGTCAATGGGGGAGATAATATGCATGAAAAATACTTCCTAAAGCATGGGGGATAATATATATGAGATGAGGATAGAAGCAACAACATATTACTATTTGGTATTCTTGGAACCTAGATGTTTCTCATCTATGTTTCCATCAACGTAAAAGGGGGAGATCATTAGCATGAATTCTAATGATACTACATTGGGGGAATATCTTGAGTATTGGAGAGTATTTATATGTTGCATTCATAAGTGTATTTGTCATTAATGTCAACATAACATTATTGGTATAAAGATTGGCCGAGTAACAAAAAAATATCTTGATGGTATAGACAATGGTTTGATTGTCTAGTCATGGATAGTTATGGACATGTACATCATAGTATCTCGATGACATAGTTAAGTGCATAGAGTCTAAGTCAATGGTGTATGGATGTTGTACCTCATTTATGGAAAGAAATTTAGAGAAAGAGTATTGGGAATGTAGTTCTTGATGATTTTTGTCTATCTTAGATCATAGATGTAATGAAGTGATTTTTAGTTAGGAAGTGATATAGGATAGTTAGATGACGACATCAGTAAATTCATAAGCCTTAGTATTGCGCATGTGAAGTTTTGTATAGACTATGACTCGATAGTGCTATTGGAATTGTAATTTAAATAATTATCTTATTTTAATTAATTAGGAAAGGCTCAAGACCAACTCAAGGAATTATTATAAAGATATGGTATAAAGGAAAGATATTTTCCTTGAATATATAAGGTATGATGTGTATTGAGATCATTGTTGAACTATGAATTGTGAAAAGGAGAAGACTTCTTATTGAATGCGTGTAAGAAATCCAAGGGATTATTGGCTACAAGATTCAAGATATGGTTACAAGATCTAAAGGAGTAGAAGTCCAATAAATAGGACAAAGATAGAGGAAGGAAGTAAATTTTAGTTCAATTATTCTACAAGGAATAATACAAAGATCGTTTGGATAGTGGGTTCATTGGTCTTGCCCTTGAAGCTATTTGGGTTGTGGGTCCAACTATCTTCCACAACTCCTAAAAGGGTTGGAACCTCTTAAAAGGGTTTCAAAGTCTCCTAACATGGACTCATATGTGCTAAATTTTGTAATAGATTCCTAACAAAGTCTATCCTCTAAAAAGGAATATTTATATAAGTACATCATCTTGTGGGTACCATCCCCAACGGGGTTTTCCCTCTAATCAAGGGTTACCCTAGTTAACATATTTGGGGTTATTATGTATGAGTATCTTGTTGTCATTTCAAATTACATTACTCATATGGTTAAGATTGTTAATAGCAATATTAGTTGGGTAACTGATTCAACCCCCACCCCCACTCAGTTATATTTGTGGACTATATATTCTAACATTCTTAGCAGTATCATATTCCTTGATTTCATCAAACTTAGTTTATCTTAGGGAAGATGCAATCTCAAACATTGCCTGATCATGTTCTTTCTTCTTTTTTAGATCCTTGATAGTTAGGGCTCTAGTAGGGTCAAAATGCTCAGTAGTGATGGTAGATTGTGCATGGCCTCCAAGACCTCCTAAGTGTAGCTTCATAAGTCTTTGTCATGAAGGGAAGTTCTCCTTGTTATGCTTGGGTACCTCTCTTTTGGACATCTTGATATTTTTCTTTTAGAACCTTCAAACTAGTCCTCTTAAGAACTATGGCTATAATACCAATTGTTGGAATTATTTATAATAACTGAGAGGGGAGATGAATCAATTATCCAAGGCCTAGATGTACAAATTTAAATTTTCAATGCTTAGTAGACCCATACCCATAAAACCTTATCATTTATGCATCCATTGGATCATACTACACACAAAATTTATAGGTTATTGTCCTAGGTTAAATAGACTTTGCCAAAATGTAGCCATGAAAAAACATAAGAACATTCACACAATTTGACACAATGATTTTATGTGGAAACCTAGTTTGGGAAAAACCACTAGTAACATGATACTATTTCTCACTCTTCTAAAGTGATGCGCTACAAAAGGCTAACCTTATTAAAGGTTACAATACATGCTGCTAAATGTAATCTGGTTAAAGAATCTCAATCACCCTTTAGTAGTGAGCCTTGTTAGAGGACTTCAGACCATTCCATTAGAATGTCACTTAGTTCAAGGATTTACCCTAGATTGATACAATGATTATAAAGTAAAAAGTAAGGGTTGCATTGATAAAAAATTACAACTCACTTACAAATTATAGATATTTGTTTCAGTCCCCTATTCTTCTTGGCATTCACACATTTTAGCTCTAATAACTCGTTCACCCTTCAAGCATACATACTCTTAAGCCTTATTGCTTTGCATGCCAATTGTAGTTACTTTTATTTGGCTAGTGAATGAAGCAATACTCTAGACTCCTTTTTCTCCTTATGTTCTTGCACATGAAAACCTTTTCTTCTGACCAACTATCTTTATAAATAGAGATTTTAGATCTTTTGCTGCTTAACCACAATCGTCCATTATAGGGCTATGTAGGATACAATGAATCTACCCACTTTTCCATTTGGTTCCTCTAGGAACTTCTTCTATAATCTTCCTTTAGTTCACCTCAAAATGGTTTACTCTTGAATTTTGTGCCATCAACTTATCATAGTTATCTTCCACATGCTTTACATAGTTCAAAAAACAAAATATTCAGCTCAGACTCATCAAATCTTCAATTTAACACTATTTGTTGTCACTTGACAACTATACTATTTTATCACTTGGCCAACACTAGCTCACTTGGTAAACACTAAATTTTACTGATGCATGGCACCAACTAAACTTTACTTGGCATAAACTAAAAATCACTTGGCTTGCGCTATTTTCCATCTTTTCTTGGCACCTCTTGATTTTTACTCGACTTCCACTAATTTTTGCTCATCTTACAATGATTACTTGGAAAGATTTGGAAAAAACTTCTCTTACTTGATCTTCTTCGAGTTTTAACTTGAGTATCTTTCATTTTAGACTTTAAGTAGATAAATAATACACTATATTATTAATGTCTTACTTGTTCTTAGTTCTTCTTTTACATACCAAATAAGTCAAGCTTTCTCTACGTGCTATTGTTATCTCCTCTTTTCAGATCTTCTTCATCAATCAACTAAATGATAGCTTTTAGAACTAAAAGAAATTGTGTTACCAATAGGTAGCAAGTTTGACATCATTGACAAAATAATGATTGTTCCATAATAGATTATTCTCTTCAAAAAAATCTAATATCAATATTAATGCTAGGAGAGGATTAGGCAAATGAGCTAAGGAATGGATTCCAATAGTTTTTTTTCTAGAATAGAAGAGGATAAACAAGACGGTGATCAAATTCATTGTATTAATTCAATCTAATCATAAACCTTAATATCTATGATGATGTTTAAGAGGAAAAAGATTAGAATTACCTACTTAAGGAGGTATAATGGCCTAACTAACTATGTTGAGAAAATGTTATAGGTTGGAGCAATTGTTGATGTTATTGACTAGATAACTTAAGTAGAAGACTAAGAAGAGTTGAGAAGATGAGAGTGATTGTTTAAAGCATTTGCAAGAGAATCATAGAACAAAGATAATAATGAGGGACAATCAATGAATATGTGGACGTGAGCCAAAATAAGATCTCTATATGCAAAGTGAGTTGTACTTGACAAATCAAAACCATTATATTTTCTAACCATTGTAAACAATATTTGAAATCCTTTAATCGAGGTTAACCCAATAGTCATATGTAAATCCTCTCGCAAGGTGACATTCTAATAGAATCTTATAAAGTACTGTAAGAAGAAAACTCCTAACAAGGTGATTATATCCTTTAACTAGGTCACATTTACCAGTGTGTTTTGTAACCTTTAATAGTGTTAGATCCTAATAGAGCTCACTTCAGAAGAGTGGAATTGGTGACATGTTACTAGGGTTTTTCCTAAATTGGGTTTCCATGTTAAATCCTAGTGTCAAACTTTTGTGGATGTGAGTTATGGTGTTTTACTAATTAATTTTTATATTCTATAATTCTATTATATTTAGGATAGTGGACAACTAGTTGATGTTACTAAAAGTTGACTATAGAGACCAAGCCATGGAATGATAAGATCTTAAGTATTTAAGTGATTATTTGTTGAATTGGTAGATCTATATACCTTGGATATCTGATGCATTCCCCCTTTCATTTTTTCTAACCATTCTAAAAATTTGTATCAGAGTACTAGTGCTTGAAAAAGAAAAGTATGAAGGTACTCAAAGCTAAAGATCACAATCTACAAAAATGATACACCAAAGTTGAAAAAAAGAAAGAATTTTCCTACATGGAAAAGATTGATGAGGCTACATAAGATGTTGCACTAGAGTTTATGGGAAATGTATATGTAAATATAACAACACTCCTTGTGATCATTCAACAACTGAAAGAAAATAAAGAACACAATCAAACAACATTAGAGATTGCTTCTTCCTTAAGATATGCTAAGTTTAATGACATAAAATATTGCAAGAATGCAAAGAAAATGTGAGATAAATTAAAGACCATATATAGAGGAGGTGATAATGTCATGAGAGCCAAATCAAAAAGTTTAAGTGGAAAATTTGATGAAATGAGAATGATAGAAGGTGAGAATATAGTTCAATATTGTACAAGAATCAAAGATGCTTCTAATTCTATTAGAGGTGAAAATGGAAAGATTGAGGATGAAACAATAATAAGAAATGTATTGAGAACTCTACTTCCTATTTATTATAATAGGGTTTCTATAAGACATGAACTAAGATGTACTCTAGGTAACACCCTAACTCTAGAAGGTGTAATTGGTAGGATTACTACTTTTAAGATGTCTAATTTTGATAATTATACTCCTACTACTATTGAATAGTCTTTTAAATAAAACTAGTTCTTAGCAAGGAAGGAAAAGAAAAACATCTGAAAAGTGACAATGAAACTTCTGATGATGAACATGATGAACTTGAGGTATTGATGGGTAGAAAGCTTGGAAGAGGCAAAGGAAAAAAACAAAGATAAACTTCCTATAATCTATTTTTTATGTAACCAAGTTGGTCATATTGTTACAATATTTCCTAACATAAAAGATAATCATGAGAGAAAGGGAAGCAAGTACAAGGGAAGAAGAGATGCCCAAGAAAACAAGGAGAACAAGGACTACAAAGACAAAGATAAGAAATCTTTTTGTATTGTTGAAGAAGGAATTAATACTAAATTTGAGGGTAATGATAAAGAAGTAGTCTATGTTATGAAAGAAAAATATGAGGAAGATGAGAAAACTACATTAATCTCTTATGTGAATTGAATTGAAAGATGAATAATTGTTAGTGGTTGTTCTAATCATATAAGTGGTGATAGAATTAAATTTGATAACATTGCACCATATAGGGGTAGTTTTATTAAATTTGGTAATGATGTTCTATGTCTTGTGGAAGATGATAGATCAATACAACTGAGTGATAAGATCAAGTGTGATAATGTTTATTGGATTGAGGGACTTAACTATAATATGTTGAGTGTTTCATATTTAAATAAATCAAGTTACAAAATTGAATTTCAGCACAGAAAGACCAAAATATTTGATGTTGATAGTAAACTGATTGGAAGTGGTGATCAAATAAGAGGTAACTTGTTCTATCTAGATTTATCTAATTAGACATGTGTGTTTGCACAACATGAAAATATTTGGTTATGGCACAAGAGGTTATGTCATGCAAATTTTTAGAATTTAGTTAGCATTAGTAAAATGAAAAGAGTAAGAGGTTTGCTAAAACTAAAGAAACCTAATAATGCTATGTGTAAATAATGTCAATTGGGGAAAATGACAAGGTCTAGTTTCAAGAGCAAAACATATTCATCAAATGATTTTTGGAATTGGTCCATACTAACTTATGTGAACCATTGGTGTTCAAAGCTATTGTGGAGAAAAATATTTAATTATGTTAATTAATGATCACTCTAGAATGATGGCTGTGATTTTTCTTAAAGAAAAAATTGATCATTTTCAATTATTTAGTTAGTATTTGGCCAAAGTTGAAAAGGAGATAGGAAAGAGTTTGAAGAGCACGGGATTTGATAGAGGTGGTAAATTCATTTCCAATGAATTTATAATATTCTACAATGATAGAGGAATCAAAAGATAAATGTCAACACATATGACCCCTTGTCAAAATGGAATATCCAAAAGAAGAAATAGATCAATCATGGATTTTTTTAGAAGATAAATGATGGAGAAAAATGTGTCAAATAAATATTGGAGAGAAGTTGTAGGTACAAATATTTATACCCTAAGTAGAGAGCAAGTCAAGAAAGGTACAATTGTTACACCTTTTGAATTATGGTATGATTATGTTCTTCACATAAACTATTCAAAAGTTTTTGGCAAAAGATGTTACATACTTAAAGATAATAGAAATGGAAAACTTGATGCTAAAAGTGAATATGGAACATTCCTAGGATGTTCAACAAAGCACAAAGCTTATAATTGTTTGAAATATAACACCAGCAAAGTTGCAGAAAGTGCAAATGTAAAAGTTGATGAGTATATAGAAAGGAATTAAGTTGAATTCAAGACACAACTTGAAGACTAAATTTCATTTATATATGTGAATTAAAGTGCTCCTAGCACCCCAACTAAACAAGAGAACAAATCTACAAACCAACAAAAAATTGGGAATGCCAAGTTGCAATAGCCAATTGCCAAGAAAATGACTATGGATGCTAAGAAGCACATAAATGATGTCAAGCCATAGAAAAAGGAATCCAAACATTAGGAAGACAATGCCGAGCATGCACAACATGAACTTAAACCTAAACCATAGAGAGCTAATGATCTTGAAATCATTTTTCAAGATGAACCTATAATTGAAGAAACAAGAATAAAAGATTATGTTCTAGAAAAATATGTGAGAATAAATCATGAACTTGAGAAAATAATTGGAGATAAATAATTTGGTGTTATGACAAGAAAATGACTTAGAAGTGGTACATGCTTACTTTGTGAGTTTGAGGCCAAATTTGTGAAAGATGCTTGGAGAAGGAAGATTGGACCTGGCAAATGAATGAAGAAATTAAGTTGATTGAAAAGAACGAAACATGGATACTAGTAACTAGACCAAAAGACAAAATTGTTATTAGGAAAAAGTAGGTATTCAGGAACAAGCTGAATGAAAGTGGTGAGTTTAGAAAGAACAAGGCTAGATTGGTATGCAAAGGATATGCACAAGAAGAAAGTGTTAATTATGGGGAAACATTTCCCCCTATAGAAAGACTAGAAGGAGTTTGAGCATTACTTACATATTTTTCTTGTAAAGGATTTAAGGTATATTAGATGGATGTCAAATCTTCATTTCTGAATGAAATACTTGAAGACAAAGTATACATAGAGCATGCATTTGTGGATCCTAACACAAGGCTTTATATGGTTTGAAACAAGCCTCTACATAATGGTATGAAAGAATGCATAAATATTTAGTGAAGCTTGGTTTTGCAAGAATTAATGATAATGAAAATCTATACTTGAAGACTAACAAGAACAATGAGGTATTGCTATCTAGATTTTATGTTAATTATATCATATTTGGAGGCAAGATAGCATTATGCAAATCATTTTTGTTGAAATGAAGAAATAATTTGAAATATCAATGTTTCGTGAGATCAAATTCTTTTTTGGTTTACAAGTATATCAAATGAAGCAAGGTATCTTTATTACTCAATCCAAATATATTAAGGAGATACTAAAAACTTTTGTAATGGAATATTCAAGACCTATTATTACACCTATATTCATTGGACAAAAATAATCTAAGAATGATTATTCTACTAATGTAAACCAGGCATTATATAGATCAATGAATGGAAAACTAGGTAGAAGCAAGAAGTTAGGTCTCAAAATTGTGGAATTCTGTAGATTGAGATCATACTCTTTTAGAAATTGTTGCCCATTTTAAAAAAATAGGAACCCATATTAGGCTCAGATGCTTGATTCAAATTTCAAAAAATGGGCACACCTTTTTTTAATTCGAGTGCCCATTTTGTAAAAATGAAAAATTTGAATGTTAAAAAATGGGCACCCATTTTTCAATAATCGGGTGCCCATTTTTTATTTTGTGAAAAATGGGCGTCCATTTAATTTTTATTTTTTTATTTTTTTTTGAGATTTAAAATGTATTCTAAATGTTGATTTTAATTTTTCGAAATGGGCACCCATTTTTTGAATTTCAAATAATAGGCACCCATTTTTTGCACCCATTTCTTACAACATGGTGTTGAGCCTATGGCGAGATATATTTTCAATTAGTGAAAAACCACTTAAGCTATCTAGGAAGGTAGATTAATACTACAATTAGGCTTTCTATCAAGGAACATATTTTAGTGTAGCAAGAGCACATATTTAGTGCCAATTGAGCTCACAATATAAACCATACTTATCAGTATTATTAGTGAAAAACAGAATTCATGTGTAAATTGAGTTCACATAGTTAATTGATCTCTCTATGTAAATTGAGTGAGCTATATTATCCAAGCATGACAGTGATACCCAAGCATCTAGGGATAACCAAGGTGCAATATCACCCAAGCTCTTTGTATTGCCCAAGTGACATCAAAAGGTTAAAAGGATTGTATTGCTTGAGCATCTATACTTGAGATGACCTAAAGGTATCTTTGATTTATGTGGAGGCATCTATTGTGAGAGCCGACCTGATATGGAATTATTGTTTGAAGAATATATAAGAAAGAAAAATTCATTTGTCTAAGTGTAATATTGTAAGAGAGGAACATTTATGTTTATTTTGGATACAAAAAGAGAATATGGAGCAAAATATTCAATCAAGCTACATGGTAGTATAATGAGAAAAGCACAGACTCATCCATCATAGTTAGGTGATCAAATTATTCAAAGAATATTATGCAGAAAATCAAGTTTCTTTATAGAGATCATCTTGTTGATTCATCCTAACATGTGCATTGGTCAAACCCTATAAATAGGTGGAGCTAATAGTCTTATGATAACTCTCTTAAGAAATAAAATAATTCATTGTATTGTAAAATCATTTTGCAAGGTAGACCTAATAGTCCTTCATACTCCTAATAGAATAGATCACCATAAGCCATCAATTGTAAGCCTTAACATGCCAACTTTATTACTATAGTAATGAAGTGTTGGAAATATGCCTAGGTAAGATGAGTTATGGTTATCATTTATGGAAACATATATTTCAGGACATAAGGATAATATATACTACTAAAGGTTCTATAATTAGAGATAGAAAATTGTCTAAGTGTTAGACAATTTTACTAGTAGTGTAGAGATTATTTTTGGTATAGCATAGGATACATGGATATTTGGCAGATGAAAAATTAAGGGATGGTATATCAAAGTGTAATAATGAATTTCCTAACTTTTTAGGTTAGTACAAATAGTATGAACATAGTTATAGGTTAAACACTAGTCAAAACAGTGTGCATAATAGAACATAGTACAATGGGAAAAGAGGTATAATTTGTTAAGGAATTATTTCAATTAAAAAATAATTACTTATATTTGTAGAGATGACATCCTAATGTTTACCCTAAGTCAGCATAACTTGTATTTGCATTAAGCCGAGTCTGCAAGAGTTTTTTGAAAAGAAATGGTGTAAGTAAAGAGTTACTCTATGTAAAATAATGAGAAGTGTGCGATATGCAATATATCTAAGAATAAAAATTGTATGATATATATGAGAGATCTATGATGCAAATTCTAATGTTAGATTAGGATATGCAAAGTACAAAAATCAGCAATAAAGAGGTTTTTATATCTATCTTTTTAATAAAGGTAGTATATTGTATAAATGCATCTTAGGGCAATGGGCTCATAACAACACCTAGTCCTCTAACAAGGACCAAGACACTATATGTAATTCATAGACTCCTAACATGGTCAATATTTGTAACAAGATTCATTTTTTTAGTGGATACCTTGTGGGTACCATCCCCATTGGGGTTTTCCCTTGGCCATGGTTTCTCTAGTTAACAAATAATGGTATTATGAGTTCTCTTTGTGTATGGTTTTATTTACTATTCAACATTTTAGGTTTACTTTCATATGCATGTTGCAAAGTAATTCCTATATCTAGTTATGGGAAAAACTTTGTAGAATATTGATTCACCCCTCTCAGTATTATCTATTTCTAACATGAAGCTTGTGGGTGCCATCCCTACCCTAGTTTTATCTTCTACTTGGAGGGTTTATGGGTTACCATATGTTGGGTCAAAGTGTTATGGTGTCAATTTATTTATTACTTTATGTGCATGCATGGTAGTACATTAGATAATCAAAAGGAGTAATCTAAGTTAGAAAAGTTTAATTGGCTCCTGATTCACCCCCCCTCTTAGTCACTTGCTTGTCATTACATTTCCAACACAGGGGGAGGGATTTTTGTCTCCTACCTTGGATTTCAGTTCAAGATAGGCTTGGTGAGACCAGGCCTATGCCTTGAATTCCTTGTCATAATTTTTGCAAGGTCTTTCTAATTAATTTTTTTCACAAAACAAAAACCCATTAGAGTTCTCACTATCCTAAGTTTAGAAATATAAATTTTATGATGTAAAATAGCAAGGTTCAATAAAACTTTAATATTTTTTTTATTCTATGTTTGGGTAAGTACAAGAAGTTGGGTCTCACTTTTGGGCAAAAACTGGAAGTATTTTTCCTATTTTTAATTTTTCTTGTCAATTGATGTAAAAATTTGAGGCATTTAAAAATTGAATATAAAAGCAAATTTGAAAGAAAGATTGTAGTACATGGAATCTAAATTTTGAATATGTAATTTATGTGTGTACCTATACGATAGATTTTTTTTGGATGGATCTTTAAAACCCACTTTTTCAAAATGTATGTTTTAGGACAATACCACACTCATGTATGGACACCATAATTTGACACAAATAAATGAATTTTTGTAAATCATTTAAAATAAAGTTACCTAACACACCAAAGTTTGATGAAAATATTTTTTCTTGACTTTTAATTGAATAATTTTATTATTATTAATTATTAATTAGCTATAAAGGTAAATTTTAAAACATCTCATGTAAAAACACCATAATTTGATCAAAATTTCACTTTTTTCAAAAATTCTTTTTCTTTTAACTTCAAAAGAACTGTATTCAAATTTATGACATATAAATTAATATAAGAAAAAATATATAATAAAAAAGTTATTAAAGTTTTAGTGAACCTCACTATTTTACATCTAGGTACCACCTTTGATTAAAACATAATGCACAAATAGTAAATAAAATCAAAACACTATAAAATTTATATTTTTGAAATTGGGACAATGAGAACTCTAATGGGTTTTTGTTTCGTAAAAAAAATTGATCAAGAAGACTCTCTAAGAATTATGGCAAGGCTTGAATTTGTCTGTTCAATGCCATAACCAAATCTTAAGAGGTCAAGGAATAGGCCTGGTCTCACCAAGCCTATCCTAAATCAAAGTTCAAATTGAGAGGAAAAAATCTTGCCACATGTTTGTAAGGAGCATCCACTCATTTTTTTAAATTCAAAAAATGTGTACCAATTTTGATAAAGTATTTTCAACCTTTAAAACACATTTTAAATCCTAAAAAAAATAAAATTGCAATTTTTTAAAAAGGCACCCTTTTTAAATTTTTTTTTCAAAAATGAGCACCCATTTAAAAAAAAAAAAAATAGGCATCTGATTTTTTTTTAAAATGCTTGTCCATTTTTAAAAATTCAAATCTAGTATCTGAGCCTAATATGAGTGCCCATTTCTAGAAGAGCATGATCTCAATCTGTAGACTTCCATAGAATTGAGACTCATCTTTGTGCACTTACCCATTTTCTCTTTAATTAATTTATATGTCATCAATCTATATACAATTCTTTTAAAGTTAAATTTTTTTAAAAAATAAAAAGTGAAATTTTGATCAAATTATTGTGTTTGTACATGAGAGATTTTAAAGTTTACCTTAATAGCCAGTAAAAATTATTCAATAAAAAATTATTTAATAAAAAATTAAGGAAAAATATTTTCATAAAAATGTTTGGTGTGTTAGGTAACTTTCTTTAGATATATTTACAAAATTTTATTTATTTATGTCAATATATGGCATCCATACAAGAGTATGGTGTGGTCGTGAAACGTACATTTAAAAAAAAATTAAAGATCCATAGTGACAAAAAAATCTATCATACGGGTATCAAAAAAATAATTATGTATTCAAAAAGTAGATTTTGAGCACTACAATTTTTATATCTGATTTTTTTATGTTCAATCTTTAAATACCAAAATTTTTTACATCAATTGACAACAAATTTTAAAAACAAGAAAAACACTTTCACTTTCTGCCCAAAAGTGAGACCCAACTTCTTGCACTTACTCAATTGCAATATGTTATTCATAGAAACCTGATATTGCGTTAGTAGTTGGGATAGTTGCAATATTTTCTACAAGTCATAAGGAAAATCACATGATGATATTAAAGAGGATACTGAGATGTTTGAAAGGAATATAAGAATATGGATTGTATTACAAGGAGAATGATAAGATTGAACTGAAGGTATTTACTAATTTTGATTGGACATGAAATGTTGATGACATAAAGAGCATAAGCAGAGGTGCATTATTTCTAGGAAAGAGACCAACTTCATGGATAAGCAAGAAGTAGAACTACATTTTTCAGTCAACAACTAAAGTTAAGTATGTGGCAGCAGCAATAAATTAAACTCAAATATCATATGGATCAAGCAATTGATGAAAGGTATGAAGGAAGAGATCATAGATCTAGTGGTTATCTATTGTGATAACACTTGTGCTATTAATATATCAAATACTATTGTGATGTACCAAAAACCAAAACATATTGCTATCATGTATCATTACTTGAGAGAACTAGTTGGAGACAATGAAATAAGATTGGAGTATGTGAAAACAAAACATCAAATAGCTGATATATTTACTAAAGCATTACCTAAAGATTCTCATGAGTATTGTAGAGGTAAACTAGGGACAATTTTCTTAGACAAAGGTACTTAAGAAAATATGGTGCTCTGCATCAAATGTGATGATAAGACTATCTTACAAATTGATACAAACAACTCTACTTTATGAGTTTCCTAAGGTAGTAATGAGGGAAAATGATAGAATGTTGTATCAGTCATACAAAGATGAAAGATGAAGAATTCAGATTGAACATGAAGGCATCTACATGGAAAAGATACATAAGTTGAAATGTCTTTGGTATTGTTGTCAAAGAGGGAGATAGTGTTAGCTATTACCATAAGAAAGAGGGATAGATGTCTAGAGGGAGATAATTAAAGAGATATATCCATGCAAGGTGGAGAGATTACTAAGAGAGAGTTCATAAGACTTACTAGAGGTGTTTCTAGATGTTATATGATAGAAATAATTTATGAGTTGCATATTAGAGTTGCAAGGATGACAACTAAAAGAAATAATTTATTGGACACAAAGTTACAAAGATAATAATCAAAATGAAACTAATGATAATAATGAAGATTTGATGCTATACAACAAGGTATTTTTTAATGGTGAATATTCAAAATTTAACGAATATTGGGATTTCTTGGTGTTGATTTTGGTAATGTCTCTAAAATTTAGCTTTTCAAAAATTCTAAATTTCATGATTTAGTCAGTCTCTAAATTCTTGGTTGTTTTAATCACACTTAATTTTATAACCACAAAATTAATGTTTAATTTTGAAAAAAAATAATTTTTTGTAGTATATATTTTACATTTAGTACAATGAAATAATTTGTCTAGAAAATTAATGTCTTACTAGAAAATAATTTTTATTCACCCATGCATATATTTTTGTGCTTTTAAAAATAACACAATTTGTCTAGATTTTATACATTGTTTGAGAGACTATGAATGATTTGTGAATGGAGGTTATTATTTTTTTCTTTGAAAATTGACATCTTTTGCCAAAAAAATTAATTATTTTGTTAGGTGTTTTACACATTTCCCAAATGGAGGGTTCCTTAAAATATATCCTGCTATACAAAGAGGATGTTTGCTCAAGATAATACATGTTTGGGATGGCTTGGTAACTAGAGGTCTTTCCATCAATGCAAAAGATAAATATTGTTGGAAACAAAAATTGGAACAATTGTTATGTTGTCATTGATGTCAAACCTACTACTGAGACAATTTTCTATCTAATTTGAGAGGCATATCTATTTGATTGATGAAGAAGATGTAAAATGTTATTCATAACAAAAGTATCTAGAGGAAAGGCTCAGTTACAAAGAAGACACTATAAGTGGACACTTGATTAATTAGAGTTTGAAAAGATAAAGTGATTGTTTAAATCAAGATGTAAATGGAGAAGAAAGTAATGCTAAATCTATGAAAATGTGAGCAAAGACAGATCAAATGCATAGGTTTGACCAAGCAATAGTATACAAGAGTAAGGAACTCAAAGTATATGTCAATTAATGCTAGTATCAACAGAGAGTTAGAAAAAGTAGTGTGGAGGCACCTCGACATCCTTAATATTTTGAGCAATATGACAAATCTCATCATAATGATATGTTTTCACCAAGAAGTCATTCAGAGTCTTGTAATGACCATGATGTGTAATGGTTAAATGCTTAATTGTGTAGAAATTAGTATTCATATATAAAATGGTTAATGTATTCAAACATGAATGTTGGGTAGATGGAAGGTTTCAGTTTTAATAACTACATAGAATCTCTTTTAAAAAGATAACATTTTAATCGAGTGAAAAGAGGGCAAAAAGTTGCGAGATTTAGGAGTTGAGAAAAGATTAGGGAATAGAATTGACTCTCTAGCCTTTGTCAATATGATGAAGTAAAATAATAGTTTTTTTTCTTTTTTGATTGATGTTTTTTGTAAGCCTTTTCACACTCACATTCATCTTTTTCATGTTATTGTGTTTTCTTACCACACTGGGAGAAAATTACCAAATAAATACCCGCAATACCAAGAATGATGTGTGATTGTAATTGTGGAACCTGATAATATGCAAAGAAGATGGGCATAATGGAAAGAGAGGGCTCAACTATACAGGGAGGAGAATAGCAAATAGTATGGGCCAACATGGAAGTAGTTATGGAGAAATATGATAGTTTCAATTCAAGAAAGAGCCTATTCTCTCCCTTAGTCCATAACACTCCTCTTTTCCTCTCACACATGTTGATAGAGTATTGAACAAGATAACCACCATTGGTGATTCTCCAACTCAATAATGGAATGAGAGGAATCAGGTATGAAAAACTCGATAACATTTGAAAAGGTGGCAATATCATTGTTTTCTCTCATGAATGAAGCAACCCAATAACATAATGAGGATTTGGTGTAGAAGGAACTCGATGACACTAAAGAGGGTGCTTGGGTGGTAGGTGTGGAAGAAACCTAATAACCAATGGAAGGAGAGAGTGGATGCTTCGCATGAGGTTATCCATTAATGGAGAAGCTATTCAATAAAGGAGAGTAGCAGTGTGGCTATATATATATATATATATATATATATATATATATATATATATATATATATATATATATTTGCATTTTATAATCAGGGCATGATCTCTTTGAGCTGTGCATGAATCACATTTGAAAAGTAATTTTCTTTGCATATGTTTTGGAAAAACTAGTCCATAGGAGAGCCAAACAACTATCAGCCTTGGATAATGAAAAAGGTGGTGAAATGTTACCCAAAGATATTAATGAAGGTGTACATTAATAGGCCAAGAATTGTAGTTGATGCTGATTTGGAGGAATGAAGTTGTGGTGTGATAGTGATTGGAGTGTCTCAGTGAGTGATTCACATCGAGTGGTATTAGAGTGAGCGAAAGATATGGTTGGAGTAGGAAGTTGGGTACTAATTATGTGGTTGCATAGTGTAAGTCAACAAGTTGCAAAGGAAAAGAAGTGGTGTATCATGGGTATAATGGAAAGAAAGGGCTTGGCTATATAGCGAGGAGAAGAGTAAATAGTATGGGCCAACATGGAAGTAGTTATGGAGAAATACGATAGTTTCCATTCAAGAAAGAGCTTGTTCTCTCCCTTAGTCCACAACACTCCTCTTTTCCTCTCACATACGTTGCTAGAGGATTGAACAAGATAACCACCATTGGTGATTCTCCAACTTGATAATGGAAGGAGAGGAATCGGGTATGAAAAACTTGATAACATTTGAAAAGGTGATAATATCATTGTTTTGTCTCATGAATGAAGAAACCTAATAACATGATGAGGATCAGGTGTAGAAGGAGCTCAATGAAACTAAAGAGGGTGCTCAAGTGGTAGGTGTGGAAGCAACCCAATAACCAATAGAAGGAGGGAGTGGATGCCTTGCATGAGTTTATCCATTAATGGAGAAGCCATTCATTAAAGGAGAGTGGCATCTCTTTGACCTATGCATGAATCACATTCAGAAACTAATTTTCTTTGCATATGTTTTGGGAACACCTATCCATAGAAGAGCCTAACAATTATCGGCCTTGAAAATTAAAAATGGTGGTGAAACATTACCTAAAGATATTAGTGAAGGGGCACGATAATGGGCTGCTGATTTTGGTTGATGCTGATTTGAAGGAATGGAGTTGTTGTGTGACAGTGATGGGAGTGTGTTAGTGAGCGATTCACATCAAGTTGTATCAAAGAAAACAAAAGATTTGGGTGGAATAGAGAGTTGGGTACTAATTATGTGGTTGCATAGCATAAGTCCACAAGCTACGAAGGAAGACAAGTGGTCTGTCATGGGCCATAGCTATTTGTCCATGGGCTTGCATAAGAGGTCCAAGATTTCTAATAGACCTAGGGAGAGAGGTAGCAAAAGGATTCCTTGCTGAAGCAAAGTTAGTGTGAGTTCTACTAGCACTATGAGGTGGACTAGAAGAAACACCTTAGTGGGAGTTATTTTGCATCCCATTTAATGGGAGTTAGTTTCAAGCATAAGAGAGCATAGCCCCAGCATGAGAACAATATTTGTTCTAGTTTTGTACCAAAATTTCCATAGAACATAGAAATATTTCAACTTCAAGAGGATGGTGTGGAGGCACCTCAACATCCTCAAAATTTTGAGTGATATGAAAAATATCATCGTAATGATATGTTTTTACCAAGAAGTCATTCCGAGTTTTGTAAGGACTATGATGTGTAATGGTTAGATGGTTAATTGCATAGAAATTAGTATTCATATATTAAATGGTTAATGTACTCAAACATGAATGTTGGGTAGATGGATGCTTTTAGTTTTGATAACTACCAAGAATCTTTTTTCAAGAGATAATTTTGTAACCAAGTGAAAAGAGGGGAAAAGGTGACAAGATTTAGGAGTTCAGAAAAGATTAGGGAAAGGAATCAACTCTTTTGCCTTTAGCCAGAGAACTATCATGCATGTATTCAATATGATGAAGAAATATAATGTTTTGTATTCTTTTTAGATTGTTGTTTCATGTATGCCTTTCCTCACTTGAATTTAACTTTTGCATGTGATTTTCTTTTGGTTTTATTTTTAAAGTTTACTATATTGGTTATGGGTGTAGTATGTACTCAGTCAAAATGGAGTGACACTGGGGGGAATTTCTAAATAACTACCCACGATACCAAGAATGATACGAGACTATAATTGTGGAGCTTGATAATGTGTGAAGAAGATGGGCATAATGACAAGAAAGGGCTTGGTTTTATAGGGAGGAGGAGAGTAAATAGTATGGGCCAACATGGAAGTAGTTATGGAAAAATATGGTAGTTTTAATTTGAGAAACAACGTGTGCTCTCCCTTAGTCCACAACACCCCTTTTTTTCTTTCACACACGTTGCTAGAGGATTGAATGAGATAACCACCATTGGTGATTCTCCAAATTAATAATGGAAGGAGAAGGAATCAGGTGTATAAGGAACCTAATGAAACTAAGGAGGGAGCTCGTGTGGTAGTTGTGGAAGCAACCCAATAACCAATGGAAGGAGAGAGTGGATGCTTTGCATGAGGTTATCCATTAATAGAGAAGCCATTTGGTAAAGAAGAGCGGTAGCATGTGTGTGTGTGTGTGTGTGCATTTTATAATCAGGGTGTGATCTCTTTGAGTCATGCATGAATGGCATTTAGTTCATTTTTTTTTTTGTGTATATTTTGAGAACACCAATCCATAGGAGAGCTCAATGGCTATTGATCTTGGATAATGAAAAAGGTGGTGAAATGTTACTCAAATATACTAGTGAAGGAGAATGATAATAAAAAGGGGATTGTGGTTGATTCCAATTTGGTGGAATGGAGTTGTGGCACGATATTGATGGGAGTGTGTTAGTGAATGATCACATCAAAAAGTCAAGAAAAATTAGTATTGACTGAGCATAACTAGTGAGCAAGTGATTGTTTATGTTGCAAGTAGTAAATTTAGTAGTGACTGAGTTTCCCTATGATGATTGATGTTAGAACATAGTATTGGTCAAGGAACAACATTTTAACTATTTATGAGAAATCATAATTTCTAGTTGGCTAAGTTGATTTATTGAGATATAAAAAGTTCACTGAATATAAGGATCAATGAGTTGGATCATGTAATTTTAGGAGAGAATTAGGTAAATAATGGTAAATGACCTAATGAATGGATTCCAAGAGAAGTTTCTAGTAACAAAGAGGATAAATAGATGGAAATCAGATTAATTATATGTGTTGAATCTAATCATAGATCATAACATCTATGGTGATGCTTAAGCGAAAAAAGATAAAAATTACCAATTTAAGGAGGTATGTAGGCCTAACCTTCGACATGTTGGGAAAAGGTCAAAGTTTGGAGTAGTTGTTGATGTTATTTATAGGTGAACTTGAGTAGAGAGTTGAGAAGAGGTGTGAAGAGAAGGAGACTGATTTCTTGAAGGATTGCCAAGTGAATCAGAGAACTAAGATGACAATGAGGGCTAGTTAGTGAATTAGTGCATGTGAGTTGAACTAAGATCTTTATATGCAAAGTGAGTTTTACTTGATAGATCAAAACCTATTGTTACTTTCTAACCATTTTAAATAGTATTTGAAATTCTTTAATCAAAGTTCACCTAATAGTCATATGTAAATCCTTTAACAAGGTGACATTATAATATAATTTTCTAAAGTCCTCTAAAAATTCTACTCCTAATAGTGTGAGTAAATAATTTAATAAGGTTGGCTCCTAATATATCTCACTTTAGAAGAGTGAAAATTGGTGACATGTTACTGGTGGTTTTTTCCAAAATTTGGTTTCCATGTTAAATCCTATAATCAAACTTGTGTGGATATTTTATGGTGTTTTACTTATTAATATTTACATTGTGCAAGTCTACTATAAATAGAATAGTAGACAACTTGTTGATGTTACTAAAAGTTGATTGTAGAGAAAAAACCATGGAATGATAAGACTTGATGTTTTTTAATTGATTATTTTTTCAATTGTTACATTTGGACCTTGGATAACTTATTCACCACCCAACCTTAGTTATTCTAAACATTGTAACATGTTATTGCAATTTTTTTTTTTAGTTTGATTGCACTTGTTCTATTCACGTGTCTCCTTTTTATTTTAACTTTTAAACTTCATACTATTGGGTCCTTGTAAAAGTACCTTACTAAAAAAATTACACATACAAGTTATTAGAAGTATAGTCAACTAAAAATTAGGTATCTAACTAAAGAGATTGTTAGAGAAGTAGGATTATATAATCACCTTTTTTGAATGATATTTAGAATATAATCATACAGTATCATCTTATAAAAAATATGTTATCTTCCTTTAAAATAATACAATACAAATGTGACTCTAAAGGTTTTAATAATTTTACCCAAGAGATTAACATTTCAAATCTTTATTAAATTTAAAGAAAAATATTTTTTTATGTTTCTTATACATTTATAACCACAAAATATAATTGAAGAAATTCCTTCTACAAACATTTGGTATTTCTTTCTTACATTTTCCATCTATACAAGTAAGACTTAAAGCATATTCAATGAAAGCCTAAATAAAACTATTGAATGTTGGGGTGATTTCTCTTTTCTCAACATCACTCTCCATTGATTAATTTCTAAGAAGTTTTTGTTTTCCTAAGAAAAATTAATCCTCTTGTTTCCTTGAAATTCAACATTGTTATATGTTGTGATGAGAGTCTCTCTCATTTTAGTAAATATCAAGCTTTTAAATTAGTAATCTACCATGGTTTTAATATAAACTGAAAATTTGAAAACATCTCAAGGTAATTTTGAAAAAAATTTAATTTATTAACTATATTTATTTACATGTGTAGCAAAGTGTGGTTTAAGGTTCTCCTCTATGGATAGGTAAACAAGTTATATACTTTTGAATTGACTCTAAATACTAATTTTTTATGTTGTCTTTGTATTATCTATGGTCACACAAAATAATTTCAACTATAATATGTGTCTATTGAACCAAGTGTAGAAGAAGCATAGAAGCACACAAATTAAACAACCTCAAGTGCATATTTTCCAAGGCCTCTAAACCATTAGGTCATGTGATAAGATTTGGCTATGAAGGTGAGCAATAAATCTCTTGAGTTCTAGAATTGCTACCTAGTCCTTTGGAAAAAATTTAGTGGCTACTGGGTAGATTCAGTTAGTGTAAAGTCCAATAGCTTGAATCGTACATTTCAGTGTATGCTGAGTTTATCGGTGGTTACCAAGCAGCGCAATGCTTACCAAGTTTGTAGCTCATGTGATGCGAAGCTAGTGTTAACTGAGCTTAAGGTGATACTATTTACCATGTTTTGACATGGTAAATAAGTGATTCAGTATTTGCCAAGTTGCACAATATCTACCAAGTTACTAGTGTAGACCGAGTTCAAGACTACTTGAAAGTGATTAGTATGGACCAAGCTTTTATGTCTACCGAGTGCATGATGATGTTGAGCATTGATAGTGGATGTTGAGCATCAAAACCTACTCAAGTTAGTCTTCAGAGCTTGAGTGTCTTCATGTAGGCTGACTTTGTAATTATGTAATTTGGATTGGTATATATATCTAATGCATTGTACCATATCAATGTAATGTGTATGTTTATGCAAAAGTTCAAGTTATGAAAGCCATAGAAAAAGATAAAATTGTAAAGGCCATAATAGTGTAAGGATTAGCAAAGAAATATCTATCACATAAAGGTGATAATTACACAAAGGAATCTACTTCAGCAAATCTAGTTGCAAATCATAGATCTACTACTACTTCATCCTAATAGGTGAGCTAGTCAAAATTCTTTAACAAGGTAGACCTAACAATCTTTCATAAATCTCTTTAGAAAGTGAATACTTCATTGTATGTTTGTAAATCCTCTCACAAGGTGGACCTATTAGTCCTAATTGCTCCTAATGGGAAAAATCATTAGAAGTGATCAATGTAAGCCTTAACAGGCCAACTTTATGTTGCAATACTAAATTTTGTGGGTCTCATCCCCAACCGAGTTTTACTTTCTATTTGGAAGGTTTTTGGGTCACCAAATATTTTTGTTAAAGTATTATGGATGCTTTCATGGTTTCAATTTCTCATGCATGCAATTAGATCAGATGTGATGAAGTAAGAACTAATTGGATAATTGGATTAAGAATTGAAATTGTTAAATTTTTACAAGTTACTAATTCACCCCTCTCCTCTCAATAACTTAGCTTAGTCTTGAATATTTCAAAAAATTGGTATCATAGCTTTCTGGTTCTCAGGAGAAAGTTTAAAATCTTGAGAAATGGTGAAGGATATGGAAATAATCAGACTTGACAAAGCTATTGACAATGAAAAGTTGGATCTCAAAATGACCATTTTCCAACTCAAGAAAGTTAAGGAGTAGCTTTCCCAATCCCTGTAAAGAAGAAAGAAACTTGAAAATCAAATGAATGATCATCTCTACATTGAAGAAATAATTGAAGACTTTCACCCTTCAAGCAACTCAGATGAAGAAAATTATGCAATCAAGGAACTCCTAGAGAAGAATGGTTCACTACAAGAAGAAATGAGAAAAGTAAGAAGAGAGAAAGAGATTTAGTCATTAAGGTTATGTGAAGTATTGAAATAGAGAAACAAGTTAAAAGAAGAGATAGATGGAAGGAACAATGAAATCTAGAACCAATCCCTTCAGCAAGAAGACCTTATTGATTATCTCTCCAATGCAAATAAGGAAATCATGAGTCTAAGATTTGAAAATGAAAGAATGAAAAATCATCTTAAATCTGAAAGACAAATCAATAAAAGATTAAGGAATAATCTAAACTCTAAGAAGCAAATAAATGAAAGAATGATGAAATCTGAAGCATGCATGAATCAACTAAATGAGAAAAACCTCTATAGGAAAAAAGGAAAAGTAGGAATTGGATACAAAAAAGAGGGTGAATCCTCAAAACAAGGTCCTCAAAAGAATCAAAGACCTACTTGCAATCACTTTAGTAAGATAGGTCATACATCAAACAAATGTTGGAGCAATGGGAATATGAAATTCAATGGAAAATGCTACAATTGTAATCAAAATGGTCATAGGGATAATGAATGAAAAGAGAAACCAAGATTTGAAGGTAATTGTCATAAATGTAAGAAAAATGGACACAAGGCATTAGAATACAAAACTAAGACATTGAATCCTACAAAGAAAATTGTGAAAGCAATATTTGGTTGGGACTACAATACCTAGTGTAGATGTCATTACTATGGAGAATTTGGACACATTGGTGTGAATTGTGTTGAACATCATATGAGGAAAAGAGATACCACCAAAAGATGCTTCATTTGTATAGAACTTGGTCATCTTGCCAAGAACTGTATGAATACTAGTAGAATTAAAGATGAGGAAAAGGAAAAAGCTGACAACATCTAAAAGCAAATGAGACAACAATGAATTCCTAAGTGTACCGAGGATACTAGTCCAAGCAATGATGGTCAAGTCACTCAAGAATTGGGTGACTCTACCATTTCTAATTAATTTCTCAAGGAAGAAATGGAACTAGGCTATCAAAGAAGACATTTGAATCAGTTCCAGTTGAAAGGTGACAAATATCAAAATCCATATACAAGATACAAAGGGATCATTGAGAAAGATCAATATTAGTTATTACTAAGTTATCTTCTCTACTGAGTAAGGTTGGTTCATAGACTCTACCAAGAAAGGTCAGGAGTAATAAAGACACCTATGGTTATTGAGTCATAAAGATCTCATCGAGTAATCAATGCCATGTAGTGGATGATAGTCTATCAACCATCTACCTTCATACCAAGCATTAATGGTGAAATTTTATCAAGAGGCATGGAATTGAATTCATTTCTTACCATGAATATTCAAGTACTATTGTAAAGAGTTATTTTCAGTGTGATCGAAGTGACTTGAGCAAATTTCTAGCAATTTTTTTTCAAAGTTCTCTCAATCTACCAAGTGAAAATGACATCTAGTAGTAGCAAGGTTAAGAGAGGATCTGACATGTTGGTGTATGGAGTTGAATGGAAGGTGCTAGATTTCAAGCTCACTCTTGCAATTTCTAAAACCCTAGATCCAAGTGGAGCTCAATCCCGAACTCCTCCTAAGGTACTTTGTATCAACAACATTCGTACTCATTTCAAATGTGTTATTGAAGAAATTGGTGCACTAGAAATGGATGATGCCATAGGTCAGCTATGTGTAAACAGAACCTTAAAACCCGAGCATCAACATCTGGAAGTCGAAGGGTTGACGCATATCCCTCATATTCCCTAAGAATTTCAAATCAAATGGATTAGGTTTATCCTCAGTTACGTGCATAAGGAGCAGCTGTGGTTAGAAAAATGAATTCTAATAACAAAGAAGATGATTCATCAAATCATTGGCCTCCCTATGCTAGCCAAAGCCAAAATGACAAAAACCCTAGGTCAGACAAAGTTGGAGAAGAAAACCCTAGCTAAATGGGATGGCTGAGGAATGAAAATCAACAGTGTCAGTAATGCATAATTAAAATTTGGAATTCATGTTATTGCACACAAGATATATACTTCAAGCTGACTAAATAGTGTGTCATGTGAAGGCATGGATTTGGCATACAAGGTGGTTAAGAAAAACTTGTCACATGACCTTGCCGACCTATTGTTGAGACAGTTCAACAAAAACATGGAAAGAATAAGAACACCAAAGAACAACCCATTCAAGTTTGGTTCATTGTTAACCTTCCTATTCTTTTATGTATAGATGTTCTTCCCTTCTAAAGGCACTGTAGTTTGGAAAAAAGATGTGCATGTTCTCTACCAAATAAATGAGTATATTTTTGAGATGGGTGAGAACTACAACAACATCATGGACAACTACTTCGATGTATTCAAGGAGAAAATGAACAATAGGTTTAGGATTACAAAGAAGTTAGTTGAAGACTATAAGGATGATGTATGCTTCATGGTGGATAGTGACAAGGTGTATATCCAGGTAGTTAAGCCTAGAATTGCATGGGTGAAACCTCTTGTCTATGAGGTAAATATTGATGAAGAAAAAAACATCATTGAAGCTCTTGTCAGTGAGCTAGTTGATCCCAAGGCCTCTTACTTTGGAACATATGATCAAGCAAAGGCTAGAATTGAACTTGAAATAAAGCTCCCTTAGGCAATCAAAAAAGGAAAGAGAAGGATAGCAAAGCTAAAATTGAGTGCACCTCTCTTGTTAACCAAGGGAAAAGGTAAGGATTCAGAGGAATTAGAGGATGAGGAAGAATCTAAGAAAGAAGAACCTTTGAAGAAAAAGGGCAAGGTGATCATCACCAAGCCAACAAAGTCATCCACTACAGTCTTCACAAGGAGGTCATGAAAGAAAGTTGACAAGGAAGGAGGTGACATTATATTCATTAGATCTCCATCCACCTTCTAGGATAGGCTCAAGGAATTGAATGATGGAGCCAAAATAACAAACATCAAAGCATTGAAATATGAGACTAGGACTGAGGGTAAGAAAAAACAAATCAAAGATTTGGTCATGGATACAATGAGACAATGGAAGTACTCCCCTAGTTAGCTAGCTTCTTAGATTCCCAATGTTTTATTTGACAAAATTAGGCCAAGATGGGAGCATGACAAATAAACAGTCATAGACATATATGCATAAACCTAGAGGTAGCTATTATTGAGCATATCAAATGCCGAGGTAAAATAGTCACTGAAGAAAAATGAAGATAAGATGACTCTCAAATTCAATACCTATTTGATTTTAATGAAAGGTATTGAGTATGTTGTGAAGAATGCAAAAAACACTTGGAAAAAAGTCTATCATCTTCACAAACCAAGTGAATTTCCAGTTGAAGTAAAGGTTTATGATGATGATGATGATGAAGACAAGGATGAAGAGGATGATGAAGGATCAACTCATTTTTTTACAGTTGATTATGAAGAATACAAGGAGCAAGAGTCTACCAAGGAAGAAAAGTAAGATAATGAGGAGACTATCCCAGTCAAAATAGCTTTAGTAGTCATTGCCTCTCTTCATCACTCCCAGAGTAAATCATTGACTACATCAAGTATGAAGATAGCTTCAACAAGTTTGATTGTGACTACTCATGATACATCAAATGTCCAATCACTCTTTGCACCTACTCAGCTCAACACATCACTAATAGAAGTAGCATCTACTTCATCAATCGAGTTGGCATCATCAACTATGGATACATTGGCTACTTCAATTTTGAGTACATCAGTGGTAAGCACACCAGTGTTGACTACCTCAATTTTGGGTACTACAATTTTGGATTCTTCAAGTATTTCTCTAAATATTCTCTTAGTTAGTATAGTATCAACTTTTACTACAAGCCCAAGTATGTCTACCATTGTTTCCATTCTAGATACAAAATAAATAATTGCAAGGACAATTGAGCCTAAAGTTCAACTGAGCACAATTTTTTTGGTGAAAGGAAAGGAGATAGAGGAACACATCGATTTAGATGAGGAAATAGTAATCCCCAATTGGGATATTTACAAGCTTACTCCAAACCAAATGTAGACATTTGGTGAACTCCTTCAAAAAAAGGCTAAACAACAAAGACTAAGAGAGGAGAGAGATAAATAGTATAAGATAATTGAAGATGCCAAGAACATTTTGACCAAGGCAATAGGAATTAAGGTTGATTCTTCTCAACCTATTTTGTATTACCTAGTAGAAGTAGTCTAGAAATTCAATGAGAACACTGATGGAAAAGATAAGCTAGTGGAAAAGGATGAAAATAAATTTAATAATAAAGTGTTGGAGCACATTTCTCAACAAATAACCATTCATGAAGTATAGCTTTCTACAATATTGGTCAATCTTGAAATGTGTTGTTCAAATGTGTCATCACTTTTTGGGAAACCATGTGATGTCTCTGAGCTTACAAAGGAAATAAAGAACAAATTTTCCAAAATAGATATAGATCTAAAGGCTAGTGCTCAGTAGCTGCAACTTGACCCTAGTTCAAGCTCTGCACATTTCAATAAAATTATATTTTTCTCAGACATGCAAGCTGAATTGCTAAAAGAAGAAGTAAGGAATAGATCAACATTGATTGACATACAAAATATGATCCTTCCAAACATGGGTGCAATGCAAAAAAATATTGTATATTCAATAACTCTAATCCATGATAATAACATCTCTATTGTGGCCCATATGATTGAACTATTAGCAGAGGTATAAATTGCATTTCATACATGCAAGGTCCTACAAGAAAGTTGGGATAAAAACTTGGTAATCATTCTAAAGGTACATTCTAAATTCTTATCCCATGTTGGTGTTTCTATGTAAGTAAGTTAGTATAAATCTTTAGCATTACTATCAAAAAGGGGGAGAGACACATAGTATGAGGAGAAAGACAAAAGTCAATATCAGGGAGAAATATGCTATGGGGGAAAACTTGTAACAAGTGTGAAATGATTAGTTAGACATGTTGTATATAGAAAAAGATGTATAGTACACTATATATATCTTACTAAATAAATTTTGAGAAATCTCAAAAATATAGTATAGTCCACCAAGCTAGTATCACATGGTGATGAATACAAGGTATTCAATTTTTGCTAATAAGTGTTTTTGTCACTAATGCCAAAGGGGGAGATTGTTGAAATATTAGTCAAGTTTTTTATTAGTGACACACAATTATTCAGATTGAGTATAGCTACTAAGCTTATTGAATAGTTTATTGTATTTGCCAAGCATTTTCATTGTTACCGAGTTCTACAATTACTACCAAGTCCTTTGGACAAATTCCAGTGGCTACCAAGTAGATTCAGTTAGTGTAAAGTCTACCAGTTTAAACCATGCATTTTAGTGTATGCCAAGTTTATTAGTGGTTACTAAGTAGTGCAATGCTTACCAAGTTCATAGTTCATGTGATGTGAAGGTAGTGTTAACTGAGCTTAAGGTGATAGTGTTTACCAATTTTTCACATTGTAAACAAGTGATTAAGAGTTTGTCGAGTTGCACAATATCTACCAAGTCACCAGTGCAAACCGAGTTCAAGACTACTTAAAAGTGATCAGTATGGAGTGAGCTTCTATGTCTACCAAGTGCATGATGATGCCAATCATTGATAGTGGATGCTGAGTATCAGAACCTCATCGACTCAATCTTCAAAACCTGAGTGTCTTCATGTGGGCCAATTTTGTAATATTTGTGTTGACTTGTATCATTGCTGACTTTGTAATTATGTAATTTGGATTGGTATATATATGTAATGCATTGTACCATATCAATGTAATGTGTATGTGCATGTGAAAGTTCAAGTTATGAGTGCAGCAGAAAAAGAGCAAATTGTAAAGGCCATAGTAGCATAAGGAGCAACAAAGACATATCTATCACAGAAAGGTGATCAGTACACAAAGGAATGTCCTTCAACAAATTCAGTTGCAAATTAGAGATCTACTATTGCTTCATCCTAATAGGTGAACTAGTCAAAATCATTTAACAAGGTAGACCCAACAGTATTTCATAAATCTCTTTATCGAGTGCATACTTCATTTTATGTTTGTAAATCATCCCACAAGGTGGACCTAGGTGTCCTAGTTGCTCCTAATACGAAAGATCATCAGAAGTGATCAATGTAAGCCTTAACAGGCCAACTTTATGTTGTAGTTCTAAATTTTGTGGGTATCATCCCCACCCTAGTTCTACTTTCTATTTTGAAGGTTTCTGGGTTACCAAATCTTTGTGTCAAATTATTATTGATGTTTTCATGCATGCAATTAGATCAGATGTGATGAAGTAAGAGCTAACTAGATTATTAGATTAAGAATTGAAATTATTAAATTTTTAGAAGTTACTGATTCACCCCTCCCCTCTTAGTAACTTAGCATAGTCTTGAATATTTCCAACAATCAATCTCCCAAGATGCAATCACATGTCCACTACAAATGGATGATCTCCTAATTCATGATAAAGAATGCCCAAAAATTTGGATAAAGATTAAACCATATGAAAAATAATCATAACTTTAATTTCACTTTAAGTTTAGTCTTAGTGAAATCTATAGGATGTATCACATCAACCAGTACTAGCTATTATTTTCCATAACTTATCTTGTGTGTCCAAATATGTGAGAGAAGGGAGCAAATGTCTACCAAGTTAGAAAAATAATATGACAATACTACTAGACTTTATCAACCAGCAAGACATCTCACTTAGAACAAGTCAAATAGGTGACACCTAACTAAGCCTAACAAGGGCATAAGGTACTTATTTACAATGCAAACAACTCATAAGTAAGGAAAAATAAAGAAAGGCTAGTTGGAGTAGAACATTTGTCCAAAAGAGATAAGAGAAAATGGCAGGCACAAGTAAAGAGGAAAAGTGATGGATGGAGGACACATGATAACCCTTCAACATTATTAAAAAGTAATTCTACTATAAATTTTAGTATGATATTTGCATAGGAGATAAAGCTGACAAGATCATATGACCATCCAACAAGATATGAAGTGAAGAACTCTAAGTTGTCTTTTTATATGCTTGACACTAAATTCAAAAGATGGTCTATGAATGTTGAGAAATATTCCATGTTGGGAAGAAATAACATCATAAATGTGTGTAATATTACTTCACATTGCATATAGGTATATATTGGAAGTAAGTTGAATGTCCTTGAGTTTCATATTACCAATAGATTGAAGCAATACCACTAATGCCTTTAAATGATGACCAAAAATATCCTATCTAGTGATCATATATGATAGGTCATGTACCATTATATATTCTAAAATAGGTACCAAGGATGTATGGTCATGTTTAGACTAATATAAATTAGATACCTCTGCCGATGAAGATAGTGGGGTAGACTATCAAAACTAATAAATATACACACAATCTATAATGTGAGAAAGGTAAGAGGAATTTGCAAAGGTGGAAATGGTAATGCAACTTCATGAAATTCATTACAAAATGAAACATGAATGTCTTCTATTTTGTCATCCAAATATGCATGAAAGTACTCTATGAACAAAGATGCTATTCTAATAGATATGAATCCAAATGTAGTTAATTTTTTACATGATAATAATAAATATGCGATGAAAATAAAATGTAGAACTCGTCAATGAGTGAATAATATATCTATTTGTGGTGACAAATGATATCATCCGACTAGATGGCTACGTAATATTAAATGATCTTTCTATTTGAGTTGGAAAAATAGGTGAGGCATAGCCTATTGAAATCTATTACTTGCCTATTGAACCAACCAACCACCTACCCATCAAAAACATTAAACTAGGTAGGCGAGTTTAAATTTCAAATTGAGAGGGAAAGTTTTTGAGACAAGACAAAAGGAAACAATGCTCATTCATTCCATAGGAGTACAAAGACCAGTTGAAGAGAATAGAGCTTTCAAAGAGAAGAAGCAAGCTTTAGGAGGTTAGGAAGAAGAATAGAGGTTGCAACAACACAAGTCTTGATCTCCTTGTTCTCTATATGTTCATTTCATTTTTCCTATTGAACTAGTGATTGCTCTAGGAATTATTATATGCAACTATTATGTGCTACAATTTTATATTATCAATAGAAGTTATAGGTTAAAGTATTTTGATAAAGGTTGAAGTCATATGCTCTAATATTTATAATCATTTAATCATTTTTTGAATAGAAAGAGAGAAAGAAAGAAAATTATTCGATCCAGTTATTGGGCTTATTGTTGTCTCCCTTTTATCCATTTTACATTGTGATTAGTATTTGGAAAGAACACAACTGCAAGTTCTTATTCTTATCTCTATGTTTTAATATGGAAGAAACCAAACTCTAGGTTAGTCACTGACTAACTTAGTATCCTTGTCAATCAAGTTCTTTTCCCTCACTTAGTTCTAGTGTTGACCAAGCTCCTCCTATGTTCACCAAATTTTTTCATCTTAGTGCTAACTGAGCTCACTTGGCCACTCTATTATCCAAGCTCAGTCAGTCCCTGCCTGACTGAGGTAACCATGCTCACTCAATTCCTTAGTCAACTAAGTTTACTCAGTATAGTGTTGTATAAGCCATCTATTTTTGAGTTCTTTCCATTGGAGACCAAGTCACTTGGATTTCATTGCTTCCAAGCAACTTGACATTTCCTATCAGTCAGCTATCTAAGGTAACGAGCAACTCAACATTCACTGTGTTTTTGATTTTCAACAAAAAATTATTGTGAATTTCTCACATGGTATAAGATATTTGAGGCCCCACATCCTAGTGAGTTTGGAAAATTGTTTTCTAGATACTTGACATGGCAAGAGATGTAGGAAAGACATGGTATCAACCACTATCCATGAATGGACAAAATTATGACACTTAGGAAATGAAACTGAGCACCATTATGGTTTCTAATGATTTGTGGGAGTTGGTGATGAATGTGTTCAGTGATATAACCAAAAAATCATAGTATGCTATCATCGCCAACCCTCATAGAACTCAATTGAAGGAGTCTGGAAGAAGGGATGTAAAAGCACTAAGTCTGATTGAGGCAACAATAATAGAGGCTATTTCTCCCAAGATATTAGTAGTTAAATATTCAAAGGAAGCATAACTTATTCTTGTGATAAAATTGAAAGGAACTACTAAGGTTAGAGTAGTGAAGATACATATTAGTAGAAAGGAGTTTGAGAACCCTCAGATGAAGAATAATGAATCTATTTCAGATTTCAACTCAAGAATCTCTACTTTGATAAACCAACTCAAATCAAATGGAGAAGTGTCTGAAGAGAAAATGATACTGGAGAAGATATTGAGGAGTTTACCACAAAAGTATGACAATTTTTTGATGACCACTGAGGAAGAAAAGAACCTCTCCACATTGAAAATGGATGAGTTGATGAGAACTCTTCAAACCCATAAGCGTTGAATTAATAAGTCAACTACATCTTCTTAAGAGAAAGCTTTCAAAGATCAAGAAAATTCAAGAGGCAAGGGGAGAGGAAGAAATGGATCTGGTAGAGGCTCAATAAGTAGAGATCATGGAAGAAATGGTTAGAGGAATGCTGGAGGAGAAAGCTCATGATGAGCAAGCAATCAAGAGGGAGCAAGTAGCCCTGAAAATAACTCTAGAGGAGGTAAGAAGATCTACAACTCCAACAAGAGCAATGTAGAATGATACCACTATGATTATTCAAGATAGAATACAAATGTGGCTAATGGGTATGTGCAAGATCATGGTCAACCAAGCTATGCTCTTATGTGGCAATAAAAAATCATCAAATAAGGGTTATGTAAACTTGACATACAATTTTCTACTTGTTATAAAAATTATATCAGAATATTGAGAGAAACGAATATCTAGGAAATTGAATTTAGTTTCTAAATACTAGGCCTTATTTGAAAAAAAAAAAATTTGACTCATCAAAATTTTGAATTTTAATGCAATATTATAAACATTTTAGGACAAAAATAAGAAGTGGGCATATGGCTAACCACCTGAATCAAAATCATGATAACATTTTTTAATAATATTTTAAAAATAAGTAAACCCATGCTTGAACGTGATACATATTTTGGGTACTTTTATTCTCAATAAATAATTAAATATTAATTTTCTACTTTATTATTTTTAGAATTAAAAAAATCTCATGTCTAACCACCTTAACTAATTCAAAACTCCAAAAAAAATATTTTTTCTTTTTCCTTTCCTTATAGTAGAAGCATAGATTGTGATGCATCTTTTGGATTTCCAAAATGTTGTACCATTTGAAAGTTATAGTTAATTTTTCAAGCAGTGTGTCAATCAACACTTTATACATAACTTCATTAGAAAATAACCAATAATTACTTACTAAACTCATAATTTGACAAACCTTACATTTATGGAAAGCTAAGAACATTCTTAAGAAACCTTTTGCATTTCATCAAATTTTAGTGAGAAAAAGTCGTGAGGTACATGTTTGATGTAAAAAATACACAAGAACAGGCCAAATTCACATTTTTGGAATGTTTTTAAAGCTGACCATATAGGTTTGGTGTCAAAAGATATAGTAGGCCTTATATATGCATTAATTGTTTTGGTTTGGTATCAAGATATGTGGGAAAAAAGTTGGAATGGATTTATAAATGCTTTGAGGCATTTTAGAACTACATATTTTTTTAGATTGCCACTTTTTGGCAAACCATGATCCTACACATACGGTAATGTGAATATGGGAAATACAAACAATCTCATAGCCTTCAACATCTGTTACATTGGTAAAGAAGGTATCCCTAAGGTATTGTAGTTGGATAGTGGTTGCAGGAACTATATGAGTGGTGATGAAGGTTTGTTTTCATTCATTGATAGAAATTTCAGGTTTAAAATTAAGATGGGAAACAATGGAACCATTCCCATTATTGTCAAAGGATCTATCATGGTCCACACCAAGAAAGGTGAGAAGAAGGTGATACAAAATGTTTAATTTTCCCCAGGTATGAAGCACAATTTGATAAGTGTTGGACAACTCATTCAAAATGGTTATAATGTACTAATGGAAAATGACAAGTGTATCATTCATAAAAAGGATGGGAGAAAGAGAATACTTGTAGAAGTCGAAATGACAAAGAACTAGATATTTCCCTTCAAGATGGAGACATGTTTCTCTTCTCAAGTTAGTATTGCACCTCCCAAGCATGGATGTAAAATATTACATCAATAATCATCTCTTACGAGCATGATTGAATATCCCTCAAAACTATGGCATATCAAGTATGAACATCTTGGCTTTATTGGTTTGAATTTGTTGTCCAAGAAAATAATGGTAGATGGTTTGCCAAGCATTGTAGGTTCATGTGACAAGTGCGAGGCTTGTATTTTGGGTAAACAACATAGGCTTCCTTTTAATTCTAGAAATTTTAGAAGGGTAAGGGAACCATTAGAATTGGTGCATTCTCTGGTTTTCTTGGTCCTATGAAAACAACTTCTATTATGGAGAGTAATTATTTTATGACCTTCATAGATGATTTCAGTCATAGGACATGGATGTATTTCTTCTAAAGAAAATCTAAAGCATTAGAAAAATTCATTTAATTTAAAGCCTTTGCTGAAAAATAATGTGGGAACTATGTAAAAATCCTTAGGTCAAATAGAGGAGTGGAGTATACATCCAATTTTTTTGTATTTTTTTGTAGGAAGAATGAAATCAAGAAGGAGCTTACAACTAGTTATAATCCAAAACAAAATGGAGTAGTTGAGGGGAAGGATAGGACCATTGTTGAAATGGAAAGAGGTATGATGAAAATAAATAGATTCCCAACTGAATATTGAGGTGAGGCTATAGAAACAAAATTATACTTGATAAATAGGTGTCCTACAAAGGAAGCCTGTGATAAGATTCCTCCTAAGGAATGGTCAAGACATAGATAGACATTTGTGCACCTGAGAGTGTTTGGATGTGTATCATATACACATGTGCCAAAGGAACAAAGGAAAAAGATGGATAACAAAGGTGTGAACTGCATGTTCATAGGTAACGGCTCAGAATCAAAGGCCTATAAGTTGTATGATCCCATCACCAAAAAGATCATCATTTCAAGAGATGTGGAGTTTCTTGAAAATTAGTCATGGGATGGCTTGGTGGATGAATCTTCAATAACTTCAAGTAAAATATCAAATATTGATGAAGAAGATGAAATTGGTTATTAGAAATATAAAGGAGCATCAAATCTACATGACTCCAAAAAAAGGAAAAAATGCAAGCAACCTCAAACATGTAGAGTTTTAGCCCCTAGTAGCTCAAGAAAACTCTTAGTTGGTATACATAACATTAGTAGCAATAATAATAATAATTTAGATCATACTCTTGCCTCCTAATTTCCAAGAGAGACTAAAAGTATAAGGGAGATATACCAAGATGAAAGGTATGAGGAAGACTATGACAAGAGTGTTAATTTTGCACTATTTTCTGATAGTGATCCAATCTATTTTGAAGAAGCTATTAAAGAGGAGAAATGGTTTAATGCCATGGATGAGGAGATAGATGCTATCAAAAGAAATGAGACGTGGGAGTTAACTACTTTTCCTCCTAAGAAAAAAATAATTGGAGTAAAATATGTTTACAAGAATAAGTCCAATGCTAGAGGAAAAATAGATAGGCATAAGGCATGATTAGTGGTTAATGGGTACAAGTAGCAGTATTACAAAGATTATTATGAGACATATGACCCAATTTCAAGAATGGAAATTGTGCATCCTATCATAGAAATTTCAGCCTAGCACAAATGGAAGGTATATCAAATACATGTAAAGTCTACCTTCTTGAATGGTGTATTGAAAAAAAAGTATATGTGGAGTAGCGACCTAGCTATATAGTTGCAAGTGAGGAACAAAAAGTTTATAGATTGAAGAGAGCTTTATATTGGCTCAAGAAAGATCTATGGGCATGGTATAGCAAGATTGACTCATACTTGATGAGAAATGGCTTTAGCAAAGCTGACGGTGAACCTACTCTGTATATCAAGGTAGAAAATGGTAAGATTTTGATTATTGTCTTGTATGTACATAATTTAATCTTCATTAAAAATGATAATTTACTAATAAGTGAGTTCAAATAGGCTATGAAGAATGAATTTGAAAAGATAGACCTAGGTCTCTTGAAGTACTTTCTAGGCATAGGAGTAAAAAAAATGCATGATGACATTTTCATCTCTCAAGACAAATATGCAAATCAGATCTTGGAGAGATTCAAAGTGCATAATAGTAAGGCAACCCCAACACCAACAATAGTAGGTCAAAAGTTGAGGAAGGAAGGTTTCAACATAAGTGTGAATCCAAAATTATAAAAGAGTATGGTTGGAAGGTTAATGTATTTAACAATAACTTGACCTAACATGATGCATGTTGTAACTTTGATTTCTAGATTTATGGAAATGCCAAAAGAATTCTGATTAGCAAGTGAGAAAGAGGATCCTAAGTTATGTGCATGGTACCAAGGGATTTGGGATTTTTTACACTACTCATATTACTTTAAGTTGGTTGGGTACATTGGTAGTAATTGGGATAGAAGCCTAGATGATGGGAAGAGCACATTCAGTTATATGTTTCATATGGGCTTAGATGAAATTTCATGGGTATCCAAGAAGAAACCTATTACTACTCAATCTTCAGTAGAGGTTGAATTCATAGTAGTAAATGCAACAACATGTCGAGATATCTAGCTAAGAAGAATATTGGAAAATTTGAATCAAAAGAAAAAGGATGGAACCACAATCTTTTGCAACAACATTTCCTCAATTGCACCATCAAAGAATCTAGTCTTCTATGGAAGAAGCAAGCACATTGAGATTAGGTATCACTTCATTAGAGAGCTAGTTAAAAATGGAGATATTAGGATGGAATTTTGTATGTCTAAGCAACAACTAGTAGACATATTTAGTAAGTCATTGGGAATAGAAACTTATGTGTGCCTAAGAAGAAGTCTTGGAATAGTTGATTTGGATCAAGAATGATCCTTACTTGTTGGCTCAAGACAAGGGGGTGGGGGCGGGGGGGTGATGTTGAAATATGTCGGTTTCCCCTTGAGCCAACTCCCCACCTATTTGTCAGAAACATTAAACTCAGTAGGTGAGTTTGAATTTCAAATTGAGAGGGAAAATTTTTGAGACAAGACAAATGGAAAGAATTCTTATTCATTCCATATAAGTACAGAGACTAGTTGAAGAGAGAAGAGATTTCATAGAGTAGAAGGAAGGTTGAAGAAGTCAGGAAGAAGATCAGAATTCACAACAACACATCTCTTGATCTCCTTGTTCTCTATATGTTCATTTTGTTTGTCCTATTTTGCAGTGATTTCTCTAGGCATTATTATATGTAGTTATTTTCTGCTCCAATTTAATATTATCAATAGAAGTTGTAGATTAAAGTATTTTAATTCCGGTTGAATTCATATTCTCTTAGATTTATAATGGTTGAATAAGTTTTTGAATAGAAAGCAAGAACGAAGGTGTATTACTCGATTGAGTTATTTGGCTTATTGTTGTCTACTTTCTATCCATTTCGTATTGTGATTAGTATTTGGAAAGAAAAAAGATGCAAGTTCTTGTTCTTATCTTTTTGTTTTAATGGTGGAAGAAACTAGACTCTAGGTCGGTCACCAAGTAACTTGGTATCCTTGTTAACTAGGTTCTCTACCCTCACTCGGTTCTAGTGTTGATTGAGCTCTTCTTGTGTTTAATAAATTTTTTGGTCTTACTAATGATCGAGATCACTCAGTCCACTACCTAATTGAGTTATCTAAGCTCACTTAGTCCACTACCTAACTGAGTTTCCTGAGCTCACTTAGTTCCTTAGTCAACTAAGTTTACTTAGTGTAGTGTTGTGAGAGCCATCTTTTTCTGAGCTCTTTTGTTTGGGACCTAGTCACTTAGGTCCCACTACTACTGAGAAAGTTGACATTTCCTATCACTTGGCTACTTAAGGTAACAAGAAACTCAACACACACTATATTTTCTATTGTCAAGAAAACTTTGTTGTGAAGTTTTCACACAACCATGATTGAGAAGAATTTGTTACAATTCTTCAATTTGACAAAATCAACATTCTTCTATTTTATGTCAATACTTTCCAAAATATCCACATTTTATTCTTCATTTAATAAGATGATTTTACATAATATTCTTATGGAAGGAATTATTTCTAAGAGATATGATCAGTTTGAATAATTTTTTTAAAAAATTTTGCATAGGTTATTTTATTCTTCTCACTTCTCCTTTCTTTTCCCTCTAATTTACCACTTTAGTCTTAAATATAAAATAATAGTTGGCAAGACTGCAAGAATGAGCACTAGTGCTGAACTTTCCTACTAGAGGATCTACAAGTTAATCTAGTAAGACAAGTCCTTGTACCCTATAGCAAAGTGAAAAGCCTCTAGTCGAGGAAAATCAAGAGATGTCCTTGGAAAAGATCTCAGCTTTCCACCACCGATCGAACTAAGCACAAACTCTAGTGATGTTGAAACTTAGAAATTAAACAAAAATATATGATGCTCTATACCACAGGGAAACCAAGAATTTTGAATTTTGAATGCAAGCATAGTTAGAAGGATTGAAATTCACCATAATAATAGTGTAAACTGTGGTATTAATGTTAAGGTTAGTAAAGTGGATATTGGTGTTTTGAATGTTAATACTAGGGGGTTAAACATTAAGATGTTTTTTATGTTTTGTATGACTAGAAAAGGGATTGGCTACATAGTGGGGGCAACTTCTAACTGTTCTCTAACTTGCTATACCACAGAGGTAGCCTCCCTTTCTGGCTGCTACACACACACACACACACACACAAAAGAACATTGCAAATTGTGAGTATATAAATAGGTATGGAGGGAAACTTCCTTCAATAGAGTGAGGAAGAGGTGTCAAAAACAACATGACATAATTGCAAGAATTTTTGAATCAATTAGCTACCTCATTTAGAATAGATCAAATAGGCTACAATTAACTAGAGCTAATAAAACTATGTGTAACTTAAGCAAATTCTTACAAAAAAATTTGAGAATAATTTATTGTTATAACATATATATTAAATAAGAAACTTTTTCTTTTTCTTTTTCTCTTTTAAACTCTCCATTTCAATAATGTTAATTATCACACAGACTATATGAAATACAAATCACTATACAAAAGATAAAACTGAAGTCTATATATTAAAATTGTAAAATTTTGAAAATTTTGAAAAGTAAATAATTTTGATCACAATACCTATAAACTAAAATAAACCACTATAAAATACAAATATAATACAAACTTTTTTTTTAAAAAATCTCTAAAGGAAGTGTTGGATATTGTCAATATGAGATTCTACACAAGGATCATAAACCAGATTGCCATTGCTAGAGCATAAAATTCAATTGCAAATAAAGAAAATTTCTCTTAAAAAAGAGTTTTCAGGTATTGTTGTTTGAAATTAATCAGTAATTATTTTGTGTGAATTCTTTTTTCATATTCAAATTTTAAATGGCTATAGATTTGGCCTTTCATGTTGTATTCAAACAAAACCAAAATTATTGTTGGTGTTGTGGGACCTCTTTAATGTGATATGAACATTTAATTTTCAAATTAAATCTCCATTTTCTCCTTAAAATTGAAAATTGCAAAAAAGAACCCCCCCAAATCCACCAAAATATAGACTCAAATCTCTCAAATAGAAAATTGTTGACACTCATTGGTCTCTAATACCATATATTTTTTTGCTATGACAATAGCCTCTCAAGAAATAGAGGCAATACAAAGCACAATAAAAAGTGATAAAAAGTATGAAAATATTAATGTTATCTAACTAATAATGTTATAACATAATTATTTTACGATGATTTCTAATGAGTTTTACCTAAGCGAACCCTGTGTTAAATATCCAAGCTAAGTACATAGAATTGAATGAGACAGTGATACATTTGATTATTTCATTACATGATAATGAACATAAAACTTATCACCTACAAAAGATGTAAACACGTGTTCATTAGAGGTGGATTACCCTTAAATGTGTATTATAGCATGTGCAACGATGATGGAGAATGATAAAGAGACAAGAATACAAAAGGTAGATCACTCACCTATAGAAGAAATATTCATTTACTATAGATGAATATGATAATGACAAGTCTGCATAACTTGGATATAATAAAACTATTCTTATGCAATTCACTAAATAAGCTCAAGTAAAGAGTAATTAGTAACTAGATGTGAAATCACTAGGATAAAATAATTAAATCAATAATTGTATATGAATTTTTTAAGAGATTTTGATAGATTATCTTAACTCTTTGATTTCCTTTTTAATTTACTTTTCTTACTAATTCTACCTTTAGTGCACTGACTAAATTATTTGGTACAGTTTGATGTCATATGGAGCCTAAATTAGATTGAAACTATTGACTTGTTAATATTCCACAAAATTCTAGATTGAACCTAATTCCTTAAATATTATTAGTTGTCTTAAAAATTCTGAAGGCCCTAATTTGATTTTTAAAGCATGAATTATTGAATACTTAAATCTTGTAAACTCCTTCCAAAGGTATAGGATACACACATCTATCATAAGGGTTATTCAGTTGTTGATGGATTTGAAAAAAATGGTGTTAAGTTCATCCTTGTGAGAAATGATGTAGGTAGAATAACATAATCCCACACGAGCTCAGATTGTTAATCTAAATTGATGATAATTACTGCTACTTCATAGGTATTTTTGAAAATGATGGTTGTGAGTTCCAATAAAATGTGAAATGGTATTATGAAAAGTTGATTCATTTTTTAGGCATGTTACTGCATGAACAAATTTTCCACCTACAATTATTATCTCTAGTTCATATTTTAGGTCGATTGGATCATTTATTTTCTATGTAACATATTGACAGAGATAGAATTGTATGTAGGGCTATTATATTAAAAAATAAAAATAAAATCCAATATCTAATGAGTAATTTTAGAGAAAACTATTTGTGGGAGGTCTTACTCCTTACATTTATAAACTACACGGGATTTGTAACGTTTCTGGAAGAGAGTATTGTAACATCTCTAATTATCTGACAGTGAAGTCTGATCATTGTTGTCTCTTTGTCTTCCACGACTTTTCATCTTTATTTGAAAGACTGAAAGGAATATGTATAACAATTGATTGATGTTGTTCATTTTAATGTGTATTTTATCTAATGAAAGAAATTCCCCTACTTGAAGAGTGGATGTAATCTAAACTAGCTGGATGAACCACTATAAATTTTGTGTCCACTCTTACATATTTTTAATTTTGTTCTAGTTTTTAGTTTTACTTCAAATTCTATATCATTTATTTTACCTCAACAATTGGTATAAGAACTTGTTCAGCTCATTTAATTTTCTAGAAATTGATAAAGATTTATAGATGCCATGGATGAGGTGGATAAATGGAAAATTGTAAAGTTTTCTAGGCAAAACTTTGGGCTATGGAAAGTGTAGATAGAGACTTTACTCATCAAGCAAGATTTAAAACGTACGTTTCTTGGTAAGACAAAAGGAAAAGGATCATTGATGGACAAAGAATGGAAAAAACTAGATTTGAAAGTAGGGAAATGATTTTCTTAGCTCTCTAAAGTAATGTGTTGTTTAACCTTTCAGATTAGAATAAAGGTAGAAATGTAGTTGAGAAATTATCTTCATTGTATCAAATGCCTTCAACATCAAATTAAGTTCTTATAATGAATAAGCTATATAATCTAAAAATGAAAGAAGGGGGAGTAATGTCAAATCATTTAAATGAGTTTAATACATCAGCTAGTCAACTGATTTCAATGGGTATACCATTAAATGATGAAATAAAATCTATTTTATTACTATGTTCACTTTTAAACATCTTGGAAGGTGTAGTAATGGCTATGAACACTTCAATAGTAGCCAAGAACGAGCTAAAATTTGATAAATTTTTAGCTACATTACTTAGTGAAGACATGTGATGGAAGCACTAAGAATCCTCTTCCAATGATGCTCTAATAGTTGTGAGCACAAGCAATACAAGAAGAAGTCATGAAAGAGGTAGACATAACAATAATAATAATGGAAGAGGTAGATCAAATCATTACCCAAATTATAAAGGAATTATAAGAAGGCTCAAAACAAAGTAATGTAGGATGACATAAATGTTGCAATTGATGTAGCCTTGGTACTTGTAGTTGGTGACATGGATTCAAGTTTGTGGGTTCTTGATTTTGGTGCATCTTTTCATGCTACTACATGTCAGAGTGCATTCAAAAATTACCATGAAGGTATGTTTGGTAAAGCTTTTCTTGTGGATAACAAAGAATGTGATATTTTCAACAAAGGTGATATTTTATTCTCATTGGTAATGGCAGTTAATGACTTTTAAAAGATGTTAGGCATGTTCTTACACTTAAGTGTAATTTGACTTCTACTAGTCAATTGTATACACAAGGTTGTAATTTTAACTTTGATCTTGGTTCATGGAAAGTATCCAAGGTCAGTTACTTCTGGCTAAAAGAAAGAAATCTAGAATTTTATATGTTTTAGAGTGCAATAGTGAATTGGGAGCAGCCATGGTGGTTGTGGAAAGTAATGCTGAACTTTGGCATAAGAGGCTTGCAAATGAGAAAAATGAGTCTTGAAGTCATACTTCGAAGAGACAATCTTATAGGTCTTAAATCTCTTGATTTGGAGTTGTGTGGTCATTGTCTTTATGGCAAGAAAAATCACACCAGTTTCATAAGGAGGGGTCATGAGAAGAAATCTTCTCCATTAGAGCTTGTGTATTTTGATGTTTTTGGTCCTATGGAAGTAACTTCTCTAGGTGGTGCTAACTATTTTATCATGTTTCTTGATGATTACACTCTGAAAGTTTGGGTTTATATGTTGAATAAGAAATCTGAAATATTTTCAAAGTTTAAAATTTTTAAGTCTATGGTGGAAAATCAGATTGGGAAAAAAATTAAAAGTCTACTAATGGAAAATGGTGGTGAGTTTTGCTCTTTGGAGTTTGATAGTTTTTGTCCAAATCATGGTATTTGGAGGATTCAAACAGTCCCTTATACACCTCAAGAAAATGGTGCAACAGAGAGGTTGAATTAGACTATATAGGAAAGGGCTTGGTGTATGTTATCAAATGATGGTTTGGGGAAAGAATTTTGGGAAGAGGAATGCAATACAGTGGTTGATTTGATTAATTGAGCTCATTCATGATGTCTTAATTTTGATATTCCGGAAAAGAGATGGACTGGAAAAATAATTTCATTTTCTCATTTATGAGTGTTTGGCTGTGATGCGTACATTCATATTTCTAAAGAGCAGCGAACAGAATTGGATTCTAAATAAAAAAGATGTGTATTGTTGGAATATGGTGAAGATCAATATGACTTTCGATTGTGGCATCCAGTAGTTCAGAATGTCGTTCACAGTTGAGATGTTATTTTCAATGAGAAATCGTTCTTAGGTTTGCACATTCAACATAGTCCTCCTATTAACTACTTTCAATTTGATTTATCTGATAATGGACAATAAATAAGAGGACTCCTCGAGTTATATTTAATCCTGCTACTAGTATTATATCTTCACAACAATTTGGTTTCCCCACTTATACAAAATCTTCATCTTGCTCAATATTGAACTTACCTCTACTAATTCTCCTGATGTTGTTGCCACAGAGCATTATAATCTGTTCCCAAACACTCACCGCAGGAAGTCCTCTACATCTGCAATCGATGTAAAAAAAATTGGTCTATCAACCACTACACCCACCCCGTGGCAAAATGCTAAGCCTCTCTCTCTATTCTCTACACCCCAGCCTACAAGTGAGCGACCACGTAGCATAACGTCCTTTGCCAAGATGTTGCATTTCCCTCCAATGTGGTTGGCTATGTTCATCGAAACCCAATGCACGTTGAACCGGAACAGGTTATGATTCCCTCATCTGTGTACTATCCCACATCGCCAACACACCGTGCGTTGCCTAAACTAACTACTATCTTCTCTCAAATTCCATCTACAGCAAGAACACATTACACAATCCAGTAGATGGATGTACCTCCATTTGCTACTTCATAACAGCCTGTGGTTGCTACCTTGCCAAATACTGGTGATCACATAGTTTTATCGCACTTTGGTGACAAAGTATCTAAACATATTTCAATTGACTCACACGCTCAACCTCATAACATTCAATCGCGTTTTACACAAACAGGTTATTCTTCTAACACTACAGAATGTATAAATAAAGTACCGCAGCCAAGGAAATCTTCTAGGAGAGAAAATATTGTAGAAAATTTGATGATTATGAACTTCTATTTTCTCTATATTCTTATCAGACAGAGCCTCAAACATATAAAAAATCATGTACCGATGTTAATTTAATGGTCTGGATAGATATCATGAAAGATGGAATTGAGTCTTTATATACAAATCAGACATGGGATTTGGATCAACTTCCGCCAAATCGTAAGACATTGAAACATAAAATGGGTCTATCAAATAAAGGAGGGAGATGGAGAATGGAAGAAGTACAGGGTCAGATTGGTAGTGAAGGGATTTGCTCAACAAAAAGCTGTGTATTTTAATGACATTTTCTCTCTAGTGCTAACAGGTTTGAGGTGCTAGAGAATTTAGTTTTGGAAGAAGGGGTCTTGCATGTGGTCACTTCTAATAGCATTTGGATTAGTATGGAGGTTATACCAGCTCTTGAACTAGAACCAGTTCAAGTTATTCAGGGACAACAAGTGGCTTAGGTGACTTTAAATAATTTCATAGAGGATGACATTGTTTTGGCAGATTTATCTAGAAAAGTTTTAGTTTCATTTCAAAATAAGGGTTCATCTCATAGATTGGGAGTGCAACAACGACCCCTTAAGAAAGGTCTTGCTGATAGATCCTCAAAAGGGCAAAAGGCAAACCTTGAAAAGATAAAAAATGACTGGAGATCTGTTGGTGGAATCTAGGTTTGTTAAACCTATTGATGCTCACTTTTCTCAAACCCCTCAATGGTCATTCTCTCTTGGAATGTGAGGGGTTTGAAAAGCACCTGTCATCAAAAAGCTATTCATGATTTGATTGCAATTCATTCTCTGGATGTCTTGTTTCTGTTGAGGTTATACATGAGCATGCTCCACACATTTGGTATGCTGGTTACTATCAAAGTATTGGTTCACAAGGGAATTCTAGAGGTTTGGCTCTATTCTGAGACCCTCAAAAGATTTCTCTCCTTTGGTGGATTTCTAGTCATTACTCAATCTCTATAGTGGTTACTCCCTTGGACTCTAGTGAAACTATTCTTATGACAAATGTTTATGCTCCTATTGGCATTTGTGAGAATATTCATCTTTGGTATTACATTAGGTATGTACGTTCTTGTGCTCCTTATTTTCCTTAGATTTTAGGAGGCGATCTTAATTCTATTTTAAGTCTTGAGGAGAAAAGAGGAGCTTGGCCTAGGCTTGGCCCTACTTCTATTCTTTTTCAAGCCTAGGTGGATTTTTTTTTTATGTTATTGATGTTAAGCCTTCAAATGAGGTTTTCACTTGGAAAAATAAACAGTGTGGTCAAGAAGCTACCTCAAAATGTTTGGATAAGTTTCTTGTTTCATGTTATTGGGTTGGTAGTCGTCTAATTATGAGATCCAAAATTCTTGATTGGAGAGGTTCTGATCTTTGGTCAATTAAGTACTCTTCTTCTCTTGTTGCACTCCCTAAGAACCCTTCTTTTAGACTCAACTTATGTGGGTCCTTGATTCATCCCTTTATGATTTGGTAGCTAAGTGGTGGAGAGAGGGTGGCCCAGCTTATGGCATGACTATGTTTGTCCTTGAGAGGAAACTTAAATATGTCAAATATCATCTTAAGAGATGAAATACTTCTTTCTTTGGGAGCCTTCATTCTAGAAAGAGGAATGCTCTAGATCATCTTGCAGTGATTAGTCACCAAATCAGGGGCTCTAGGCTTACAGAGGCTCTTGGTAGGGTAGAATCCTAGGCTATGTGAGATGTGGAAGAATGGGAACTTTAGGAAGAGATTTACTAGAAATAAAAGGCTTGCATTGATTGGCTATAGCAAGGGGATAGAAATATTGATTTTTTCATCATTCTTTTCAGGCTCATCATAATAAGGGTATATTTCTTCTCTTGTTACTATTCAAGGACTTCAGATTTCTTCTTAGTGTGCAATGATCAAGGAAGCCCTTCAATTTTATTCTAACCTTTTTGCTGAGGAGGAGAACTTAATTATTTCATACGTTCTTTCTCTTATCGCCAATGCTATGAATGATTCTCTTCTTTGTCTAATTTTGATATTTGAGCTTGAAGAGGTTGTGTTTGGGATGAATAAAGGTAAAGCTCTAGGCCCAAATGGCTTCTCTATAGAATTCTTTCAAGAATTTTGGGAAATTATTAATATGGATCTCTTGGAGATGGTTAAGGAATGCCTTCGAAATAAAAAAATACTTTGTGCATTGAACTGTACTTTACTAACTATTATCCCTAAGAAAGAAGGTGCTGACAATTTTGACTCCTTTTGTCCCATTGCTATTTGTAATATTGTGTACAAAATTATCACCAAATTGATTGTTGACAGACTCAATATATGCCTTCTAGTTGTGATTTTAGAGGAACAAGGCAATTTTGTGGCTGGTAAGAAAATTCTTGATGGAATTGTTATTGCTTCTGAAGTTATTCATTCTATGCATGCATCAAAAGAGCAAACTATGTTCATTAAGTTGGATATGGCTAAGGCTTATGATAGAGTCAAATGGAGTTTTCTCCAAAATATCCTCTTGGCCTTTGGTTTTTTCCAACAATGGGTGAATTGGATTATGAGTTGTGTTACTTCAACTTCTTTTTCTATTCTGGTAAATGGTGTTCCTTCAAAGCCCTTTGGTGCCTCTAAAGGACTTTACCAAGGGGATCCTATTTCACCTTATCTCTTTATCATTCTAGCTAAGGGTTTCAACCCCTTTCTTAAGCTTTGTGCTCATCGGGGCTTGATTCATGGGTGGAAATGTGGTGCTGGCATGCTAATTCTTTTAGGCATGCTTTGGATGGGTATCTTGAAGGTTTAGGATAGAAAGTTAATGAGAACAAATCCTCCATTTTTTTCTTCAATAATCACCAGTCTATTCAAAGGTGTACTACTACTATTTTGAGGTTTCAGATTGGGTCTCTTCCCTTTGTTTATTTGGGTATTCCTCTTATTGATGGTAGACATCCTAGATCTTCCTAGCAAGTTTTGCTTGATAGACTATAGAAAAAGGTTAATCATTGGACTCATTGATGGCTATCAACTGCTTCTTGCCTAACTCTATAAAATTGATTATTCAAACCCTTCCTATTTATAGGTGTTTTATTTAGGTTGCTTCTATGTGTTTTCCTAAGGAATTTGACACTCTGTCTTATCAATTCCTTTGGAGTGGGAACCTTTCAACTATTAAATAGAGTTTAGTTAAATGGGAAATAGTGTGTAGACCTTAGAAGAAGGGTGGCCCAGGCTTATGATCAGCTATTTTAAATGGACAAGTTCTCGCTGCAAAACTTTATTAGCATTGGTGTACTAACCAACATCAACTTTGGGCTTGTATTTTCACCCATAATTATTTTTCAGATATTGACGTGGTTGAAGTTCATCACTTTCCTCTAGAAGGGAGAGAATCTATGATCTAGAATAAACTAAAGTTTGGAGCTCAATTGGTTAAAGATGGTCTCTTTTGGATTTGTCATTCGGGATCATAAGCTTTATTTTGGCTTGACTTTTGGGATGGGCACCCTCCTATTCTTACCACTCATCCTCAGTTACATGTCCTCTATCAAACTTTTAGTGCTACTGGTTGGGACATAGCTAATTTTTATGAGATAGGGTGTGTTAGAGGTTTGGCTCCTTCCTTTCATTGGAAACACCCTTCTGAATGGCCTTTAGGAGGATCTGAGGAGGATAGGAAGGACTTGTTTCAGATTTTGTAGTCTCGTGAGTGTACTACTTTGGTTGGTAATGATGTTCTTGCTTGGGATAGTGAAGATTTGTCTAGAAAATTTTCAATGTCTGCGGAATATGTTGAGCTTCTTTGGTAGATGTTGGGGGACATTCAGATGCCATGGTGGAAGAAAGTCTGGTACAAGTTTTCTTGTCCTAAATGTAATTTTTTTATGTGGTTGGTGGTCCATAGCCAATGTCTTAGGTGGGATAAACTATGCAAGTGTGGCTTCCAAGGACCCTCAATGTGTGTTCTATGCGAGACTAGTGAAGAAAATATCTCTCATCTCTTTTTCCAATGCTCTTTCACTAGACATATTTAGCACTCTTGGTGAATGTGTGGAACCAATCCTATTGGCATGTTTCCTAACTAGCAGAATTCTTTTCTTATTGGGGTAAGGTTCCTTATCAAGACTTCATTTCTTCAAGTTGCTTGGACTCTTGCATCCTCTTTTATTATTTGGCATATTTGGTTGGAAAGGAACCATCGTATCTTTAAGGATGAGTTTTTGGAGGTTCCTCACTTATGCTGAAAAATTCTCCATTCTTTGGGCGAAACTATTTCTACAACATATGACACTTCTAAGCCATGGAACTAGGGGAGGATATTTTCAATAATTGTCTAAATATTCCCCCCTCACATGGAAAACTACTAAGAAAGATGTGTAGACATCCCTTGCAAAAGATAAATAAGGTAGGGAAGTGGAGTGCCCCTCTACAAGGTATTCTTAAAATCAACATGGATGGGTCTTTAAAGGGAAATCCAGGCCCTGTTGGAATTGGTGGTGTTCATGAAGATAGTAAGGGGGATGTCTAGTTTTGTTTTCTATTTATAAAGGTAATCACACTAAAAACCTAATGGAGGCCATAGTTGTTTTATATGTTTTGAAGAATGCTTGTGAACTTGGTTGGAGAAGGCTTATCTATGAATACGTTTATTGAATCAACAAAATTCTAAAGTTGTTAGTTGGAAGTTAGCTTTGATTGTAGACTAGATTCATAATTTGTGTACTTCTTTGGAGTCTATTAATTTCACTCATATTCCTAGGGAATGGAATAGTGTTACTGATTATTTGGCGAAGTGGTTTCTGACCATATGTGTAATTGGAACATTTTTGATAAGATTCAACTTCTGATGGGCTTCTCCCATCAACTTTATCACTTGGTTGATTTTGGTAGGGCTATCTGAAGCCCTTTCTCTATTTGTTCTTGTTTCTCTTTCAGCTTGAATAAATTTTCGCCCCTCCATTATTTGAAAATGCAAACCATTTGTCTAGTTTTGGTCATAGTAGTAGCCTGGGATCTTGAATTTGAGCAACTTGATGTCAAAACAATGTGTCTACATGGGGATATTGACGAGGAATTATATATGGAGCAGCCAAATCGATTCATTAAACTAGGGTAGGAGCATTTATATTGCATATTAAAGAAGAGTTTATATGGGCTGAAGCAAGCTCCACACCAATGGTATTTGAAGTTTGATAACTTCATGATATAGCAAGGTTTTACTCGCTACAAATTAGATCCATGTGTTTACTACAAATGGCTTCATATTGGTGAATTTGTGATTTTTCTGCTATATGTTGATGATATGTTGACTATTGGATATAGTATGAGAGCCATTCATTAGCTAAAGATGTATTTGGCTCTTTTTTTCTCCACAAAAGATTTAGGGGCAGCAAAGAGGATTCTTGGGATGGACATAATCCATGATAAACATTAAAGAAAAATTAGATTATCTCAAGAAAAATATATTTTAAAACTTTTAGACAAGTTTAATATGTCAAATGCCAAATCGGTTGCCACTCCATTGGTTGATCATTTTTTATTGTGTTCAAAGATGCATCCTTTCACTTCGGAAGAAAAACATGAGATGGATGATTTTCCTTATTCTTCAGTAGTTTTGAAGTTTAGTGTATGCAATAGTTAGCATGCATCTGGATCTTGCTCATGGAGTGGGAGTCATAAATGGTTTTATGAGAAATCCAAGTAAAATTCATTGGCAAGCAGTTCAATGGATTATTTTGTATTGATGAGCCACTTCCTCTCATGATTTTTTTTTAACACTATGACCCCTTATGTTTGCAAATATGTTGATTCTGATATGGCTAGAGATTTAGATAAAAGGATGTCTACAACATGCTATGTTTTTACTTTTGTCGGGGCAGCAATTAGCTGGGCTTCTCATAAGAAACAAGTTATTCTATTTCATCTACCGAGGCCAAATATATTGCGCTTAATGATGGGGCTAAAGAGATGATATGGTAACAATGATTGTTTGGAGAGTTAGGATTTCAATAATCCAACTTTAGTCAATTTTTTATGATAGTAGAAGTGCCATTCATTTGGCTAAAAAGTCAGCTTTCCATAGTCACATGAAGCATATAGAAACTCATGCTCCTAAAGAGGGAAGGCTACAGTAAGAGAAAATTGATACAATAGTTAATTTGGCTAATCTGTTTACAAAAGTTGTACCTTGACAAAAGTTGTACCTTGACAAAAGTTTGAATTCTATAGAGCTTCTCTTGGCATTGTCACAACATAGTCATAAGAATTCCAAGTAGGGGATACCTTTATGCAATACTAATTGGCCTTCGAGTGGGAGAAATAAAGGTTCTAGAAGAGAATATTTTAATCTCTAATAGTTTGACGCTGAAGTCCAATCATTGTCATCTCTTCATCTTCCATGCCCTTTCATCTTCCTTTGAGAGACCAAAAAGAATATGTATAAATGTTGATTGTTGTTGTTCATTGTAATTTGTGTTTTATCTAATAAGAGAAATTCCCCTTCATGAAGAGTGGATGTAATCCAGACTAGCTAGATGAACTACTATAAATTATGTGTCCACTCTTGCCTAGTTTTAATTTTGATCTAGTTTTTAGTTTTACTTTGAATTCTATATCTTTTATTTTAACTCAATGAGATTGACATAATCAGATTTCCACAATCCATTAGTATGTGAGCAATTTTTCTGGATTAGATTGTGTGAGTTTTTTTAGCATCAACGTTTCGGATCATACTACATGATCCATCATCAGGACAAGAGAACATCAGAATATGGAATGTGTAGACCAGGACACCACAAGTAGTCCTAAAAGGAGAGGGGGGGGGAGAGGGGCACAAAGACCAAGAGGACCAAAAATAAAGACATAACCACCAAGAGAACCGGTACAGAATAACCAATCATATGAAAAAATGCAGATAATGTGTATAGATGTAAAGGAAATTTTAATATGCATTAAAAAATGATAAAAAATAAATAACTGAATAAAAATTAAAAAATAAATGAATAAGTAGATAAATAAAAAATTAAAAAATTAAGGATCGACGTGAAAAAGGTAGGAAGCACACGATTATGAAAAAGAATAAATAACTATAAGAGGTTGAAAATACAAAAATTAGGACTTAAAAAATTATTAAATATTAAATTAATAATAATAAAAATAAAGAAGGCTCAATCCCTAACATAAATATATAAAAGAACAAAAAATAAATAAATAAAAGTGTGTGCAAAAATTAAGAACTTATATACAACTATATCTAAATAGAATCGAACAAGCCAAAAAATATTCTTTAAATCCCCACGAGAAAAAACAAGAAGAGAAACATTAGAAAGGCCCTAATACCAAAACAAAGAAGCTAAACACAAAATAAATAAAAATAAGCTCAGGAGCAAAAAAACCTAAAAAAACCTAAATAAATAGATCGAACCTAAAAACTAAAAATGCTACTAAAAGAAAATGCGTAAATATGCCATGAGTGCGAAACAGACACAACACTGGAATCAACCCAGATTAAAGACAACAAGCACAAAGAGATAAAAAACAAATCATAAATAAATAAATGAGGATAATAATAAAAAATACGACATCAAGATGGAAGACCCAAGGCTGAAACCACCGGCACAGGAAAGGGCTCGAGGGTTAGAGCGACACAGAGGGCTAAGACAGAATGAAAAAAGAGTGGAGAGACAACAGGAAGCAACCTGAAAAAAGAACACAGAGAATATGAGGAGGGAGGAGCTCGGAGACCACAAGGTGGGGCCAAGAGACTGAAGACGAAAGGAGGGGGGGGGGGGGGGGGGTTTGGGCGGGGAGGGGGGGGGGGGGGGGGGGGCTCCCCCATAAACCGAACAGGCCAAAATGGGGGAGTGACAGGGGAAGGCTAGGGGACAAACCAGGGGGGGCAGGAAAGCTCGAGAAGCATCAAGGGTGATGCTGAGTATTAAGCGAGCCCAGGAGAGGTTGCCAAGACAAGCTGATGGACCATCCATCATCTCGATTGAGGTTGATGGGATGATAGTTAATTTCAATAGCTTCCTTAAGTTTTCTTTTGAAGAAGTTATCCTCCTTGGAAAGAATTTTGGTGGCCTCCAGACAAATGTGATGCTTGGTGGCCGAAGAATGCTCAGCAAGGGCAGATTTATGGGTTCTATCATGTCTGATATCTGCACCATGCTCCCGAATTCTGGTACGAAAAGAACGGCTTGTTTCCCCTATGTAAGGGGCCCCACAAGAGCACTCAATCTTGTAGACTCCAGAGTCGAGGAAAGAGTCTTTGGTGTCCTTAAGGGGAGGAACTCGATGACGTAACTACGAAAGGGGTTTGAAAGCAGTATGAAGACCCTTTTTAGATAAGATCTTGGCCAACTTCTGAGAGATGCCATCAACAAAAGGAAGGGTGGCAAACCGGGGAGGCTGGTTGGGTGGAGGACTGAGGGTACACCTAGAGAGAAAGAAGGACTTGGCTCGGTTGATAGCCTTAGAGATCTGCCTGTGAGAATATCCATTTAACATGAATACTTGACGAAGATGATTTAGCTCTTCATGCAAGTTGTCATCATCACAGATTCTGAAAGCTCTGAGGGCGAGGGTCTTAAGGATGCCAACCTTCTGGCTGGGGTGATGGTGGGAGGATGCGTGCAAGTACAAGTCAGTGTGGGTGGTTTTACGGTGAACCTTGTGATCGAATGACCCATCATCCTTTCGGATAAGAAGGACATCTAGGAAAGGCAACTGATAGTCAGACTCGAGCTCTTTGGTGAAGGAAATGTTGGTGACCAAACTGTTGATGTGAGAGTGAAATAGTTCAAGGTTCTCCAGCCCATGTGGCCAACAAACATTAGTGTCATCAACGTATCGTTTCCACCATTTGGGTTTGAGGGGGAAGGACTAGATAGCCATCTCCTCAAAATACTCGATGAAGAGGTTGGCAATGACCGGGGAGAGGGGCGAACCCATGGCTACTCCATCGACTTGTTCATAGAAGACATTTTGGAAAGAGAAGAAGGTGGATCTTAAACAAAGCTTAACCAACTCTGCGATCTCATCCCTGACCTTGCGTTTGACAAGATTGATGGAGTCAAGAATGGGGACCTTGGTGAAGAGGGAAACCACATCAAAACTAACCAAGATATCGCTAGGTTCCAACTTGGTGTCCTGAATGAATTGGACAAAATGGTTGGAGTCTTTGATGAAAGAGTCGGACTTTCCTAGCAGAGGCGAGATGATCTTGGCAAGGTGGGAGGCCAACAAGTATGTGGGAGAGCCAATGGTATCCACAATTGGTCTTAAAGGGATGCCACGTTTGTGAATTTTTGGAACCCCATAGATGCGAGGGTCACCTCTTTAGAAGGCAACAGTTTTTTCTTTGTTGACTCATCAAACGAGGACTTGGCCAAACTGGACTTGACTCTCGTAAGGATCATAGAGCAAGGGTTGCAAGAGAGGATCTTGTAGCTATTCGGATCTGAGAGTAAGTCTAGAACTTTAGACACGTAGTCCTGCCTGTTCATCACAACAGTGGCATTACCTTTGTCCGCCTTGGTAATGACAATGTCATTACTGTGAATTAAGTCATGGAAGGCGCGCATCTCAGAATTGGGGATATTGTGCTTGGGTGGCTTGGCATGCCTCAGGGCCACCGCACAGTCTTGCCTAATTTCTTCGGCGACATCCGCAGCTAGGCCACTAATGGCATTCTCAATCTCAATCAAAAATTTGACATGAGGGATGGCAATAGGGGCGCAAGAAAAATTGAGACCTCGCTTAAGAAAATTAAAGGACAGCGGGTCAATTTTGGCACTAGATAAATTGACCACGATTTTATTCTCCCAATCGTGAACCAAAGAGGTGGAAAGAGGAGAGCTCAGGGGTACAGGCAGAATAGGGGGAGTGCACAACGAGACCGAGGAGGGTGAGACATCCCAAAAAGTGAAAGGAGAGGAGGTCTCACCGGGAAGGGAAGGCAAGGAGGACAAAGGGATAGGAGAAGACGACGCAGGCAAGGTCAAACTGAGGCCTAAGGCAGTGGCTGCGGGGGCTACTGACATAAGGTCGGCACCCTTTTGGTTGACATGACCCACACCAATAAGGGGAGGTGGTAGGTGCGAGGGGCACCTCAATCCATCAAATCCACGATCTGCTAATTTAATGCGAGACTTATCAAGCACGAAAGAGGAGGACGCGTGAACAGGAGGCGTACCTATGCAGGTTGGCAGAGATCCGTTGAGCAAAGATGACCGTTGAGAGGGGGAGGACCTCTGATCGCGCGCGCCAAGGATGGGAGACTGCTGCAACCAATTACTGGAGGACCCCGCGTTAGGAATGACCAGGGGGTCATTGTGCTGCCTGCGCATATTAGCCGCCAACGAGTGGTGAGGATCAGGGCTGGAAGCGCTCCGAGGAGAGACACATGGGTCCAAGACAGGAGAAGGCACTAGAGTGATGCTCTGCGGAGCTGGAGCCAAGCGTCTAGGTGAAGAAGCAACCAGCGAGGGATAATGGAAGACTCGCGAGGAAGGAGCGCACCGGGCTGAAGATAACTGGTCTGGATCATGCGAGTGATGAGGACACGTAGGTGCAAGAGGGGCCACGGGATTGCCAAGCATAGGAGCAGACGGGCCAGCGTGGTCTACCACTGCATTGGGGACATCAGCCAAAGAGGAGGCTGAACGAAGAGAGGAGTCACAGGCAGGAGAAAGCCGAGAAGTGCCGAGCGACGAGGAAGCATAACAGTTGCGTGAACGTTGGAGCAGGCGCCAAAACTTGGCTTTTTGTCTGATGCTGCACTGTACCTGCTGTCCCACTGCTCTAGCATAGGAAGAGGTGTCTAACCTGATCCATAGGTCTAGACGGAGAGCTGCGGCAAGTTCAAGGTGAAGGTGAAATAACTTGGCATTGTGAACGTTGGAGCAGGCGCCAAAACTTGGCTTTTTGTCTGATGCTGCACTGTACCTGCCGTCCCACTGCTCTAGCATAGGAAGAGGTGTCTAACCTGATCCATAGGTCTGGACGGAGAGCTGCGGAAAGTTCAAGGTGGTTGAGATTGATCGTCAGGTTGGACTAGTTTCTATTAAAGGGTGAATGAACAGGTGCTTAAGGTTTTTAGAAAGGAATCGGTCATTCGAGAAGACCTTTTTTTGGATGTTTCATACACTATTCAAGGGAAATAAAGTTCTTTATAGGCCCAAAAAATAATTTATTGATGAAGTCTTCAAAAATTTCATTGAAAATGGCTAGAAAGATAAAGTGAACATAAATACGAAGGGAGGGTTTGATAGTGATTCTATTCATCCTATATGTGTGGAGATAGCTAATGTTGTAATGAGGTATGCAAATCTAGATGGCTTCTCTTTTATCTTTTAAAACCACCACTTTATCATTTTATATCATTTGAGACACAATAAGTGCAATTCTCTTTTGTTATAATTGGTGCCTTTGTTATCTCATAGTCTTAAACCATAAACCATAAATCCTAAACTCTATAATAGAATGAATTCCTCATAACACATTTTTATGTTAAGGTTTTACCGTTTTAATAATAATGAAATTTTCTAAAGATATTCTCTTCTAATAGAATCAGTGAATAGCAAGGGCTAAACAAGATTTAATCAATTTTTCATAGATCATTCCTTGATGCCTTGATATCTTCTCTCAAGCTATAAAGGTGGGTTTCACTAGATTGTTTCAAAAGGAGTATTTATATTAAAGGGAAATGGGAAGTGAATGGGTCTTCCTCTAGTTTGGATAAAGTGAAAGGTAAGTGTCCATTGGTTTCTCACTGTTTTGATATAAAAAATGTTTCAAACAAGACATTTCTCTTTTTGAATAGCCTTTTTTGTGCCCCAATAGTAATGCTAGTAATTTAGATCTACATTTTAAAGTCCCTATCTAGAAGGACACTCTAGTGAAAAGGAGGGCACTCTAGTAAAAAAAAGTGCCATATATGGTTAACAAAGTGATGAAGAATTCAAGAGTTATGAAATCCATCTTGAGAAGGTGTAAATTTTTTGGGATACAATCCACTAATTTTTGTGTTGTCTTACTATAGGTTTGTAGCTAGTCAACTATAATATTCCTTTTTTAAAGATTTTTTCCTTCCTAAACATTTTTAGCTCCATCAAAATATTTTCTCCTTTAATAAAAACATACTTTAATATATTTTTCCCATTCTCTTTGACAGCTAAATAACTCAAGAAAATAAAATTACAAAGACACAATCTTATCTAATAATTATATGTTTTTAACAATCTTAATGTAATTTACATATTATATAAGTTTATCTTTAGTCTAGTTTTTCATTTTCATTTGTCTATATGTATATATACAATTGAGAATGTGTAAAAGTAAGAAGATCAATACACCGGTAACAAAATTTTTTTTGAAGAACTGAAAATAAATGTATCTTCCTATTTAATCAATCCATCAAAGTTCTTATAAAAAATGCTGATAGTTTTGATAAAAATACTATAAGATAGTATTAAAAAAATTGTTTAGAGGGAGTATAATTTTTTTAATCAATCTTTAAAAATAAAATAATGTCATCACAATTTCCCCTTCATCCACTGCTTTATAATGTAAAAGAAAAAATACAATCGACTGTTTGAAGCCAACACTAATACATAGGCAAATGTATACAAGATACCATATAAAGGAATTGCAAACCCATTAGCCCATTTTACAAACTCATTTGTATTCAAATATAATTTACACATGCCATGTAAAAATATTCAATACACTACACATGCAGATTCTAAACAATTACAGTACGCGTGCTAACATCATGGCTTCTGTCATAGCTTTTCATTTTGGTCAGACTACTAAACATATGCTCATAGAAGATGTCATTATTAGTCTTACACAAGAGTTTTCCAATGACAACATAAATTTTGCAAATGGAAACAAGAAAGTCATATAATTTGGTTGGATAACAGTGGTCCTCCAACGAGGCAGAAATCCTTCAATAATTGCTTTATTTGACCATACACAGAGATGGCGTGGATGTTTGGAAATTTTCCGAATAATGAAAAGTTAAAGATTTGCTCCAAAATTTGATTTGACTGATTTTCGGCAGACGTAAAATATATATATATATATATAAAAGTTTCCAGCTTGATATAGGTTTATGAAGTACATACTAGTTGAAAGAATTAATCAATTGTTGAAAATGTGCAATAGTTTTCATTGTCTTATTGTTATTCAATTATTTTTTCTTAAACAACATACATTAAGGAATGTTTTAAAAAATAAATAAATTATAACTATTTAATATTTTCAGTTTACAACAAGCGATTCCATTACTATATAAGCACATTTACAGATGTATTCTACTTTACAACTATACATTAAACGCCATTATATTTTAGAATGGTCGGTCAATACATGAAATCTATATATAATCAATGTATCCGTGTCTCTGGTAGAAATTGATTTCATTTGCATTCCTAAGGTGTTCATACAACTCTGGTCTTATAGTTTGGGTTTGAAACATTTCATAAATCGCTTGAAGCAGAGAGCCAAGGATGTATAGGGTTGTATATCCTTCTGCTGCCTGTAAGATTCAACGAAGAAAATGTGGAGACAAATGCATGCTCGCTCCTTATTTCCCGCCAAACGATTCTCACAAGTTTTTACTGGTGAATAGAGTATTCGGAACAAGTAGGCTTGTCAGAATCCTTAAGGTACACGACAATTACTCTTTTAGGGTTTGTTAAAATATTTCCTCTAATGCTTTTTCTTCTCTAAGAAAAAGCTAAAATAGAAAGCATTATAATCTTTGATTTGTTCTACAACACATAAACAAGATGTGATTGGAGATTCGCTTTAAACAAACAAACCCATGTTATAGAATAATATTTAAATTAGGTTTAATTTGATTAGATCAAATCTGAGATTTAACAAAAACAAATTTGATTACAATGGTAATATTTAGCAATCATTCTGTGAATAAGAACCATGATTGAACATGTATGTATTTTTTATGTTGGTTTTTTCGGGTGGTTATTGCAGGACATTCCAGTAGAGAAAAGAGGAGATGCTGTAGAAAGTTTGGTATATGAAGCGAGTGCGAGAGTGGTTGATCCAATCTACGGTTGCACTGGTGCAATTTGTCGACTGCAGAAACAAGTATTAGAGTTGCAATCACAACTGGCAACAACACAAGCAGATCTCATGAATGCACAGGCTGATTTTGTGTCTCTTGCTAGTGGATTATATAATGGCTGCGGAAAAGAAAATATATTTGGTATCCCCCACGATTTGGAAGTTAAGAATAATGATGAGATAATAGTATTGCAGAATGATCTGGATCTGCTTGGATGGGAGGACATGATCTTCCCTTGTTAACCAATATATTTTATTACGTTACAAATCAGCTCAGTTATATAGTAGCGGATTAACTCGAGCAATGCTCTGTGGACTGTGGAATTCGATGGTCTGTGATCTTCTTATACATAATTATTAATTGCCCAATGAGTTAGAAATGTTAAAAGAGTTGTTGAAGTTTAAAGAATAAAGAGTATAGTTGCAGTTTTTGTTGTTTTATTGTAACGTGTAAGTGTCAAACGGGTCCTTCCTTATAAGTGCTGTCATCCTATTAATTTTTTTAAAGTTTTCTAATATATAAAAGTTATATTATAGAACAAGTATAGGAAAACTCTATTTTCTTTTGGGACTTTTTAATTATTTAATTGAAAGTGTTTTTTAAAATTGGTTATTTTTATTTTTAGTCAGTTTAATTTCTAATCAATCTTATATTTTTAAACATACCTCAATCTTATTATTTTGATTTTTTGAATGGGTTGCATTTAGATTAATCTAGAGTTTAGGTTGCATTTATTTCTTTTGAATGAAGATTTAAATTTTCACATTGACATTTAACTGTTTTTAAATTAAAAGAAGCCAAAAATAGGGGCTGACTCAGAAACAAAATGTTGTAAAAATCACTAAAAGTCAAATCTAGCACAACTTAGCCTACCTCCTTTCTTAATTTCAAAAGCCCCCACATCAAAGTATCCTAGTATCTAACAAAATGTAGTAAACTATGAGTAGTCATAAACATAATATATACACAAGAAGTACAAAAAAGTCCAGAAAAGAATCATGAACAGAGTCGACATGGGTCTTGTGTTGGAAAAGAAAGCATAACAAAAACCCACAGTAAAGAAGAGAGTTATGTCTCTTTGATTTTCTCCTTTCTCTTTAATTTGTCCAGTACCACTTGCAGCCAATCATTAGCATGGAACGTATAAAGAGAACCAATGATGTACACCCTAACTGCAGCTGGCGCAAACTTTTCCACATCATTGAATCTCTGTTAAAAAATATCCCACCTCTCCTCCAATTTCTTTAATCTTCTTTCCAGGGAAAAATATTTCTCCTCCTGCTTTTGGTTTTCACCTTTGGGGGTCACCTAGGGGTCCTTATCCTAGCTCTTCTTATCCTTCTGAGGGTGATGGGGAGGGGAGGTAATGGTCTCTCCCTTATCACCCAACCATTTGGAATTCTCAAAGGTATCAAATCATTTTTTAAGGTGTCTGAAACATGGGATGGCACCAGGCTTAAGTCACTATCAATAGGAATAATTTCTCCTTCATTTCTCTTCATTAGTCATTTCCACTTCATAATCCTCAATGTATTTTTTCCTGAATTCCTTCTTTTTCTACTTTTTTTGTGGAGGTTTGATTTTACCACTGTAAATGGAATCTGAATTAACATGACTCATGCTTGGCCTTGAATTCCATTTGTAGCCATTGTTTCTTATTCCTAAGGAACCCATGTCTTCTTCCATCTATATCTACATTAGAGTTCAAAATCTGAACATAAAGCCTGGTGAAGGACGTTGAAAGGTTTACCGGCTTTAATGGTTTTAGTTGATCTGTCATCTAAATTAAACCTTCTATTTTATTTTGTTAAAATTCAGTTTGATAGTTTTGAGAAAAAAAAAATTCACCATGTGTCCCACCGACTCGCATATGTACCATACATTTAAATCAATTGAATTATGCTTTGAACTATTTCGAGAGAACAGGTCACTAAAATAAAGGCAATTATTAGAAAGTATTTGTATGGATATATCACTTTAGTCAACGACATGAACTCTTCAAATTTAGATATGATAATAAAATCATTCTATCTTATAATTTTCATTTATAAAATCCCTCTTTTAAGACTTGAACATACCCTATTTGTCTCAACTAACAAGCCTTTACTCTAGTTAGTTGGCTCTAACAATTTAGGTATAATCAACTCTATGAATAGAAACAATACAATATTTTAAATTTTTTTAATGATATCTGTAACACTACACTATTGAGATCAACATCAAGAGGCATTGTAAGTCCAATTTTTCTAGTAACTAAACATGTATCACATCACATTAAATAAATTTAAAATGAATTAAGAAAGAAAGGTTATTTTAGTTACATAGATATAATAGAAAATTGGTTGGGAATATGAAATAAAAATGAATGGCGATTATTTTTGTTATTTTACTTGTCACATTGAGTAGTGGATTATTTGGCATTAATCTAATTTTTTAATAGTTTTATTTTTTATGAAATTTAAGTATTTATTTATCAAATTTCATATTACAAGTACCCCCTTATTTTTAGACACACAAAATATAAGAAATATTTTCAAGGTATAAAGTATATTATGAAACATAAACTTTATTTTGTATTTGTATGTTTGATGACATAATTTATCAATATTCATATAATATTATGTATAAATAATATGATATTGATATATGTCTTCAAGGAAAGAACACCTCTTGAAATTAATCAAATATTTTTTTCTTACAAAATAATATAAATTGTAAAGTAGCACTTTTTTTTGTAGGGAAGATAAAATTAAATATCTTTCATATTTGGTAAATATAGTGGCTATCGTCTTATAACAAACTAACTTTTGAATATTTTTTCTATTAATTAATCCAAAAAATAATATTAAATATGTTTTTTAATTATAGGAATGGGGGAGCATTAAAGGTCTAGGATGGAAAATATATCTTTGACTTCCCTATTAGCTCTATCTATGACTATGGTCATTTTAGGTTCATAAATTTATTCAGGCTCTTCGGGTTCATGTCTATGACTACAAGTATATAATGGGTCTTAGATTAATTTAGCTAAGGTAGACCTTTCTTTAGCTCTGAAATTTTTATTGCACCACTCGTTGGTTTCACTTGATTTTGTTGAAGATGTATTTATATGGGAGCTAATACCTTTGCCAAGCTCTCCTTTATTGTTGTAGCTTTGCAAGTTCAAGAGTCCATGACTTTCCTTTGGGGTGATGTCTAGAATAAGCCCCTTATCCAAAAAATTTAGCATCTTCTCATGGATGGGTTTTCAAAATAGGATACTTGCTTTAGACAAGCTTGCTAAAAGGGGCATGACTTTTTCCAATTGTTTCTTTTTCTGCAAAGTTGTCTTTGAATTTGCACATATGTGTTTCCTTTGGTCATACAGATAGGAAGTTTGGAGTTTTCTTTTTTTAAAATGGAACTTGTGTAAGGATATTCTTCATTCTATTTAGGATAGTTTGTTCTCTTAGTATTTAGATCATGATAATGTCAATAGGAATATATGGTTGTTATTTCTCATTATATAATGTGGAACATGTGGAAGAAAAATAATAATAGAGACTTTATGGACAATTCCCTCTCTCCTTCAATCCTTATAGACTACAAAGAATTTAATTATTGAAAACTACTAAGGGAATGTCCATCATGCCATTTATTTTGATGTAGACAAAGCTATTTGTCGGTGGCTATCCAAAAAACCAACAATTAAGGGAAAAGAAAATGTGCTAGAATGTATTGTCCCCCTCTATGATAGATATAACTAAAAGTTTAATAGTGCATCTAAGGGTAACCCTAGCATAGTTGGATGTGGTAGTATATAAGAAGAGATCATAAGGGTGGTATTTTGAAGGCTATTGCATGACCTCTTGGTCTCCAACTAACCATGTAACTACATCCGTGGGTCTTTCCACGATCTTAGACTTGTAATTAGTTGCCAATCTAAAAATACATAGATTTAAGAAGACTCTAAGAATATTGATACTTAATGGATATATGCTTAGTCTTAGAATGCAACACAATATTCTTAGAAATGATCACTATACTTGTATTATCACAATGTATAATAATATGATCTAAAAATTCTATCTTAGTATATTTTAGCATTTGCTTCATCCACATTATCTGATTACAATTGTTTGTTCCTACAATGTACTCTTCTCTAGCTATACTATGTGAAGAACAATTATGTTTCTGGATAAAACAAGAAACCAATATTCCTTTACGAAAAAATGCTCCACCACTAGTTCTTCTTTTGTCATTCATACTACCTACCCAATCATCATCAGTATAAGCACACAAAGTGAAATCACTCGACCTATCATACCATAATCCAAAATTAGGTGTACTATTTAGATATCTAAATGTCCTTTTACTATTGCATAATGAGATTCCTTAGGATATACTTGAAATATTGCTACTATTCCAACTAAATTTTCTATATCTAGTCTTATGTGAGTTAGATGTTGCAAACCTTCAATTATAGATCTATAATTCTTTTGCACAATTACAGGGGTCTCATCTTTGCTAGATAACATGTGACCAGTTGTCATAGGTGTACCAAAAAGATTACAAATTTCCAAGCCAAACATTTTCAATAAGGTTTTCAAGTACTTAACTTGTGATATAAAAACACCATCTTTATTTTACACAATTTATAAACCTAAGAAAAAATTCATCTCACCAATCATACTCATTTCAAATTCATTCTTCATTTCATCAAAAAACTTATCACTTGATTCATCATCACCTCCAAATATTATTGTTGGAAATGTAACTGTATAACTGAGAGGGGAGAGGAGAATTAGTTGCCACAAAAAAAATTCCTTGTCCTTTAGATGTCAATGCAAACTTTCATTGATTATTCAATACTATCCATCTTGGTTAACACTAGAATATAATTGATACATGGTTAACAAAAAAATTTATGATTATTAATCGATTTTAATCTTTAGTAACTTGGTTGCATAAACGTAAAGCATAAGAAAATAATATGAACAAAGATGATAACAAGATTTAACATGGAAATCCCATTTGGGAAAAACTACCTTGCAACTAGTCACAATATTTGTCACTTTTCTAAAGTGATCCCTTTTAGATGCCAACCCTGCTAAAGGTTAGAAAACATACTATTAAGTATGACCTTGATAGAGGATTTATATCACCATCTTAGGAGTGGCCTTGTTAGAGGCCTTCAAAAACTTCAATCTCAAAATGTCACCTTGTTAGAGGATTTACAATATTAAATTGTTCAGTCAACTCTGTTAAGACATTTATTTACTGCTACAATGGTTGGAAGGTAACAACAATTTGACCTAATTTATGGAGAAACTTCCTTTTTAGATTCAATTCTCTTTTCTGGCATGATTTTTGGATACTTTATGATTAGATGTTCTTTGTATCTTTTCTTTCACATTTTCCTTCTCTATCTTTGCTCACATACCCATCTTTTATTTCATATTCCACTTCTAACTTTTTTTCTTACAATTTAACCTTTCTTATATATCATTAGCTAGGATGAGTCATCTTGAATACCCTTCCAAATAATCAATAAAAATCCAAATAGTCAACATCAAATAATTAATATTAGACAATTACATTCTATTTTTACTTGATACATACTAGGATTGAACACTTGGTTAATATTGAAATTATTTTGATGCCCAACTAGTTGGTTAATATTATAAGTAGGATATCCTTCATTAACTAACTACTTGATTTATACTAAATTGCCTTCTTTACCTAACTACTCGGTCAATACCAAGATATACATGGTTAATATAGGCATTTGTGTAACATCAATGACAACATGCAATTGAAGAATTGTTTCCAACAAACTCCCTATTTGACATTGATGGAAATAGAACATGTCAACATAGACTGATAAAAGTATGACCAATTAGATAATATACTTGGTTTCATTCTAGTTGTAATCCATATTAACTCCCTTTGGGATTTTTCTTAGACTTTTATCCGTAGCTTCCTTGTCAATACATTGTTTTCAACTTCTATCATTTTATCCCTCTTTTTTGTTCATTCCATCATTTGAGAATCGTCTTTCTAAGATACAAAACTCCCCCTCTTTGACATCAAATGCTAAAGAGTATAGAATTTTGAAGCTACTTTGTGCTTTTGTACTGATTCATTAGCAATATTCTTCACATTTCTCACCTAAAGTGCAACAGCTTGCATCTACTTGATAAATCTTCAATAAAACTTGGTTATTGCCTCATTATCTTTTTCTTTAGTGAGCACCAAATAGGGGAATAACCCCTATTTTACCTCTTAGATACACAAATCCATCCTTAGATAAAGCTTTAGTAAATATGTAGATGTTATTTTCTACTTGGTTTCCACATATTCCAATTTCACCTCTTCATCTTGAACCAATTCCCTTAGGAAATGATATTTAGTTGCAATTTGTTTTGTCTTTGTGTGTATCACATGATTTTTGTATTTGTTGATTGTGCTTGTGTTATTACAATAGATAACCATTGGTTTCTTGATTTCCTCCTTCATTCCTGACATTAATTTCTTGATTCATACTATGTTAGAACAATTGACTACTAAAACAACATACTTAGCCTCTATTGTGGACTGAGAAATACAACTAGTCCTCTTTCTTGTCCAAGACACTAGTCTTTTTCAAAGAAAGAATTCTCCTTGACTAGTACTTTTTCCTTCATGCATGCTTCTTGCGTATTCTTCATTAGAAAAATCACTTAACTCAATATTTCCTTAATTCTCATACCATACACCATATTCTTTAGTCCCTTTTAGGTGTCTTGAAATTATCTTAACTCCCATTATGTGATTTTCTTTATGATTAGTAGAAAATATGATTTAACATCCATCTAATAAACTTTAAATCCCTTTTTTGTTGCATATTCTATAAGTATTATGAATCCTTGAAGTCTTGCAACATGGGAAAATATTTTCCCATAGTAAATACCTTCTTCTTGAGCATAAAATTTTCCTACTAGCCTTGCTTTTTTCCTTTTTACTTCTCCTTTCTCATTCAGCTTAATTTTGAATATACATTTTATATCAATCATATTATTATCCTTAGGTCTTCGTATTAGAGATCAAGTTTCATTATTTTCTATTTTCTCAATTTCTTCATTTATTGCCTCCATCCAAATTTCATTTTTTAAAGTATCTCTTACAGATCTAGGTTCAAAATCACTAAGAAACCATGTACCTTTGAATTTTTTCCTTGTCATTACGTCTTTTGCCTCTCCTCCAATTTTTTTTAAGGTGCATTATTTCTTCAAACAAACTTTGGAAGTCTTGGATCTTTCTTTCTTGATTATGAACTTGGTTCACTTGGTTCTTCAAGATCTCCATCCTTTTTCTTGGATTTTTCTAGATGATCTAGCTATAACTTAGGTTGCATTGCTTGTTGCTGAAGTTTCTCTACATGTGGCTGCAACTTAGGTTAAACTATATGTGACTTAGGTTGTACTACCAATGAATTTCTACCTACACTTTGTTTTTGATTGGCTTCAATCTTTTGAGCTAAAGTCTTAGGTTCCTCCTTATAGTAAACAAACTTTATTTAGTCTTTGGGTTACTTGTTTCTTTCTTATTCACTTATTTCTACAAACCCATCAATTTTCACATGTACACTTTCAATGACTTTGTGAGTAGAAAGATTCAAAAATTTATATGCCTTCCTTTTGATGGAGTACCCTAGGAATATACCTTCATCACTTTTTGCATCTAGCTTTCCTTTCCTTACATCTTTTAAGATATTAAATTTTATTCCAAATACTCTGAGATAACAAAGATTAGGCTTATGTCTATTCCATAATTCATAAGGTATTTTCTTTGTACCTTTCTTCAATTGAACTTGGTTTTGTGTATGAATTATTCTGCTAATTACTTCTTTTCAGTATTTTGGTGCAATATTCTTCTTAGTCATTAGTGTTCTTGCACATTCCACAATGGATCTATTTCTTCTTTCTGCTATCCCATTTTTTTTTAGAGTTATAGGTGCTAATACTTGTCTTTTGATTCCTCTTTCATTGTAAAACCCATTGAATTCATTTGAGATGAATTCTCCTCCTCTATCTAATCTCAAGCATTTTAGATTCTACCATGTTTCTTTCTCAACTCTAACCAAACACCATTTCAACTTTTGAAAAACATTAGGCTTATCTTTTAAAAACATTATAGTCATCATCCTAGAATAATCATCAATATGTCTCCACAGTATCTTTCCACACCTATTTTCCCACAAACACATGTATGAACCAATTCGAAAACTTCTTCATCTTCCTATTTTAGGTTTCTTCAGATAAGGATTTCCTCTTACTCTTTTTTTCTTTCTTATGGTAAATAGTTTATCAAAGTTAACATGACATGTATCCTTTTATGCTATAGCCAACTTTCTTTTATTTGAGCTAGAAAACATGTAATTTCATTGAGATCAAGGTAAAACAAGTTACCTTTTGTCAAATTGCTAGTCTAAACTAGGCTTCCTTTTCTATCATATAATTTAGCATTTTCATTCATGAATTATACCTTGTACCCTATATTGTACAATTTTACTATGTACTAAGAAGATCATGTCTTAAACCTTCAAACCAGTAGGTATTTTCATATTTTATTCCTTCAGTTAATGGTATGATTCCTTTTCTTTTACATAATATGGTTCATTATTTCAAAATCTAACACTTCCACCATCATAGTTTTCTAAATGTTCAAACTTTGTTTTGTCACTAGTCATGTGATGAAAACCACCACTATTTATGATTCATGTATCATTTCAACTAACATGATAGATAAATGCATTCTTTTTGTAATTTTCCTCATTATTAGATTCATCCTTAAAAACAATATAGACTACTGTTATAATCTTTATCAATGTAACAAGATTTCTTACCTTTATCTTTGTAGTCCTTATAGCTCTTGAATTATTTCTTTCCTTTCAACTTGTTATATATTTTCTTATTTGTATCTCCTTGTTTAGACATCTTGCAACAATATGACCAACCTCTTCACTTGAATAACAAATCAATAGAATCTTAACTCTAAATTTTCCTTTCCCTTTTGCTGCTCTTTTTTCTAGAAGTGATTTAATGACTTAAAGGTCTTCATCTAATTCATGTTCTTCATCACTCTCAACCTATTCTCCTTTCGATTTTTTTCCATTTTTGTCAAGATTTAGTTTGGCTTTGAATGGAGATTCAACATTCCTAGAAGTAGGGGCATAGTTATCAAAGTTATCTAACTCAAAAGTTGTCAATCTTCCCATTTAAGTGCATCCAAATTCATATCATTTGTAGGATTGCATCTGATCTCTTGAATTTTTGAAACTCAAATTATATATTTAGGAAGAATTTTTCTTAGTATATTTTTTACTACTATTTCAACATCAATTTTCCCTTCAAGAGCTCTGATTGCACTCACACTTTCTTTAATTCTTTCATTGTATTGGAAAATATTCTCCCCTTTTATTTTCATTCCATCAAATTCACCTCTTAAACTTTATGCCTTGTCTCTTTGCAATTTTTTATCACCTCGATAGAATTTCTACAACTTTTCCCACATCTCAAATGCAATAGGACAATCTTTGACCTCATCAAATTTAGATTAGTTAAGAGAGGATGCAATATCAATCATCATAATATTATGATCCTTAGCTTCTTTCATCTGCTCCACAGTCATAGGATAGGATAGTCATGCATATTTATTCTCCAAGTAGAAAAAACCAACATCACTAATCCTTAATAGATGCAATTTCCTCAAATCCTTCCATGTTGAAAAGTTATCTCTGTTATTCTTAGGAATCTCCCTTTTGTAAGACATCTTGATCTTTAGATTAGGTCCATGAAAAATTTCCTGCAAGCATAATTTTTTTTATACCAATTGATGGAAATATAAGTGTAACTAAGAGGGGTGCGGTGAATTAGTTACCAAAAAAATAATTCCTTGTCCCTTAGATGTCAATACAAAATTTCACTAATCATGCAACACTATTTGAATTAGTTAACATTAGAATATTACTTATACTCAGTTAACAAAACCTTGTTATAATTATTAATTGATCTATTTTTACCATCATGAACTTTATTGCAGAAACATAAAGCATTAGAAAATAATATTAACACAAATGACACCAAGATTTAATGTGGAAACCCAATTTGGAAAAAACCACATTGCAACTAGTCACAATATATTTTAGTCTTTTGAAGCAAGCTCTATTAGGATTCAACCTTATTAAAGTTAAAAAAAATAATGTTAAGTATAACTTTTTTAGAGGATTTATATCACCCTATTAGGAGTGGCCTTATGGAGGTTTCCAAACACTTCAATCTTGAAATCTTACCTTGTTAGAGGATTTACAATATGAATATTAAGTCAACTTTGTTAAGAGATTTCTTTACTACTACAATGGCTAGAAGGTAACATCAATTTGACTGTATTTATGAAGCAACTTCCTTTGTAGATTGAGATCTCTATTCTGGCTTGATTTTCATATCCTTTATGATTAGATGTTCCTTACATCTTAGACAATTACATTTTATTGTCACTTAAAGTCAATACTAGGATTGAACACTCAATTAGTACTAAAATTTCGTTGATGCCTAACCATTCAGTTTATAATACAAGAAGGATACTCTTCATTAAGAAACCACTCAACTAATACTGAGTTATCTTCTTTACCTGATGTTGGTGTTTTAAAATGCACTAAAACTAATAAGCGAAAAAATGCTTAATACCAGAATGATAATACATACACAATCTAAAGACTAGCCAATTCTTATTAACAATTGCATATGCAAAGTATTTGGACCAAACTTCAAAAAAACCACAGATGGTTTTCTACTCTTTTGGCTCTGCAAAACTAGGGTGGGTATACCCAGGGATGATTCAAAACTGGAACAACTTTATGAGGATTATTCTTAGTTTCATTCTGATTCTCATTTCAAAAATCCTCAAACATATACATAATTCTTTAGTAACTTGATAAACACATCCCATAAAATAGATATGGCCAAGAATTCTTCTATAGATCTGCAAATGTTCTTAACAATAGTGGCTAACTGAAGCTAAAACATTCCATGCAGACAAGTGCTGGCCAGCTTTGAAGATCTACAGGAAATAAAAGTAAAATTTGATTTGATGCTTCATTTTGATAATCATTTATGATAATTTTCTCCTTCAGCTGTATCAACTTGATCAGTGCCTAATCCATTGGGGTTCAGAGTCTATAGCAAGTTCTTAGATCTAGTTTGTTGCCTTACAACAAATTATATCAGCAATTCTTATTAGAATTCATCATTCAAAACCCTTTCCACTACTAAAGAAACCTTATCACATTCATCAAAGCTTTTATTTAATCCATTGAATTAACAACAGTAATAAATAGATATACAACCTAACTAGATTGCATTCAATTGCACAAGCCTTTACTTATACAATCTCAAGACAACCAAGTAATTGAAAGGAGACAAGATTCAGAAAGAATTGATATGGGGACAGTTCACAATTTGTATTCATTTTCTTTGAAAATGGTATATCCTTTACAATAGACTCGGAATGACCTTTAGAAAGAAACACAGCTCATTCTATATTCATGTATTATTAGAGAACTGTCAGAGAAAATACATCATAAACTTGCTTTCAAAATTCGGAGCAAAAATAGACTAAGCATATTACTTAGAAAATAGAATTTGTACCATTCTTTAGCCTTGGAATCTCACTTAAATAGTGTGAGATGCAACAAGCTTCAGGCTAAAAGAAAGTGACAGGTGTCTTCTAAAAGATACTGACATACATCTATCATAAAAGACAAAAGCAAATAACAGAAAGGCTATTACATCAAACATTCCTTGGTGGGTCCCTTTCTGTTATGCTTCTCAGTTGTTGAGACAAGAAAATATGATCTGATTCTTCAATTATTCTTCATCCTCGGAGTAAATAGCCATGAGGTTTGAAAGTGATGTATCATCTTCAGTTACCTGTAAACTTACTTTAACTTGGGGATTTTCCATGTCGTCATTACTAACTACAAGGGTAACTTTTACTTTTGCATCTTCCTCCTCATCATCTTCTGACATTTTTTCTATAAACTAATTTTTCCATTCATTATAAGCAGCATCATCTGGCCAATCAAAATTTAGAGTCTCTCTTTGTATAACCAGTAAAGAATTTGCAATTTCTTCTAAATCATCAAGCTCTTTTCTGATGTCATTATAAAATAACTGTATCTTTACCAACTCTTCGTTTGTCCTTGCCCAAAACCAGTGGCCAGTTTCACTCATGATGTTCCTGATCCTTTCATAAAATATTTCATCTAACTCCTTTTTCCACTTTTCTTTTTCCTTTATTATATCAACAGATTCTAAAGCACAAGGAAATAAAGTGAATTTTTTAGCAATATACTTGGAAAAATAGAGTGTTAATCTTTTCTGTAAAGAAACCCTTTTATCATCAAAATCTTCTAGTTTATTTAACAAATCAAAAATTTTCTCTACTTGATGATAAGGCATTTGGATGGAATATATACATATAATTTGTTGGGTGATGCGACGCGCTCCCCTGCCCACAGGTGGTTAATTATGTGGTGTTCCATGTTCACTAACAGTCATGGCTTTTGGTGCAATGGCAAATGGGCCCAACATAATTGTAATATCATTATTTCTCTCCCTCCACTTTTGTGTTAGGGGAGTCAATTTATCCTTATATCTATTCAACTCATCCATGAGGGTTGCAATTCTTATCAACTGATCAAAGAAGGTTGACCATTGTATTTTATCTCTTAAATACATCACACCCTGCTTTAATTTTCCTTCATATTGATTTTTTAAGTCTACCTGCAACTCATGTAATTTGGTTTTTTGTTCTTCAAAGTCTTCTGTAGTATAGAATAGGGGCCTTTTAGGGGTGTCTAGTATTTCAATAATAGGGGTTGCTCCAACAAATGACTATGAAGGGTATGCAATTCTAGCTGCATTGGATTCTCCCACCTTTCTTTTCCCAAGTATCTTCTCCATTTGAGACACCTTGTTTTCAAGTGACTATATCTGTATACCTCTTTCCTCATATGCTTTTAAGACTTCTTCAAACCTATTATTAAGTTGGTTAAACTTATCTTCTTCCTAGCCAGATACAACACCACCCAATTTTAACACTTTTGAGGCCATTCCCATTACTTGTTTACTACTTACATCACTAGCCCTGTATACTGTCAATGTACCAGTATACTCTATTGTGAGAAACTCATGCATCTTGGTATTTTCCCTCTTATCTATGGACCATATAACAAGGGCTTGGTGGTCATCATTAAATTTGACCCCTCTATGAGCCTGTAGTTCTTCTTCAGCAATTGTTCGTTGAACATCCTTCTGCTTCCTTACTGAATAAAAAATAATAGAATTTTCTATATCCCATTCCGACAGAAGGAGGACTCCTGATTGTCTAACTATTTGCCTCCTAGCTTCAGGAGTAAACTGGGTGAAATCATTCAAAAAATTTAACTTTACCTCTTCTTTAATAACCAGGTCGGGTTTATCTGGTTGCTCAGCCTTGATCTTCTCACAGGCTTTCTCAAAAAATTTCATATTTAATCTCCACAAAAACTGTGCAAAGGCTCTAGATCTTACAAAATTTTCATCATTAATAAATCTTTTAGAAGCTTGGAAAATGATTGGGTCAATTTCCTTACCTTGGTAATCAACAATGGTTAGGTCCAAGGAAGGTATAGGAGGTTCTTGTGGCTCTCCAATATCCAGGTCTATAGAAGTGACAATCACATCCCCTTCTCCACCCATTTGTCTAAGTTGTTCCCTTAGAGATGCCTCATCATCTATCTAGATTGGGGACTGGCTTGGGGAGTATTGTTCCTTTTGAGAAGAAGAAAACCCCTGATCTAATTTTTGTCTTTTTGGAGAGCTGGCTACAGATGGACTTCTTGACCTTGATTTCTTATGAGGGGGTGCCTGTTGCACATTTTGAATCATGACATAACCTGCCCTTTTGTGCAATGTATATTGACCAGGAGCTACCATATTTCTACTGCTTATTCTTCTTTGTACTTTTGCTTCCTTTTCTGGATGTGCCTCAACAAACATAGCTTTCTTTTCATTCATGGTTTGAATTATTATGGAAAAATTATTCATTAATGCCTATATTTTGGCTCCCCAGTATTTCTTATCTTTCAATGGGTCATACTAGGGGTCAAAAACATTAAAGAATTATAGGGTTTTACTGAAAACTATCCATTTCTCTTTCCTCAATTCTTGCTCCTGCAATGTGAAGATATTTTTTATTATATCTTCTGGATAGTAAACCTGATGTACCATACGGGAAGCTCTCACCCTTTCTTTTAATAGATCATAGAATCCTTCAGGGTCAATGAATCAGGCATGAGACTCTACCATGTTATACCTATCCAAAAAAAAAATTAAGTGCTTCCACCCCTTTTTGACAAAGACAAAATCATGCACTATAGTAACCATTGGAAAGAAAGTGACCTTCTTAACCAATTCCCTCTCATCTATAGTACCTATCTGCCATAAAAGCTCAACAATCCCTATCTTCAAAGGCACATGAAATGGTAGCACATGAGGTTTTCCCAAAAAACCATAAACTCTTATCACTGTTGAAACATTGTAGGGAATTATATTTCCCCAGTTATGACTAACAAGTAGCCCTTTAGCATGGTCCTTGGGTCTGACCAATTCTAATAATGCTTGTGGGATTCTAGGGCTATCTCCTCTTAAAAGTAGTCTAAGCTTTGATGCAAAATACCTGTCAAATCTTACATAGCTAGCATCCATGGCTTTTGAAGTCATATCCACACTCCACAACTACACTGGATTCCTCTCTCCATCCTTTGTTGTTTCCAACTCCATACACTTGGAGAAGAAAGTATATCCTTTGTATAAGCATACATGCATCATCGATGAATACCAATAGAATGGTTTGTTTACTTTTCCCTTTGCTATTCCAACAAAACCATTATGAATCTCTTTTGCTAGAAAAGTGGCAAAATCTAGAATGGTACTCATTCCAAATTGAAGGGTTTGAGAAATTATAAGGACAAAAAAACCTGGAATTTGATCACCTTCATCTATCCCAAAGATCTTGCAAAGAGAAAAATACAGTGCTTGAGCTCTCAAGTTGAAATGTCTTCTCAACAATGGCTCTGGGGTACTGGCTGTAATCACAGGAAAATTATCAACCTTGGCAGCATGCTCCTGTAGTGGCCCTATTCTCAAGTACATTCATTGTGCATCATATTTGGCTTGCAAATCATCCATTTCAATGATTTCATGCACAACGTGGTTAGGGTTAAGGTTGAAAACCTCACTGAACAGCTTAGGGCAAACCCTAAAAAGATTGACTCCAAAATGATTTTTTACCCATCTCATGATAGGATTATACTTCTTTGCCAGGTCCCTCAATAAATCACTATCAAAGAAAACAGTGGGGACTATTAATTTTCCTATATCAAATTCCCAAACATTGCTCATAGGAGTGTCCAGTTTTTGCTCTGAAAACTATTTCTTAAACAACTCCAGACCTCCCATGGAAACCTAAGCATCCCTTATCCAATTAGCTTTGTCATAAAAGACTTTTGCTACAACTATTCTAGGATTTTTTAGAATGAGGTCCCTTCCCTTAGTTAATTCATGCACTAATAAGGGGAATTGTTCAAGAAAATCATCATGCACAGAATGTTTTAAATAATCATTTTAACCAGTAAACTCTTTTTGAGGAGGCATTTTGAATGAACCCTAGGAAATTCACAACAACAAATGCTTCAAATTTACTTAGAAAGTAACAAAGCACTTACCCACTAGAATTCACACTTCTACACTATATGATGTCTTCTGCAATTTTACTGGAGTATTAACCAAGAATTTCTGTGCCCTAGCTCTAAAATCTTGAATGCCCTAATGTTCTTTCTGCATTTTGGTGGTTCATTAATGGTGAAATCGTGGGCTCTTTTCATAAATTAAAACCACAGGCACAAGGTTTGAATCACATTTACTCTCAGTAACCGTTGTCCGCAATTTGCACTCAAGTTTGAATCCCATCCATAGATTTTATCAGATCGGATGGTTCTGATTTAAAAAATAACAAGCTTTACGGCTTTTAAAAAAATGCTACGTGTCACAAATGCGCTTCCCCACATTACTTAAAAACCTACAACTTCATAATGCAGGGATGCACCATCTGTTGATCAAGACAAGATCAATGATTAGACTAATCCACTTTTTATTAACAACTAGCTAGCTGAGCTAACCAATAAGAAACTGCCATATGAGCTCATACTGTCTGACAACATTCCATGCCAGCAGATCCCGTCTCTTCTTCTGAGCAAGCAATTAATTGACATCATCTAGTCCACGTGTCGCAAATGCGCTTCCCCGCATTACTTAAAAACCTACAACTTCATAATGTGGGGATGAACCAACCATAGATTTTTGAAAGATCAACGACAATGCTGACTCCACCCTACTGGGCATCCAAGCAAAATTTTGACATCAACACATACACGTGTCTGTAGGGAACATCCCCACTTTGTTTAAACTTCACTCAAATGCAAAATGTAGGGACGCGCCGTTCATTGATCAAGACAAGATTGACGATCAGAAACAACCCTTTATTTCACGCTCTCATTATCCACTTAGGCCAATAATATGACTGTTGTTAACCCACGTGTTCTAACTATTGGATTTATTTCTTACACCTTTCTGGCACACATGGATGAGTAGTTCCAGCTAAGCACAATTATCAAATCCTATGGTGTGACTTCTGCATTCTTCATAGTCTGGTACCACTGTGACATGCGTCACAAATGCACTTCCCCACTTTGCTTAAAAACCGTCATCTTCATAATGCGAGGATGTGCTAGCCCTTGATCTTTGATAGATCAAAGGTGTTTGAAAAAACTCTTCAATTTCGTGTCCTTTCAAAAAGAATGTCACAATTAAAGGCACATGAAAGGTTTATCACAAGGATTAAAAAAAATTCTGATGCGAACAAAACATTAGGATAAAACATCCCGCCAAGATACTTGAAGAAAAATCCCCCTTTTTTTAAAATTTGAAAATTAGGGCAACATAAAACCAAGGTATAAGGGTTTTTTATGCACTTAGGGCCTTTTTATGGATAATTTGAAAGCCAAACCCTGAGAATTTAAAGGGAAGATACAACTTACAGAACAAGGCATAACTAGGGTAATCTAACAATTTTCAGGATTTCACAAAATAAAACTCTAGTCTGCAAGAAACAAAGACTTAACTAATTTTTCATCCAAATAACAGAATTTTTCTATACTGTGAAAAATCACACCAACACCTGATTGCATAGTCAATACAAAGATATACAAGGTTAATATTGTAATGTCTACATTGCTCGGTTAATAGAGTCATTTGTGCAACATTGATAACAAATAATTATGTCATCAAAAAATATTACACTAATCAATAATTCATTCTCAATTTATTTCATTATACAAGTTACTATTTTTCGTACCTTTTTCAAATCCCAAATTTTCCAAATATTTGTCCAACCTTGCATACTAGGTTCTAGGTGCTTTCTCTAGACCATACAGTTCGTTCTTCAATATGCATATGTACCATATCCTTTGATTCTATCAAAGAAAATTCTTTAGGCTACTCAATAGAGAGTTCTTCTTCGAGTTCTCCATTTGAAAATGCTAATTTAACCTCCATATAAGAGTATGTGCATGATCATGGTGTGCCAAAAAGTGGTGATCTAAAAAATCTATAGTTTTGAAAAATCTCAAACCATTTCAAAATCTATTCCAACTTTTTTCCCACCCACCCTGATACTAAATAAAAATAATTAATATCTTTATAAGGTCTACTATATCTTTTGATACCAAATGTATATGGTCAACTTTAAAACATCCTTAAAATGTGGTTTTGGCCTATTTTTATTTGATTTTTACTTCAAACATGTAGTTGACGACTTCTTTTTACCAAAATTTGATGAAATGAAAAGAGATTTTTAAGAATATTCTTATCTTTACATAAATGTAAGGTTTGTCAAATTATGAGTTTAGTAAGTAATTATTACTTATTTTCTAATGGAGTTACATATAAATTGCTAACTGACACACTACTTGAAAAACAACTATAACTTTCAAATGGTACAACATTTTTTAAATCCAAAAGATGCATCACATTCTATGTTTCCTCTACTATAAGGAAAAAAAATTGAAAAATTGAATTTTGCAGAGTTTTGAATTAGTTAAGGTGGTTAGACATGAGATTTTTTATTCCAAAAATACTAAAGTCAAAAATTAATTATTTATTATTTATTTAGAATAAAAATACCCAAAAAAATGTCATATCTAGGCATGAGTCTACTATTTATATATAGAATATTATTTAAAAATATAATCAAGTGATTTTGATTGAGGTGGTCAAACATATGTCTACTTCTTATTTTTTTCTAAATTTTTGTAATATTGCATTAAAATTCAAAATTTTGACCAATCAATTTTTATTTTTTTGAGATAAGTCCTAGTAGTTAGAAACTAGATTCAATTTTCTAGAGATTCTTTTCTCTCAACTTTTTGATATAAAGTTAATAATAAGTAGAAAATTGTACGTCATGTTGACATAACCCTAATTTTTTAATTTTTTATTGCCACTTAAGAGCATAGTTTGGTTGACCATGATCCTGCACATACCCATAATACACTTTAAACATCTTTTTTTTGCATAAGCCAAGAACATTCTTACTACTTCCATTTTTGCTACAAGGGAAGATGTTTCTTCACAATCTATACCTTCCAACTATGAATATTATTTGCTTACCAATCTAGCTTATTCCTCACAACTTTACCTTGTTCATTCATCTCATTTATATGTACCCATTTAGCTCCTATGGCATTCTTGTCTTTAGTTCTAGGAACCAATTACCATGTTTCATTATTTATAATATGATCTAGTTCTTCCTTCATATCTTTAATCTAATGATCATCCTTCCATGCCTCATCTATGCTCTTAGGTTGAAATATAATTCCCCATGTATTATGTTTCTTGTAAACACTTCTTTGTCTCTACTTCTAATATTTTGTATTGTGGGTTGGTCCTTATTGAAAGCAATTGATCAAAAGTATATTGTCTTTGATGTTACACAAAATGTCATATCTTTACTAGTCAGTTTATGTTGAGCTCACTCGATCAATGAAGATAGTTTCCTATGTTTTGTAAGCATTCTGTTATTTTCCAAGTTTAGAAGATAGTATCTACCGAGTTTATGTGGGTATTAAAGAGAAGTTGGCATAAGTTGAGTGTTAACCTAGCTCACTCGATTAACAAAGGAAAGTTGGATAAAACCAATGCTAACTAAGCTCCCTTAGTTACCAATGGAATTTTGTGAAGATGCAATTTTAACTGAGTCCACTTAGTTAACACAAAAAAATTATTTTAGTGTTAATGTCTACCAAGCAGGGTTTGCTAACAAAGGATTTTCTTATTTTGCCATATTGAATTTAATAGATTTATTTTTTGGTTATATAAGACTGAAGAGATGAATATTAATTATTTTAAGTTCTATTCAAGCGAACTTGACAATATTAATGATATAATTATAAGGTCATGTCAAGGATTGAACATGTGTAAGAATGTGTGGAAGATAAGAAGATGCTCAGAGGAAGAAAATTGAAAGGATAAGAAGAATATCCTTGTTGGGTAGAAAAGATTAATCTGATCGAGAAGGATCAAGTATTCAAGCCAGAATTAATATCTAAAATAAGTAATTTAGTTATATCAATTGTCAGGTCATATCATTGTTACTCTCTAACCATTATATTAATGTATCAAATCTCTAAACAAAGTTAGTCTAACAACTATTGGCCAAGTCCTCTTACAAGGTAGCATTTCTAGATTGAAGTGTCTAAATAACTCTAAAAAGATCACTCCTAAAAAGGTGATTAAATCCTCTAATAGGCTCAAACCTAATAGTGTGTTTTTTAATCTTTAATAGGGTTGGCCCCTAATATAGATTACTTCAAAAGAGTGAAAAATAGTAACTAGTTGCAATTGGTGGTTTTTTCCAAATAGGGTTTCCATATTAAATCTTAGTGTCACTTGTGTTCTTGCTATTTATTTATGTGTATACAACTAAGTGAGTTAAGGTTAATCATATTTAATATCTTAAAATGTGCTTGTTCATTATTTGATGAGTTACAATTGATATTATAGTGCATGGCAAGTTACAATATATTGTTAGTGTTAATCGAATGCCTATGTGTTAATTGAGCAAGAACAATTTTAATAGAGTTTATGTTTTCTATTGACATCTAAGGGATCTAGGATTTATTTTAGTGGTAATAGATTCAATGCTTCCCTCTTAGTTACTCTTATATTTCTGATAATTGGTATTAGAAGGTTTTAAGGACCTAAGCTAAAGATCAATATGTCTTATATGAGAGAGATTCCCAAGTTGAACAAATATAACATCAAGGCATGGAAAGAACTTATGCAACTACATTTGGTGACCATCAACATTTTAGGTTTAAAATATTTGAATACTCAATATAAAGCACCTACTAGAACATTGACTATGGAGGTGATTTTTGAAAAGAAGAATCATGACATTATGATGATTGACATTGCATCAAATCTTAACTATGCTAAATTTGATGAGGTCAAAGGGTGTGCTACTAAACTGTAAGATATCTATAGAGGTGATGATAATGTGACAAGCTAAGGAATAAATCTTGATAGGTTAGTTTGATTAGATGAAGATGAGGGAAGATGAAACCATCACAATAAATGTTGAAAGAACAAATCTAGTATAAGTGCAATCAAAGCCTCTAGAGGGAAAATTGATGATGTGATAGTGGTCAGCAGTGTACTCCAAAGCCTTCTTCATATCTACGCAATTAGAGTGTTAGCTATTCAAGAGATGAGATGTGATCTAAATAATAAGATAAGCTTGGATGTTCTAATGGGAAGATTGACAACATTTGAGCTAGGTAACTATGATAATTATGTTCCTAGTTCTAGCAATCTTGAGTCTACATTTGAAGCTAAGTTGTCAATCAAGAAGAAAGTTACAAAATCTAAAGGGTAACAATCTAAAAGTGAAGAGGAAGAAAGATTAGACAATGATCTTGAAGCCATTTAAGGACTACTTTCAAGAAGATATCCCAAAGAAAAAGGAAATTACAAAGATAAAATTCCTCTAATCTACTTTTTTTGTGAAGAAGTTGGCCACATTGCTGCAAGGTGTCCAAATAGAGAAGAAATAGATGAAAAAAAGAACAAGTATAAAGGCAAGAAGGATTTCTAGAACTACAAGGACAAAGGTAAGAAGTCCTATTTCATGGATAAAAATTTAGATAGTAGTTATGATGATGAAATAATTTACATTGTTGTTAAAGATTAATCTAATGATGACAAAGGTAAAATGACACTTATTAGCAAAAATGATACATGGATTATTGATAGTGATTGTTCTCATCATATGACTAGAGAAAAAACAAATTTTGAACATATTGAATACTATGATGGTGGAATTTTAAGATTTGAAAATAATGAATCATGTCACATGAAAGGAAAAGGTTGTATTTCTCTAACCAATGAACTTAGATTTGATAATCCTTATTGGGTAGAAGGATTGAAAAATAATCTACTGAGTGTGGTATAGTTGAATAAAATAGAATTCAAGGTAGAATTCATGAATGAGAAGGCCAAGCTACTAGATGGAAAAGGAAATCTAGTTGGATCTAGTAACCAAACAAAAGGTAATGTATTCTACCTAGATCTCAGTGAAAGTTCATATTTTATTACTCAAGTAGAGGAAAGTTTGTTATGGAATAAAAGTTTGTGTCATGTGAACTTTGATAACTTGATCAAGATAAGAAAAAGAAAAAGAGTGAGAGGTATTCCTAGTTTGAGGAAACCTCATATGGTTCTATGCAAGAAATTGTTAAATTGGTAAGATAGGAAAGACAAGTTTCAAGAGAAAGAACTATCATCCTGAAGAAGTTTTGGAGCTAGTTTATATATAGATCTTTGTGGACCTATTGGAATTGAGATCTAAAATGGAGATACATGTTTTATTTTATTTGTTGATAATTATTCTAGGATGATGATAGTAATGTATTTTATTTAGATAAGTCTGGAGGTTTTCAAAAGTTTAAGTGGTATCTGGCTAGAGTTGAGAAGGAAACATGAAAGAAGCTGAAATGTTTAAGATTGGATAGAGGAGGCGAATTCATTTCTAATGAATTTAACGAATATTGCACTAAAAGAGGAATCAAAAGAAAAGTATCAGCCCCTGGTACACCTTAGTAGAATGGTATAATAGAAAAAAGAAATAGATCAATCATGGATTGTGCAAGAACCTTAATGATAGAAAAGAATATTGCAATCAAATATTGGAAGGAGGCAATCAATATAGTAGTTCATACCTTAAACAAAGTACTACTAAAGAAAGACTCAAATCAAATTCCCTATGAACTATTGTATGGGTACAAACCTAATGTAAGTTAGTTGAAAGTATTTGGTAGCAAATGTTATATTTTGAAGGAGACTAGGAAAGGTAAATTTGATGTCAAGAGTGATGAAGGCATATTTCTAGGATACTCCAGTAGAAGTAAAGAATACAAATGTTTGAATCTAAACACTCATAAGATCATAGAAAATTCACATGTGAAGATTGGTGAATTTACACAAAAGAGTAAAGAAGAGAATAACAAAGAACTTGAAGATTACAAAAAGTTCATTTACTTTGAACCTGATATATTGCCTAATCCAATTGGAAGTCAAAAGACTTCATCTCCTGAGTCCCTAAAATATCCAAAATCATCCAAGTTGTAGCCAGTGCAACCAAAGTGACATTTTGAAGGACTTGAGTTATAATCAGAAGCTACCAAGTTGCACCCAATGCAACCCAAGTCCAAGTTTGAAGGACACGAGTCACAGATAGTGGGACTTGAGCATGATATAGAAGATCATGGTGAGGCAGGTAGAACAAGTTCCAAATCCAAAGTGGTTGTCTTAGCAAGATATGTTAAAAGGAACTATGCACCTAAGAAATCATTGGAGATAAATCAAATGGTACAATGATAAGGAAAAAATTGAAAGGTACATGTTTGCTGATTGAATTTGAACCTAGACTAGTTAAAGATGCTTTGGATAATGAAAGTTGGTTTGAAGCAATGAATGAAGAGATAGAACAAATAGAAAGAAATAAGACATAAAATATTGTCCCTAGCCTTAAGGATAATAATGTAATTGACACAAAGTTGGATTTCAGAAATAAGCTAAATAAAGATGGAGAATTTTCAACAAAAAAAGCAAGGTTAGTATGCAAAGGCTATTCTCAAGAAGAAGATATTGATTATGGTGGAAATTTTTCTCCTGTTGCAAGATTATAAGGTGTTAGGACTTTACTTGCTTATACTGCACATAAACAATTTAAAGTGTATCAGATGGATGTTAAGTTTGCATTCTTGAATGGAATTCTAGAAGAAGTTTACATAGAAAAACTTGAAGATTTTGTAGATCCTAGCATAAAGGATATGGTTTGTAAATTACACAAAGTATTGTATGGTCTCAATAAAGCTCCTAGAGCTTGGTATGAAAGGCTTCATAACTATTTGATAAAAAATTGTTTTCAAAGGACAAATGATAACAATATTCTATACATCAAAGAAGGACCAGACAAGAAGATTTTATTGGTAGAAATTTGTGTGGATGATACATTATTTAATGGAAATGATGATTTATACAAATATTTTTTAGAGGAAATAAATAAAGAATTTGAGATGTCAATATCTAGAGAAATCAAATTCTTTGTTGGCTTGCAAATTCAATAGAATAAAGATGGTATCTACATTACTCAATCTAAATATATCAAGGAGATACTAAAGAAGTTTGGAATGGAGGATTCAAGATCAGTTGGAACACCTATGTCTACTAGACATAAGCTTTCTAAAAATGATGATTCCAAGGAGGTAGATCTCAGACCACATACAAATCAATGATTGGTAGACTTCAGTATGTTGTACCTACTAGGCTCTATATTGCTCTTGCAGTTCATATGCTGGCAAGATTTTTAGCTAATCTTAAAGAAAATCATATGATTGAAATAAAGAGAATAATGAGGCATTTGAAGGGTATTGAAGACTATGGATTATTGTACAATAAAGGTGTCAATTTATATTTGAAATCCTTCAATAATGCAAATTATGCAGGAAGTATTAATGATAGGAAGAGCACCAATGGTGGAGCATTCATTCTTGGTAAGAGACTAGTGTCTTGGACACGTAAGAAGCATAATTACATCTCTTAGACTATAATAGAAACAAAGTATGTTGTAGCAATACTTAATTGTTCCAATATTGTTTGATTCAAGCAATTTTTGGTAGGAAATCAAGGATCTAGTGGTTATCTTCTATGATAACACTAGTGTAATTAATATATGAAGGAATCCTATGATGTATACCAAGACCAAGCATGTTGCAATAAAATATCATTTTTTGAGAGAATTAGTGCAAGACAAAGAGATAAGATTAGAATATGTGAATACTAATGAACAAATTGCAGACATATTCACAAGCCATTACCTAAGGATGCATTTTTGTATCTAAGAGTTAAGTTAGGGGTTATTCCCCTATCTAAAACTCACTAAATGAATTTTAGGGATGCATCAACAAGAGCAAGGGTGATCCCACAATAATGGATTGCACTTTTTGACCAATTTTGACACTAAAATCAATATTTTTGAAACAAACCTTAGATTCGAGTGACTATCTCTCTAAAACTATGAATAATTTTTGAATGAAATAAACTATTGATTTCTAGTACTTTGTTCCTACTTTCTAACCATATTTTTAAATTTTTTTAAAAAAATATTCAAGTCAATTTTTTCTTCTCCTCCAAAAAGTGGTAAATATTAAAATTCAATATTTTTAAAGAGTGACAGTTCGCTTGAAACACATAACATTTTTTCCTAGAAAAGATAATGAGGTAATTCTTTTGGCATTGGATTTGCAACATCAATATCTAGAGGATCCATTTGGTTTGATTCAATTTGGTTGAATATTGTATAGTTTATGAAGTTTTGAAGTGACACCAATCGTAATTCAAACATACATTCATTTTAACACAAATAACTTGAACTAAATTTATCATAAATATTTTTTTTATTGAATAGAAAGTTATCTCGATAACCTATTTCCTAGATATTTTTCAATTTTTTTGACCTAATTTACAAATTTTCTCGAAGTGTTGAAGTCAGTTGATGTTCAATGGGTAATGAACCTATAATGAGTTAAACTCATATTTGAAAGTCTAAATGAATATAATATGTATTACAATTATAGTCATTGCAAAGCTTGCTCCGAGCAACATAAACTAGAAATTTTTATTTTACAATAGGAGACCATGCAGTTTCAATTTTGGGTGTCAAAATAGCCAATTTTTTTTTTTTTTTTTTCAGAAAAGAGGGTCATAAATTTGTAAAATCACATGTTCATGAAAGCACTATGTTCATGTGAACATAGTAAAGGTGTTTGTGCAAACATATATTCACATGAACATGTGGGACTAAGTTTTCCAACAAGCAAAAATTTTATTTGACATATTTGCCCGAACATGTCAAATAATTGATGTTCACGCAAAAATGCAAAAAAATAAAAAACATGCTAAGGTCACCTACAGACAGGTCAATTTTTAAATAATGAGGTCGTATTGTAATGTTTTTATATAGTTATTATGCAAAATTTATCATAGCAAGGGTAAATTTTTTATTTTTATGATTTTTTAATGGGAAACAAGAAAGGAAGGAAAAACAAATATTCAAGGAAGAGATCTAATGAAGCAGAACAAAGAAATCTTTAGAAGATTGTAGCACGTTATCATCGAATTAAAAAAGGTTTATATATATATATATATATATATATATATATATATATATATATATATATATATATATATATATATATATATATATATATATATATATATATATATATATATATATATAAGGTTTATTTAATTTGATATTTATAAACTTATTCCATACAATAAAAAAGGTGAAGGAAATGTTGAAGAAGGATCAACAAAAGTAGAGAAGTGCATATGTGAGAAAGGTCAGGAACACTCCTTACAGAATCTCAAAAAATGAATGTTGAAGAATGTTCTAGATCACTCCCTACAAAGGTTCAAATAATAGAAGTTGGAGAAGGGTCAAAATCTTTCCCTACAGAATCTCAAACAATGAATGTTGGAGAAGGCTCAAGATTACTCCATGTTGAAGTTCCAGTAACAGAAGTTAGAGAAGGGTCAGGACTAGGTGTAGGAACTGGTATGGATGAACTCATGAATATTGCCCAATTTATAAAGAATGGTATTTCTCATAAAAATTGAGATCATTTACTTAAAATGGATGTGGATAAATTGAGAAGACTTGCAACTACTATTCAACCCTTAAATTTGTCTAAGAAAAGGTCAATGAATAAGAAGATAGGAGAAATTATGACCAAATTTGATAACACCAAAAAACTTGAACAAGCTCAGTTACTTTCAGTTTTTCTTACACAATTTATTTTTTAAGAGACATTGGAATTGTTAGGTGTAGACACAACATCAAACAATAGAATATTTTCTAACACGCAAACTGATGTAATTGAAAATGTTAAACAAAGATTGAGAAACATAGGAAAACACTCTCACACTAAAGATAAGTCCATGGCAAGAAAAGTGATGTTGATGTCTATTGTAAATAAGAATATGACCCAAAATGGAAAAATATCTTCAATTTCATCTGAAATGGGTTTTAGTAAGCAAATAATAAGAGAATAAGTTAAGAGAAGATTAATTATGGATGACAGTACTATGGAGGGCAATTGGACAATCATGTGTAGAGCACCTCGTTCTAATAGGATTGAAGAGGTATTAAAAATTTTAGTCATATCATTTTGGATTGATAACACTTTTCCTTCATCAAATAGTAGAGATGTTATTAGGCATAGGATTACATCTAGTCAATATGAACATCATAAAAAATATTTGTTGGACACAACACAACATGAGTTATATGTTTCATTTTGTAGTGAACATCCTAATGTAAAAGTTGGGCAAATGTTGTTTGAAAAATTGAAGCCATACTTTGTGAGATCAAACAAAGTGTTTGAAATAAGTGTTTTTCATCATCATATTGACTTTGATCTCCATTATCAGGTATTTTGAAAGTTTGTAGAAGACACATATGGTTGTCATGCTACTCCTTCTAGTAAGAGAAGTGAGTTTATATCATCTATTCTATGTGACAAAATAGATGATCTAGCTGATCAAATAAATTGCATCAAAGGATTATGTGAAACATGTGGTGAATTGGCTCTATTTCCTTTGAAAATTGAAAATATTGATATAACAAAAAAAATGAATTGTAAAAGTTACAAGTATGTGAAGAATGAAACAAAGTTGGGGAGAGATAGAAAAAGGTTGGAATATGTTGAAGAGGAGTTACCTATTGTAATATTTATGGACAGATTTAAGAATGTGATTCAACCTTATATTCGTCAAGCATGTTTTGCAAAGTGGCAAGCACAATAGTTTCAAACTTTGAGAGATAATTTCGTAGTTGGAATGATTATATCAGTTGTTGATTTTGCAGAGAACTATTCCTTTGTTCATTAGAAAGCAATTCAATGAGATTATTTCTTTTCTAAGCAGGTCACTACTATGGTACATATTTGTTATAGACATGCACAGTTAGATTTAGATGGTGTTCAGAGTACAGTTCAAGCACGAGTAATTAAAAAGGAATATCATTTTTATATATAAGTGATGATAAAGAACATGACATTCACTATATAGAAGATTGCTTCAATATGTTCTTTTCTTATTTGAAGGAAAGAGACATAAATGTTGATAAACATTATGTTTGGTCTGATGGATGTGCCACATAGTTCAAATCCTCTAGACCATTTTATGCATTATGTACATATCATTGTAGTGAGAATATAAAACATATATGGAATTTCTTTGAGAGTGACCATAGAAATGGTGAGCATGATGGTGTTGGAGCTTGCATCAAACGTGTTCTATGAAAGCATCAAAAGAATTATCAGGAAATTCATGTAAATGATGCTTATGATGTTGTTGAATGGTGTAAGGCACATTTTGCATCAGACAAGGTTGGGACATCATCAATAATGAGTTTATAGGTACCATATAGAGTCTTTTGGGAGACAATATGTATGAATGTGTACATCTATTTACATTTTATTCAATTCAGTTATAAAATTTTATTGTTAAGTTTTACCTATCAATTCGTTGAAGTTTAAATTTAATTTGTCCATACTTTTAATTTAATGAACTTTTAGGTGTTAATAGGAAAAACATGCATGGTTGCAAGAGGATACAAAAGACACATTCCTTATATTCAGTCATGAGTATAGATAATTGCAATTGGACATTGAAGACAAGAGAATACTCATGTTTTTGTGACAGTTGCATTAATGGAGACTATGAAGAATGCATCAATGAAACACATGGATATACAAATGCCTGGATTTTTGTACCGCTTGATGTTACCAATACATTTGATAAAGATGATGAAAATTTTGATGATATTCCATTGATTTCTGATGATTATAATCATATCTCTAGATTGGTAAAAGTGGATAAGTATCATAAAAATTGATCTAAACTTGTCAATTAGTTTCAACTTGTTATTTAATTATCAATCTGAACTATCTTATACTTATTGTACACATGTATTTATACTTGTTATGCAGGAGATGTCTTTGTAATGATTGATGAGCCTAAAAATCATGAGGGTGTCAGTTATTATTTACTATGGTGTTATTTAGAGAGGAAAAAGTTATATGATCTTGAATAAAGTGATGGAATGTTGTTCACCATAAGTATTATACATACATGTGTGCACACACATATATGAATAAATATATATATCTAGGTAACTTTATATGTATCAAAACTTAAAATATTTACATTTGTGGTGCAAGTTTTGCTGTGATAGAGGGAACATATTTGAAGCAAGATAAAATAGTCTAGCATGGAATACAATTTGTTGATTATCAACCTAACAACAAGGTTTTCCAATACAACCACCTAGTTTTTTCTACCAAACATTGTCTACATTTGGTCAAATTTAAGCGTGTACATTACAAGTGGAGACTAGACAGTGAAGATCATGAGAAGTTATTACATGTTATAAGTGTACATCATGGTTGAAATGACCTTTGAGATTTATTATATAATAATTTGAATTAATTTAAAGTTGTTAGTTTACTATACAGAGTCATAACTCTTAATTTATTAGTTTATTAATGTGTTTTTAAATGTATACATTAGAGAGAACTTATAAGTTAGTTGGAACTTACACAATCATTAGATAGATATGTATAAAAGATAATTTAATATTTAAGAATTCTTAAATATCAACTTCTTTTCAAACTATTGAATTTCATCTTGAATTAAATGTGTTTTTAATTGTATGATCATACTCTTAGTATCATTAGTTTATTAAAAAACTATATAAATTAATAATATTAATTACCATGGATGAATCTAAAAATAACTTGATCTAAATAGGCTTGATCTATGTAAGTTAGTTGAAACTCAGACAATCATTAGATAGATATGTATCAAAGATAATTTACTATGTTATCTAAATCCTTTTCAAACTACTGAATTTCACCTTGAATTAAATGTGTTTTTAAAATTGTATGATCATACTCTTAGTTATTATTAGTTTATTAAAAAACTATATATTAATTTTAGTTTATTGTAGGGTCATACTCTTAGTTTATTAGTTTATTAATGTGTTTTTAAATATTATATTTTGTAAAAGTTTTTTAAAATAATGTATGGACTTACCTAGTTAGCATACTTTTATCCACATACAACTAATATTTATCTTTAGCCCTACTAATTGATAATTTAACAAATATGTATCCTTCTAACTTCCTACTAGTTGATTTAACAAATTTGATTATTTTATTATTTTATAATGATCACAATAAAATATAAAGTTTAAAATCTATTATCTAATTGATGAAGAATGTTCTACTAAAATAAAAAAAAATACACATAAATGTATGTCTTAAGAATAAACATCTACATCTAATAACTAGATACTAAAATGCATATATATGCAAACTGTAAGTCTTGAATAAACATGTATACATGTAGAAAAATATAAAAAGTCATATACATGTGACCATCCAACTACTGAAGTACTAAATAGTCAAATAAATAGTGAAACATGTATGTATGCCATCGAGGTACTGAAATACATGTGTATGCAAGTCTCTAGAATATATACAAAGTCTCCAATATATAAATGCATCAAAATATATAAAAATCTATTACTACTAGAGGGACCCCTTAAGATGCATACGAATAGAATGACCCTCTGATCAAGTCTCCTATACATCCTATCACTGAGGCGTATCAATCGAACCCTGCAAAAAAATTAAAATTAAAAAATAAAATTGTGTGTGTGTGTGTGTGTGTGTGTGTGTGTGTGTGTGTGTGTTTAGATAGTTGTAATGTGTATATATATATACATACAAACACACAAACACACACACACACACACACACACACACACACACACACACACACACACACACACACACACACACACACACACACACACACACACGTATGTATGTATATATACACATGTGTGTACATTCAAATTAAATACAAGTGCATATATCTAGTTTGAAACATAAATAACTTTATAAACTATTTAAAACTTGTACCTGAGCACTACTAGGTGCCTCAATAAAATCATCTCTCTGATGTACATACCCTGACCCAACACTAGATGTAATCATGTACTCGACAACTTATGCCTACATGATTTATTATAGTTCCTAAATTAAATATCTATCTGAGCTGAATTTTTTAATTTCATATATTTAAATTTAAAAATAAATTATACATACATACATACATACATACATACATACATTCATTCATTCATTCATACATACATACATACATACATACATACATACATACATACATACATACATACATACATATATATATATATATATATATATATATATATATATATATATATATGTACCTGGGTCTCTGGAGGTGGAGGATGATCAACAAACTCCATTATAGAATCTATCGATGCACCTCTACTATCTGAAACATTAGTGCATCCTAATACTCCAACATAATCTCCTAAAACTCTGACACCTGTTGAACCACACAAAGCACCACAATCTCCAACTACTAGTAATGATGAATGAGAACTATGTAATTGGCTAGGTAATGGTGTAGAATTAGTGTCGAGTGGGAATGACATGTCCATGTATGATGAAAATCTCAAATAGTCCTTGTAATTACTCAGCAAAATCATCAAGGCCCTCAGCTATGATCCTAACATCTCCAACTCGTATGCTGAAAGGATTTGTAGAGTGTCATGAGCCTAGTGTAGAATATTGTGAGCTATGATGTGTGCTGACTATCACTGGTGTAGTCTATGCCTATGCAACTATGAGGCTCTGATGGTGTCTAATGGCATCCATCACTATGTGAACTAGCATCCCTCATGTATTAGAAATATAACTGATACACTACAAAAAATCCTCCAAAAAATATAGCACTAAATCCATGTGTGTGTTGTCTTGAAAGAGCACAAACATTGCCTAGTACTGGTAGTCTAGTAGCTCTGTATGCCTCATTAGAGGAGGCACCTAAAGTGCTACTAGATGCCTTTGAAGATGGTCAACCTAAATGAATTTGTTGAGTGTTAATATAATGACCAAGACAATTAGATGTGATACTATTAGCCATAGATGCAATGTGTCCAATACTATCAATTTCTCCCCTCTAGGAAGAAATGACAACTCTATCTACAATAGGTGCTAGTGCTGGAGTCACTGGAGGAAGTCTCTATCTAATGAACTGTCTCACATCTAGAGGTGACAGATGTTGTGCACTGAAATACTGGTCATGATCTACAATCTAACCATGCCGCTATCCACAATAATCTAGAATGCCTAAGTAGTTGACATTGAGCCCCATGCAGAACTCAGCGTACAACTGTTGTACAAAATAAAGAGGTATCTGGTCATTATTAGGATAATGACCATGTGTAGCTCAAAAGTGAGGATAGATCATACTAGCAATAATAGGATCTCTGCATCGTATGACTCAATAGCCTCTCACCCTACCCTATATACCCTCATATGATGAAAAGAGATCTCATTTGATGATATCTTTGGGGGCCACCCTCTTGACATCATCAAAAGATGCATCTCCTAAAATCTCAGCTCTAAGATCCCTAGAAATGGTAGCTAATATGTTAGGGGTAAATGAATGGTGTGCTTAAAATCTAGTAATCAAATCTTGTAAACTCCTATATATGGTAGCACATATGTCTCTACATAGACCATCATCAGAGGACAATATAGACTGTTGTAATCTAGCAACCTCCTACTTTGCAAATGCAAATAATGCATTGATATCAATGCATTAAGGTGGCATAGTAGGAGCTATAGGTGCAAGACCTCCAACAAGAGCCACATTAGGATCCACACCAAGATCTACACCACCTGGAGTTGCACTAGGAGCCACAACATGAGCTCCACCATGATCCACAACAAGGGCCCCACCATGAGCCACAACATGAACCCCACCACAAGAAATATGACAAACTGCACAAGGATCTTCTATAGGAACCACATCAAGTGCTGCAGTAGGAACCGCATTAGGTGCCATAGTAGGAACTGCATCAAGAGCTGCGGTAGGTGCTGCAATAGGAGGACTCACAACAAGAACCTCATCAGTGCCCTCAGGATGATGAGCAAGTTGATCATGTGAAGTAATATTTCTACAATGATGGAGCTAATTTATATAAAATTTGTAAATTGTAAATAATACATTCATATTTAACATGTACACATATCTCTCTAAGTCTAGTACACACAATTTTATATTTAAATTAAAAGATATAAGCACATACATCACATGTCTAGATAATCTATAACATGCATATCAATAAAATTTATATGATCATATGTATTAGAGTTAGACTTAGAGTTAAAGGGGACTTGAGTTTTAAGAACTTTAGGAATTAAATATGAGTACCTAGGTTTGACTTAAAGAGTCCATTTGAGTTAGATTAGGGAACTGATTATGGTTTCATTTAGATTAAAGGGTTTGATTAGGATTTCATTTAGATTAAAAAGGGTTTGGGTTTTTACTTCTGGATTATAGTAGAGTTTGAGTTAGATTAAAGGGTTTCATTTCTAGATCTAAGGGTTTGAGTTTTTAGTTAGGATTGTTTAACATTAGATCTAGTTTGAGAACTTTATAAAAATTAGGATTTGAGTTTTTAGTTAGGATTAGATAAAGGGTTTCATTATGGTTCAAATGGTTTGGATTAAAGGGTTTTCTAAAATTTAAAGATTACACCATGGTTCTAAGGTTTGATAAATAGAGATATCTAAGGGTTTGGTTAGGGTTTGATTTATAGGGAACTTACATGGTTAGATTAGGGTTTGCATAGGATTTCATTCTAGGGTTTGAGTTAGGGTAAGTTGATTTAGATTAGGGTTTAAGTTCTAGATTAAAGGGTTTGGTTGGGGATATGGTTGTACATTAAACTTACTTGGTTCAAGTTAGGATTTGATTTAAAGGGAACTTTCAATTTAGATTAAAGCATTTGAGTTAAAGATTATGGTTTGGTTAGCAATTGATTTAAAAAGAAATTAGGGTTTGAGTTTTCAGTTAGGAAATTAGATCTAAGGGTTTGATTACATGGTTTGATTTCTAGGTTAGGGTTTGAGTTAAAGATTAGGGTACATACATGTGATTAGGGTTTTGTTAGGGTTTGATTTATAGGGTTACATTGTTAGATTCTAGGGTTTGTGTTAGATTAGGGTTTGATTCTAGGATTTCATTAAGATTAGGGTTTGAATTACATTAGGGTTTGAGTTTTCATTTAGGATTAGATTAAAGGGTTTCAATTTTTAGTTATGATTAGATTATGACCTTTGAGTTAAGGTTTGGTTAGTGTTTTATTTCTAGGGTTACCTTCTAGATTAGGGTTTGAGTTAGATTCTAGGGTTTGATTTAAATATATAGGGAACCTTCATTTAAAGATTAAAGGGTTTGAGTTAGATTAGGTTTTGGTTATAGTTTGATTTATAGACTTACGATCTTACATTAGGGTTTTCCGTTAGATTAGGGTTCATGATTAGGGTTTGATTTAGATTAGGGTTTGAGTTAGAGATATAAGGGTTTCAATTAAATTTAGTTAGGATTAGATTAGGGTTATGGTTCCACCTAGGGTTAAAGAGTTTTCAAGTTAGGGTTAGAGTTCGAGTTAGGGTTACAATTATGGTTAGTGTTATTTTTTAGGGTTATAGTTAGTGTTCTAAGGTTATGGAGATCTAGCTCATTCTAATATTTTTAACTTTTCTATGTTAATTTGTTTTTTTTTTTTTTTTCTAATTTTTTTTAATATTTCAAGTTTAATGTTTTTTTTCTAATATTTTGTAATTTTTTTTCAAATATTTTATAAATTTTTTCTAATATAAAATGTTTTTTTCTAATATCTTCTATTGTTATATACTAATTTATTTTCTTTAATGTCAAATACTAATATTTCCTAATGTTATAATACTAATTTATTTTTCTACTATTGTAGACTAACATTTTTTTAATATTTCACTTAGTAATATTTTCCTAATAATTCTACAGTATTACTTTTTAATATTTTTATAATGTTTTTCTAATATTTTCTATTTTTATTTTTATTTTTGATAGGTAAATGACCGAAGCTTTATTATTGTGTGTTAATTATGACTATATTTGAACCCAAGACCTCACCGATGAGAGGCTCACAATTTATGGATGCATTTTAGGCTCTTGCCTAATAATATTTTCTCATTTTCTTTTTAAAAATATTTTCTAATATTTTTTTAATATTTTCTAATATTTTTTCTAATATTTTCTCATAGCTTTCTAATATTTTTCAAAATAATATTTTTAAATATATTTTCTAATGTTTTTCTAATATTTAAAAATGTAAAGTTTTTAAAAATATTTTTCTAATAAAATTAATATTTTTCTTTAAAAAAAATTTCTAATGCTTTTATAATAAAACTAATATTTTTCTAAAAAAATTGTTTCTAATTAAACTAATGCTTTTCTAATAAAATTAATATTTTTCTAAATTTTATTTTTTAATATTCTAACAATTGTTCTTTTAATATTTTATATTACTTTTCTAATTTTTTCTAATTTTCAAGACTAACATTTTTAAAAATATTTTATAATTTTTTTCTAATATTTTCCCATTAGTTTTCTAATATTTTCCAAACAAATATTTTTAAATATATTTTGTAATGTTTTTCTAATATTTGAATGTATTATTTTTTCTAATAAAAACTAATATTTAAATGTAATGTTTTTTCTAATATTTTTTATTCAATGTTTTTTCTAATGTTCTGATTGAACATTTTAAAATATTTTCTAATGTTTTTCTAATATTCTAAACTGATGTTTTTCTAATATTTATCTAATTTAACACTTTTTTTTCTAAATTTGTTTTCTCTAGCTATATTAATATTTTTCTAATATATAACTAACATATACAAAAAATAATAATTATAAACGTTAAATTAATAGAATTTAGTAACATAAATAAATAATAAAAATATTAAATGAACATGAAAATATGCTTTGAAAATATAAAAAACCATTTAAATAATAACATATAAACATACCCAAAATAGTACAATGACAAGAATCTAGAGGAGAATGATGGAAAATGATGCAGGAGGCTAACCAATCAAACACGTTTGCTCCAACATCCAAATCCAAATCATACACTATAAAAATGAATAGTAAAATGGAGAAAATGGCATTTTTGAAAGCGAAAGTCACCATAAAAAATGTTCACATGAATGTATTAATGTGGTATGTTTGTGCGAACATACCTCATATATATGAAATGTGTTCGCATGAACATGTATTATAATTATGTTCATGTGAAAATAACTAGAATGTTCATGCAAACATATGTTAAATCTGATATATGGATTATGCCATTTTTTTCGATTTCCTTCATCCCACAAAAGTGGAACCCATTATTGTGGGCTCACCCATGTGGAAGATAAGTAAGGTTGATGCGAATAATAAAAGGGAAAACTCCATATGAATTTGTACATTAGGTACATTAAAATTCATTGAATATTGTCTTTGGCATAATATTTCAGTGAGGGAGTGTTTTTTGTGTCATATCACATAAATTTTCTAAAGAGAGAGAGTATACATATCATAATTTTCTTTTCCGAAGATGTCAAAGAAGGAGAACTTGCTCTTAGAGCTTGATATTAGAAGAAGATGTTGAAGATAGAATAATCTTCAAGAGTTTTTTGATAGAGGGAGTTCTCATAGATGAGAATCAGAATAAAACTAAGGATATTATCCTTACTTTATTTTTCTCTAAAAACTCTTTGTATTATGACATGTTGTGTTTTCATCAATGCCAAAGAGAGAGATTATTGAAACAAATTGTTCAATTGTATATTTTCTTTGATGTTACACAAAATGTCATATCTTTACCAATTAGTGTATGCTGAGCTCACTCAGGCGATGAAGATAGTTTTCTATGTCTATCAAGGATTCCAGTGTTTTCCAAGTTTAGAAGCCAATATCTACTAAGTTCACTGAGGCATTGAAGAGAAGCTCATAGAAGTTGATTGTTAACCTAGATCACTTGATTAACAAAGGAAATTTGATAGGACTAGTTCTAACCAAGCTCACTCAGTTGCCAAAAGAGGTTTGTAAACATGTAGTTTTAACTGAGCCTACTTGGTTAACATAGGAAAATCATTTCAGTGTTAGTGTCTATTGAGTAAGTTCAGCTAACAAAGGAATTTTTTTTTTTTGTTATATTGAGTTTAATGGATTTGTTTATTGGTTCTAGCCAACCGAAGAGATGAATATGAATTGTTAAAAGTTGTATTCAAGCCTACTTGACAATATCTATGATATAAGAATAAGGTCAAGTTAAGGATTGAATGTGTGTAAGAATGTGTGGAAGATAAGAAGATACTTAAAGGAAGAAAATTGGAATGATAAACAAAATATCCTTGTTGGGTAAGAATGATTAATTTAGTCAGGAAGGATCAAGTATTAAAGCCAAAATTGAGATATGAAATCAGCAATTCAGTTCCATTAGCAATTAAGTCATATCCTTATTACCCTCTAACCATTGTAACAGTGTATCAAATCTCTTCATAGAGTTAGCCTAACAACTATTTTCCAAATCCTCTATCAAGGTAGCATTTCTAGATTAAAGTCTCTAGAGACCTTTAACAAGGCTACTCCTAATAGGGTGATCAAATCTTCTAACAATGTCACACCTAACCTTTAACATGGTTGGCTCCTAACAATGCTCACTTCAGAAGAGTGAAAAATAGTGACTAGTTGCAATTGGTAGTTTTTCCAAATTGGGTTTCTAGGTTAAATCTTTGTGTTACTTGTTTTCATGCTATTTATTTTATTTGTATTTAACTAAGTTAATTAAGATTAATTATAGTTAATATCTTAAGATTTTCATTTTTAGTATCTGTTGAGTTATAGTTAATAGTATAGTGCTTGTTGAGTTACAACATATTTTTAATGTTAACCAAGTGCATGTGTGTTAACTAATTAACATATGTTTCAATAGAGTTTAAATATTTTTTATTGGCATCTAAGGGATCTAGGATTTATTTTAGTGGTAACTAATTCACCCCTCCCCTCTTAGTTACTCCTCTTATGTTTCCAAAAAATCTTTACCAAATTCTTGTTTGGTGTAGGAGTTGCTATCTCAACTCTTATCTCTTCTCTTTGTTATATTCCCTATTCTTCTCTTTTCTCAATGGGTAAAAATGCAAACATGTGTCACCCTTTTGTAAAGGAAAAAGACTAATAAAAGTATAATCATTCACCTACATCGATATAAGACTTATATTATTATTTTGAATTTGAAAATTAAGTAAACTAATGAAATGTGTAAAAATAGGTAAATTTTAGGATTATAAATTTTAATAAGTATTTGGAATAAGAAATGATAAATTTTCCTAATTTTTATAGATAAAATTTTAGCTGCTAAAAATTTTTAAATTAAGGGTGTAGTTACCACCACAAAACTATATGGAAATAAATTTATTTCCCTTTGATCTCAAACTATGTTATAGATAACATATATAACTAGAACAATGAAAAATAAAAATTGTCTTTACACCTATATTTTCTCTTTTATAGTGATTCAAATTTTAACTCACCTGAAATCAATAGTTTTCATCTCCCACCACATTTTTGAAAACAAATATATTCTAGCCAGCAAAAAAATTATACATCTTGGAAGAGAAATATGTCCTCTAGAACATCATATAATTTTTAATTGTTTTTTATGTAATTTAATAGTTTTTTCTTTCTCAAAATCAACATCTTTTCTAGTGTTAGAATACATGCCTGTAGAATTTTTTAATTAGAATATACTATATCTAATTAAATAAGTATAATATCCATATGAGAATATTATTGACATTGAGCTCTATAAAATGGTTTTCATATGTTATTTAAAAAACATCATTAAAAATATTAAGAGTTATTAAAACACCACTTTTATGAAATAGTTGTATTTCTTTAGTAATTGGATACAAAGTACTATAAAACATGCATTTAATGGACATTTCTAATCAGAAAAGTGTGAAACCATATATAAATTAGCTAGAATGAATTTATCTAAATCATATATTTGAACAAAATTGACTTTTAGATAGAAATACTCAAATTTCATCATTCTGATAAGTTAGCCTAAAAGGTGACACAATTTTGTCCTTTTACCCCAACAATTTGTACATCATTCTACACATCATTGTTAGTCTCAAAGAAAAAGTCAATATTCTCTCTAACAAATTTAGGATTATCTTCATCGCCATCAAAAATATAATCTTACATTCTCTCTTTAACTCCTAATTGTTCACCCACCTTCACATTTGCACTTTCGAAAATCATCTTAGTTCTTTAATTAAAATATATATAAGCTCTTGTTTTTCATGAATAACCAAGGAGCATACCTTCATTATTTCTTGGATCAAACTTACCTTGATATCATCATATCTCTTTTATGAAACATTTACTTATAAAAATTGAGAAATACTTTACTACTCAAGAGTTTATAAACAAACCATAATTAATAAGGAGTCTTTTTTGTGCCTTTTCTAATCTACATTTTGTTCATGGTGTATACTATTGTATTGACTTCTTCTCTCCATAATTTCTTAGATACATCATTCTTAAATATCATTTCCCTTGTTGCTTCTAATATAGATATGTTCCTTCTTTCTGCAATTGTATTTTTTTTAGGAGTCTTGGGTGAAGATAATTGTCTCTTAATTCCATTTTCTTCACAAAACATGTTAAACTCTCCACAATTAAACTCTCCACCTCTATTTGATCTCAACCAATTAATCTTTGCACAAGATTCATTCTCAACTCTATCCTTAAATACCTTAAACTTTTCAAATGCCTCAAAATTTTCTTCAAGAAATGATACCCATGTCATTCTATTGAAATAATGAAGAAAACTGTAAAATACCTTTTCCAATAGAATCCTCTTATTCTCATAGGACCGCTTAAGGTAGTATGAACAATCTCTAATTTCTTTGTGGTAGTGAGCTTCTTGCTTGTAAAAAAGACCTTCTTTTGCTTACCCATAATGCATTGTTTACAAACAACAATAGCATGCTTCATGATTCTAGGTAAATCTCTAACTGCAAATGTACTAGTAGCCTTCACAATGCTATCAAAATTTATAGGACAAAAAACTCTATGCAATAGTCAAATTCTATCCACTTTCAAAAATAAAGAAATCATCTCATTAGGTTTTAATTGAAATACATTACCTGTGGACCTTGTACTTATTTCAATCAGCTTACCATTCTTATCTTGGATAATGCAAGTCTTCCTCATGAACTACAACTAATAAAATTTAACAACCAATTCTTTAACACTCAATAAGTTATTCTTTAATCCATCAACAAAAAAAACATCATGAGAATGAGGCTTTCCATCAAGATTAATAGATCCTATCCCTATAATATAACATGTTGTATTTTTTCCAACTCTAACAATTCCTCCATCATGATTTATAAAATTAAGAAAATCCTTCATATCTCTTGTCATATGGTGTGAACATCCATTGTCCATAATCACAATAGATTTCTTTTCAACTATGAAACTAAGACTTTTTCTTCTAATTTAAATTTTATAATTCTCTTATTTCTTTATCTAGAAATCCTAATTCATCATCACTTTCACTCTGAACTCTCTCCTCAAATTCATCATCTTCATTTTCATAAAAAAAATCTAGGTCTTCTAGGCTTGAATATCCTTTTATATTTGTTTCTCTCTTTTACAACACTTAGAAGCATAATGAGAAAATTCATCACAAGTCCAAAATTTGAAAAAAAATATTTACTATCTAGTTCTCTTCTCACAAGCAGAGCTATTCCTTCTTGAACCTTCCAATCTTCTCCAGATCTAGATTTATTACTCCTAGTGTAGTCTCCATTGGTGCTTCAACTTCTTGTAAAAGAAGGACAGACACTCAATGCACTAATTATTGTTTCAAATTTTTGGTCAATTTTCTAGATTTCCTCAAACTTGATTTTAGTGCTTTTAATCTTCCAAGAAAAGTTTCCCTTGTGAACTTCTTAGTGTAGGGTATCAAAATTTTAATCATCTATGCTACTTGTTTATATGGTAGTGCTAAATTTTTCACAATCTTCAATACAACATCATCCTCCTCTTTATATCCCTCACAAGACTTAATAACTAGAAAAATATAAGATATTCTAATAATTTAGCTTTTCATAGATCCATCTTTCATCATTTTAGCATCTTGAAATAATCATATATGATTTTGTAGTCTTATTCTATTAGCATGTGCTAATTTTCTTTAAAAATATTTTCTAAAGTCTTAAAAAATTTATGAGATGTTTCAAAATCTCTTACCTTACCATATTAATTTTCAAGAAGAGTTGATAGTAATTCTTCTCTAGGTCGCATATTGCACATAAATAGATCTCTTTCAACTTCACTATATTCCTCAAGGTTGCTTTCTTCTACAACAGTTTTGTCATTCTTTGTCAAAAGCCAATATACTGAACTGATACATAGAAGATGATTTTTCATCTTCTTGTTCCATTTGTTATAGTTAACTCCAAATTTTGCAACTTTCTTTTTTGAAGTGACCTTTCATTGATCTCCCAAAGTTGTTAACCTTTCTCTTCAATGACCTTATGCTTTGATACCAATTGTTAGAAAGTAAATTCCACCAATATAATTGAGAGGGTAGGGGGTCAATTAGATATCCAAATATTATAAAAATTATAAACCATATTAATCCTTAACCATGCAAGAAATATAATCAACAACCATAACAAGATGCTCATACATAATAACACCAGATATGTTGGCTAGGGAAACCATTGATCAAAGGGAAAACCTTGATGGGGATGGTACCCATAAAAGATGTACTAATTAAAAAAAAATCCTTTGTTAGAGGATTTAATGAAATACATTCATTGGATCCAATGAAATAAATTCACTTTATATTACTCTCTATTAGGAGACTTTTGTTCCCTGTAAGGATATTCCAACTCTACTAGGAGTTGTAGAAGGCAGATGGACCTAGCGTCCAAAAAGCTTTAGGGGAAAAACCATTGAACTCGCTATCCAATTGATCTCTATATTATTTCTTTCATAATAATAGAAATGAACTATACTTTTACTTCCTCTTCTTTTTTCCTACCAACTGGACTTCTCTTCTTCTAATTTCGATACCAGGTCACCAATTTCATATCCAATAATCCCTTGGATCCCTTACTCACATTTACCAAACACTCTTCTCTTATATGTTTAATCACACTTAACATGTCCTAAAAAAAATTCCTAGAGCTGGCCTTGAGTCTTTCCCAATTAATTACAATATGATCGCTTTAAGATAATTAATTATTTTACAATTACATACATGTCAACTCATAGTCTCTACAACTTCTCACACCCATGACGTTAGACCTTGTGAATTAGTTGATATTACCATTATACTATCTATTATCACTATGTAACCTCAGATATAACAATTATATCACTCTTAGGATATAGAATCCTAACATCAGAAACTACTTCTCAAGTACTCTATCTTTATACTGTTCTCCATAAATCTTGTATATCTTCTACATATCTTTGACTTTATATATATGTGTGTGTGTGTGTGTGTGTGTGTGTGTGTGTGTGTGTGTGTGTGTGTGTAGTTAAACACTTAATTAAGAAAATTTGTAGCACATGCCCTTAATAGAGGTTGACCTCATCATCAACACTTTGTTTGTAAGATCTCATTCTCTATTTGCTACTCTACTAGTGTTTAGAGAAACAATGCTTTCTTGACATCAATGACAAAAACAATTATGAATACAACATGTCAATCATAAACAGTCTCTCCAATTATTAGGATACTCCCCCAAAGGAATACCATCAGCATTCATGCTAACATGGACATGATGAGTAAGACCACAAAAATTATTAACACCATGTTCATCATTATATACCACTTTCTTAAGAGCATTAAATGTAGCACTATTTTCAATGTTCTAATTTTCTTGTAATATAGAATCATGAACTTTATTAATATCAATAGAAATCTTGTCATATTATTCATGGGGAAAACCTAAATCCTCATTCTCATAGTGAGATGAGTGAGAAGATTCATGTTCCATGGAAGGATTAGGATCATGATAAAACATAGGCTCACTAATGTTTTTAAGAATAGGAGAAGAAGAATGTGGATCAAAAAAAGATTGAGTCTATGACTTCTAATAGAAATGCTATAGGTAGGAATATAAGTAATAAATCACATACACCAATAAAAGAAAGAAGACCCCTATGATATGAATTCCAAAGTAATTGAATGCAAAGCATATAATTATAGATAAATGAAAGTTTTAAGACCCAATAATAAGTGGTTCAAATGTCAAAAAAATACCACAAAATGCAAAGGATAAGTAAACATTACAAAATAAAGAGTTGACATTGTCAAGTTCACCAATAAATATAGTGTGGGAAATCTAAATCAAGGTCATAAAACCTAAGTTAATCACATCACCTATGTGCACACAATTATTTTTGTATGCTATTGTGATATATGATATAGAAAGGGGTAGACAAGGAATAGAAACTGTTCAATCTTGATTCTAAAGAACTAGGTCTAGAAAGATTAATGATAACTGAGTGAACAAGGAGCACTAATGAAAAGTAGATATAGAAGAATAAAGGAAATATATATTAGACTTAATAAGATAGAAATAAAAATTCCATGCATATATATCCATTGTCAAAACATAATAATTCAAACAAAAGTGACCACAAGACATGAAGATTTGATGTGGTCCACCCAATCCCTAGTCTATGTCCACCAAACAGTAAGTCCAATATTTTTATTATCTAGTGATTACAACCTTATTACAATCTATAATTTATTACAACTCAATACGTCTACAAGAAGCTACTATAACATTAGACATTATGAAATCCCTAACACTAAGCCATTTTATATATTATTTTTTCCACATACAAAATTAGGGCTAGAATAATTACAACATGTTAACCCATAGAAAAACAACTGAGGAATAATAAAGAATATACAAAATTTCCCTAATTAGACACCATAAGTTAATAATCTCTCACTTAGGGATTGATCAAGCTCAATACTAAATATAAATCTCCTATAAGGAAGACTAACCTAGTAGCTATACTACTATTCCATGAGGCTCCCACTAGATCAAACCATAATGGATTGAGTTGTTCCTTTATTCCTTTTTAGTCTCAAAGACTAACTAAAGTTGAAGAGGATTTTAGCTTCTCTCTTGTCACAACCTTTTTAAACATATCTATTGGATTATCATCTATATATATCTTGTCTAGATTTATTTATCCATCATCAAAAACTAACCAAATGAAATTGTACCACAACTATATGTATTTTGTCTTCAAATGCAAAGATAAATTATTGGCAAGATGAATGACACTCTAACTATTTTTATATAGATAATTATCCCTCTATCAATGTCCCAAATCTTTTATGAAGAATTGAAGCCATATCATCTCCTTATTTGCCTCTATAGAAGCAACATACTATTCTTTTGTATTGGATACAGATTCATCTTTTGTACCTAAAAAATCTAACTTCCTCTTGCCTCACCATGAGTAAATACATAACCTACATTAATTTTCATTACACGTGAGTTTAAAGCCCCCAAAATGTAATGAGTAACTAGATGTTCCTCTCAATTATCTTCTAGAATCTATTTCACTACATTTCAATACTCAATCCCTAGATGACTCATATACCAGGTAAGAGTTTTCACTGCATGTCCAACATTTAGCCTAGTACATACCATGACATACATTAAGCTCCCTAGAGCCGAAACATATGGTACCTTTGACAACTTATCCTTCTCTTATTGTGTCTTTGGACACATCTCCTTAGTCAATTTTAATGACCAGGAAAATGTGTGCTAACAATGTTCTCCATAGAGAAATGTTGCAACACCTTCTCAATATAATCAGCCTGGGATATTCTTAATTTTATATTCTTCCTATCTTTTCAAATTTTCATACAAAGAAATTTTTTTGTTCCCCAAAATCCATCATAGAAAATGAATGTGCTAACTATTGTTTTAACCCCTTAATATGGTCCATGCTAGACCAAACTATAAGAATATCATCGAACATATAAACATAAAAATAAATAAAATGGTATGGTTGACATAGAGTATAACCATCCCCATTCATAAAAGAGTTAAATTTAAAACATCGTTGTTGAGGTGCTTTCTTTAAGCCATATAAACTTTTTTTCAATTTGCACTCTAAATTCCCCTTATCTTTGACCTTGACTCCCTATGGTTGCTCTATTTTTTATCTTTTCACCCAAATCACAATGAAAAGATATTTTAACATAAATTTTCTTCAAATACAAATCTTCATTACCCAAAATACTTAAAATAGTACAAGTAGAAGTCATTTTAACAACACGAGAAAATATATCATCAAAATCAATGCCCTTTATCTATGCAACTCCTTTTACAACTAGGTTGGCTTTAAATCTTTGTTTACCTCCATCTTGTTCTTTCAACTTATAAACCCTTTTATTCTACAAAAATCTTTTACCTTGAGGAAGCTTACATAAATCAGTCTAATTTTTTGGCAAGGGGTCCATTTCTTCTATCATTGCATACTCCCACTAAAGCTACTTATTCCCCTACATAGCTTCATCATAACATTAAAGATCACCAATTTTTTTTAATAGAATAGAATACAAAGAGGGGAAATATTTCTAGATGTTAAAACTTAGCCTTTTTTATTGTCTAATATTCACTAGGGTGTATGGTATTTGTCATTAGGTTTATTATAGAGCATGAAGGACTACTGGAACTGCTAGGATTAACCATAGACATAATAACAATTACATGAAAATATATTCAATATCATAAGATAATAAATCAAAGAGAAGAGAAAACAAGACACAAAAGTTTAATGTGGTTCACCCAATCCCTAGGCTACATCCACCAAACAAGAAGTCCAATATTATTATGATCTATTGATTACAACCTAATAATAATCTATAATCCCTTACAACTCAATACCACTATTATAAAAAAAATTAGCATCACACCTTATGAAAATCCCTAACCCTAAGCTCTTTTATACTAGTATTTGTACCAATTTAGGATTATAATTAATTATTACATGTCAGCAAAGAATCCAGATAAAATAGGGCCCAAAAATATTTTTTTCAAGGTGATCATCCAAACCCCAAAGAATTATGAAGTATGTACATTACTTCCCTGATAAGTCACCACCAACTAAGAATCTCACACTTGGGGACTGATTAGGCTCCACACTAAACAAAAATCTCCCACTTGGAGACTGATCTTGTAACAATACCACTACCACATGGGGCTCCCACTGGATCAAACCACTCTACACACTGTTGTTCATTTATTCTATTTAGTCTAGAATACCAACTAAAGTTTAAGAGGAGTTTAGCATGTAACTTGTCACTACCTTTGCAAACATATCTGCTAGATTGTCATCTATATGTATTTTGTCTAGCTTTAACTATCCATCATCCAAAACTAACCAAATGAAGTGGTACCACAACTAAATGCGCTTTGTCTTTAAATGTAGAACTAAATTCTTTCCAAGATGAATGATAGTTTGGCTATCTATAAACAAAAAATCATCCCTATATGGGTGTCTTAATTCTTCCAAGAATATTTGAAGCCATATCATCTCGTTGGCTGCCTGTATAGTGGATAAAGCATTAACTTTTTGTAACCTAGAAACCTAGCTCATAGTTGCCCCACCAATAGTTAATACATAATCTATAGTACTCAATCTGGTATCAATATTCTCTACCAATTTGAGTCAACATATCCCTATAAATTAGTAGTAGAGCCCCCAAAATATCGATACTTACTAGATGTCCCACTCAAATATCTGAGAATCCATTTAACTGCATTCCAATGCTCAATTCTGCGATGACTCATATACTTGCTAACAACTCCCACTACATGTGCAATATCTGACCTTGTACATACCATCATATACATCAAGCTTCCTACAGCTAAAGCATAAGGTACCTTAGACATCTTATCCTTCTATTCTTGTGTCTTTGGACATATCTCCTTAGTCAACTTCAAATGACTGGGTAAAGGTGTGTTGATAACTTTAGTATTCTCCATAGAGAAATGTTGCAACACCTTTTTAATATAATCAACCTGAGATAAGGTCAATTTCCTATTCTTCCTATCTCTGCAAATTATCATATCAATGATTTTTTTTTGCTTCCCTTAATGTGATCCATGTTAGACTCAACTACAAGCATATCATCAACATATAAACATAAAATAATGTAGCTATCATCATCCAACCTCTTAAATTAAATGCAATTAATTTAGTGACCCCTATTATATCCATGCTAATGCATAAAACTATCATATTTCAAATACCATTGCCAAGGTGCTTGCTTCAAGCCATATAAACTTTTCTTTAGTCTGCACAGTAAGTTCTCCTTACCTGTGAACTCAAATTCCTGTAGTTGAGCCATATATATCTCTTCATCCAAATCACCATGAAGTAAGGTTGTTTTAACATCAAGCTACTCCAAATACAAATCTTCATTAGCAAAAATACTTAAAATAGTACAAATTGATTCATTTTAACAACAAGAGAGAATATCTCATCAAAATCAATGCCCTTTTTCTATGCAAATCCTTTTACCACTAACTCGGCTTTAAATATTTTCTTACCACCATCCTCTTCATTCAACCTATAAACCCACTTATTTTGTAAAGCCCATTTACTTACATGCAACTTGCATAAATCCCAAGTCTTATTTTTCAACAAAGTGTCCATTTCATCTTTCATTGTAGACTACCACTGAATCTTAGTATCCACCTACACAACTTCATCATAACAATTAGGTTCACCAACATCTATTAGTAAAATAGATTACAAAGAAGGAGAAAATATTTCTAGAGTTGTACTTAGCCTTGTTGACTATCTAACATTCACTGGGGTGTGTGGTATTAAATATTTCAGTTATTGTACATCATGAGGAATTTCTGGAACATCATCTTTTGGAGTATCATCTAACACTACATAATCATCTTCTTTCTTCTCATGTTGTTGCAAAAAATCTCTATACAACACTTTCTCATTGAATATGACATCCCTACTTACAATTTTATAATTTTTAATATCCCAAAGCTTATAATCAAATTCATTAATGTCATATCCAACAAATATGCATTTCTTTAACTTTGATTCTAGCTTGGTTCTATTTTTAGAATCTATATGAGATTTAAATGATTCACGACTGAAGCTTTTGAGAAAAGAATAACCCACCTTCTTACTAGTCCATGTTTCCTCTAGAATACCATAACCTAAAGGATTAGAGGGACCTTTATTAATCAAATATGTAGCAGTATTAATAGCCCTTTTCCACATGTTTAAGAGAAACCTAGCATGTAAGCTCATGCTCCTTGTACACTCCATTATAGTCCTATTCATGCTTTTAGGAAATCCATTTTTCTATGGAGTCCTTGGAATAGTTTTGTATCTATGAATACAATTAGTGGAGCAATAATCTTCAAATTCATGACTGCATTACTCACCATCATTATCATATCTAATTTATTTTAATTTTTTACCACTCTCATTTTCAACCAAGCATTTCTATTTCTTAAAGGTTTGGAATACATCATATTTCTATCTAAGGAAATAAATCCATACTTTTTTAGTTGCATCATCAATAAATGTAACATAGTAATGAAAGCCACCAAGGGAAGATACCTGAGTTGGTCCCCATACATCTACACGCACAAGCTCTAATTTATCACTTTTATTTTCTTTTTTGGTCCTCACAAAACTCAATCTCTTTTATTTTCCATACACACACCTTTCATAGAAATCCATATTAACACATTTTAGACTTGGTAAAACTTTCTTTGAATGAAGTACTTTCATACATTTCTCACTCATGTACCCAAATCTATTGTGCCACAATGTTGTATTAGAATCTACAACAACTAATTGTTCTCCCTACTCAGTTGTAGCAATTGTTCTTGAACATTCATATTTCTCTAAAACAATAAATTAGAAGGAATAGTATGACCCATACAAAGATATAAGGTGCCTACTTTCACACCTTTTTCTACTACAAGGGAACCTTTTGGATCATTCTAGTTTTTATCATTGAAAGTAACTACACAACCCTCATGAACGAGTTGTCCTAGTGATATTAAATTTATACTTAGCTTTCGAACATGTCTTACCTCATATAATAGCCAATGATTCCTATTCTATAACTTAATATTAACTTTTCACTTTCCAATAATCTGAAAGGGTTCATTATCCCCCAAATAAACAAGCCCAAAATCCTCTCAAACATAATAAATGAGATAACCTCTATGAGGTGTAGCATGAAATGAGGGACTAGAATCTAAAACCCATGAATCATCAACACTTTCTAAAGAAAAAAGCAAATAATCCTCTTTGGATTTGTTACTTACCACATTTGCCTCCTTGTTCCCTTCTGCTTTACCTCCTTCATTGTTCTTTTGAGTCCAACAATTTTTCTTCTTATGCTTGTTGTTTCCCATAGTATCAACAATCTCTTAGTCCTCTAGATTGAGAACTCTACCCCTTTGAGTTTGCTCTTAATTTTGCACGATTTCCAAAATTATTTCCTCTCTTGATCATTCTACCTCTACTTTGTGTGTTCAAAGTAATTCCTAATGTAGATACACCTGTGATTTTCCTATGAGTTTTCTCACTCAAAATAACACTGATCACATCATCATATTTTATAGTATTAGTTTTTAAAACATAATTATTCATAGCCATGACCAAGTTATTCTAACTTTTAGGTAAAGAACATAAAATTAAAAGAGCCGTAATTTCTTCATCAAAATTAATACCCATAGAAGATAACTGACTAGAAAAAGAATTAAACTCATTTAAATTATCTCAAATAGATTGACCTTCTAGTATTTTCATATTAAATAAATGCTTCATGACAAATACCTTATTTGAAGAGGAGGGCCTTTCATACAATTTTGCTAGGGTTTCCATCAACTCTTCTATCGTCTTCACTTTTGTAATGTTAAATGTCACTGATGGTTCTAGGGATAATCAAAATCTTCCAAGTTCATTTCTATCTAATATATCCCAGTCCTCATTTATCATAGTTCCCTAGTTCTCAATTTTTCCTTCCAATGGCTTCCATAAATCCTTCTAATCAAGATAGTCCTTCATTTGCATCTTCCATAACTAAAACTTTTGTCCACTAAACTTGTTAACCCTTAGCTTACCCTTGTCTTCCACTTCTCCCACTCAACCATAAAACTTTCCTATGGAGGATAACTAAAAAACAACCTAGCTCTTATACTGCTTGTTCGGATTAACCATAGATAGAAATAACAATTACATGAAAATATAGCCAATATTAGAAAATAATAAATCAAAGAGAAGAAACCAAAAAAAAAAAAACAAGATTTAATGTTGTTCACCCAATCCCTAGGCTACATCCACCAAACAACAAGTCCAATATTATAACGATTCAGTGATTATGACCTGATTAAAATTTATAATCCCTTATAGCTCAACATTTTTTTAAGAAGTAATTTTTGCATTACACCTTATGAAAATTACCTAACCCTAAGCTCTTTTATACTAGTATTTTTACTATTTTAGGGTTATAACTAATTATTACATGTTGGCCCCAAACTCAAAGAATTATGAAGTATGTACAGTAATTTCCTGATCAATCACCACAAACTAACAAGAACATCATCCTTTTTAGTATCATCTAGCAATACATAATCATTTTATTTCTTCTCATGTCACTACAGTAGATTTTTTTACAACACTTTTTTATTGAATATGGCATCCCTACTTCTTATAATTTTATTATTTTCAAAATTAGAAAGCCCTTAACCAAATTCATTAGTGCCAGATCTAAAAAATGTACATTTACCTTCCTATTTGATTCTATTTTTAGAATCTATACATGCAAATGATTCACACTTGAAGATTTCGAGAAAACATTAACTCACCTTTTTACTAGTCTATGCTTCCTCTAGAATACCATAACCCAAACAGGTAGAGAGACTTCAACTATTGAATTATACAACAATTTTTATATCCTTCATCTATTTTTTTAAGGTTAGCATGACTTGCAACCTTATACTCCTTGCATACTCCATTATTGTCATATTCACATGTTTAGCCACTCCATTTTCTTGTGGGTCCTTGGAACAATTCTTTGCTTATGAATACCATTAGTGAAATAATAATTTTTAAATTCAGTTCTAAAATAACCACAACCATTATTAGATCTAAGTCTTTTTATCCTTTTATTAGAGTCATTTTCAACCAAGCATATCCATTTCTTATGAATCACAAATTTATCATACTTTTGTCTAAGGAAATAAAACCATACTTTTCTAATTACATCATCAATGAATCTAACATAATAATGAGGGCCATTGAGGGAATATACTTGGGCTAGTCTCCATACATCTATATGCACAACCTCTAAATATTAGAGTATTTAAAATAACTAAGAGGGCGGGGGGTCCATTATCCAAGTTCTAGATGTACCAATTAAACAAACTATCACTTAAACAACTTCAAATCTTATCATTCCATAGCCCAGTCTCTAAAATAAACTTATAGTAACATGAACTAGTTGTCCAATGTCCTAAATATAACATACTCACATAATGTAAACTTTAATTAGTAGAACAAAATCAATAACATCCACACAAGTTTCACACTAGGATTTAATGTGGAAACCCAATTTTTGGAAAAAGTTCTTGTAATATGTCACAAAATTTTCACTCTTATGAAGTGAGCTATGTTAGGAACCAACTCTGTTAAAGGTTATTATATGTTGTTTCTTGATCAAGCTCTATGCAATTGATCTATCTTTTCTCACATCTCCAAGGCTTTAGTATTACTTTCTTCTCCACTTACAACATGACTTAAACAATCAATTTATCTTGTCAAAGTCCAACTAATCAAGTGTTAATTTATAGCTTCCTCTTCATAACTCAACCTTTCCTCTAAATACTTTTGTTATTAAAAACTTCTCAAAACTTCTTCATCAATCGAATAGATATGACACTTAGATCAAATAGAAAATTGTCTCACCAATAGATTTGACATCAATGATAACATAACAATTGTTCAAAATGTAATCTCCAACAAAATCCCTCTTTGGAATTGGTGGCAACACTTGTAGTTACCATGCAACCCAAAACTTTTACTATCTCAAGAAACTCCCTCTTAGATTTCCATTAATATCCCTAGTTTTGTATTGATTCCCTTATTTGGAACTTTGATATGCAACACATAAGTTCTTTCTACCATATCACATCTATCAACACTTGTAGAAATCCTTATGAGCTCCTTCTAAGTAATCTCTCCCTCTTTCATATTGTAATAACTTTCACTATCTCCCTCTTTCATTTTGATTTTCTCCTTCTAGATAATATTTCCCTCTTCTGGATAACCTCTATCTCAATCTTATGGTAATTTGATAATCTCTCCCTCTTTGACATTAATGACAAAGATATTTTAACCCATGCATCTTTTCATGTAGATACCTTCATGCTAGTTCTAAATTCTTCATTTGTCATCTTTGTATGACCGATACATCATTATATTATTCTTTCTCATTACTACCTTGGGCCATTCCAAAAGTAGAACCACTTGCATCAATTTATAACATAGTTTTATTAGCACATTTTATGCAAAGCACCACTTTTTCTTTAGTAGATATATCGAGTGGAATCACCCCAAGTTTACCTCTAAGATATTTTTTGTGATGTGGAGCCTAATTAGACTCAAAGATTTATTCAACAAAGTTTCCATCCAAATTATTTCTATGGGAGTTTGGGGGTAGTGCCCCTATGGGTTCCTTGGGTAACACCCCAAGTGCACTCCCTATCATAGTACAGGGTGGGGTTTGCAAGGGTTTTCAGAGGTAGCACCCCCAAAGATAAAAATGATCTTATATTATATGAGGCATTGGCTACTATTTTCCTATTATTCTAGCCCTAATTTTGTAAGTGGCAAAAATCTTGTATAAAAATGCTTAGGGTAAGGGATTTTTGAAATGCATTATAAAAAAATTGGTTCCTGTAGCGAAATTAAGTTGTAACGGATTAAGGATTGTAATCAAGTTGTAATCACTAGATAATAGTAATATTGGACTTTTTTTTGGTGGATGTAGCCTAGGGATTGAGTGAACCATGTTAAATTTTGGTGTCTTGTGTTCTCTTATGTATGATCTATTATTTTTGAATATTGGTTATATTTGCACGTAACTGTTATTTCTGTCTAAGGTTAATCCTAACAAGTGGTATCGTAGCCAAATAGTCATCAAATTTTTTTAGTGATCCTCTATAGGAAAGTCTCACAATTGAGTGGGAATGATGGTAGAAAAGGGTAAGCTAAAGGTTGACAATTTTAATGAGTAGAACTTTCAGTTATGAAAGATGCAAATGGAGAACTATCCATATCAGAAGAATTTATGGAAGCTATTGGTAGAAAAACTAAAAACTAAGAAACTATGAAAAATTATGACTAGAATCTTTTAGATAGAAAGGAAATTGGAAGAATTTGATTATGCTTGGCCCCATTAGTGGAATTTAATATTACAAAAGAAAAGAAGATAGAAGAGTTGATGGAAACCGTAGCAAAATTATATGAAAAACCCTTTGCTTCAAACAAGGTATTTATCATGAAGAATTTATTTAATATAAAAATGGTAGAAGGAAGATCTCTTGCATATCATTTAAATGATTTTAATACTATTACTAGTCAGTTATCTTCTATGGGTATTAATTTTGATGAATAAATTAGGGCTATCTTGATTTTGTCTTCCTTGCCTGAAAGCTAGAATGGCTTGGTAATAAATGTGAGAATTTTTCTTTGGATCTAATAACCTAAAATATGATGATGTGATCGGTGTTATTTTGAGTGAGGAAAATCGTAGGAGAACCTTAGGTGGATCTACATTAGGAAGTGCTTTGAACACACAAATTAGAGGCAGAACAATTGAGAAAGGAAATAATTCTAGAAATCATAGAAAATCAAGAGGAAAATCAAAGAGGAAGATGTTTCAATCTAGAGGATCGAGAGATTACTGGTGCTGTGCTAAAATAGGGCATAAGAAGAAAGGTTATTGGACTCGAAAGAACAATGGAGATAAACTAGAAGGGAAAAAGAAGGAAAATGTGGTAAGTAACAAATCCGAAGAGGATGCTTTGATTTTGTCTTTAGAAAGTATTGATGATTCATGGTTTTTAGATTCTAGTGCTTCATTTCATGTTATACCTCATAGATGTTATTTTATTGATTATGTCCAAGGGGATTTTGGGCTTGTTTATTTGAGGCATAATGAACCTTGTCAAATGGTTGGAAAGGGAAAAGTTAAGATTAAGTTGCATAATAGGAATCATTGGCTACTATATGAGGTAAGACATGTTCCAAGGTTGAGTAGGAATTTAATTACAATAGGACAAATTGGTGATGAGGGTTGTGTAGTTACTTTTAATGATAAAAATTGGAAGGTTTAAAAAGGTTCCCTTGTAGTAGCAAAAGTTTTGAAATTAGGCACCTTATATCTTTGTAAAGGTCATATTGTTCTATCTACTTTGATTGTTTTAGAGAAAAATGAATGTTTAGGAGTAGTTGTTGCAGTTGAGAAGGGAGAACAAATAGCTACTATAGATTTTGATACAGTGCTATGGTACAACAGACTTGAGCACCTAAGTAAGAAAGTTATGAAAGTAATTCATTAAAGAAAGTTTTACCAAGTTTGAAATGTGTTAATATGGATTTTTATGAAAGTTTTGTGTATAAAAAACAAAAGAGAGTGGGTTTTGTGAAGACAGAGGAGGACTATAAAAGTGAGAAATTATAACTTATGCATATAGTTGTATTGGGACCAACTTAGGTATCTTCCCTTGGTCACTCACATTATTATGTTACATTTATTGATGATGCAACCACAAATCTAATGTATTTGAATTTTTTAAGAAATGGAAATGCTTGGTTGAATATGAGATTGGCAAGAGATTAAAATGTCTTAGATATGATAATGGTGGTGAGTATTGCAGTAATGAATTTGAAAATTATTACTCCACTAATGGTATTTGTAGATAGAAAACTATTCCAAGGACTCCATAGGAAAATGGAGTGGCTAAATGCAATAACATGACTATAATGGAGTGTGCATGAAGCATGAGGTTGCATGCCAAGTTTTACTTAAGCATGTTGGTGGAGGGTTTCAATGCTACTATACATTTGATTAATAGAGTTCCCTCTACTCCTTTGGGTTGTGGTATTGTAAAGGAAGCATGGACTGGTAAGGTGAGTTATTTTTTTCTCAACACCTTTGGTTGTGAAGTGTTTGCTCATATAGATTCTAAAAAATAGAACCAAGCTAGAAGCTAAGTCAAAGAAGTGTATTTATTGGATATGGCATTAATGAATTTTGTTATAAAATTTGGGATTTTGCAAATCATAAAATTTTAAGAAGCAGGGATGTCATATTCAATGAGAAAGTGTTATACAAAGATCTATTGCAGCAACATGAGAAGAAAGAAGATGATTATGTAGTGTTGGATGATACTCCAAAAGTTAATGTTCCAACAATTCTTTCTGATGTGCAATAAATGCAACAATAAATAGCACACACCCTAGTGAATGTTAGACAATCAACAATGATAAGTAGACCTCTAAAAAGATTTTCCCCTTTTGTGTACTCTATTTTACTAACAAATGTTGGTGAACTTTAATGTTATGATGAAGTTGTGCAGGTGGATACTAATATTCAATGGGACTCTGCAATGAAAGAGAAAATGGACTATTTGGTAAAAATTAAGACTTGTGATTTATGCAAGTTTCCTGTAGGTAAAAAAGCTTTATAAAATAAATGGGATTACAGGTTGAAAGAAGAGGATGGAGGTAAGAAAATATTTAAAGCCAGGTTAGTGGTATAAGGATTTGCATAGAAAAAAGGTGTTGATTTTGAAGAAATATACTCTCATGTCATTAAAATGACTTCAATTCAAATTGTTTTAAATATTGTGGCTATTGAAGATTTTCATTTGGAGCAACTTGATGTTAAAACAACCTTCCTTCATGGTTATTTGGATGAAGAGATATATACAGCCCAAACACAGGTATTTGAGGTCAAAGGTAAGAAGAACTTAGTGTGCAGATTGAAGAAAAGTTTATATGGCTTGAAGCAAGCACTTGGGCAATGGTATCTAAAATTTGACAAATTTATGCATCAACATGGATATAGTAGATCTCATTTAGATCATTGTGTTTATTTTAAGAGGTTAGATAATGATAGCTACATTATTTTATATTTATATGTGGATGATATTCTTGTAATTGGGTCTAACATGGATCACATTAAGGGGCTAAAATGCTAGTTAGCACATGAATTTTTTATGAAAGATTTTTGGGCATCAAAAAAAATCCTTGGTATGAAGATTTATAGAGACAGTGAGAATGATAAGTTGACTTTATCTTAGGTTGATTATATTGAGAAGGTGTTGCAAGATTTCTCTATGGAGAATGCTAAAACTGTCAACACACCTTTACTTGGTCATTTGAAGTTGACTAAGGAGATGTGTCCCAAGACACAAGAAGACAAGGATAAGATGTCTAAGTTACCTTATGCTTAAAGTGTATGAATCTTGATTTATTTTCTATGGTATGTACTAGGCTAGATATTGCACATGCAGTAGGAGTCGTTAGCAAGTATATGGGTCATCTAGGAATTAAGCATTGGAGTATAGTCAAATGGATTCTTAGATATTTGAGAGGAGCATCTAGTAAGTGTTTACACATTGGGGGCTCTACTACTAATTTATAGGGCTATGTTGACTTAGATTTGGTAGGAGATATTAATACCAGGTGGAGTACTATAGGTTATGTATTTACTATTGGTGGGGTAGTAGTGAGATCGATTTCTTGATTATAGAAGGTTAATTCTTTATCCACTATAGAGGCAACCAAGGAAATGATATGGCTTCATTTTTTCCTCAAAGAATTGGGACACCCTCAAAAGGATAATTATTTATTTATAGATAGAGTGTCATTTATCTTGCAAAGAATTCAACTCTTCATTCAAAGACCAAACACATAGTTGTGGAACCATTTCATTTGATCAGTTTTGGATGATGGATGGTTAAAGCTAAATAAGATACATACAAATGATAAGCCAATAGATATGTTTACAAAGGTTGTGACAAGGGAGAAGTTGCATTCCTCTTCATCTTTGGTTGATCTTCTCGACTAAATAGGATAAGAGACCAACATATTCTAGGGTGGTTTGATATTCTAGTGGGAGCTATAGGTTTAGTAGTGATATGATTAGTCTCCAAGTGGAAGGTTATTATTATGGAGTCTAGTCAATCTCCAAGTGGGAGATTATTGTGATGTGGAGCCTAATAAGACTTAGAGGTTTATTTGGTATAGTTTCCCTCTAGGTTATTTCTATGGGGGTTTGGGGGCAGTGCCCCAAGTGTGCTTCCTATCACAGTACAGGGTGGGGCCTAGGGGCAATGCCCCCATGGGTGTTTTGTGGTGTAGCACCTGCAAAGACAAAAATGACCTTCTATTGTAAAAGGTATCGGCTAATATTTTTCTATTATTCTAGCCCTAATTTTGTAAGTGGCAAAAATATTCTATAAAAAGGCTTAGAGTTAAAGATTTTCATAATGTGTGATGTGAAAATTGGTTCTTCTAGCAGAATTGAGCTATAAGGGATTACAAATTGTAATCAAGTTGTAATTACTAGATAATAATACTCTTGGACTTGTTTTTGGTGGACATAGTCCATGGATTGGGTGAACCACATTAAATCTTGGTGTCTTGTGTTCTCTTATGTGTGATCTATTATTTTCTGATATTGGTTATATTTTCATGTAACTATTATTTCTATTTGAGTTTAATTCTAACAATATTTATGATGATCTTTAGGTAGAGCTTTAGTGAATATGTCATCTATTTTCTCTTTAGCATTTGTGCATACTCCAATTTCGCTTCTTTGTCTTGAACTAGTTCTCTTGAGTAATGATACTCAATAACAATATGCTTGGTCATTGTGTAAATTATAGGATTCTTTGATATGTTAATAACACTAGTGTTATGACAATAGATAACCATTGGATTTGAAATATCTTCTTTCAAACCTTTCAAAAATTTCTTTATCTATATGATATTTACAAAATTCATAATTTCTACCACACACTTAGCTTCAACTATTGACTTGGAAATGTAATTTTGCTTGTTGCTTGTCCATAAAACCAGTCTCTTTCGTAGAAAGAATGCACCTACAATTGTTCCTTTTCTATCATCAACATTTTCTCCCTAATTAAAATTAGTAAGTTATTTTATTCCAAACTCATCATTCTTCTTGTAATACAATCCATAGTCTTCTATTCCTTTCAGATATCTCAATATCTTTTTTGACTATTATCATGTGATTTTCCTTATGACTTGTAAAAATCTTGTAAATATCCCAACTACTAATGCAATATTAGGTCTTCAATGAACAACAAATTGAAATTTCCCAATCATTGATATGAATAATGTCTAATTTACATTAGTTGAATCATCATTCTTAGACAATTTGTGTCTAGTGACCATAGGTGTACTAACTAGTCTTGAATCTTCCATTTCAAAAAAATTAGTATCTCCTTGATATATTTGGATAGATACCTTGCTTCATTTGATATACATGTTAGCAAAAAAAGAATTTGATTTCACCAAAAAATGACATTTCAAATTCCTTCTTCATTTCATTAGCAAATAATTTGCATAATCCTTCCTTTCCCCCAAGTATGATATCATCAACAAAAAATTTACATAGCAATACCTCATTGTTGTTTCCAGTCTCCAAGTACAGATTGATATTGTCATTTATTCTTACAAATCCAATCTTTACCATATAGTTATTCATTCTTTCATACCATGCTCTAGGACCTTGTTTTAGCCCATATAAAGCCTTGTGCAACTTGGAGACCATATTCTTCTTGCTAGGATCCATAAATTCTTTAGGCTACTCTATGTATACTTGTTGTTCGCATATCTCATTTAGGAATGTAGGTTTAAAATCCATATGATATACCTTAAATCCTTTATAAGTAGAATATACAAGTAGTGTGTTTTAACTCCTTCTAGTCTTTCTATAGGGACAATTATCTCCCCATAATCAACACCTTCTTCCTGTGCATATCCTTTGCATACCAATCTATACTTTTTCCTTGTGATCTCACCATTTTCATTTAGCTTGTTCCTAAATACCCATTTTGTTCCAATAATTTTTTTTGTCTTTTGGTCTAGGTAATAGTGTCCATGATTTTTTCTTTCGAATGTGCTCAATTTATTCATTCATTTCTTGTATCCAGTTCTCATTCTCGAAAGTATCTTTCATAGATTTGGACTCAAAATCATAAAGTAAGCATGTATCACTTCTTAGTATTTTCCTTTTCATAACACCAAATTCTTTTTCTCCAATGATTTTCTTAGGTAAATGATGTCTTTTCACATATTTTTATAGGGAATACTCTTTACTTCTCTATTGTTCAATGGGTTCATCTTGAAATATAATTTCAAGCTCAATATCTCTATCTTGTTAAGGTTTTGGTTCATGTTATGTGTGCTTGACATTGTCTTCTTAATGTTCGGTTTCCTCTTTCTATGACTAAGCATCATTTCCCTATTTCTTAGCACCCACAGTCTATTGCTTGCCAACTAGCTATTGCAACTCGGCATTTTTAGTCGATTGCAATTTGGTAGCTTTGTTATCTTGTTAAGATGTGGTACTTGGAGAACTATCATTCACATATATAAATAAACTATAGTCTTTAGGCTCTATCTTGCATTCAACTTCATTCCTTTCTTTATACTCATCAACTTTCACATTTACATCTTCCACAACTTTGCTAATGTTAAAGTTCAAATACTTATAAACTTTTATCTTAGTGTAATATCCTAGGAGTATGCCTTCATCACTTTTAGCATCAAAATTTCCATTTCTATTATCTTTAAGTTTGCAACATTTTCTTCCATTTTTTTTGAAAATACATAATATTAGGTGGATACCCATACCACAATCCAAAAGGTGTAACATTGTACCTTTATTGACTTGCACACTGTTCAAGGTATAAATAATTGTATAAACAGTGTTTCTTTCAATTCAATGCACAAACAAATTTTATGTTTTTTATACCTTTATAACCACAAAACATAATGAAAAAAGGCCTTGATACATATGATTGGTATTTTTTTCTCACATTTTCTATCTAAAAAAGTGAGACTTAAAGTATATTCAATAATAGCCTAAATAAACATGTTGAATGTGAGTGAATTTCTCTTTCCAAAATATCATCCTACTTTAAAGAATTAATTACTCTAATAAAAAACTTTAATCCCATGTTCCTCTTTAACTTTAACACTATTATATACAATGATGATATTCTCTATAATTTTAGAAAATATCAAGCTTGTCAAAAAGTAATCTACAATAATATTTTGATTAAAAGGTACAAAACAATTTTTTATCAAGAACCGACAACCCAAAAAATCAAATCTAAGGATAAAGAATTTAAGTCCCAAAATAGAATAATTTCTAATGTAACTAGCACACCCATTACCAAAACTATAAAAAATAGTCTACAACCTAGCAACTAGAACCAACAATAGAACCAAAATATAAAAAGAAAAAAGAACAAAAAGACCAAGCATACCAGAGCACCACAGGTCAAGCCAACTCATTGACTTGAAAATTCAACTCCATTTTGAGCTCTTTAGTTTTGTTGACACTAGCCTTGGTCTCAACTATGTCCTAAACAAGCGTGGTCATCTACTTTGTTCTTGTACTTAATTTCATTCATTTCCCTAGACCATTCACATTCCCCACAACATTGAAAATCCTAAAACAACATTAACCCCACATCTTATTCCACCTTTCCATCTAGCCTATTCACACATTCCACAAATGTCTCCATTATCCTTTGGAAGTTTTTAATGATAATTTTGATAGAATAGTCCATTTTTTTAATTATATCCTTCAAATCCTATATTGCTTTATCTTTCTTAAAAATAATCCCTACCTTTTCCATCTTACCCCCCTCAAACACACTACTTTGGACGTCTTCTAGTTTGGCTTGGAGAGTTTTTATTTTAGATTAAGGGACTTATGGAGTTGAAAATTAGTTTCCTCATTTGAAAAGTCTACAGAGAAATGGATTTTTCCATTTTCACAACCCAAAAAGGTCGGCAATCTATGATAAAGTTAATATCAAGCAAAAATTGTTAATTTTATCCAAAAATATATCAAGGTTATTTGGAAAGAAACACAAAATATTCACTAGATATTTATCTAAAAGTTCATTAACTGATAGTTTAAGGTTCTCACAAATGGCTAGGTAAACAAGTTTTCTCTTTTTGAGTTTCTCTACATACTATTTATCTTCCGTTTATATTATCTCTTGCCACAAAAAATATTTTCCCTATACTATATGTATATTGAATGAACTATTGAAGAAGCATAAAAGTACACAAATTATGTCCATATATTTAAGGACCTCTAAAACATTATGTCTTCTTAGAATATTTGGCTATGAAGGTGACCCCTCAAGATCTAGAGGAAATGTAAGTAATAGTAAAAATAGATAAATTATATGACAATAATAATTTTTACTCTCACAAAAAGTGCAAAACCATAATCTAATTACAATATATTGAAATTAATATTAGATAGGAACCTCTTGGTTGTATAGCCAAGGAAAATATGCATGATTGGATAAGACAATTGGATGTCTCTAAGTCTCACTACATGATAATCAAGATATAATGTACCACTCACCCAAGATGCAAACTCATGTCTACTTAAGGTTGAAAACCTCTTGACACATAATAGAATATATACAACAGTAGTGGAGAAGGATTAAACTATATAACAAAAAAAGTGTAACTTTAATTGCACTTTAAGATTAGGCTTAGTGAATTCCATAGGATGTATGACATCATCCAGTATTAGGAATACTTTTCCCCTTATTTTACTTATTTATTGACATTTATATTTGTAGAAACCAACAATTAACAAGTTTGAATACAAGAAAACTTAGAAGTATTAATATTCACCACAATGTTTAAATGGAAAATATGAGTATATTAATAAGTAGAGAGGAGGGAACTAACATCGACCAAGTGAGGAGGAGATGTCAAAACAATGTGAAACAACTACAAGGCTCTAAAAATGAACTAGATACCTTGCTTAGAATAAGTCGAATAGGTAATAGCTAACTATGCTTAACAAAGCCATGTGCAAGATCAAAAGCACTAAAACACACCCTTAAGCATAGCCCAGATGAACATGATAGATACTTTTCTTGTCAAAAAGGCATGTAAGGTACTCACCTACAATGTAAATCACTTAGACACAAGGGGATATAAAGAAAAACTAGTCAAAATAAAACCTACCTCCAAAAAATATAAGATGAAATGACATGTACAAGAAAACAAGAAGAGTAATAGATGGAGGACATGTGATAAACCCCATATGCTATTAAGAACTTATTCTATCACAAATTATAATGTATTCCCCTCATAGGAAAAAAAGTTGAGAAGATCATATGACCATCCAAGAAAATATGAAATGAAGAACTCCATGTAGTTTTTGTACATGCTTGACACTAAATGCTAAAGATGATCCAAGAATGTTGAAAAATATTCAACATTGGGAATAAATATCATAAATGTGTACAATATTATTAGAATACTTTTTGAATAACTTGGGGGGTGAATCAGTTATTCGAGTTCTAGATGTATAAATAAAACTTTTCACAATTTAGTGAACCCATAAAATATTCATACCCATGCATGCATCCATTAGGTAATTACTAAAACTTGTGTGTTACTATCAAATCAACTTGAAGACATGTAAAGCATGAAACATAACACATTCATCAGCACACTTGACACAAGGATTTACATGGAAACCCAATTTGAGAAAAACCACTAGTAACATGCTACTCCTTTTCACTCTTTTGAAGTGATGTCCTATGAAAGACCAACCATGTTAAAGGGTACAATACACACTAGTAAATGTGACTCTGTTAAGGGATTTCAATCACCCTATTAGAAGTGAGCCTTGTTAGAGGACTTTAGGCCATTCACTTGCAATATCACTTGGCTAAAGGATTTTCAAATGACTATTAGTTCAACCTTAATCTAAAGGATTTACCCTAGACTGATACAATTGTTAAAGAGTCACAATAGAGTTTTGATCTAATACAACTTAGAACTTCTCTTATAGATTAAAGATATCTATTAAGTCCTCACTTCTTCTTGAACTTCATGCTTTATAGCTATGATAACTTGTTCACTCTTCAAGCATTCATCTCCTTAAGGCTTCTTGCTTAACATTCCATTGCAAACTCTTCTCCTATGTTACTTAGTGAAGCAAAACCCTTAATTCCTTCTCCTGCCTAGGTTCTTGCACACGACAACAACTTTTTCTTCATGACTAGACATTCCTATAAATAGGAAATTAGGATATTTTCTCCCTCATTTTCCATCGTCCAAATTAGGGTTTTGGATGGATTAGGTAGGATAAAATGTATCTACCCCATATCTTGTCTTTTCTAGAAACTTCTCCTAGAATCCATTTGAATTCAACTAAAAATGGTTTATATCAAATTTTGCGCCACCAGATCATCAATCTTATCTTCCTCCTAGATCAAAATTTCAAGAAAACAAGCTTGTCAACTTAGATTTGGTGAATCATTGACCTTTAGCATAATGCAATAGCTCAAGACTATCAATCTTCTGATACTTGACACATAATAAATTACTTAGGATCAACTATAAAATCACTCAACATCAACTAAAGTTTACTGATGCTCAGCATCAACTATTTTGCTTGGCATCCCCTAGAATTTTCTTTCACTCAGCTCCAATTGACTTTCTGCTATGCTTCCACTGACTTTAAATAGCACCTACTATCCACTCGGTCACGCTTGGCAGACAAAATTTGTTTAACTTGTTCTTCTAAACTTTCTAACTGTGTCCAACATTTTGTAATCTTAAGTAGATCATCAATACATTATGTCATCACTATCTTAACTAATCCCTGTACTTCATTACATAATCATAACTCAACTTTTCCTCTAGGTGTTATTGTTACTTCTTATTGATCAAATCTTCTTCATCAATCGACTAAGTGATAGTACTTGAATCTTATAAGCAATTGTCTTACTAGCAGATAGTAGGTTTGACAACACTATGATTGAAAGACATAGTCTTCTTCAACAATATCCCTCTTAACAATCTCTCTAAAAAATGATCTTTTCAATCAAATTTCAACAATTATTTACCATTGTAGATAGGAACATAGAGGAAGTAAGGTGAATGTCCTTGAATGTTGTATATTACCTAAAGATTGAATTGATACCATTGATGGAACTTCAAATTATTAGCAAATATATCAAAGCTAGTAATCATGTGTGATAGATCACATGTACCATTAAATATCGTGGAATAGGGACCATGGATGTATGGTCATGTCTAGACCAATGTAAATTAGATACTTCCACTGATGAAGATTGTCAATTTTGCTATCACAACTCACAAATATCTATACAATCTATCATGGTAGGAGATAATGTGGGAAATGCAAGAGAGTTTTGCAAAGGTGGAGATGGTAATGCAACTATATGAAAGGCGGTACCAAATGGAAGATGAATATCTTCAATTTTGTCATCCAAAGCTACAAGAGAAGACTCTACACATAAAGATACTATATGTAATAGATATGCATCCCAATGTAGTGAATTTAGCATCACAATAAAGAATACTTGATGCAAAGAATATGGGTAACTTGTTAATAGATAGAGAGCGGAACTAACTTCCACAAAGTGAGGAAGAGGTGTCAAAAATAACATGACACATCTCCAAGACTTTGTGAATCAACTAGATACATGACCTAGAACATGTGATTACATTGAATAAAACCATGTACAAAATAAAAACACTAACAAATTTTAAATAATTGTATGTTTTTTGAAAATATTTCATTATTAAAAAACTTTTATCAAATAAAAAAGGGAATTTTTTTTGTTTTATTTTCTTTTTATTTTTCAACTTTCCATTTAAATAATTTTAATTGCCACACTTAAACTATAACAAACACAAATCACTATCTGAGGTCTATTCATTAAAATTATAAAATTAAGAATAATTTTAAAATTATATTCTTTTATCATAATATCTATAAACTAGTAGCACCATTCTAAAATAGAAAAATAATATGCACTTGAAAAAAGATTTCTCTAAATCAGCCACTAAATATTGCCAAAATGAGATCCTACACAAAGATCATAAACCACCTTGTTAGTGCTTAGAGCACAAACTTCAATCACTAATAATAATGAAATTCTCATAAAAGGGATTTTGAGATATTTTTTTTGAAATAATGGGTAATTAATTTGCATGCATTTACTTTGTATGGCTATAGATTTGGGTTTTGATGTTTGATTTGGACAAAACCCAAATAGTTCTTAGTTTTATTTTGTAAGGAAGCAAAGACATGTAGAATCTCTTCCTACACTAATCATTGAGAGGACAATTATGAAAATTCAACTAGGTATTGCAGAGATTTGAAGAAATGCATAATGATATAATCAAAATAACAATGAATGCATAACACAATGATTACCATTGGAAAACCCTTTTGGAAGAAAAACTCCACCCTTCAAAACTTACACAATTTATTCTCAAATCAAGAAGATTACAATACACTTGCAATGCAAGTTCTTATAAGAGTGCATCGCCACAACTTGAACTCAAACTCATACTCAGAGATACTCATTCTAGCACCTAGCCTTGTGAATAGAACTCGATGATTCAAACACCTCCCCAAGTCCTCCTTTTATAATGATTTACAACTTGGAAACCATACATGGTCTTACAAAACCATGGGCAAAACAACCATGCCACATGTTACCATTTGTAACTCCAAGAATACCATTTTTATCCATAATTTTGTCCCCTAGTTTTGACCCCCATAAAATTCATATAATGAGTTGTTTATACTCTGAAAATAGCCCTCCTATATTGTACTAGGGATAAGACACATTTATAACAACTCATACACCTTTTTCCAACTCATAAACATGTGGAAAACTACCACAAACAAATTCTAGAAATTTTTGAAAAAAGCTTGCAAGGTTGAGACACAATTTTCAACATTCTTCCACTTGTCGAACACCTTGCAAGAGTTAGGGGAACCAAAGTGTCATGGACTTAATTGCTAGGGGCCAACAGGCCCATAGAGTCCAAATATCATTTGAACTTGTCTATGCTCACGAGCTTAGTTAATGCATTAGCAACATTCACCAAAGTCTCCACCTTTTCTAGCTTCACCTTGCCATCCTCAACCATATCTCTCACAAAATGATATTGTACATCAATGTGCTTGGTCTTGCCATGAAATTTTGGGTTCTTCACTAGGATGATTGCTCTTTGACTATCACAATAAATTGTCATTACAACTTTTTTGAACTCTACATTTGAACACAGTCTCTTAAGCTAGATAGCTTCCTTGCAAGCATGAGTAGTTGCCATATACTCTACCTCTATAGGGGCAAAGCAACCACAACTTTCTTCTTATTCATCCAACTAATTATACCACCAAATAATGTAAAGACATATGCAATGGTGGATATTCTTCTATCAACATTGCTAGCCTAGTCTAAATCCACATAACCTTGAATATCCAAGGAATGCTCATTTCATGTTCCATGGAAACATATAGAGTACTCTGAGGTACCTTATAAGCATCTAAAAAATCTTTTTACTACATCTGAATGTGCTCTTCTTGGATTAGAAATGTAATGGGAAAGTATTCCTACTGCTTGGATAATGTTTGATCTTGTACGAACCATAGCATACATAAAACTTCCAATAACACTTTGATATGGTACTTGACTCATCTCTTCCATCTCCAATGGGGATGTAGGACACTGTGAACTAGAAAGCTTTGTTCCCATGGTAATAGGAACACTTAATGGTCTAGAATCATGCATATTGAATCTTTTCAGAATATTACCAACATACTTACTCTAGCCTAGCCAAAGCTTTATGTTTTATCTATCTCCTATAATCTCCATTCGTAGAATGTACCTTGCTACACAAAGATCTTTTATTTCAAAATTTTTTGAGAGCTGGTATTTTAATTTTGCAATCAAATATTTTCCTTTTCCAATAAACATGTCATCAACATATAAAGCAATAACCAAAAATTATCATCATCAAACTTGTAATATATACAATGATTAGATTTGGATTGCATGAATCCCAAACTCAATACAAATGTATCAAACTTCTAGTACCATATCCTAATACTTTGTTTAATATCAAATTTCTTTAATTTACAGACCAAATGACTTTTATCTTTCACCACAAAGTGCTCTGGCTGTATCATATAATTTCGTCCTCTAGATCTCCATAAAGGAAAGTTGTCTTCACATCCATCTGCTCAACTTCTAGATCAAAAGCTACTACAATAGAAAGTAAAAATTGAATGGATGTCATTTTTTCTATAGGAGAAAAAATTTCACCATAATTAATTCCTGCAACCTAGGAGAAACCTTCTACAATTAGTCATGCTTTATACTTCTCAATGCTTCTATCTGAACCCATCTTCCTTTTGAACACCCATTTACAACTAGCGAGCTTCCATCCTTCAAGCAATGGTACAAGGTCCCATGTGTCATTCCTCTTAAGAGCTTCCATCTCTTCTTCCATGGCTATTTTTCAAGACTCTGAATCATTCATACCAAGAGCCTATTCTATAGATTTTGGTTCATCAATATTAGCATTGAAAGAATATGTACACCTCCAATCATTACGAGAATATCCATACATTTGTGGTGATTTTCTCTATCTACTAGACCTTCGAACATGATCTAGTTTAGGTTCATGTTCAAGTTCATGATCACGTTCTCCCTCTTCCTCTAATGATTTAGAACTCGTAGAGATCTCTTCAACATCTTGCCTTTCCAAGGGCCTCAATTCATCTTTCTTAGGTGTAGAAGGAAGTTGATTCACATCTTTCTTTTCTACCATCTACACTAGTTATACTATAACATAAGAAGGCTTAGTTTCTTTAAAAGTAACACTTCTAGAATAAAATACCATTTCTACAATAAGATCCAAAGCTTGTATCCTTTGACACCATAACTATATCTGATGAAGACACATTTGATAACTTTTTTGTTCAATATTTTTCACTTCTCCTTTGGCACATGAGCATATGCCTCACAACCAAAAAATCTCAAATTTCTAAGCAAAGGCTTGTGGCCTGACTATGCTTCCATTAGTGTCTTATCAACAAGAGTTGATGTAGGAGACTAGTTTATCAAGTAGCAGGTAATGGCTATAGCTTTAGCCCAAAAATTTTGTTCCAATCTAGCTCTACTCAGCATACTCCTAGCCTTCTCCATCAAGGTCCTATTCATTCTTTCTACAACTCCATTCCAATGTAGAGAATAAGGAGTTGTATTCTCTCTTTCAATACAAAAATCTTTTCATAGTGTGTCGAAATCATTGGAGCAAAATTCATTGCCATTATCAGTTCTCAAACACTTTATCTTCTTTCTAGTCTTGAACTCAATCATTACTTTAAATTCTTTGAAACAACTAAAAGCTTCCTCTTTACTCATAAGAAAATAAACCCATGTTCTTCTACTAAAATAATCAATGAAACAAACATAATAAACTGATCTATTGATAGAAGGAACATCAATTGGACCAAATAGATTGGAAAGGATTAGATCCAAATTACATGAGGATTTATGAGAACATGAGTAAAATAGAACATTGTTTTTTTTATCATAGATACAATGTTCACAAAAATCAAACTCAAGATTGTAGTCATTTAACCCATCAACAAATTTTTTTAGTTTTTCAAGGTTCATAGACCCTTCTCACCTATGTGGCTGAGTCTCCGGAGCCATAACATAGTCTTCTCTATAGGAAACTTTGATTCAGTAGATAGAGCACTCTTGGGTACCCAAAAACCACGATCGTTTTTTGAAAGAGAAACCCTCTCCTTCTCCAACAAAGTAGTCCTCTTCACAATCTTATCAGAAGTACTAAATATGCACTCAACTATGCATGCATCAAGCTGGTACAATGTACCCAATTTGCTTCCTCTTTCTATTACCATAACACCTCTCACCATTTCCACACCTGCTTCAAAAAACTATACATACACACTTGCATCTATTATTTTTCTAACAAATAAAAAATTTCTTTCTAATTGTAGGATATGCAAGACACCATTAAATCTTCTAATTCTACCATCAATTTTTTTTACATGAATACTTCCATGACCAACAATATCAAGAACTGAGTTATCACCCAAATACACCTTACCAACATCAAAATTTTCATACTTACTAAACCAATTTCTATTACCAGTCAAGTGAAAAGATGCATCTGAGTCTATCAACCATCCATTGTCACCTACATGAGTGGCCAAGGCTATGATGAAAACATCTCCATCTTCCTTCTTAGACCCAGAATTAGAATCTTGCTTCTTCTTCTTTTTCTTCTTCTCCTCTTTGTAGTCCTTTCGCAAGTGTCCAAGTTTGCCAAAATTCTACTAGATCACCTTAGACTTACCAGGAGATCTTGATCTCGCCTAATTTTTGGACTTAGAATAGCCATGTTTCTTTTTGTTCTTGCCTGTTTCTTTTGGTCTTCCTCAAACACTCAAAATATTTTTGGCATTCAAAAAGACCTTACTTCTCATCTCCTTAGAAATTAGGGAACCAACAATGTCCTACATCCATCAACACCCCAACTAAGATCAACTGATTCACCAACATATTAAATCTTTCAAGATGCTCATAAATCTCTCTACCTTCTTCCATTCTCAAGGAATACAATTTCTTACTCAAGAAATTTTTGTTCACAAGTGATTTTACTTGATAGATCTCACTTGGATTCTTCCAAAGCTTCTTCATAGTAGGTTCTTCATAGACATTAATCAACATTGAGTCTCCAAGACACAATTTGATCAGACCTTTAGCTTTTCTATCTATCACATCATACTATATGGCTAAAGTCAAATCTATGGGCCTCAACTTATTCTAATAAATCACATCTGATAGATCTTGATCAATCAATAGATCTTCTATCTTTAGCTTCCACATCTCAAAGTTTGTGGTAGAAAAATTCTCTACATCAACCCTCCCTGATATACTTTCCATCTTTACAAGCCTACAACATAGAAATAAAAACTTTTGCACAAGCTCCCACTCAAACCTTGATTAGCTCAAAAAAACTTGTACCCAACAAATAGAACCAAAACTAGTTAGGTTTTGATACCACTTTTAAAGAAGAAAAGGTGTGTGGAATCGTGTCCTACACTAATCTTTGAGAGGATGATTATGTAAATTCAACAAATATTACAAAGATCTCAAGAAATGCATAGTGATATAATCAAAACAACAATGAACACAAAACACAATGATTATCATGGGGAAACACTTCCCAAAGAAAAACCCCACCCTCTGAAACCTATACAATGTATTCTCAAATTGAGAAGATTAAAATACACTTGCAATGCAAGTTATTACAAGAGTGCATCACCACAATTTGAACTCAAACTCAGACTGAAAGAGACTCCTTCTAGCACCTAGTCTTGCAAGTAGAATTTGATGGTTCAAACACCTCCCTAAGTGCTCCTTTTATAGTGATTTACAACTTGGAAATCATTTGTAGCCTTACAAAACCATGGGCCAAAACCATGGACAAAACAACCATGCTACATGTTACCCACTTATCATTTATAACTTGAAGAATAACATTTTCGTGCAAAAAAATTTCCTCTAGTTTAGACCCCCATAAAAGTCATATAATGAATTATTTATACTCTAAAAATAGCCCTCCTATATTTTACTAGGGACAAGATACATTGTTAACAACTCATACACCTTTTTTAAACTCATAAACATGTGAAAAACTACCACAAAAAAATTCTATAATTTTTTAGAAAATGCTTGCAAGGTTGAAACATAATTCTCAACATTTTTGGCCTCTTTAATGTGATGCCAAACATTAATATCAATATAAAGCCCCATTTTTCCTTGCAATAGAAAGCCACAGAAAAGAAACCCCAAAATTCATGAAAATATACACTCAAATATCTCAAATAACAAACCAACGACACTCATTGGTCTCTAATACCATATCCATTTTTTATATTAAGGAAACCTCTCAAGAAATAGATGCAATAGAAAGCACAATAACAAAAGATAAATAATATAAGAAAAATAATGTGTATATCACTATGAAAGTAGTACCTTAATTAGATTATGACAAACTCTAATGAGTTTTATTTAGGAGATCCCAATGCTATATATCAAAGGCAAGTACACAAATGTGAATGAGACAATTATGGGTTTTATTATTTCATTACATCATAATTAACATACAATGTATCACCTAAAAATAATGGAAACACATGACCATTATAAGTGAATTATAACTCGAATATTTAATAATGTGCAATAAAGATGCAAAATGATAAAGAGAAAAAACTAGAAAAGGTAGAACACCCATCTAAGCAGAAATGTCCATCCATTACAAGTCAATACAGCATTGATAAGAAATATATAGTAAAAATAATCCAAGTATTCTTATGCAATTCACTAAGTAAGTTCTAGTAATGAGTAACTAGTACCTAGGTGTGAATTAACCAAGATAAAATAATCTAATTATACCAACACTTGTCTATCAAAAAATTGAAGGGGTGTTGGTAGATTATATTAGATAATTTATTTCATTTTTAATTTACTTTTATTACTAATTCTAGTTTTACTACATAGAATAAAATCTTTGGTACACTTTTGATGCATATGGTGTCTAAATTTGATTGAAGTTGTTGGCTTCTTAAAAAATTTCAAAATTCTAGATTGAACCTAATTCTTTGAATAATATAAATTATCTTAAAGGGCCCCAAGAACATAGTTTGACCATTGAAACAATAATACTTGAATGTTTAAATCTTCTAATATCCTTCTAAATTTAAAGGATAGCCATATTTATTATTAGGGGAATTCAATTATTGATGGCTTCACAAATATTGGTGTTACTCATCCTAGTGAGAAATGATGTAGGCACATAACATACTCCCACATGAGTTTAGATTGTTAATTCCAAATGATGATGAGAACTAATAATTTGGAGGTATTTTAAAAAATGATGGACATGGACTCCAATATGATTTGAAGTGGAATTATGAAAAAAAGATTAATTATTGAGATATTTTACTACAAAAATGAATTTGTTAGCTATAATTATTACCTTAATAGTTCATCTTTTAGGTGGATTGGACCCTTTGTTTTCTATAGGACACTATGGGCAGAGATAGTAGTCATATGTATGAATATTTTTAGAGTTAAATATCTATGAGATGTCTTAATTTGTATGCTCACAAACTACATGTGATATATAGTTAAGCTACAATGGTATTTATAGTTATCCTACAATGGTATTTATATAAGGGTTGAAGGAATGAGTTTATGAAGGGTATGAGAGTGATTCTATTCATCCTTAATTGGTGGAGATGGCTAATGTGGTAACAATGTATGTAAATCTAGACAATTATTTTTGTAGCTTTTAAAACTACTACTTTATCTTTTTAAATATTTTGGACACAAAAAGTAGAGTTCTCTTCCATTATAAAAATTATCTCTATTATCTAGTAGCCTTAAAATGTAAGTTGTAAACTGTAAACCATCCAAAAATGTAAAATCCTAAACCCTACCATATGATCAATTTCCTCGTAACCAATTATTTTTTAAGGTCTTATTCTATTAATTATAGATTTTTCTATGGAAGTTTGGTCCAATAGAATCCATAAATAGCTAGGGTTAAATGATATGTAATCAATTTTTGAAAGATCATTCCTCATGCCCTTGATATGTTACCTTATGGTATAAAGGTGGGTTTGTAGCTTGAAGAGAAGTTACGAAAAAAAATATAAGGTAAGGTCCACCTTATGTTTATTGGTTCTCATGATTAGGACTTTAACTGTTTGCTCTTTCATTGAATGTTTTTGAGATTCTTTTAACTTCAATATATATATTAAAGGCAAATGCAAAGGTAAGGCTCTATTAGTTTCTCACTCTTTTCATGTGAAAAAACTTCAAACAAGCCACTGCTCTTGTTGAATAGTATTTTTTGTGACAAAAAATTAATGATTGTTATTTAGATTTTCTATTTTGAAACCCCTCTACAAAAGGACACTTTATTGAAAAAAAAAGTGTTATCTATGCTTAAAAAGGTGATTATGAAATTGAAAGCAAATGAAATTCTAAATAAACATCCCTATATCTAATCAATCCAATCAAGTTCTTATAAAAAATGGTGATAATCCTAATAAAAATTATATAAACGATATTGTTTCATAACATAATTCATCCATAAGAAATGTAAAATTGTATATTAATCCTTATAAAAATATAAATTAGTCTCAACAGAACTTCCCCTTCAATGCAATGTAAAAATAAAATTAGAGTCGACTATTTGAAGCTAACGCTAAGACATAGGGATATGATACAAGATACTGTCTGAACAAATTGCGAACCCATTAACCCGTTTTACAAAATCACTTGTATTCAAACATAATTTACACATGCCACAACAAAAACTCCAATGCAATACACGTAGAAATAAACGAGTGCTAACATCATGGCTTCGGTCATAGCTTTTTATTCTCCCCCACACTAGTTGTAGTATGCTCATAGAAAATGCCATTAGTCCCCTTACACTAGAATTTTCCAAAGATGACATAAATTTTTCATATGGACACAAGAAAATCATATAAGGTTGGTTAACAGTGTTCATCCAACGAGGCAGAACTTGACTAGTTGTTTTCTTTTACCATACATAGAGAAGGCGTGGAAGTTTAGAAAATTTCCGAATAGCGAAATGTGACAGATTTGCTCCAAGAGAAGGTTAGACAGTTTTTCGATACAAGGACGAAAAAAATGTACTAGAATTTCCTCGATATAGGTTTTCAGTTTCTTATTGTAATTCTACTGTCGGTATTCAACAATTGTTATTATACATCTTCCATATATAGGATAGTAGAAAAATTAATATCATAAGAGTTAACTACTGATGCATGAACAAAAACTTTTGAAAGTGGGCAAGTAAATTTAGACGCGTTTTCCAGTTTGTACCCGTGCATTTAGAATGGCCGATCAATATATAAAATCTATATATAATCAATGAATCCGTCTGTCTGTCAGAAATCGATTTCATGTCCATTCCTTAGGTTTTAGATTGAAACATTTTATAATTCATTTCTTCCAGATGGAAAGTAGAGAGGAAGAGATGTATAAGAAACAACCAAGAAAATGTCGACCTAAAAGCATGCTCACTCTTTATTTCCAGCCAAATGATACTCGCAAGTTTTTACTGGTGAAGAGGGTATTCCGAACATGTCGGATTGTCAGAATTCTTCAGGTGCAGGACAAATGCCGGTTTAGGGTTTGTTAAAATATTGACCCAAGTCTTATTTCCTCTCTAAGGAAAACTTAAAAGAAGTTCTTACCTCTTAATTGTTTGAAATAATAATTTCTACTTAGAATTAATTGTATTATTCAGGAGTATGTAGATATTTTATCTTATCTGTTAATACTAGATTTATCTAGAATATTGTACACTTAAAAAGGTACTATGTATTCATTTGAAATCATGGTGAATAAAATACAATCAATCTATATTGTGCCGCAACACATGGTGTTCAGTGTTTTCATTTTCTTGTGCCTCTACCTATCCATCAAATTGGTATCAGAGCAAGTTAAAAAGGGGAGTTTAAAGGATTGTGCATAAGAAGGATTGCAGCAGAGAAAGGGGATAGAAAGTCATAAAAACCATTTCATTGTGAGATCCATAAGTTTCTTGTTCCCCTATTTAGAGTTTGGTGTAACTATGTATTTTTTTATGAGTTTTTATTAGGCATGGCTTCATGGAGTTTTCACCCTTCAATTCCAATACTTTGTGAAAAAAATTATGATGATTGGGCTTTTAGAATGAAGCTTATATTTGATTCCTGTGAGCTATAATATATAATCTTAAATGGTTATGCTAAACCTATAGATGAGTCTAATTTAAATGCAAATCAAAAGAAAAAGCTTGATAAAAATAGACAGAAGAATATAAAAGCTTTACAAATTATTGGACAAACACTGGATGACTCGGTTCTTTGAAAAATTAAGCCAGCTAGTATAGCCTAGCAAGCTTGGGACATTCTTGAGACTGCATATCAAAGTAGAAGGAAGGAAAGATTGTTAAATTGCAAGCACTTAGAAGAGAATTTGAGAATTTACAAATGAAGGATTCTGATTCTATAGTGCAATTTTTAAATCGTGTGATGAATGTGGTTAATCAAGTAAGAATGAATGGCAATGAGCTTATTGATCGAAAAGTTGCAGAGAAGATTTTAGGAAGTTTGCCTCCTAAATTTGATAATATTGTGTTTGCAATTAAAGAATCTAAGGATTTAACAACATTATCTATAGATGAGGTGTATGGATCCTTGTATAATCATGAAGACATGTTGAACAATTGTAATGATAATTCATTGGAGAATGCATTCAAAATGCAAATGACATTTGGTAGAGGCTGAAGAAGAGGAAATTCTAGAATTAGAAGAAGAGGAAGAGGTAGATATAATTTTCAAAAGAAAGAAGGAAAGAGTCTAGATCCAGGAGGAAGGAGAAATCAATACTTCAACTCAAGGGGTATAATAATAGCTAGACATCATAGAAGTATGATAAAAAAAATGTTCAATGTTATTACTGCAAGAAGTTTGGACATTTTTCAAATGAGCTAGAAAGACACAAGCTGATATGAGTAAGAAAAATGTAAATTTTTCTAAGAGTAGTTCTAAACCATTGTCTATTACTTGCAATGTAGCCCAAGAGAGTTCAAATGATTTTTTGTTTTTAGATAGTGGTTGCAGCAATCATATGACAGGAAACAAAGAATTCTTTGAAATCTTGGATAGATTGATTAAATCAAAAGTAAAGTTGGGAAACAATGAGATAGTGGAAGTAAGAGGAAAAGGTGCAATCAATGTCATAACCAAGCATGGTAAGAAATCTATTTCTGATTTATACTTTATACCTAATTTGAAGCATAATCTTAGAAGTGTGGGCCAACTTAGTAAAAAAGCTTATAGAGTTAGTTTTGAGAAAAATGTGTGCACTATATTTGATATGCCTCCAAGTAATTTGGTGATTGCAAGGGTAGAAATGAAAAATACTATAATACTTCTAGTTCTAATGAAGAGAAATATGATTGATGAAATTGCAACACGTTTCAAGGCAACAAGTCAAGATCAAACAAGGATATGGCACTTGAGATATGGTCATCTAAATCTCAAAGGATTATTTTTATTGCAAATAAAGGAAATGGTAAGAAGCTCACCCGCAATTGAAGCATCACTAAGTCCATGTGAAAGTTGTATTTTGGCCAAACATTATAGAGAGAGATTTCCAAAAGGGATGTCATATAGAGCAAGGGTACCTTTATAAATTTGGCATTGAGATATATATGGTCTAATGAAAATTCCATCATTAGGGAGGGGGGCATTTCTTTCTTAACATTTATTGATGACTTTAGTAGAAAAATATGGGTTTATTTTCTTAAATAAAAATCTGAATTTTTTGGCAAATTTAAATAATTCAAGAATTTTGTTGAGAAACAAACTAGTTTACCTATAAAGGTATTGAGATTTTATAGAGGAAGAGTGTATAAGTCAAGTGTGTATTTAGATTATTGTAGGGATCACAGAATCAAAAAGAAATTTACTACTAGTTACACACCACTACAAAAAGGTGTTATAGAGAGAAATAATAGGACAATAATAGAGATGGCAAGGAGCATGTTGAAAGGTAAGAATATTCCTAATGAATATTGGGCTGAAGCAATTTCTTGTGCTATTTATATCTTAAATAGGAGACAACAAAGATTGTGAAGGGTGTGATTCCACAACAAGCATAGAGTGGTAAGATTCATAGTATTTCTCATCTTAAAGTATTTGGTTGTATAGCATATGAACACACTCCTAAAGAAACTAGAAGTAAATTAGATGATAAGAGTGAAAATTCTATTTTTGTTTGATATGATGAGAAATCTAAGCCATATAGGTTGTTTAATCTATCACCAAAAAAGTCATTGCGAATAGGGATGTTGTATTTAAAGAGCGTGAATCTTGGGATGGAAACATACATACATATATATATATAATTTATAGTTGTTGTAACAATACCATATGATGAGAAGGATAAAAAAGATCATGAAGATCAAGATGATCAACCAAGTGACCAAGAAGGAACTACACCATGAAGTCCATAAGGAGATCACTTAGAAAATGAAGTTAAACATGGAGAATCCTCAAATTCACAAGTAAGTTATGATTCAAATCCTATACTTTCACAATTGAGATCAAGGATTAGAAACAAGAAAACTAGAAGCTTGAATGAGATCTATAATTAAGGAAGTAAAATAGATTTGCAATCAAATTTTTTCTTAATTCGCTTAAGATCCTATATATTCTAAAGATGTAATTAAGGAAGCTCATTGGGTTAATGAAATGAATGATGAAATGGACCCTATCGACAGAACTAACACATGCAGATAAGTTGATTTGACTAAGAACAAAGATTCCATAGGTATAAAATGGGTTTATAAGACTAAGTTTAATGCTAATGGAGATGTAGACAAATATAAGTCAAGATTAGCTGCTAAGGGATTTTGAGAAGAATATGAGTTTGACTATAATGATAAATTTGCACCTATAGCAAGACTTGATACTATCATAATAGTATTATATATTGCAACTTGAAACAAATGGATGGTTCACCTAATGGATGTCAAATCAACAGTTTTGAATAAATATTTGGAAGAAGAAGTCTACATGCAAAACCCATCATGATGTGCAATAATAGGACATTATGATAGTTTATAAGTCGAAGAAGGCACTCTATAGATTGAAGCAAGCTCCAAGAGCCTGGTATAGTAGAATGGATTCATACATGATGAAGAATGGATTCAAGAGAAGCACCAATGAACCTACATTATATACCAAGATCAATAAGCAAGGTCATATTTTGATTGTTTGTTTATATGTTGATGATTTGATCTTTACAAGCAATCTATCTATTGACATACTTAAATCAACAATGGAAAAGGAATTTTACATGATAGATCTAGGATTGATGAAATATTTCTTTGGCATTAAAGTTATTCAAAATGATAAAGGAATTTTCATTTGTCATAGTAATATGCAAAAGATGTTTTGAAAAGATTTAAATTGATAAATTGAAATCCAGTTTCCACATGTGCTAGTAGGCACCAAACTAAATAGAGAAGATACGAAGAAAGGTTTTGACTCAACTATATTCAGAAGATTGGTTGCTAGTTTGATGTATCTCACAAAAACTAGACTAGATATTATGTATGGAGTAAGTTTAATCTCTAGATTCATGGACTCAACTAATAACTCATATTGGTAGGCAAGAAAAAGAATATTGAGATATATTGTAGGAACTATGAATTATGGTGTATTGTATTCTACATTAGATGATTTTCAATTACTTAGATAAACATATAGTGATTTTGTAGGGAATATTGAGGATAGAGGAAGAACATTAGATATACATTTCATGTTGGGACAGGTGTTGTAGGCTGGGCATCAAAGAAGCAACCTGTAGCAACTCTTTCATAAGTTGAATTAGAGTATGTAGTGGGAACAATACCTACATGTCAAGTAGTATGGATGTGAAACATTTTGAAAGACTTAATGGAAACTCAAGATGGGCCTACTACAATCTATTGTGATAACAAGTCTTCTATTTTCCTTTCAAAGTACCATGTATTCCACAAGAGAACAAAGCACATTGACACAAGGTATAACTTCATTATATAGCTCATTAGTAATAGAGAAATTAATATATAGCATTATAGATCAAAGAAACAACTTGCAGATATCTTTAGCAAGGCCTTGGTACATGAACAATTTGAGATTTTGAGGGAAGCACTGGGAATTGCAAATATTAATGATGTAGATAGTAGAAATTAGGGGGAGTACTAGAAATAATAATTTCTACTTAGAATTAATTTTTCATCATTATATGTTTCTAGATTATTAGGTTTTGTTATTTTGGTTGTGTTAGTTGTAGTATTTTCCAGAAGTATGTAGATATTTTGTCTTGTTGGGCAATACTAGATTTTTCTAGAATATTGTACACTTGCCTATAAAAAGGCACTATGTATTCATTTGAAATCATAGTGAATAGAATAAAATCAATTTATATTGTGCCATGGCACATTGTGTTCAGTTTTTTCATTTTCTTGTGCCTCTACCAATCCATCATAAAGCATTACTAGATTTTATTTGTTCTACAAAACATAAATAAGATGTCATTCACTTCTAATAATCATACCCATCTTATAATATAATATTTAGATTAGATTTAATCTAATTTGACTAATTCTCACATTTATCAAATAAAAATTAAATTTAGTTTGTTTTGAAAAAACAAATTTAATGAATATGTGAATATTTAGTAATCACTCTCGAAAAACATATGAACCATGATTGAATCTTTGGGTATTTTTAATTGTATGTATACTTTATTATAAAAGGATATTCTAGTAGAGGAAAGAGTAGTTATTGATGCTGTAGAAAGCTTTGTATATGAAGTGAGTGTGAGAGTGGTTGATCCAATCTATGTCTGCACTGGTACCATTTGTCTACTGTAAAAAAAAAATTAAAAAAATTGCAATCACAATTGGTAGCAACACAAGTAGATCTCATGAATGAATAGACAAATTTTGTGTCTCTTGTGAGTGCATTATATGTTTATGGATGGCTTAAACATCACAGGCCAAGACTTCTCTACATTATAGTTTTATAGAGTGAATTGGAACTACTTGGATGGGAAGACGTGGCCTTCCCTTGTTAGTCAATGTGTTTATTTATGTTCCAAATAAGCATACTTATATGTTTTAGAATGAAGAAATTAATTGTATGTAAGATAAGTTTGGTCTTCTTTGTTCATTGACATAGTTTCCACATGTATCTAACTAGTAGTGTCCAACTAACAACTACTCACTATCCAACATAAATATTTTAGCTCGCTCTATGGTATATTAAAGATAGTATTTGTTATTTATTTTTTTATAAATATAAAGAACTAGACCTAAGATCAACAAAACTTATATTTGGATTTCTCAACTTGGTATCAAAGCCGAAAAATAACATCAGAGTTATTTTGATTGATGTGCTTTGCTATATCTATTAAGTGTGCAAGAGTGTTGTAGCTCTCAATAGTTTTGAGGGATTGATTTGTTGTGCTTTACAGATGGATCTGTTGTAAAAAGGAAAAAACAAAGCACTGAGTAAGTTGTTAACCAGAGATTAGTAGTTTGTGGAGAATCTTTGTGCAAGTGGGGGTGTTAGAGAGTGTATACACACTTCTTGTGAGAGGAGAACATGAGAGTTTTTTTAGATGTATGTTTTTGGTTTGGCTTAAAACTGTTTTAGTTGGTAGTGAGAGACATGATATATTTTCAACAAAAGTGGTCATGTTCAAGATGATTTCTAGATGGTTTGTGCTCTTAGTTGAAGAACATACTATGGTGTTGAGGTGGTAGAATGTATTTATGTCATTGAGTTACTTGAAAAGAATGATTGATTGATTTCATCCAAGAGGTTGATATTTTAATCATATCAAAGTGTTGATAGTATTTGGGTGTCTATTGAAAAGAGATCAATCCCAAACAATGTGCAATTGCAAAGTCAAAAAAGCTTGTGTTGTTAATGGGCCATATATTTTGGATTAACCTTTTAGTGTGTGTCACCTTTGTTAAAAGGAAAATCCAATGAAGGTATAGTAGTTGAGCTATTGTAATGGGTGCATTATTGGTTGTGCCCAACTCCCCAAAGGATCTTTCTTAATATTTTGATGAACCATGTATTTGAACAAGATTCTTAGAGATCTAACAAGTATAACAGCTAAGTACCCATGCATCTCATTTGATGGATTTCTTTCTATATGGTCTCAATCAATTTTTATGCAAGTATAGATGGTAAAGGTTGAGAGTGATGATAGTTTCTTCATTTTGATGATTTGTGGTCATTAGAACCAGTGAATGCTTGATTTGTGGTAGTCCAAAACCACTTCAGTGAAAAGTGTATTGTGATCTTGAAACCATTCATGAGTGAGGTTTGTATTGAGCCAAAATCAATTATGTGATGTTTATGGAGTTTGTAGAGATCTCATAACCATGTTAAAATTGCATTGGTTAGGGGTAAACCATAAAAAACCCAAAATGATTTGATGTAGAGAAATAATATGAATTATGGTATTTGAGAAGTGATTGTAAATAGGTACCTAATGAGGCTTTAGGCGAAGATATGTAATTATTACATTATGAGAGGTTCCTAAATTAATTCAATTATTAATTTATTAGGGGGTGTCAGAATGAGTAAAATAATTCTCTATAAGGTAGCATTCATCAGCACTCTCTAATAGACAAACCACTCAACAACCCATTATAAAAGTTTTAGCTAACTTCATGGTATAGTGAAGATAACATTTATTACGTATTTTCTTATAGATATAATGAACTAAGCTTATGATCAATAATATGATCTTCTTATATATAATTTTAAATTGCAAATAAGTTAGAAGAGTTAAGAGGAGTGTTGAAGGTTACATAATAAAAATAGTAGTTACTATTATTATGATTTTGTCATTGCAATTATTTATAAAAAAATTTCTCTCATATATATATATATAGATAGATAGATAGATAGATAGATAGATAGATAGATGGATAGATAGATAGATAGACTAACACAAATAAAGGAAAATGGTACAAATTTCTTTTAAATTCTTTTATTTTTGTGTGTTTAATTGATAGTTTTTTTTTTTTAAAGATATTTTTTCTTACTATTTTTTATTTCTATCTATTTGTTACTATAATTGTCAACCTTATCCTCTATTTTTTCTTAAAAGTGATTAATCTAGAGTTGAAACTGATTTTATTTATTTATTTAGAACTTAAATTTGAACTTTCTTATCCACACTCAAAGATCTATTTGAATTTCATATTTTTAAGAATAATTATTTCAATAGCATAAATCAGATGCATAAACATAACTAAATGCTTTCATGCTCTAATATTATAATGAAAAGTACATAAATCCTTACTATATATCGATATAAATAGAGTTAGTTTAAATGAAGATAAAGCATGTTGTTGTGAGACACACACACACATATAGAAGTATTATTAATGGATAAGAATTCACCTAGGAACACAATCTTCTCAAATTTAGATACCCCATTAAAACCATTCTAATATATAATTTTATTACTAAAATCATATATTTACATCCTAAACATATACTATTTGTCTCAAGTAATAACATCATATTTTGAAATGTTTTCTTGATATATTAGTAATACACTAATGTGATAAACATCAAGTGATATCTTAATCTAGTTTTTTCTAGTAACTAGACTTGTATCACATAAAAACAAATGAAGAAAAAATAAAATAAAATAAAAGGTGTTGTCACAATTACATAGATTGTATGATTTAGATGTGATTCAAATTAGTTGTGAGTTTCAAATAAAAATCATGAACAAGGATCAATTTTGTTATCATATTTGTTCCATGAATGATTAGTGAATTATTTTACATCAAGTAATGAACCAATAATGTTTCTATTGAAAAGGTTTAGATGTTTATTTATCGATTTTATATATTATAATATTATTTATTTGTCATAATTAATATAATATTGTATTCACTCTCTACAAATTCTAATTATTTTAGTGTTATAGGAGAACTTTTTGGAGTGTTCTCCATATTCTAATTTTATCACCTAGTTTATAGATTATTTCATTTAAATGTATTTTATCATATGATTATTTAAAGATAATTATGTTTTTAGTTTATTTTGTAAACATATTACATCATAGCTGAAAAATTAATTATGAGCTCATAAATTTATAAATAAAGATGCACTTTAAATTTTCAAGACAAGCTATTAATTTTATTTTTTCTAAACCTTTGATGTCTATTAAATATTATAATACTAAATTTTTTAAAAATATACAAAACATAAAGTCAAAATTTTTAAATGATTTAAAATATGAATTCTCTTACTTTCTACAATAATTTTCTAACTATAAATTCAACTAAATTAAAATTTATAAAAAATATATAACAAAATAACAACTTATATTCTATAAAGTCAAAACAAATACATCTAACTATAATGTCAAATACTATACCACTATGTGGCACTTTTTGTACTTTATCGTAGGTTAGTACTATTGCATTCACTTTCTCTAAAACTCAATTAGGCTTTCTAATATTTAATTATTTAATTATAAATTTTAAATATAATATACAAATTATTCAATTGGTTCAATAGATTTTCTATTATAGGAGCATTTTTTGGGAAGTTCTCCATATTATAATATTTTTGGCTAAATTAATGTCAAATGGAGAGTTATGTGACACTTTTCAATTATATCTTAGTTTATAATTTATCTCTTACATAAATTGTCAATATATTATATTTGAATTTATTACAATTTTTTTTAGATTTAATAAATTAAAATAATTTTATATAAAAATAGATATATTGATATCATGCATTTATATATAAATAATGGTGATTAGTTACTACCAAACATTAATTCATTACAATTGATATAATTTTTCAATATAAATTATGTTTAATAATATTATTATTTAATCACAAATTAAAAAAAAAACTTTTAAGAATTAGTTATGTGTATTCTATCCATTTTTTAATATTTTAAAAATTCCTTTCTAGGAAATAAATTCTCATAATTATAAATATCATATTAAATAAATATCTAGCATTGATGAAATATGCTTCATTTAGTAAATATAATTTTCTGGACATATTCTAACTTGAAACTATTTAATCTGGTATAATAGATATAGAAGTGCTTTTTTAAAAAACTATTTTATCTAATTAAAAGTTACTCATTAAAAATTTTCTTTAATTTTTTTATAGAAAATAATATTATATTAAATAAATTTTATTAAAAAATATACTACCTATTAATAATTTTATTAAATAAAATTGAAAAAAAATTAACATCAGGCAAGAATATGCCACTATGTGGCACTTATTTCAATTATGAATAGTTAATTGAATTGTAATTGTATTCTATGAAACTTTTTTTTAGATTATTTCATATTTAATTTTTTAGGAAAGATTTTTGAGTGACAAATTATATTATGAAACAAAAGCTTATTTTTCTATGTATATACTTGATGATATCATTTGTCAATATTCATTTATAAAATATGAAGAGCTTTATATTGAGATGCAATCACATAAAATAATGCATCTTGACAATTAACAAAATAATGTTCTTGTAACTTCCCATCATTCCCTTGCCTTCAACCCTATTTTCCTTTGCCTATGCCTTTCTCTCCACCTGGTGATGGTTTAGCAACTAGGAACCTTTCCCATCCTACTCTCCCTCTCTATCCTCTTGATCCTTTCTGTGCACTTCCCAAAACTCATCTTTGTCCCCTTATTTCATCCTCTAACTTCATACTGAGCTCCAAGACTCTACATGTTACTTCTCCCACCAATAGTAGGTATCAACAAGATTTCACTTTCCAATGAATTCCCTTTGGTTTCTTTGCTCTTGGCATGGGTTCCATTTACCTCTAAGGTGGAAGGTGCTAAAATAATTTCTTTCATCCCTTTTCCTTCTAATAGTTCTTATATGGTTAAAGGAAGCATGGTTAATATTTGTGATGTAATTTTAGAGGAAACAACTAAAGAACTAGAAATTTCTCTAGTTTGGCATTTCCTTCTCTATAGGCCCTCCATTGAAATTCTTAGAAAATGGGTTCCTTGACATAGTCCATGAAAGGATGTGTTAATATTAGTGCTCTTGTCAATTTTATGTTTCTATTTTAGTTATATAATGTTGAAGATATTAATTCTATTATGACTAATGAGTCTTGGTCCCTAGGGACTAACACTAAAAATATGTTTTTCATTTGTAGATAGAAACCTAAGCTAGACCTAGTAATTGACCTAGGCAATAAATTTTTTACTTGGGTTCACTATCTTGGTCTCCCTTTGGAGCTCTAGAAATTTAAAGTGTTTAAGGGTATTGTGGAATTATTTGGTACTCTTCTTTTGGTTGAAAAAATGACTCAATAAGACTCTTAGCTTCTCTTTGATAAATTTACCTGAGTTTTAAGGTCAGTAAAGTGCTACCTAATTCAATCTCTCTTGAATACAAGTTGGGAACCTTTATCTAAACCATAGTGTATGAGAAATAAAAAATATACTATACCTAGTGTAAAAAGTTTGGTCACTTAAACATTTTCTTCCTATCCTTTCCCCCTTCTATTTTAAAAGCTTCATTCTTTCTTCTCTTACCCTCATAATGGGCCCCCACCCCATGCATCCCCTAGTTCTTCAGTCTTCCCTATGGAGATACCCATTTCTTTGAAGCCTCGTAGCCCTTTTCTTAACCCCTCATAGTAAAAGATCCTTGATGAAGTGGTTAGAAAGGCACTGGTTAAACCATTATACTCTTTCCTAGGTTCCCCTTCCTTCTTTGACAGTCCCAATCTAGTTCTTAGATATAATCTCTAAGTGGTTATGACTACCCTTTCTTCTCTATTAGACTTAGAAGACCCTGCCAATTTGAAATATCAAAAATCTTAGAGCTCTGAAACTTCTTTATTTCCATCTTTCATTAAGGATCTAAAATATAATTAAGAACTTTTGAAGAGTACAATTGGATTATTGTGGAAAAAGAGAATAAAAAGAAGAATAATCTAAACCTCTAAAGGGGCTTACAAGTGGTCAAAGGTTGGAGCAAGTTGCCTACCTCTAACCCTCAATGTAACAATAATGAAAGGAAAGAAAAAGAGGATAAAAAAGGGACCCACATAGAAAAAGGATAAATAAGAGATTATAAATGCTCACATTAGTATAGTATTACAAATGCTAGTACCAAACATTTTTTTTAATGAGAGTGTTATCTTTGAATTTGAGAGGTCTGAGTAGAATTGTGAAGAAACATGTTTTAGAGTGTTCTCTTTATGAAAGTAAATTTGATATGACACTTATCCACATAACTAAGATGTAACAAGAGGATTCTGATAAAATAGAAAGTATAGTTTGGCCTCCTATGGAGTGGATATCTATAGAGTCTCTAGGGGCTTTCAGAGCTCTAGTTATGATGTCAAACACAAATAAAATGTTGGATACTTTTCTATACTCCTCTCCTAACTCTATTATGTTATGTTGTCATGGAATCTAGTTAATATTCATGCTCCTAATAACAAAAGCCAAAGGAAATAGTTTTGCTCCTCCCTGGTGTTGACCTAGTATTTCATATGTTAAAATTTCTGTAAAATTATACTGAAAAGTCCAGTTATCCTTTTAAAATTAGGGGTTATGTGCTTTTGAATCAATGTTTTCCCTAGAAAAATTACTAATTTTGTGTTGTTGTTCTAATGATGGATTTTCCCTAAATCCCTAGGTTTATTTGGTTTACATTTTAAATAAATGTACAAGAATTTCTAGAATCATCTTTTAAATGGTCATCTTTTTATAAAGTTTATGTGCTTACCCTTTTAATTTTTGTTGTGTTGCCTTACCTTACGCTATGTTCCAGTTCAAAACTTTAACCCCAACTTTTACTATAACCTTTCAACTCTACGTGGGACATTTTATTCTTAAGAAATGACCAAATCAAAATTTCCCTTGATTTTCCTTAAGATCAAGGGTCATCGCTATGTCACTTTGGAAAAGTGGGGATTTTTGAACTATAGCGACATGGTGATGAAGTGACACCTATTCACAAGACCTAGTTATGATAAAGCTTTCATAGTGAATCTAGCATCGTCAATCAGATTAAAGATCAATGGAAGTGACTATGGTGTTATGTAAACTTGCATGTCTTTAAACATAGCAAGATAACACGAGCTTAACACATAGTGTAGTTGACAATTTCTACTCTACTGCTAGTGGGGTTGTGAGATGAGGTGAAAAATGACTACATTCTATTATTTTCTTTGTAGGATGGGCCGGCTTTTGAACTTATATTTATCCATCATTGATCTTAGTAAGAACCTATGGTTGTCACCATGGAACTATGAGAAGTTACAAAGTTTTTAACCATAGGAATGTAGCACCAGCTTGACATGTGGATTATGGTGGTACCAGTCCACATAAGGAGTTTCCTAAATATTCTTGTTAGACTAAGGCCCAGCTGTCAAGTTCTTATTTGTTGCATTTTTTAAAACATAAAGAAGATGTGTATTTTTTTTTGGTCATCTGTCTTTGAAGGATCAGTGATTGTTACTTTGGCACTAGAAAAAGTCGCACAATGGATACTCATAGCTAGATAGTAACAATACAACATGTTTCTCAATGGGCCCATCATAGTTCATAATATGGTTTTTATTGCACTATCAAATGAAAGGTAGATAAAGAGCTATCACTTTATCATTATGTAGAGTTGTAAGCTTTTTAATCATAGCAAGGTAGCGACAAATTGACATGATGCATGGAGGTCCCACTTGCAAGTAAGTTTGAGATATTATTTTCCATCGTCAGATTCATCGAGAATGAATGAACATTGCTATGGAACTAATGGAAACTACTCATGTTTAAATGTATTTATATAACAACAAATTGACATATAGCAGTATCATGAAAAGTGCCAATAGGATAGAAAGAATCTATATGCCAAGATCCAATTGGTTTGACAACTAGGTCAAAGGTTTGAAGCTAAATCAAAATGTATTTTGTTTCCTGATTGTCAATTTTTTTTATTAATCAACAACCCTTTTCCAAAATTAAGAAATAAGTGACACTTTGTTCTCTATAACTCATTTATGGAAATTAAAATATTTTTGAGAAAATTGATACAAAGAATGTAATGAAGAAAAACATTGAAAAGCTTTGTTTTATGAAAATATTGTTGAAATTTTGGAGCATGGTGCTTGTAAGCCAATTGTTATTATGTCTTGCCAAGTAATGAGATTTTTGTATCAACAAGCCATTGCAGCAATTAAAAAAGTAGTTAAGAAGACAAGTAAGTGACTTTTCCCACCTACAAATCAAATTCTAGTACCGTTTGATTGTCATTTGCAATGCCTCTTAAGAAGGTTTTCTCAGGGAAAATAGATTATGCTAGTAGAAATATTTAGGATGACTTTTTGGAATAATTGAATGAGTCTATCAATGATGCCACACAAATAAAGAAGTTACTATCTATAAACCCTAGGTTGAAGGTCATTGAGGGTCTATATGAACGGTAAATTGGAACTGAGATTTTATGGCATCTAAAATTGGGTTGCAATTATTCAAAAAATAATTTTGCGAGAGGAGATTATTTACTCCCCATGAAAATATCTAGAATTTTGACCTAGGTAAATTGGTAGTCCCTAGAGTTTTTATGTACTTAGACCTCCTCACTACCATATCTTGAAAATATGATCTAATAACTTAAATGGTGAGAGGAATGAATGGAGAATGCTTAGTAAGGATCAAAATTAAAGAAATGCAGGAAGTGTTTGGAATGGATCCTACTTTAGAGTGCCATGAGATTATTGATTTTTAGGGTTTAGAAAGGAATAATTATCCCTCAAGGATCATATTAGATAGGAAGCATTGAGAGGGCATCTGGCTACAATTGGAAATTTGATATTCATCACAGCCTCAACTAGGGAACCTTTTGAAATGTAATTTTTTTAATTCCAAAGCCATAGATATATAGATGTCTCTATGTAGGGTTTTTGGTGAATATGAGAAAATATTCATGCCCATAAAATTGATGTACATGATGGTGCAAATTTCATCTTTTGGGGTTGATGTTATTTTTGATTTTGCATCTTTTATACCCATAGAGATTCATGTGGGTTTCATAGGGATTGTTAAAGAGAAACGTGAGAAGAATATTGGTTTCTAAGCTTTTTTAATGAACATGTTTCTATTTAAAGGAGTTCATTTCTTTGAGAAGCAAATGGTATTAACAATAGAGCATGATGAAGAGCCTCTACCAATCTAATTATGGAGTGCATACATGAATTGGGATACAATGGACGGTATGTGCAGGATCATGGTGTACCAAACTATGGCCTTAAGTGGTAGTGAAAAATTAGCAAATCAGGTTTATGTCAACTTGACACATAATTTTGAAGTGATTATGGATTTTATATCAAAAAGTTGTAAGAAAATAATTTGTAAGAAATTGAATGTAGTTTTTAAGCTACTAGGCCTTATTGAGAGAAAAAAATAATTAATTGGTCAAAAGTTTGAATTTTAATGCAGTACAAAGAAAATTTCAGTGCGAAAATAAAAAGTCGGTGTATGTCTGACCACCTTAATCAAAATCAAATCATAATATTTTTTTAATATAATTATAGATATGAAAAGTAGACTCATGCTCGGATGTGACGCATATTTTTTGGTATTTTTATTCCAAATAAATAATTAAATATGAATTTTCAACCAAAACTTTTTCGAAAAAAAAAGTCCCGTGTCTGACCACCCTAACTAATAGAAAATTTTACCAAATTTAAATTTATTTATTTTTTCTTATACTATCCGAAGTATAGAATGTGATGCAACTTTTAGATTTTAAAAATGTCATACCGTTTGAAAGTTATAGCTACTTTTGAATCAGTATGTCAATCCGCACTTTATAATTATCTTCATTGATAATTAACTAATAAATACTTATCGAACTCAGAATTTGACAGAAATTATATTGATGGAATCTTGAGAGCGATATTAAAAAACTCTTTTCGTTCTATTCAATTTCGATCAAAATAACATTGTCAGACTAATACCCAAAGTCTGAGTATCACTAAAACCCTCTTCAAACAAATCTTTTGAGTTGACCGGGTAGGCTTGGTAAATACCAAACCTAATCGGATATCCGATTATAAATCCGATATCCGATATGTTGCAGTTGGAAAATTTAAAATCCCAACCCATTTTGGAGGGAAAATTGGGTTTAAACATCATTGCTTATTATTTATAAATTATTTCACTTATATATATATATATATATATATATATATATATATATATATATATATATATATATATAACGTAATGTAAAGATATAAGATATAATCTAGTAATATATAATAATATATTATGTTAATCTTATTACAATCTATAAATATAATTTATATTATTATTATTTTTACTAAATATAATAACGTAATTTATATATATATATAAAATACGTATTATATATTATTATATTAATATGTATGTTATTATAATATATATAATAAAGTAATACATATATATATATGTTATTAATATATATAATAATGTAATATATATATATATATATATATATTATTATATTAATATGTATGTTATTAATAGATATGTATATTATTAATATATATGAGTCAAAGGGGGTCATAGGTCAACCATTGACCCCCTTTGACGCATTAAACAATGACATATGTCCTAGGGGTCCTAAGAGCCCTATGGACATATTGCAATGGTTAATATGGGTCAAAGGGGGTCATAGGGTGACCTATGACCCCTTTTTCAACCATTAAATGATGATATATATCTCTACGGGTCCTAGGACCCTGAGGGACATATTTGAATCATTCATATGGGTCAAAGGGGATCATAGGGTGACCTATGACCCCCTTTGACCCATTAAATGACGACATATGTCTCTAGGGGTCCTAGAACCCCTAGGGACATATTCGAATGGGTAATATGGATCAAAGGGGGTCATAGGTCCCTTTGACCCATTAAATGACAACACATGTCCCTAGGGGTCCTAGGACCCCTAGGGACATATTCGAATGGGTAATATGGGTCAAAGGGGGTCATAGAGTGACCTATGACTCTCTTTGACTCATTAAATGACGACATATGTCTCTAGGGGTCCTAGAACCCCTAGGGACATATTTGAATGGGTAATATGGGTCAAAAGGGGTCGTAGAGTGACCTATGACCCTATTTGACCCATTAAACGATGACATATGTCGCTAGGGGTTGTTAGACCCCTAAGACCATATTCGAATGGGTCATATGGGTCAGAGCGGGTCACAGGGTGACCTATGACCCCCTTTGACCCATATGAAATATTCGAATATGTCTCTAGGGGTCCTAGGATTCTTAGGGACATATTTGAATCGTTCATATGGGTCAAGGGGGTCATATGTGACCTATGACCCCCTTTGACCCATTAAATGATGACATATGCCTCTAGGGGTCAACGAACCCCTAGGGACATTTCAAATTGTTCATATGGGTTAAAGGGAGTCATAGGGTGACCTATGACCCCCTTTGATGACCTATGACCCCCTTTGACCCATTAAATGATGACATATGTCTCTGGGGTTCCTATAAATCCTAAGGACATATTCGAATAGTTCATATGGGTCAAATGGGGCCATAGGGTGACCTATGACACCCTTTGACCCATTGAAAGATGACATATGTCCCTAGGGGTCCTAGGACCCCTAGGGACATATTCGAATCGTTCATATGGGTCAAAAGACCCATTAAAAGATGACATATGTCCTTAGGGGTCCTAGGACTCTTAGGGACATATTTGAATCATTCTATGGGTCAAAGGGGGTCAAAGGGTGACATATGACTCCCTTTGACCTATTAAACGATGACATATGTCTCTAGGGGTCATGGGACTCCTAAGGACATATTCGAATCGTTCATATGGGTCAAATGGAGTCATAGGGTGACCTATGACCCCCTTTGACCCATTAAATGATGACATATGCCCCTAGGGGTCCTAGGACCCCTAGTGACATATTCGAATCGTTCATATGGGTCAAATGGGGTCATAAGGTGACTTAGGACACCCTTTCACCCACTAAACGATGACATATGTCCCTAGGGGTCCTAGGACCCATAGGGACATATTCAAATCGTTCATATGGGTCAAATGGGGTCATAGGGTGACCTATGCCCCCTTTGACCCATTAAATGATGACATATGTCCCTAGGGGTCCTCGGACCCCTAGGGACATATTCGAATCGTTCATATAGGTCAAAGGGGGTTATAGGGTGACCTATGACCCCCTTTGACCCATTAAATGACAACATATGTCCCTAGAGGTCCTAAGAACCCTAAGGACACATTCGAATGGGCCATCTATGTCAAAGGGAGTCATAGGGTGACTTATGACCCCTTTTGACCCATTAAACAATGACATATGTCCCTAGGGGTTTTAGTACCCCTAAGGACATATTCGAATCGTTCATATGGGTCAAAGGTGGTCATAGGGTGACCTATGACCCCCTTTGACCCATTAAATGACAACATATGTCCCTAAGAGTCCTAAGACTCCTAGGGACATACTCGAATCGTTCTTATGAGTCAAAAGGGGTCATAGGGTGACCTATGACTCCTTTTGGCTCATTAAATAATGACATATGGTCCTAGCGGTCATGGGACCCCTAAGGACATATTCAAATCGGTCATATTGGTCAAAGGGAGTGATACGGTGACCTATAACTCCCTTTGACCCATGAAATGACAACATATGTACTATGGATCAAAGGGGCTCATAGGTCACCCTATGACCTGCTTTGACCCATTAAATGATGACATATGTCCCTAGGGGTCCTAAGACCACTACGAACATATTCAAATCATTCATATAGGTCAAAGGGGGTCATAGGGTAATCGATGACACCCTTTGATCTATTAAATGATAACATATGTCCCTAGGGGTCCTAGGACCCCTAGGGATGTATTCGAATCGTTCATGTGGGTCAAAAGGGGTCATAGGGTGACCTATGATGGCCTTTGACCCATTAAATGATGACATATGTCCCTAGGGGTCCTAGGACCCCTAAGGACATATTCGAATCATTCATATGGGTCAAAGTGGATCATATGTTGACCTATGACCCCCTTTGACCCATTAAATGACGACATATGTCCCTAGGGGTCCTAGGACCCCTAAGAACATATTTGAATCATTCATATGGGTCAGAGGGGGTCATAGGGTGCCCTATGATCCCCTTTGACCCATTAAATGACGACATATGTCACTCGGGGTCCTAGGACCCCTAGGGACATATTCAAATTGTTCATATGGGTCAAAGGGGGTCATAACGTGCCTTATGACACCCTTTTACCCATTAAATAATGACATATGTCCTTAGGAGTCCTAGGACCCGTAGGGACATATTCGAATAGTTCATATGGATCAAAGGGGGTCATAGGGTGACCTATGACCCGCTTTGACCCATTAAACGATGACATATTTTCTTAAGAGTTCTATTACCCCTAAGGACATATTTGAATCGTTCATATGGGTCAAAGGGGGTCATAGGGTGACCTATGACTCTCTTTGAACCATTAAACGATGACATATGTCTCTATGGATCCTAGAACCCCTAGGGACATATTCAAATGGGTAATATGGGTCAAAAGGGGTCATAGGGTGACCTATGACCCTCTTTGACCCATTAAATGATGACATATGTTGCTAGGAGACCTCATACCCTTAGGAACATATTCGAATAGGTCATATGGGTCAAAGGGGGTCATAGGTCACCCTATGACCCCCTTTGACCCATTAAACGATGACATATGTCTCTAGGGGTCCTAGAAGCCCCAAAGACATATTCAAATTGTTCATATGGGTCAAAAGGGGTCATAGGGTGACCTATGACTCCATTTGACCCATTAAATGATGACATATGTCTCTGGGGGTCCTATAACCCCTATGGACATATTCAAATCGTTCAAATGGGTCAAAGGGGGTCATAGGGTAACCTATGACCCCCTTTGACCCATTACACGATGACATATGTCCCTAGGAGTCCTAGAATCCCTAAGGACATATTTTTGAATCGTTCATATGGGTCTTTGACCTATTAAATGATGGCATATGTCTGTAGGGGTCCTAAATCCCCTAGGGACATATTCGAATGGTTCATATGGTTGAAAGGGGGTCATAGGGTGACCTATGACCCCCTTTGACTCACTAAATGATGACATATGTCTCTAGGGGTCCTATAACCCCTGCGGACATATTTTAATCGTTCATATGGGTCAAAGGGGATCATAGGGTGACCTATGACCCCTTTTGACCTATTAAACAATGACATATGTCATTAGGGGTCCTGGGATGCCTAGGGACATATTCGAATCATTCATATGGGCCAAAGGGGGCCAATGCGTGCCTTATGACCGCCTTTGATCGATTAAATGATGATATATGTCCCTAGTAGTCTTAGGACCCCTAGGGACATATTCAAATCATTCATATGGGTCAAATAGGGTCATAGGGTGCCTTAGGGCACCCTTTCACCCATTAAACGATGACATATGTCCCTAGGGGTCCTAGGTCCCATAGGGACATGTTCGAATTGTTCATATGGGTCAAATGGGGTCATAGGGTGACCTATGACCCCCTTTGAACCATTAAATGATGACATATGTCCCTAGGGGTCCTAGGACCCCTAGGGACATATTTGAATCGTTCATATAGGTCAAAAGGGGTCATAGGGAGACCTATGACCCCTTTTGACCCATTAAATGACAACATATGTCCATAGGCGACCTAGGACCCCTAGGGACATATTCGAGTGCACCATCTATGTCAAAGGGAGTCATAGGGTGACTTATGACCCCTTTTGACCCATTAAACAATGACATATGTCCCTAGGGGTTCTAGTACCCCTCAGGACATATTTGAATCATTCATATGGGACAAAGGTGGCAATAGGGTGATCTATGACCTATTTTGACCCATTAAATGACGACATATGTCCCTAGGGGTCCTAGGACTCCTAGGGACATACTCGAATCATTCTTATGAGTCAAAGGGGGTCATAGGGTGACCTATGACTCCTTTTGACTCATTAAATGATGACATATGTCTCTAGTGGTCATAGGACCCCTAAGGACATATTCAAATCGTTCATATGGGTTAAAGGGAGTCATAGGGTGACATATAACTTCTTTTGACCCATTAAATGACAACATATGTCCCTAGGGGTCGTAGGACCCCTAAGAACATATTCGAATGACCCATATGGGTCAAAGGAGGTCATAGGGTGACCTATGACCCCCTTTGACCCATTAAATGATGACATATGTCCCTAGGGGTCCTAAGACCCCTAGGGACGTATTCAAATCATTCATATGGGTCAAAGGGGGTCATAGGGTGACTTATGACACCCTTTGATCCATTAAACGATGACATATGTTCCTAGGGGTCCTAGGACCTCTAGGGGTCCTAGGACCTCTAGGGATGTATTCAAATCGTTCATGTGGGTCAAAGAGGGTCATAGGGTGACCTATGATGTCCTTTGACCCATTAAATGATGACATATGTCCTTAGGGATCCTAGGACCCCTAAGGACATATTCAAATCATTCATATGGGTCAAAGGGGATCATATGGTGACCTATGACCCCCTTTGACCCATTAAATGACGACATATGTCCCTAGGGGTCCTAGGACCCCTAAGGAAATATTTGAATCGTTCAGATGGATCAGAGGTGGTCATAGGGTGCCCTATGATCCCCTTTGACCCATTGAATGATGACATATGTCCCTATGTGTCCTAGGAGCTCTATGGACATATTCAAATTTTTCATATGGGTCAAAGGGGGTCATAGCGTGCACTATAAACCCCTTTGACCTATTAAACGATGACATATGTACCTAGGGGTTGTAGGACCCCTAGGGACATATTTGAATCATTCATAGGGTCAAAGGGGGTCATAGGGTGACCTATGACCCCTTTTGACCCATTAAACAATGACATATGTCCCTAGGGGTCCTAGAACCCCTAGGGACATATTCAAATCGTTCATATGGGTCAAAAGGGGTCATAATGTGACCTATGACACCCTTTGACCCATTAAACAACGACATATGTTCCTAGGGGCCCTAGGACCCTTTGGGACATATTCGAATCATTCATATGGGTCAAAGGGGGTCATAGGGTGACCTATGATCCCCTTTAACCCAATAAATGATGACATATGTCCCTAGGGGTCCTGGCACCCCTAAGGACATATTCGAAGCTTTAATATAAGTCAAAGGGGTTCATAGGGTGACTTATGACTCTCTTTGAACCATTAAATGATGACATATGTCCCTAGGGGTCCTGGGACCCCTAGGGACATATTCGAATGGGCGATATGAGTCAAAGGGGGTCATAAGGTGACTTATGATACCCTTTGACCCTTCGAACGATGACATATGTCTCTAGGACCCCTAGGGACATATTCGAATCATTCCTATGGGTCAAAGGGGGTCATAGGGTGACCTATGACTCCCTTTGACCCATTAAACGATGACATATGTCCCTAGGGGTCATAGGACCCTTAAGGACATATTCAAATTGTTCAAATTGTTCAAAGGGGGTCATAGGGTGACTTATGATCCCCTTTGACCCATTAAACGATGACATATGTCTCTAAGAGTCCTAAGACCCACAGGGACATATTTGAATCGTTCGTATGTATATGGATTAAAAAATGAAAGGATATATATACTATTTATGCTATTTTATGATAATAATAATAATAATATAAATAAACATTAATTATTAATATTATTATATCTATAGTAATAATAATACTATTATAGCTATAATAATAATATATATATTAATACTATATTGTAGCACAATAATAATAATATAAATAAACACTAAATATTTACACTATTATATCTATAGTGATAATATTAATATTATTATGGGTATAATAATAATATTGATACTATAGCTATATTAATACTATATATTAATATTGCTATATATTAAACTATTATGTATTAATACTATTGATACTATTATATATTAATAGTACTATACTATTAGCTTAGTAATAAACCAAAGTCAGTTTCCCTCCAATGATTTTCATAATATTAATATAATTATGGCAAAGGAGAGAAATTATAGCAAGTTTTTCCCTCAAAAATTCACTTTACATAATTGGATATCCGATTGGAAATCAGATATCTAATTTTATGGGCACCAATTTACAATAATTCCCTGTCCCTGTAGACCCGACAACATCACTTTTTCACTTCTTTTTTCATGGGTTCTAGAAAAAGTCATGTTTTGGAGCCCAACTAAGCAAAAAATATTCGAAAATATAACCTTAGGTGTTTGAATTTGTCATCTGAATGGGGAGCAACAGTCGTCGAAAGGATAAATGCAAAAGGAAGATATCCAGTGAAGACATTGCGACATATAGGGAAAGGGACAAAATGGAACAGTAAAAAAAAAGATAAGGTATGCTAATATCAGTCATTTTGATGATGAATTAATTGAAGGTGAAATCTTAGAATCAGATAATGAATATGTACAGTTGGGGAATAAAAATGTACCTATTGAAAATGATAATGCTGAAATTGAAAATTTGGAGAATGAAAATTTTGAAGAAGAAATGCCACCAAGTCATAATCCAAATTGCATAATTGACCATGTCGAAGATGACAATGCATAGGAATCTAATGCACAAGAACCTTACATATCTCCTAATTATAATCGACATGAAGGTTCTAAAACACCAAAATGGATAATTGAAATTGATGAAATGATTATTACTAGTTTGGAAGGAAAAAAATCAGAAAGAACCATTCGGTTATGGGCTTCAAGACTATATCAAATGCTTTTCGGCAACAAGATAGTGGTAGAGCAATGTCAACTTTTCATGCACTTATTAAAGATGCAAAAGATGAGACCTATGCTTTCCAAATTGAAGATTCGTGTCAATAAAAAGTTGCAAAGAAATGCCATTATCATGAAGAATCTTTTCAGTGCTCTCAATAGCATTAGAAAAAATAGCAGAGAGAAGGATAATAGAGCTGCTCGAAGGGTCATTACAACCTCTTTGGTAAGTCATCATTTGAGAAAGGGTAGATATATGAGACAAACTTGAATTTATTTGAATTTAAATCATACTACTTTGAGAAGAGCACTTAGTCAACGAGAGAAAATTGATGATCCTCTTCAAAATGAAACATGGGCATTTGGTGGGAGACTTCCACATTTTGATAAGAAGCTATCCGACGATGTGAAGGAAGAAATTACACAATTTTGGCACTCTAACTCATGAGTATCACCCAATGCTAAAGATGTCTTAAAGTTGAGAATTGGCATCAGAGACCACACGCCACATCCTAAACACCATTTAGAAGTAAGTCAAATTATGTTTTTCAAACAATTTAGAGAGAGTCATCCAATTCTTCATATATCACAAAGAGCTTTTGAATCTTTGAAGCCATTTTATTATGTGCCACTCAAAATTTGAAATACATGTTGTTGCAAATATCATGTTGATTTTTCTATGCACCATGAACTATTACACTCCATCCGTTCTACTTTGCATAGTAAAGAAATGTTGGAGGATTGTGGGTCTAGTGGGCTTCCAAAATCATCAAGAGACTTGCTAGATCAACTCTTATGTCGTAGAGTTGATGGTTGTTCCTTTTATAGAAATACTTGCTTAAATGAGAAGTGTTCAGAATGTGGTGGCTTATCCAAGTTTGACACATGTTTCCATGTGGGATGTGAAGAAGATCTTGGAAAGACAATACTAAAAAAAAGGGTATATGAAATGGTGAAATACACATTGAAGAGTGGGAGTGAGAGCTCTAGATGTGAATTGGTTGGAAAAGATATCAGTGTGGCTAATTTTATTTTAGATTTCAAGGCAAATATTTTTTACAAGTATGCAAGACATAGTCACAGGTCTCAATGGTTGCATATACAATTTAGAACGTGTAAGGAGACTTTTCCCATTGGCACTATTATACTAGTTGTTGATTTTGCTAAGAACTACACATTGCAACCTCAAAATGAGACACAATCTCAGTATTAAAACTCCATTCAGATTGCAATTTTTGTTCACATAACATATAGACATGCCCCTGATAGTGCAGAAGATAATCGAAAGATTATTAGAGAGTATCATTTTTTTATGAGTGATGATAGATCTCACTCTCACGAGTTTGTGCAAGATTGTTTTGAGAATTTTTTTGATTTCTTACATGAGCATGCAATTGCTATGGATAGACATATCATTTGGTCAGATAACTATACAGGTCAATTCAAGAATGCTTGCATGTTTTATTGGTTGTGTAGGATGCATGTAGAGAGAGGGGTGCCTCATATTTGGAGTTTTTTTGAGTTCGGCCATGGAAAAGGGGAACATAATGGAGTAGGGGCATGTGTGAAGAGAGCTCTAGTTAAGGAGCAACTGAAGATTTCAACAACAGAGCTTCTTGATGCTCATAGCATTGTTGATTGGTGTAGTTTAGCATTATCACAGGGGGGGACTATTGATTCAGTGGTACACAGGTTCTTTTGGTTGGTTGCGGAAGGGTCCATAGGTGATAGATCAGATTGTGCTATAGTGAGAGACTCATCAAAAATGCATTCATTTTAGAGCTCTGATTCTAGTACATGGACCATTTGGACACGACAACTAGCTTGTTTTTTTCGTACTTGTTTTCTGTGTGATTGGGATCACTGTGAGTCAAGTGAGTGGGTGGACACGTGGGCTCCACATTATCTTACTCCATTTTCTATCATACCCTCTATCAAAAATAATGGCATGGAAAGTTCACTTGAGCATAACAATCTATCAGATCTACTTTAGCCAGGACATGTCTTTGCATTGGTTGCACCACAGGGGAAGGATGAGAAATCCGATTATTGGTTAGCACGTTGTGTAATAGGCAAACAAAAACTTGCACAACTGATCATAGATGATGATGGATTCACATATCCTACTAGTTCAGTGGTTGTTGTTGGAACATGGCTGCAGACATACATGCTTAGAAGGAACAAAATTCTTGCATTCGAAGACTATCAGAAGCACAAAATAATTCTCATATATTCACATCTTATTATAGCAACAAATGTAAAGTTATTGAAGCATCAAGGAAGACCAAAAGTAAAAGAACTTTTTACTATTGCTAATGTTGATCATGAAGCCCTGTTGGAGACCCTAAAACAGAGAGAGGACCCTATTGGAATACTCAACTAGGTATATATACTTCTTATGTTATTTTCTTCATAATGATTCAATGCATTGATGATTATCTTTTTTAATACAATAAGTTACTAATTTTTTTATGATATTGGAATGTAGGTACATCATGGAGAGTTGGAGGGGGGTGGTATTGGGGAGAATTTCTAAAATTTATGATGTATTATGATGTAAAATGTGTACTTTTTTTGTATATGGTTTTTGTATTTTGGTAGGTTCTTTGTAAGGAATTATAAGAGGGAGATATTGAACAAGTTCTTGCAAATCATATTTGCATGTGATACAAGGCTATAAGGACAATTTTAAGAGCATTTATAACTATATGAAAGATAATTGCATGCGGATATCTTATTACAAATTTGGTTTTTTCCTTATTTGACATAAAGCTGACATTATGATTATTAAAACTATTTTTATCAAACTAATCAAATAAGAAAAATCTAAAAAGTACGGATGAACAATTAGAATACTTGATTTCTTCCATTTTGCAACCAATCATAGAATTTGAAAGCATGAAGAGTCATAATATTGTATAATGTTTTGAAAGACTTTCATATTGAAAAGTTGTATGAAGCACATTTGGGATAACCCATGAAATCCATGAAAGAAGATAGCTTGTAGGATACGCAATTAAAGCCAATAAGCAAGATAGCACATGCATAATGACATGATATGAAATTAGATATGAAGGCTACGAGTGAATGAGAAAGTAAAATAGGGAATCTCATGGATAAGATAATGGTTTTCACCAAGGCACATTTTTTATCTTCTTTTCTATTTAAAAAAAAAAAAATTAGAAATAGGTCAACTATTTTCAAGTTAGATAGTGTTCCTAAAGGAAAAATAAGTTATGATAAGCCAAGACCATAGATAAGTATGATCAATGATGTTGATAGGGTGAAGGAAGTGACATGATAGTAGGATAAGAGTTCATTCCTTGGAAGGATTGTATGAGTATGGATAGTAGGTAAGTGTAGCTTTGAAAACATTGCATAAGGGTAGGTGATAAAGTGGGGAAGATCAACATTTATACACACCTTGGAGGGTTTCCGAATGATGGAGGAATCATGGAGGAAATGAATCAAGGTTTAGATGTATGAGCTGGTAGGAAAATGTTAGAAGAATATTGAGTGGAATATTTGTAAGCTTTTGAGAAAGATGTTTGGAAGAAAATGGAGCGGAAGCCTTTGGAATATTGAATGTCAACTTAGATTTATGTTCAATATTAAAGTCTTTCAAGAGAGACTTTGGAGAGCTAGAAGTAGAAAGTGTAGGAGAAGGTTTGAAGACTTTAGATTAGATGGATAAGGACAAAATGCAAAGGGATAGTGACTAGGGATTTCAACATCTTTAGAGTGAGTAGCATGACCAAATTCATCAATAGACTCATGAGTACCTTTTATAGGAGAAAGACCTTTGATATGAGTGTTTGAATCTTGAGCATTGTTTTGAAGTGGATATGGAGAAGTAGAACATGAGGGGACACTTTGATCTTGACATCTTTCTTTATATAACATAGAAAGATCACTTTTCCCATAAGTTTTAGTAAGCTCAATGGAGGTAGTGGAAATGGTATCCTCATCATATGTAGGAGGTGGGTAACACACAGGATATAGAAAGGTGAAATTTTGGATGAGATGAAAAGGTGTTTGATCTTGATCTTTATTTATATATTTTTCTTTTTGAGAGTCATCTTGATATAGAGCACCTTCTAAGGACAAGGGAAAATGTGAGGTGTGCATGATAGAATCTTATAGAAATAATGAAGGATTAGTTAAAGTGGGCATAGTAATCATAGTATTGCATGAATGTTGAGGATCTTTAGTCTTAGTAGCATGGAAAAGGTTTGCAGACAAGTGAAGGTTAGCTTGATTTCTTTTAGTTGTAGCCCTTGAGGGTACGCATGGTCCATATGGAAAGAATTTGGTTCTTTGTTTTGTGGAGGCATTTTTGAAAGCTTTGAAACTTTAGGAGGTCCATTAGTGTTATAAGAAGTGAAGGTGTCAAGGAAAACATCACTTGACATAGGTTCATTAGCATGATCTTGTGACACATGAGTCATTAGAGGTATCAACAATCCCATCATAAATGAGATCTTCGATTTTATGTTTCAACACTATGGAATCTTTAGTTTTATGAAATTTTCTTCCATGGAAGTGGCAATAATGATAATTTCTCTACCATGGAGGTTTGATTTTGGGTTCATAAGGTCTAGAGTTGTCTAGTAATGTGATGGATTCATTATCAAGAAGTGTTTGCAAGATGTTATCATGAGAATCTTCCAATGGAGTAAAAGTTCTCTCAAAAATTTCTCCATGATAATTTTTTTGTTTCTTAAGTGAATAGAATGCATCCATGTCTTCATCACTATCTTGGTCAAAGATAGGTCCATAATGAAAGTTTGACATAGGCTCAAAGGAGGTATCACTTGCTTGTTCTCTAAAGAGGTCTTTAGATCTAGAAGATGAAGATATTTGATGTCTTGGCATAGAATATGTAGACCTTGAAGAAGATGACCCATGTGTATGTAAAGGTCTTAAGGGAGATTAATTTAAGAATGCAATATTCTCCTCTAACCTTTTCTCATGTTTAGAATTGATTTCTATCATGTGCTTAGAGACATGAAGGTAAGAAAGATTATTTGTCTCTTCTAGCTCTTTGTATTGAACATATAGATCTTGAAACTCTTTAGTGGCATGGAGGATATCATGATCATCTAGATTTGGTTGAGGTTTGGTAGCACAAGGTTTGAATACCATAGTGGTAGATAGATAATAAAGCATGAAGGAGACTAGAGGAAGCTAATAAGGTGAAACAAGATAACTTGATGTCCAAAATAGAGAGGTAGAGTGTTCACATGTCAAAGAGAGGTAGAAATGAATGAGTGACTTGTCAAACAAATTGTCCAAACAGGTTACAACACTAGTGACTCAAGCCAAGAGCTATGAAAAAATCCCAAATAGCAATGTAGATAAAGAAAGAGAGATGACAAGTGAACAAATTTAAGTGTAGTCAATAGATCAAGGAAACCATTTAGTGAAATAAATTCTTAGTATGCATATCATAGACCATGAAGTTAGAAAATACCAGTAGCTCTAAGACCAAAGAGCCATTTTAAGCATGTTCAAGCACTAGAGACATAGAAAATCAAAGTCAATTTTTGAAACTCCCCTTAGCAAAAAATGCAAACAAATATTTGCACTTGACGTTTTGACTTGGTTGAAAAAGTTTGACAATAATTGATAATATTGCAAGCTTGATGTTCAAAAGCAATTTTTTTCCAAGAAAGATTGTGACACATGGAGTAGTCTTCAAACAATCAAGCAAGGCACAAAGCAACCTTTCTTGACAACTTTTCAAAATCTAACTCCTAATGGCTACAAGTCAGTGCCATTAGCTCTGAGTGGGTGGGTGAACTGTAGTGACACCCTTGTTCCAACCACAGAGACTCTCTATCGTCTGTGGCCACCCCGTACCGAGGAGTCCCCAAGGTTCTCTAAGTGTGTTTTGAGGTCGATCTTCTGAGGGTCATAACTCAGAGCTCATGAGGGCTATGGATAAACTATCAAATACTATAGGATGTTGATGTTGAGGCCTAAAATAACCTATCTCATTTTTGAGCGATCACATTCTTTTTGGATTCGGCACAGCGATCTTGCTGGATGCCAAAACTCGCAGTGTGCCTCAGTTCATAGGTGCACCACAGCGTAACTTTGAAACTGCTAACCTTGGCATCGAATCGTTACTACCATTAGCTCTAGATGGGCAGGTGAACCCTAGTCACACCCTTCTTCTAGCCATGAAGACCATCCATCATTTGCGGCCACCCCGTACCGAGGAGTCCCCAAGTTTCTTTAAGTGCATTTTGAGGTTGATCTTTTGAGGGTCATAACTTAGAGCTCGTGAGGGCTATCGATGAATTGTCAAATGCTACAGGATAGTGATACTAAGGCCTAAAATAACCTATCTCATTTTTGAGAGATCACATTCTATTTGGATTCAGCAAAATGATCTCGCTTGATGCCAAAACTCACAGTGTGCCTCAGTTCATAGGTGCACCACAGCGTAACTTTGAAACCACTAATATTGGCATCAAATCGTTAGTGCCATTAGCTCTAGATGGGTAGGTGAACCCTAGTCACACCCTTGTTTTGGCCACAAAGACCATCCATCATTTGCGACCACCCTGTACCGAGGAGTCTCCAAGGTGCTCTAAGTGGATTTTGAGGTCCATCCTTTAAGGGTCATAACTCAGAGCTTGTGAGGGCTATCAATGAACCATTAGAGGAGACAAGTTTGTAAGGATGGAGTGGCTTAGCATTTTTGCTAAAATAAGTTAGTGGGAAGGCCTTATTAGAGGGTCTTGGCAAAACTAGTGGGGTGTTTTCCCACTCTCTAATTTTAGAGATAGTTAGGTTTTGGAGGGAGATTAGGGGAGCTCTACTAAAACTATCCTTACCCTAGCTTGGACCAAGGTTGGTATCTCAAACTTGCTTCTTTTCCATTTCTTTCTTTTAGCATGGTTAAACAAATATGCAAGTGTGGAGTTTATCAATGGAGTATCCGTTGCATTGCATTGTGGAGTAGCATTCATGTGAGTGCTTGAATGGTGTTCATTCCATGTAGATTAGTGTGACACCATTGTGCATCTTGTTGTATTGTGTGGAGTATTGTGAGTATGAGCTTTGGATTTCATCTATTTCTTTGTTGTATTATGGGTGTTGATATTGTGTTGTGAAAATGTGATGTGCTCTTGAAAATTTCTTGTTTTATTTCTACTTGGTTTTGTTTTCTTGTTTTGTGCTTGAGTATTGTTATGGGCGTGGGACTTACACTCACCTTTGTGGGAAGGGAAGAGAAGTCCAAGGTGAAGGGCTTAAGTTGGGTTCGCAAAATGTATTGAGAACCTTGGAGTATGGGCTCCATTGTATGCCATAACATTTCATATCTTGTTGGGGGTGATAAGGAAAGTATGGCGTAGAAAGAAACTTTGAGGAGTTATAGCTGATGGTAGTGGGTTTGGAGGAGGAAATGTGGAGGCCCCGAGAGGGCATTAAATTGTTGATTTATGATAGCCCCGAGAGGGCATGAAATTTGCTGAATTATGATAGCCCTGAGAGGGCATGAAAATTGTTTATTGCAGATATGGTTTGGTATGGAAAGTCTCCATTTTAGAACACACCTTCACCCTATTTTTATGGTTCCATCTGTGAAGCCATTGTGAAATAGCCTTGGGCGGAAATTGTTCAAGTTTGAAATGTAATGTTTATGCATTGAAAGATTGTATGTATCCCAGTTTGAGCCCTGTTCCCTAGCACAGGGGTGGTCTCTTTGAGGCCTATGGTTGGGTGGAAAGAACCCATGGTCCTTGGTATTTTTTTGTGTTGCATATGCAAATTTGTGTCCAAGGGAGCAATGGAAATGGCTTGGAATGATCATCTTGCAGATTGATGTTGGATGAGAAAACTTGACATTGTGCCCTCACTTGTGAAGGAGGATTCACTAGCTTGTTCATGTTATCAATGATCATGTTGGGCATTGTTCATGTTACTCATTGTCCATATCTTTCAATGTCCATGTTCCTTATGATTTTGAAAAGTCCCTTATGTTGCCCCATTGTGATGGAAGGAGTTTGTATCATTGTTACCTAATGTACATGTAGAGGAAATAATTGATAAGGTTGTATATGCATGTTTCATTTGGAGCTTATATTGTTATGAAAGCATTGGTACGAGTCACAGATTTTCTTTGACATCATTGTTATCATTTGAAAATGTGAAAGAAAGTTTTCTCCTTGTGGCATTGTAAATGACTAGTTGATAATAACAATCCATAGATGTTATGTGATACCATTGATTGTATAAATTTAAAACTCAGTAGATTGCTTACAATCTTGTTGTGCACTCAATAATTTGGAAGGAAAATTTTATGTTCATATCACATGCATGGATAACATTTATTTTAATTACCAAGCTTAATGCAATTCTAAGCAAGGAAATCATCAAATTAATTTCATGATATAACAAAATGAAGTTTTTTGTAAGAGAAGACATAATAAAATCTATGAGATACATTGCTGTAGGCATGCATTTTCCTCTCTAGAAAATGTATGGTAAAGGCAAATAAATCCCTTCCTTAATACAGAGCAATAAAATATTAAAGAATATTCCCAAATTCTAGACTGCTATCCAATAAAAATAAAAATAATAATAGCATATAGAGACTAATGAGTGTCCTAGACTAATATATTTCCTAAGTGACAGAATGGTACACATTACAATCTTGTGACCTCTAAGTCACATCCAACACTCAAATAATAAATTAGTAATTAAATAAATAAAGGCATATTAGTGTGCATGTTAGAGAATATGAAAAATTTAAATATTTAACTCAAAAATAAAATAAAAGCCAAGATTGATCTTGACCGCCCTTCTATAGTAGCCCCCAACATTTCCTAAGCCATCATAATGCAAAATGTTTTCTCCACTCCCCAAGGCGTATTGTTAAATCTGACATTCATTCTGGCATGTCATGTCAAAACTTTTATCCTTGAGCTTGCCTTCTTGAAAAGGGGTTTCATCCCCATTAATATAATTGGGTGCATAGGAGAAAGGGTTTATGTCACATCCTTGTCTTATGCACTAGTTGTCCCCTCATTGCAGTAGTGGTCACGTGTTCCCAAGCATGTAGTCGACTTGAAATTTCTTGCAGCAGTGGTCATGTGTTCCCAAGCATAGGTAGTCGACTTGAAATTAAGGGGGAGTGGGATAGAAATCCCAAGGAATTTGTACTTAGGAGAATGTCAAGTTGACATTTAATATGACTTGTTCACATTAGGATTGTTGATTGGAGAGATGGGAAGAAGATGTCCTACGGCTTGGATTAGTCAAAATTATGCACATGACCCATGTGGGACCTTGTGGGGACCACATGTAGGAAGAAATGTGGCCTTTGTAAGAGTTAGGGAATCATGAGGATTTAAGATAGATAGGAGATTCACCCTTTAGATTTGTTTTTATTTTTATCAGATAATTATTTAATCATTTCAAGTCTTGAATAGAGGATAATGACACTTAGTGTATTTGACCTTAGTTTAAGGGTAATGTTTATATCAAGGGGCTCATTTAGAAACATGTAACAATTAAACCATATGGTAATGGAAAAAATCAATATAGGAAAATAAATTAAATGAAATAAATAAGTTTAAAGAATGCATATATAATTGAACATGATGTTAAGTATAAAGGGTTTAATTAAATTAGTGTTAAGACTGTAAATTAGGATAGTTGGATGTACATATAATAGGGTTAATATGAACTAAGTTGTCAGAATGATGGGATTGGAGAATCAAGGATAAGGATGGATGATGGATTAAAATAATAACTCAAATCTAGTTTTATCTACTCAATAAAGCACATTGATAGATAAGAGTTACCAAATAGAATTGAATGCATGAAAAACCTATGTAGATGTTGGATTTAATGTCAAGCGAATTTTATATTTGGCTTGAGGGAATGTTAGATAGATAATGAATGTTGTGGATTTGATTGAAGATATTAGTAGAATATCAAAGTCGATAGAATATATATACCAATTTGAAAATGTAGTGTAGCAATAAAGCATTAGTTAGCTAGTATGTAATAAGGGTCAATAGGCATGTCATTAGAGGTAGCTCGTCAGCTCATGTACCTTATGTATAATTAATGATAATATGATTCATGTACACCAAATTTTACTATGTTAGTTGCATGAAATGATGAATACATATATGTCAGAATGAAAAGGTATGTTATATACAAACCTTATTTATACGCTTGCACCTAATTCTTGCATAAACAATTCATATAACAAATTTAAATTGACACACTAAATACGATGGTGTAGTAGGATTTGTTTAAATACAGATAATAAATTATTATTGAGTTAAGTACTTTGAATTGGCCCTTAGACTTACTAAGAGTTCCTCATTTTATGTGCTTACTAATTCGTACTATGAAACTACTTTGAATCTTAACATGCTTTGATAATAATAATATTGATAGTGAGAAAGTGAGCTTATGGTGAATAATTAGATGTAATAATGTAAAAAGTAAATGTAATATTATAGTAATTATAGTAATTAAAATAGTAAATGTAAAAGCATGGCAATGTAGCTAGATTAGTTAGTAGTTCATGAGCTAGATAGTTAGTAATTGTCTTTTGTTAGAGTGAGTTTAATTTATGTATTGAAATAGTAATTTTTGTGTTTAGGAAACTTTAGTGAGTGCTAGTTTGGTGAGGAAGAAATGTTGATAGAATGCATAAGGATGACTAAATAGAGTAAAGAGGGAGAAAATGACTCAGTATTAGTCCAATCTTCGAGAGGACCTGTAACTAGTAAGATACATAAAACAAATTGTTTATTCCATAAGTTGTGTAACTAATGTGTTGAATGATGGATACTATCAATGCAAGTGGCCCCTTCTCCATCATGTAGACTTTGAAGCTATATTTGGGGAATATTTTTTCTAATTTCCAATGGTTAGATCTGATATAGTGTGGTAGATAAGTGCACATTTTCTTATTTGACTAAGGGTGCTCATGTCATGAGTACTAAATCTAAATTCACTAGATATGTGTGTTTAATTGATTAAAATATAATACACTTCCACACCATATAGTAATTGTGACATTAATATATATTGTAATGATTAATGAATGTGTGTACATTGGTAATGAGGATAATAAGTAATTTTGATCCCCTTCCCTTAAATGCTAGAATCACGACCTAGTCCATATGATACAACCGACATACCCTAATAGAATATTAGTATCAGAGGCTTGTTAGGATATGAATTACCTCACTAATTTATGAGTGTTTTATCTTGAACTTGGTCATTTGATTCGTGATGCTAACTTGAACTAGACTATCATCCAATCTATCTGAAAACCACCTGTGACTAAAATGTTACAACCGGATGACACTATCCACATAAGTCTTGAACTCCTATTCAATGATAACCTTGTTTTACAATATGTAATTTCTTATGCGACTTCATAAGCTACAAAAAAAAAAAAAAAATTCTTGTGTTTTTAATAGTAAAATTTAGGGCATGACACATGATCCACGATAAATTGAACAATACTAGATACTAAATTAATATGTATATCATTATGCACATAAATGAAAAAAATATATATCAAAATACATGTATCCATAGAAAAATTTTTACACCAACATATATCAAAGATCATGTATCCATAGACAAAGTACTCAAGTATATATCAAAATACATAGATCCATATACAAAATCTGGCTGATCATGCCATCAGAATGTGTATAATATCAATGTTTCTATATACAATGTGGTATATGCCATCTCAAAATGTCTCATGATGCATCTTACAAAAACTATACTATCCTAGGGTGTTGGTGGATGATCAAAATGTAGCCTCTTCGCTGCACTAGGTGGATTGGATGCCTCCTACATAAACAAAAAAGGAAAACCCAAAGTTAGACTACTAAATTTATATGATTCTACGTATCTAACATTGAATTACTCAAATGCACAATGATCTTTTCCATAATGGACATTAATACTATCAAATTTTCATAATAAATACCTCTCTCATCAATCTCCTGCACCGGTCAGGAGTCCTCTCGTATGCCCTTGGAAATGCTGGTACCTCTTTGATTGTGGGTTGTATATGTTCAAATACCTTTGTTAGATGAATCTGCAATTTAAACTATAACATTATAATTCATAGCATGCTAAATTTATAACATATTTAATCATGAATTCAAACTACAACTTACTATTATAGGCTCCTCCTCAGGAGTGAGTGGCCGCGTCATCAAATCTACATAACTATCCCATTGTACCTCATGTGCACTAGGAGTCTCCTATGAGATACAAAATAGTAGTTGTTAATATCACGAAAATTAGTTTTGAATTTATTTATGAAGATAAGTGATGCAGGAGCATCCCATGCTCATCAGGGGAACATTGAAGATCCAAGGCATTATAGAGGTCATGGAGCATCTCTTGAAGTCAATTGGGCAATCCTTGCACCAATTATGGCTCATGGAAGCATACAAAGTTATAATGTTGGACTAATATGTGGAAAAAAGTTATAATTGGGCATGAGATAGGATTTTAGGATTTCATATGGTAGATGAGTCATTTGATAGGTTCATTTAGGTTTTCATGATCATATCTTGTCATTAGACAAGTCAAAATGTTCAATAAGCCCATTAAAAGCATAGTTTAATAGTTAGAAATTTGAATAGTAACGGTTATGTGTTTTTTGGAGGGAAACTCCATAATTTAAATTTTATGAAGAGTTAACAAATGAAATAGATTGGATGTGGTTGAGGGGGTTACTAACCATCCCTTGAAACTTATAAATTGTGATTGTACGACCTGGAGGGTCAGATTTGTACGGACTGTCTCAGAAAATTGAATGAAAGTGCTTGGTTTTCAAGAGCAACTTGAAGAATCTTTTGTTTTGTAAGTTCTTTCTGATATTGGAATGAGTGGTAATATCATCTTAGATATTTAAATTCATGGTTAATTCTGAAGGAGAAGTTCTAGAATTGAGTTTTGGGGTTTGAACAAGTAGGCCCTGGTTTTTAAGCCATTTCAAGGAGGGTTTTGAAGTTTGGGTGTTTAGGAGTGTGACCAATACCTATAATCTTGAAAATCCTTTGATTTAGATAATTAATAGAGACTATGAAAATGGATTAAGTCATATTTCAAGTTTGAAGGGTACTTGCTTTGTAAAAGTGGTCTAATTAGGCCTAATTCCAAGACAAACTGCCCTGTTCCATACAATCTTTCCAAAGGAGTGATACATGATTTTTGGATATGTTATAAAAATAAAAAAAGGGTATCTGAAAAGCTAGTTTATTTTCTTTGCATTTTCGAAAGTTTGGGAGAAAAATTAAGAAAACAGGGTCTGCTGATCCAAAGAAGAGAATAGCCTAGTAAAGGGCAAAACTGGTCTCTTTTGTATCTACTAAAGATTTGTGTATTTGGAAACCTTAGAAACATGTTGGTTGAAGTTTTTTAAGGTGTGTAGAGGTGGAGGGAACACTTGGTGAATGTAAATCCAAGTTTGGAGTCTTTGGTGGCATTGTGTGAATTTGGGAACACCATTGAAACATGGGGGTTGGGTCCATATTGTGCTTGAATTTGAAAGTTTGTGGTTAGATCCTCCATCCTTTGCATGAAATGGTATCAAAGAATCAACAAGGTCTTTTGGGAGTAGATAAGTTGTAGGTTTCGTCATCATACGAGTCTTTTTCATCCTTAGTGTGTTGGTCCCTTTGTTGAAGCCCTAGCGTGTCTAATTCCTCCTTGTGTGTCCCAGAGTTGAAAGATACATAAGTGGTGTCCAGAGATTTCTTGTTGAGGAAAGAAAGAGAATTAGTGAGTTGGGGCTTGGGAAGGAAGAAAATTTGTTGTGAAAATGCCTCCTAAAAATCAAATGTCTAGAGAACTTGAAGAATTGAGAGAAGAGTTGGCAAGAGAGAAAAGAGAGAGGAGAGAACTTGAAGCATCTAGAGTGAGGGAAGAAAGACAGATGAGAAGAGAGAGGCTAAAGCTTATTGCAAGGATAGAATCCTTAGAAAAGGAAAGGCAGGAACCTAGAGGAGAAGAGGTCAGAGGAAGAAATCATAGAGAGAACCATGAAGAAGAAGAGGTTGGTAATGCAAAGCAAGAGCATGAGACAATAGATGATCCTAAAGAAAGGAGATTTATGAGAATCATTAAGGCAATACAAGGTAATGGTGAGAAGAACCATATTGATTTGCAAATATACCATGGTAAAATGGATAGTGAAGAAGTGCTAGGGTGGATAGAGGCCCTTGAGAACTACTTTGATCTTGAAGACATAGAGGCAGATAAGAAGGTAAAAGTAGCAAAACCAAGACTAAGAGGAACAACACTCACTTGGTGGACTAGTGTTCAAAATGAGAGAGAGGAAAGGTGGTGTAGGGCACCTAACCTATGTGGCAGGGGGGAACAATTATCTATGTTGCCGGACACCTTGCCACTCCATGAAAGCGAGGATTCAAGTAGATTAGGAAGTTGGAATAAAGGTTTGGTCCATGTTTTACAAGTTGGTCTATGTTTTGTAATAAAGGCACATGTAAGGCCCACAAGCATTTTGGTGTGGTTATAAAACAAGTGACTCCATGGGACCAAAAGGCCTTAGAATAGGGTATTTAGAGTCTAAACAGTATTAGCAAAAAGTGGTTGTTTGTTTTTTTTATGGTTGGGAACGCCTATATGGTTTTTCCAATGATCATGTAGACCTTTATATATGTCATATGTGATCTCAGTTGAAAAGGGGAGATCAGAGTGTATGGTGGTTTGAAAAAAAAACAATAAAAACTTCAATTTTCTAGAAATTTACTAGTAATCATCCGGCTGTTATGCTAGTACGGATCTGTACAAAACTTTTATGATTGCTAAGTGTATGAAATAGTTGCAGGGGTGAGTTAGGAAACTTTTTGTTTTTGTTTGACTCAAAAAAGAGTTGAAGTTTAAAAGTTATCTGCATTTTAGTAGAAGGTGGTCTGAAAAGCCTTGTTTCCTAGACCCTTTCACAAATGCATCCCTAACTTGCATTCCCACCAGTGGCACCCTCTAAAATTGAGGGATATGCAAGTTAGGAGACTAGGAAACATAATGCCAAAGGTTGGACACCTGGATAGAAGGGCAACTATTTTTCCAAGTCATCCCTAGGTCAAGCAAGCCCATGTGCTTGACCGATTTTTGCAAGGTAATTGGTGATAGTCATGGTTGCAGGCACTTCTGATCAGTTTGAGTGCTAGAGTTGGATGTATTGACTATGTTGGAGATTTCCTTAAGTGTTTTGGGTCTTGGGAACCCACCTTTCCCATTCTTCCTTGAAGCCCTAGCCTAACTTGATCAACTAGGCCTAGGTACCAAGAAGCAGTTTGGAGGGTGCTGGAGCAAGATCAGCCCAAAAGCTTTTGGATTCTTAGTAGGTGCCAAGAAGGGTGTTTGGACCTATGGAGAAGTCCCTATGCTATTAAGGGATACTGGGAGAAAAGTGCAAAGAAGCTAATTGAAATGCTACAAGGTTTGTAGGCCTAGAAGTGCAAAGGTGTGTTGAGAGTTTGGTGGAACCAAACAAATTGATGATTTTGGGTTGGAATAGTATGTCCATGATTGCCTCCATTTTTGGTGACAGTTGGTGAGGCTTTTGAAGTGGGATTTCCTTGTTTAGCTTGGAGGTTGAGTATACCTGGAGAGGGTAAGAGGACTTGTAAGAAGTCCTAGAATCCTAAGTTGGATTGTGACAACCATTTATTGGCTTGTGGAAGGTAGTTGCTGCAAACTCTACATCAAAAGGGGATCAAATAAGATTTCAAATTGGGAGAGAATGAAGACCATGGTGAGAAATCAATTCTTGCCATCTGATTTAGCAATCCAAATAAAGATAAGAAGGAACAATTTGAAACAGAGGGATATGGATGTCATGTCCTAGACTGAGAAATTCCATACCCTGAGTATTAGGGGAGGACTGGAAGATGAAGATGAGAAGGTGACTACATACATTAATGGCCTCAAGTACAATATTCAAGATGAAATAGGATTGAATGTACCAAGGACACTTGGAGAATGTTTTCAGTTGGCAATCCAAGTAGAGGAGAAGTTGAAAAGAAAGAATGAGAGGCAAGAAAATTAGAGAGGAGGTGGAACAATGAGAGGAAGAGGTGTAAGAAGTCAGTTTGACACTTCAAACAATCAAGAAAAAGATAAAGGAAAAGAGATTACATCTAAGACAAGAGGAAGTTTCAGGGGAGGAATATTTGGAAGTGGAAGAGGTAATAGTGTTTTAACAGGTAAATGCTTCACATGTGGAGAAGTAGGCAATCAATCCTACAAGTGCCCTGAGGAAGGTGTGGATTTCAAAGAGGAGAGGAGAGTCACCTTGACCCAAGGAGAAGAGGAAGAAAAGAAGTACAATAATGCAGACCCTGAACTTGCAGGAGAATATTTGATGGTGAGAAGAGAACCACAAATGCAGCAGCAAAAGGAGACCAAACCATCCATTTTCAGGGCAAATTGCATGAGCCATGGTAAGATTTGTAAGATGATAATAGACTATGGTTCCTTTGATGATTTAGTGTCTTATGAAATGGTAAATAAACTAGGATTGAAGAAGTATCCTATTGATAGACCATATAGGGCATCTTGGGTCAATGATGCACAAAATATTGTTGTAAGGGAGCAAGCAATAGTGGATTTCTCTATAGGAGAATATAAAGATCAAGTTATATGTGATGTCATTCTAATGACATGCTGCCATGTAATCCTTGGAAGGCCTTGGCAAGCTTCAAGGAACACTATTCATTTTCGCTCATCAAATGTTTATATAGTACACAAAGATGGTGTGAAGTTTAAGCTAAATCCTTTCACTGGTCATGATGAGGAAAGAGTTTGTGGACTTGCAGGAGCAGAGGGAGATTAAACATGATATGATAGATCTACCACTGAAGCCATCTCTTTTAGTTATGAAGGATGAGATTGTTCAAGACAAAACTCAAAATTTTTCTTACAAGCAGACAGTGACTGAAAAAGGAGTGATGATAGGAATAGTATGGTGTCCTTTGGTGATGAGAGTGAACAAAGAAGTGAACATATCCATGGAGGATAAGAGATAGGGTCAGATTCACCTTAGACAACAAGTTATTCAGCCTTTGTCAAGGTAAAACATGACTGTTCACAATCAGCAGGCAGTAAGGTTACCATGACTGGTAACAAGGATCTAATGCTTTTTGTTTCTAATGATTTGTATGCAAGTGTGCAGGGTAATACATTGTAGGTGCAAAGTTGCAAACATCCCTCTAGAAGGATGGGAGGAAAGAAGATAGTACCCCTTAACTCTTGGGACAAGAGTTTCTTTGAAGGTGGGGTGTTTGGTGTAGGGGCACCTATTAATTCATCTAAGAGAGCCTTGGAACCAGATGAAGATAGAGGATCAAAGACATCATTGATTGTTAATTGGGATATATTAAAACCAATAATGGAATTATGTAATAAACAATGTACTTTGAAAGACAAAAGTCATAAAAGTCCTAGTAAGGACCTAAGGACAACATGATGTAAAATGGCCAAAAGAGCCATATGGGGTAGTCTTAGGATAGTTTCATACTTAGTCGCATTTAATAAATCCATATGACCAATTTTGAGTCAATGGAATAGTTTAGAAAGTTAGGGAATGCATAAAAACTATAGTTTGAAATTTGAATTTCAAATTCAAATGGTCATATTAGTTTTGTAGGAAAAGTAGTAATTTGGTATTTGTTTGATTAAATAAACCTTTGTAACTAACTTGGTCGGTTGGACAGGTGCATATAAGTCTATTTAAGTTGTAATTAACATATGCAAGACATGAATCATTATTGGTATGGAAAAAATCACAGAAATTGTACGGAACAACAATCATACTTTCCTCTGCGTCAATAAGAAAAATAAAAAATAAATGATACTTATACATACAATGGGGCTCTCTATGCGAATGGAAATCCCTGATGATCTAGGATGCCAAATCTATACAGGCTCATTGCCAGTAGCCACACCCTATATACAATAAAGAATGTAATTAAATGAGATTACCACAAACATTTTACAAGAATGCATCGATATTTAATCAATTAGAGAACATCTAATTACCTTTCCTTTGTCAGTGCATGCTAGCTCACCCCCCGCACTTTGTCCCCCAAGGGTAGGTGGTATCTGCAAGATAAAAGAAAGATTAGCAACCATATATGCTACAATATCAAATAGAAAAAAAAATGCGAACACAACATAATGTACCGTAGATGTCTCAAGGCCAAATGAAATGGCTGAGAGTGTAGCATTGTCTATCTATCTGAGCTCCTCCTCGGTCATCAACTAAACATGAATGAAGATCACATACATGTAAAAGTCAGTATGGCTTAAAAATTAAAATTACTCTATTATAAAAATTAACTTTAAATCACATATGTCATAACAAAAAAATGTATACACGTACCGACACTGAAGGAGTCCATGCCTCTGCATTCCCCTCCTCTCTCGCATTAGGGTCTGTAGCCTTTGCATGTGCATCTGGTGTATCCTCATCTAATACAAAATGATACTCAGCAAGATCACCTATGGGACCCAGGAAAATATTCTTGCATGTAATGCAAGTGCGAGGCACACAAACATGTGATGAGATAGCAGATGATGAAATGGCACCAACATCATCAACACGAGGAGGCAGGACTGACATAGCCTGAGATATCATTAGGCTACTCAGCCTATGAATGGCTCTGATGGTCTGAGAACTAGCCTCTGCCATAATATTTGGATGCCACACTCGAGGAGGGGGGAGATATTAGGGGGGGGAGGGGGACAAAAGTGCCAAGTTTCTTCCGCTGGGAAGAGGGTCTATCCTGAGGAGCTCCTAGTCCTAAGCCCATGTTGGGCTTCATGCTCCAATAGTTCACTTTAAGTTTCAACACAAATTCTGCATATAATTTTCTAAGGAAATAAAATGGTATGTCTAAATTGCCATGTGGAGGGATATCAAAGACCATCCACCAACGATCCCAAAAATTTGCAAGTATGGCGTCATTTGTGCACCATTTAATCGATAGTTTGATTTTTTTTGGGTCAACTGGTATACCCATTTTTGGGTTAGCAAAAAGGCTAGCCAAATCATCTTTGGTTATTTTGAGGGTCGAGACCTTATCATAATCCAAACCATCATCAAACATCTAGTGCATTTCATCATGCCAACGAAAGCGACATTTTGTTGGTTCGTAAGGGTTTCAATGTTATCCACTATGGTGTTTAATGTTGATAACATAGGAACCAGTGCAGGTACATTATTATATGTTCTATGCAAACATCTCAACTCGGTGAGATTTTTATTTATCAAATCCTCGATTCGAGGAGGGTTTTGAGAAGGTAGAGAATCATTTGGTGGACGGTTTTGTGGGGATACTGGATCATTTGGTGGTGGGTTATGAGGAATATTATTTCTTGGCTTAGTGTCATCATTTTGATTAGCCATTCCTATTAAATTGCAAAACGTAATATATATTGAAAAAAAAATCTAAATTTTAACCATTTTTGTCAAAAAAACCCTAGATTCAACTAAAACAAACAAAATCATCCTAAAATATAGTAAATTTAGGTTAAAAATGAGTTGGGAAAAAAAAAAAAACCTAAATATCTCATATCAGATCTCATATCAGATATTTGATCCACAGTGGTAATACTGGCCCCAAATTCACGTAAAATGAGGGCCCGCGGGTTTGTGATTTTATTTAATCCAATGCATAGGTATCGGATATCCAATACTATATCAGATATCCGATATGGCCCAATAACATATAATGAGTATAATATATATAATATAACATATAACATATAATATATATTACATTATGTTACATTTTATATATATTTTTATTATATTTTATATATATTATATTAATTTACTATATATTATAATATAAAATATCATATTATATAATAATATTATTATTATATTATATCTTATATATATATATATATTATTACATTACTATATATTATAATATATTAAATATTATATTATATTATTATAATATAATACATTATAATATTATTATTATAGTATAATATTATACGATTATAATATTATAATAATATTATTATTATAATATAATAGTATGATATATTATTTAATATTATTTTTATTATTATTTAATAATATTATTATATTAAATAATAATAATAATACTATTAAATAATATATCATACTATTATATGATAATAATAATAATAATAATAATAATAATAATAATAATAATAATAATAATAATAGTGGCATAATATTATACTCTAATTATCAGATATTCGGTCACATGTCAGATATTCGATTTAAAATTAGATATCCGATGTAAAATTGGATATCCGACATCATAGTAGATATCTGATAAGACTCAACTTTACCTTCCAAGTTTGGTTCCTAGATAGGTGAAAAAAAGTCAGAGTGGATTTTGAAGTGCTTTTAGGCGTCTTCAAACTCTTTTTATTTTTCACATCGCCACTTTTTGGCACACCATGATCCTACACATACCCTGGAGGTAATCTTTTTAAGATTTGATAGATACTTCACATCTATGTTGAGGAGCCTCCTATTACAAGATAATCATAGGATACCTAAGGAACTATTGGATTTCATTCAGCCTATGGTTTCTCCTAATAATTTCAAAGTCTCCTATAGTTGGGAAAACATTATACCATACCCGTCATCTATAATTTTTAGAGTGTATGGATTCCAGGGAACTTTGCATGTGCTACCTTACCAAGTATCTATTAAGGTGGGGTTAGCTAAAATTTTATGGCAAATAGGTGGATTAGAAGAGGCAAAGCCAGTTGGTTGGTGCAGAGGCACCTAATTTCAAGAAGACAAAGATATAAAAGCTAGAGAAGCCATTTGTAATAAGTTGTCAAAGGAGGTCTTAATATGATAAATAATGTAAAAATATTTATTTAATTGGTGAATGGATCTATTGACATCCATCTAAATTCATTTGAGTCATTTTTATTGTATTTGGGTCAAGTTTTAAAGGCTATGAAGCCATTTTTTTGTCAAAAAAGTAAAAGTTGCGTAAAAAGTTGTAAAATGCAACTTTGAGAAAGTTGTTAATAATAGAAAAATGATGTAAAAAGGTATATGGTTGGTCTTGGGGGTAGTTAGGAAGGTTTATAACTGTCAAATGGATATAAAAACCATTGTATGGTCGAACCAAATCAATTGGAAGAAGAGGAAATACTTTGATACATTTTTGGTGCATTTTATTGTTGTGGTTTTGATTGTTTTTTTTAGTTTTAGAGTAGTTTCTAGGCCTTTTACAGCCATGTACAGCCTGGAAACCATGTAATATAGTAATTTATATATATTATGATGAATCTTTCTTCTCATTCTTTTGGTTTGGTTCAATTTTATGAAGAAATGAATAAGTTATGGGTATTTTGGTGAAAGTGGATGTTTGCAGATTTGAGATTCGCTGAATACAGTCATGTTACAGCGTGTGATGCGGACATGTTTTGAAGACTCAAGATCTCTAATAATATTCATTGGAAAGATATGTGAACTACCTTTCATTTCCAACTATTTTGAATCATTTTTCTAAATATTTGTGAAAGTTATGGGCATTTGAGTGAAAACTGGTTTTTAACAATTTTCATTGGAGTTACAGACAGTGATTTGTGCTTGAAACTTTATATATGAATGAGAAAAATGAATGGATTACATATTTGGAAATAAGAATCATAGATGGATAATTTGGAATTGGTTTGGTTTCATTTAGATTTATTTTGAGGAAGATATTTGATGCCCTAGTCAAGGTTACCAGTTTTGGTTCTGGTTTATGACAGAGAAAATGGGTCTTGGTTCAGAGTATATAGTTTATAATCTGCTTATTGGATTGGTATCAGATTTGGATATGTTTTAGAATTACTAATTTGGAACAATTTCTCCAAAATTTTGTTCAAGAAGACATTTATAACAGAAGTTATTAACAATGGAATCAGACATAGCAATCTGATTGTGTGAGTGAAGATTTTGTCTTTATTGGTGTATAATGTCAGGGTTCTTTGTTGTAATCTTTGAGATGTTCTTGGTTCCTTGAGGGTGTACCAGACTATTGTGAATCCCTTGAGTTGAACTAAGATTCCTTGAAGATAAATACAAAGGGCTCTGCATCATTGGTAGGTCAAAGGGATACATTTTCCCATCCTAGACTATAGCTCATCAATTTATAATTAACAACAATGGTTGGTTATTTCTATATAAAGTGTTAAACCCATACAAGATTGCAGTATCCCATCCTAGGTAAAATGGTAGTGAGGGATTTTATGAATTTTTTAAATAGAGAGCTAAGGCCAAGCTTCATTAACATGAAGTTTATTTCCTAGTGGATATAATAAGAAATGAATTCTCCCTCCAAGAGTAGGAAGCCAAGAAAGAAAAATGGAGAGTTTATTCTAGGGTGTTGGAATTCATTAAGTATTTTGAGAAGGAGTATAATCCTTTAGAAGATGCCAAGGCATTAGCTAATAAAGTGAACAAGTTAATGATGATCTTTCCTGATATCATGGATATATTGAATGAAAAGAAAGCCCTTCTTATCAATGTTTATCTTGATAAGGTAAGGGAGGTAATGAGGAGGTTGGCTTTCACTCCTGTAGTAGGCTCAAGATAGTTGTTTATTCAAAAGAGACTTGACTATAGTCTAGTCTAAAACATGGAGTAGATGATTTCCAAGGGGAAAGAAGTAGTTGGATCAACTAGTAGTATTTTAATAAAAAGACTTCAGTTGGAAGAGATGCTTTTAGAACCAATGCCTAAGAGGTAGAAAATGGAGGAGATCCAGATGTCATAAGGAGAAGATTACATGCCATTTAAATCTCCCCTAAATATAGGAGAAAATAAACTTACTAGAGAGAAAATTGAGCTACTTCGAGCTCAAGGGGGAGTTTTCATCAATGTTGTAGAATTAGAAGAGGGAAACCCCCAGGAGCCTCCTATGCTCATCCTTAACTTCACTGTGGTGAATTTCAAAGGGAAAGAGCTAGATCATGTAATGGAATGCTAGCCATGAATTCTTATTAGATGATAAATTTTTGAAATAAAGGGCCTTTTGCCAATTTTATTGGAGAGTAAATATTGAAACATTCAAAGAAAGATGTAGCAAGAGGAAGGAACAGAAACTAGAAAACAATGATTTAAGCATATAACATGAAGTAAAGACTATAATGATGCAAATATTTAGTAGTATAACTCCTAAAGAAGGAATAAAAATGATTAGATCATCTATACTATTACTTTTTACAAATTGGGACATTGTAGATGTAGTGGTATTCGATACTATTGCTATGAAATAGAGTACTATAGAGAAAAAGATAAGAGCACTCAGTGGTGTTAATTTTAGTGAGGATCATGTTGCCATAATCATTTGGTCTTTAAAAATGGGATCTAAAGCTAGCTACTGTCAAACTGATGACTCAAAGTTAATGGGCAACTCGATTGTCAAAATAGTAGAAGACACCCCAAATGAAGAGATGACAGAGTTAAATTTTGAGACAACTACTCTCACTTTGGCCACTATTAGGAAGGAGAAGAGGTATGTACAAGAATTAAAAGATAAATATGAACAAGCCTAATATGCCTATAATAATGAAGTTTAGAAGAGGATTGATATTGATATCCTCATCCCCTAGTACCACCTTTTAACACAACTACAATTATAGAGATCCCAAGTACTCCATAGGAGCCTTAATTGTACATAGTTAAGGAGCTAGAAGAACATAAGACTAAATTATGGTCAATGCATGTGGAATTGGGTGTCCAATATGAAAAAAACTTAAGAAATACAATTATTTATCTAGTTGACAAGGTAGGCTAACCTATATTTAATTTGTAATGATAAATATTAGTACAATTCTGGAATGAATTGACAAATAATGAAGAAGACTTGAGGCCAATTGTAGACATGTGGATTAGTAGGGACAATGATGTGACTATTTTATGTTGTTCAATTATTACTCTTTCTTGTGAGAAAATAGAGAAAACTTTTAATTTGACTAATGACCTTTCTAATTTTGATAATAAGAGGGAAAATACTATAGAGGAGAATTAGTCATTTTTTCTTGAAATATCTTGGTAATAATCTTGATCTTTTCCTTCATGAACTCAAGTGTGTAGGTAAAATAAAGGATAAATAATAATGGGCCAAGGAGTTAGATGAGTTGATAAGTTTTAGACTCAATAAGGTCATAAATTAAAAGAATCACATATGATTTTCCAAGACAAGTGAATAAGTTGTGCATGTGCAGATTTTCTTTGATTCTTTGAAGAAATATTTTGCCAAGATAGAGAAAATAGGAGAAGAGGTCTTGAAGAAATGTCAAGAATTATTGAACTTCAACTAGCTAAATGACACACTTTTTAACAAGTGGATGGTAGAATATGCTCAAGAAGATCAATTGATACCAGAAGAAGCTAAGAAAAAGGATATAAGCTAGGATGAATTATAGATGATTGATGCACAGATTCAAAAAGAGGAGCAATTAACTACAACAACAAACATGGCTACTCAAACTGGTTAGTTGACAAGAGAACAACCAATTGTAATTGTTGATTTGGCAGTTTAATCTAATAATATGGAGGGAGAAAAATTATTTGTAGTTAATTTTCAGATATTAGAACCTAAAACATCAAGTTCAAATTGGATGGTCAAACAATTGGAATGACAAAAAATATAACCTGGCTAGTCATTAGGTGAAGCGGTTGAATAGAAAATTATTAAAACAAAAGTTTTCCTAACACAAGAAGATCAATGATGAAGACATTTTCTTTAAAAAAATCAAGGAAGAAAAAAGTTTTGTTTTCTTGTGATAGTGACCTTTTGTCCTTTTGTAAAATATTTTTTTCTTAAGGACAACTATCCTTTTCCTCTATGTATGTAGTTTGTTGCACCTTATGCTATATAAACAAGATCCCAAGGCTAGAGAGTGGTCTAAATTTTCCCCAATTTTATTCTTATGGTATTTTTAGTCATTCTAGTAGTCTCTATGTGAAATTTACGATGTATTCAATTTTGTTAATCTAAGAATGCATAAAATATTGAAGGATTTAGTGCCTAGTCCTAGGTTACTTTGAGTTGACATCAGTAATGCATTATTTTCAATGAAGATAAATAGAAATGAATGTTCTGCAAACATCTATGTGTCTTAATTTTGTCTCCTATTTCATATATTTGAAAGTTTGGGAATGAGTGAATAATGTTTTTTCATTTTAACGTAACTTTGATCGGTTGTATGTCTTTTCATTGATTTCTTTTAATTTAAGGAATTAAGTAAATTCTTTCATTGAATTGATAAGTTTTCTAGGTGTATGGGGGGATACTCATCAAAATAAAATAGAGTTAAATGCTAATAGTTCCAATTGTAAGACAATTGAATAGGTCAAATTTTACTGGTTTATATTCTTTGTCCCAATGAATCAGGCACTGATTCACCAATTCAGATACAAATTGTTAGATTCATGTGGTACCACTAAGCCATATTTTAAAATCAAATCAATCTTTATTTTACTGTATGAAGAATTAAATTGTCGGTAAACACTTGTTTGCAATAGGTCTCTATGTGTTATAGTACTATCTACTATGACCTGGATTTATTTGTAAAATGAAGAAGAATTGTGATCATTATTTGCTATAAGGCATAGATATGAAGAAAATGTCATTAAGTGAAATATGGAAAAGTTTTGAATATATAGTCATTTAATTCCTAAGGTGCACTCAACTTGGTCCTATAGAACTAAAAGTGTGGAGAATCCCTGAGATTTTTTTGAAGTATGTCCAGATAAGAAGAAATTCATGCTAAATATAGGAAATAGCTAACCCTTAGGCTTGTATTTATCTTATGAATCTTGGTGTCAAGCATTTTGTTGCTTGGTAGTCCACAAAAATAACAACACCTGGATAACCAGATGGGAAATAACCAAAATACTAATTGAATGGTTTCTAGGGATTTTAATTATCTCCTTTACCCTTTGGAAAAGATTAGAGGAAATGATGGCTAATCTAAGAGTATGAATGAGCTAGAGAATTTCTTGCTTAATTAGGGCCTTATTGATTTTGACCTTGGTGGATCTATGTTTATGTGTACTAATGGAAGATGTGGTAGTAAGATTACCCAAGTTAGATTTGATAGGTTTACCCTTTAATTTAATTAGAATAACCTTGGTAACTTTCTTCTTACTATGAAAACTAGAACTAGTTTTGGTCATAATTCCTACTACTAGAAATGAAAATGAGTAAAAGAGTGGTAGCCCCTTTCAATTTTGAAAACATGTGGTTCTCCCATAAAAGCTTTAAAGACCTTATCTAGGATTGGTTGAATGTTAAGTTTGTTAGATCCCCTATGACCAACCTTTTCTATAAATTTGGTAAGATAAAATTTAAAATCAAAGGCTAGAACAAATTTTTTTTTGGCAATATATTTGAAAGGAAAAAAATGAAACAAAAAAAATGGAAAAAGTTCAACATAATATGGAAACAAACTATGAAGATCAAGAGAAGAGGAGAACTAAAATAAATCTAAGAAAATAATGGCTAGAGTTATTTTAACAAGATGACATGTTTTTGAAGCATAAATATAGTATTCAATGGCTTACTAAGGGATATAGAAATACAAGATTTTTCAAAAAAAATAACTTTGAAATACAGATCTAGAAATAGAATAAGAACTCTAATGAATGAAGATGATTTAATAGTGACAAAGGAGGATGCCATAAAAATGGAGGTGGTCAATTAATTTCTTAAAAATGGAATTAGAAACACTTTGGGAGACCCTAGAAAATTTCTTAACTATATTCTAAGGTTAGTTTCTAAAGAAGATAATCAAAACCGTATGAAGAGAGTTCATGAAGAGAAAGTCAAATCTATTTCCTTCTTTATTCAAGGTTTTCAGTCCCCTAGGTGAAATGACTTTTTGCATGTATTCTTCTAGGACTACTAGTAAATTATGCGAGAGGTTGTTTTCAAGGTTGTGTATTATTATTTTTAGAATAGGTTAGTTAGCCAAAGATTTTTTAAATAGTTATACACCTTAATTCCTAAAAGGTAAACCCCTCCTTCTCTATCAGATTATAGACCCATAAGCCTCTATAATACTACCTACAAGATCATCTCTAAAGTGATGGTTAATATGTTCAAACCTATCCTTCATAAATTTGTCTCCAAAATACAAAGATGCTCTGTGGTGGAAGAAACATTATGGATGCATTTATAGCTGCTCATGAACTTGTTCATACGATGGGATAAAAAGGTAAACCCTTAATGGTTCTAAAATTGGACATCTTTAAGGCCTATGAAAAATTTAGTTTGACTTTGATGTAGGAGGTGTTGAGGACATTCAATTTTAATGGGAAGTTCCTTAAGATAACAATGACTTGTGTCAAAACTATGAAGTACTTTGTTCTTGTCAAGGGGGCTCCTACTAGATTAATTCTCTTCCAGAATTGGCCTTAGAAAGGGTAACCCTTTACCTCATAGTTCTTTTTTATTTTGATTCCTAAGGTCCTTGAAAGAAATCTTACTATATTGAATAACAAACTATCTTCAAATGGCATCAAAGTTGGTCCCACTCATCCTTCCTTACCATATCAATAATTTTTGGATGAAATAGTTAAGTTTGTTGAAGCCCATAAGAGAGAAGTTAAAAGGTGGAGACCACTTCTAAATCATAATGTTATTGTGGTAGGGGAAAAAGATAACCTCCAAGAAAGTAATTTGTTCTTTTTCAATATCAATAGTGATCTTCAAACTAATATATCAAATATTCTTAAACCACTATTCTTGATATTTACACAGGGCTCCCTTTTTCTTCTAAGAAGCCCCACTTATCCTTTTGAAACAAGATTATTGAGTGATTCTAGGAAAGACTTGCTAGACGGAAGGGGAAAGTTCTAAGAAAAGGTAGAAAACACTAACTTCTTAACATTCACCTTTAGATTATCTTTGTTTGCTACATGTTGGTGCAAAGGCACCTAAATTTCAAGAAGACAAAGATATAAAAGCTAGAGAAGCCATTTGTAATAAGTTGTCAAAGGAGGTTTTAATATGATAAATAATGTAAAAATATTTATTTAATTGGTGAATGGATCTATTGACATCCATCTAAATTCATTTGAATCATTTGTATTGTATTTGGGTCAAGTTGTAAAGGCTATGAAGCCATTTTTTTGTCAAAAAAGTAAAAGTTGCGTAAAAAGTTGTAAAATGCAACTTTGAGAAAGTTGTTAATAATAGAAAAATGATGTAAAAAGGTATATGGTTGGTTTTGGGGGTAGTTAGGAAGGTTTATAAATTTCAAATGGGTATTAAAACCATTGTATGGTCGAACCAAATCAATTGGAAGAAGAGGAAATACTTTGATACATTTTTGGTGCATTTTATTGTTGTGGTTTTGATTGTTTTTTTTAGTTTTAGAGTAGTTTCCAGGCCTTGTACGGCCATGTACAGCCTGGAAACCATGTAATATAGTAATGGATATATAGTATGATGAATCCTTCTTCTCATGCTTTTGGTTTGGTTCAATTTTATGAAGAAATGAATAAGTTATGGGTATTTTGGTGAAAGTGGATGTTTGCAGATTTGAGATTCGCTGAATACAGTCATGTTACAGCGTGTGATGCGGACATTTTTTGGAGACTCAAGATCTTTAATGATATTCATTGTGAATATATGTGAACTACCTTTCATTTCCAACTGTTTTGAATCATTTTCATTGGAGTTACAGACAGTGATTTGTGCTTGAAACTTTATATATTAATGAGAAAAATGAATGGCTTACATATTTGGAAATAAGAATCATATATGGATAATTTGGAATTGGTTTGGTTTAATTTATATTTATTTTGAGGAAGATATTTGATGCCCTAGGTAGGGTTACCAGTTTTGGTTCTGGTTTATGACAGAGAAACTGGGTCTTGGTTCAGAGTACGTAATTTATAATCTGCTTATTGGATTGGTCTCAAATTTGGATATGTTTTAGAATTACTAATTTGGAACAATTCCTCCAAAAGGTTTTTCAAGAAGATGTTTAGAACAGAAGTTATGAACAATGGAATCAGACATAGCAATCTGATTGTGTGAGTGAAGATTTTGTCTTTATTGGTGTATAATGTCAGGGTTCTTTGTTGTAATCTTTGAGATGTTCTTGGTTCCTTGAGGGTGTACCAAACTATTGTGAATCCCTTTAGTTGAACTAAGATTCCTTGAAGATAAATACAAAGGGCTCTGCATCAGATTGGTATCAGAGCTCAGAAGATTCTGAGTGTGTAGATGGAAGATGATCTACACTAGGCAATGTTGGGTTGTTTTGGATTCTTGTTTTGAGGTTTGTGGTTGCAGAATGGTGCCGGTTCGCTCAGCTGCAATGGGTGGACAAGTGAGGTCTACCAAAGGATCATAGGAGATGATCTAGGGCCAGAGAGGATGGTCCTTTGTGTGTTGCCAATAGACTGGGGAGAGAGGCATGATGGGACTCCCAGGTGAGGGACAAGAGGTTGTGATGCAGCATGGAGGAGTGGATTGAGGAATGAGAAGCACCATAGAGGCAACCAACATAACTCCATTGATGGGAGTCATTAGTGAAAGAGATAGGAAAGTGGAGGAGGCACCGATCGAGTAATGATGGTGAAGAGGAAAAGAAAAAGATGAGGATTTTGATCTAATATTTTTTCTTGCAAGTTATTTATTCCATGTTTCCAAGGGACTTGGAAACTTTTCAAGGTTGGGAGTATGGTGTAGAGGCACCTAAATTTCAAGAAGACAAAGATATAAAAGCTAGAGAAGCCATTTGTAATAAGTTGTCAAAGGAGGTCTTAATATGATAAATAATGTAAAAATATTTATTTAATTGGTGAATGGATCTATTGACATCCATCTAAATTCATTTGAGTCATTTTTATTGTATTTGGGTCAAGTTGTAAAGGCTATGAAGCCATTTTTTTGTCAAAAAAGTAAAAGTTGCGTAAAAAGTTGTAAAATGCAACTTTGAGAAAGTTGTTAATAATAGAAAAATGATGTAAAAAGGTATATGGTTGGTCTTGGGGGTAGTTAGGAAGGTTTATAACTTTCAAATGGATATAAAAACCATTGTATGGTCGAACCAAATCAATTGGAAGAAGAGAAAATACTTAGATACATTTTTGGTGCATTTTATTGTTGTGGTTTTGATTGTTTTTTTTAGTTTTAGAGTAGTTTCCAGGCCTTGTACGGCCATGTACAGCCTGGAAACCATGTAATATAGTAATTGATATATATTATGATGAATCCTTCTTCTTATGCTTTTGGTTTGGTTCAATTTTATGAAGAAATGAATAAGTTATGGGTATTTTGGTGAAAGTGGATGTTTGCAGATTTGAGATTCGCTGAATACAGTCATGTTACAGCGTGTGATGCGGACATATTTTGGAGACTCAAGATCTCTAATGATATTCATTGGAAAGATATGTGAACTACCTTTCATTTTCAACTAGTTTGAATCATTTTTATATATATTTGTGGAAGTTATGGGCATTTGAGTGAAAACTGGTTTTTAACAATTTTCATTGGAGTTACAGACAGTGATTTGTGCTTGAAACTTTATATATGAATGAGAAAAATGAATGGCTTACATATTTTGAAATAAGAATCATAGATGGATAATTTGGAATTGGTTTGGTTTCATTTAGATTTATTTTGAGGAAGATATTTGATTCCCTAGGAAGGGTTACCAGTTTTGGTTCTAGTTTATGATAGAGAAAATGGGTCTCGGTTCAGAGTACGTAATTTATAATATGCTTATTGGATTGGTCTCAGATTTGGATATGTTTTAGAATTACTAATTTGGAACAATTCTTCCAAAAGGTTTATCAAGAATGCGTTTAGAAACGAAGTTATGAACAATGGAATCAGACATAGCAATCTGATTGTGTGAGTGAAGATTTTGTCTTTATTGGTGTATAATGTCAGGGTTCTTTGTTGTAATCTTTGAGATGTTCTTGGTTCCTTGAGGGTGTACCAGACTATTGTGAATCCCTTGAGTTGAACTAAGATTCCTTGAAGATAAATACAAAGGGCTCTGCATCAGATTGGTATCAGAGCTCAGAAGATTCTGAGCGTGTAGATGGAAGATGATCTACACCAGGCAATGTTGGGTTGTTTTGGATTCTTGTTTTGAGGTTTGTGGTTGTAGAATGGTGCCGGTTTTCTCAGCTACAATGGGTGGACAAGTGAGGTCTACCAAAGGATCATAGGAGATGATCTAGGGCCAGAGAGGTTGGTCCTTTCTGTGTTGCCAATAGACTGGGGAGAGAGGCATGATGGGACTCCCAGGTGAGGGACAAGAGGTTGTGATGCAGCATGGAGGAGTGGACTGAGGAATGAGAAGCACCATAGAGGCAACCAGCATAACTCCATTGATGGGAGTCATTAGTGAAAGAGATAGGAAAGTGGAGGAGGCACCGATCCAGTAATGATGGTGAAGAGGAAAAGGAAAAGATGAGGATTTTGATCTAATATTTTTTCTTGCAGGTTATTGAATCCATGTTTCCAAGGGACTTGGAAACTTTTCAAGGTTGGGAGTATGGTGCAGAGGCACCTAAATTTCAAGAAGACAAAGATATAAAAGCTAGAGAAGCCATTTGTAATAAGTTGTCAAAGGAGGTCTTAATATGATAAATAATGTAAAAATATTTATTTAATTGGTGAATGGATCTATTGACATCCATCTAAATTCATTTGAGTCATTTGTATTGTATTTGGGTCAAGTTGTAAAGGCTATGAAGCCATTTTTTTGTCAAAAAAGTAAAAGTTGCGTAAAAAGTTGTAAAATGCAACTTTGAGAAAGTTGTTAATAATAGAAAAATGATGTAAAAAGGTATATGGTTGGTCTTGGGGGTAGTTAGGAAGGTTTATAACTTTTAAATGGATATAAAAACCATTGTATGGTCGAACCAAATCAATTGGAAGAAGAGGAAATACTTTGATACATTTTTGGTGCATTTTATTGTTGTGGTTTTGATTGTTTTTTTTAGTTTTAGAGTAGTTTCCAGGCCTTGTACGGCCATGTACAGCCTGGAAACCATGTAATATAGTAATGGATATATGGTATGATAAATCTTTCTTCTCATGCTTTTGGTTTGGTTCAATTTTATGAAGAAATGAATAAGTTATGGGTATTTTGGTGAAAGTGGATGTTTGCAGATTTGAGATTCGCTGAATACAGTCATGTTACAGCGTGTGATGCGGACATGTTTTGGAGACTCAAGATCTCTAATGATATTCATTGGAAATATATGTGAAGTACCTTTCATTTCCAACTAGTTTGAATCATGTTTATATATATTTGTGAAAGTTATGGGCATTTGAGTGAAAACTGGTTTTTAACAATTTTCATTGGAGTTACAAACAGTGATTTGTGCTTGAAACTTTATATATGAATGAGAAAAATGAATGGATTACATATTTGGAAATAAGAATCATAGATGGATAATTTATAATTGGTTTGGTTTCATTTAGATTTATTTTGAGGAAGATATTTGATGCCCTAGGCAGGGTTACCAGTTTTGGTTCTGGTTTATGACAGAGAAAATGGGTCTTGGTTCAGAGTACGTAATTTATAATCTGCTTATTGGATTGGTGTCATATTTTGATATGTTTTAGAATTACTAATTTGGAACAATTTTTCCAAAAGGTTTTTCAAGAAGACGTTTAGAACAGAAGTTATGAACAATGGAATCAGACATAGCAATCTGATTGTGTGAGTGAAGATTTTGTCTTTATTGGTGTATAATGTTAGGGTTCTTTGTTGTAATCTTTGAGATGTTCTTGGTTCCTTGAGGCTGTACCAGACTATTTTGAATCCCTTGAGTTGAACTAAGATTCCTTGAAGATAAATACAAAGGGCTCTGCATCACATGTATGTGGTGGTTGTGCTAAACAATGTTGTCGATACCTTGGAAAAATTACAAAAATGGTTCTTGTGGGAAGGAATTGAGGAGAAAAGGAAAATGTCCCAGGTAAGTTAGGAGGTGGTTCCTAAACCCTATGCTCAAGGAGGGTTAGACATAAGGATATTTAGACAAATGAATAAAGCACATAGAAGGAAGGTAAGATAGCAACTTATTAAAGGAAATGAGACTAGACTAACATCATATGAGTCAAGTTTTTTCCCCACTCACCAGCTAGCACTATGTTTACTATCTTAAAATGGATGCACCCATATTTTAAGATATTTTACCATCATTTTCTATGATTTCTTTCTTACACCATGGATGACCATGTTGTTGACGTCCATTTTTATCCTCTCCTATTATTTTTCACTCTTCTTTGTCATCTCTATTCTGACATTGTCTTCTAGGTGCTATTTTGCTACTATTTTGACCATATAAGTCTTTTAGCTTCCTACCTTCTCTTGGAACTTTCTATGGCATTTTTGACCTATCCTCTTGGATGAGGATGACCTTATCTACACTAGGTCCATCTAGGTTGAATTATTCATCCAAGGTCAACCTAGTCCCTGATGATTATGGGGATCAAGGAGCAAATGTTCTTGAGTTTTCCAATTAGTTAATTCTACACCCCCATCATCTTAAGTTGTTTCCCTACATAAAAGATAGTATAAAAGGAGGATTGGGGACTTCATTTTCATATCCCATCTCAATAGATACTCAAATAACAGAGGCTCTTAGTCTTAGGTGAACATTTCTTCCCTTTACATTCAAGGAGCTCTAGCATTCAAGCATTCAAGCAGGCAAGGATCTTCAAGAATTCAAGTGTCTTTTGTCAGCATTTCCTCTTACATATCTATCATATTTTTGGCCATCAAGGGAGGAGTTATTTATTGAAGAATTCATTATCTTCTTCATTGATGCACATTTATATCTATGACTCTATGATATGGTTAGGGTACACCCATTGCAATTTTGGATTATATTGTCCATCCTTCATCCTAATTTCAATATCTATAATACATAACATTTGTACATACATTCAAGGAAGATGAATCCTAGAATTATCTTATTTTCTAGTAATTATATTTACATTGCTCCATTATGGTTAGTTCCTTAACCTAGTTCTTGATCAAGGAAAGCCCTCATCAAGCCCCAACCCCTAAGCCTTTCTTTACTACGTTGATTTGAAGGTTGGGACTGAAAAAAATTAGAGATCTAGAACCAACAGTTCACAGGATTTGTGGACTGATTAGTTTTAGCGTCACAGACTATGTTAATCTCATTTTAGGATGTCCTTGCAATTTGACCTAATCCTTCTATCTCAGTCTCCGAAATATATTTGACTTTAATTCTAAAAACCCTTGAGCTCTACAACTTTCTTTGTACAATTTAGTGTATATTTGTGGTAACTGCAATAAGATGAAAAATTTTAAATATGTTAATATCAACATTGTTCATGAGCTTTTGCAAATTAACTATCTGATTTGCATGATAAAAGAGTTCATCTCCCTAACTCTATACTTAAAATTTGAAAATCATATGTTGATCAGATTTGAAGTTTGTATCAGATGGATGGAATTTTTGTTTACTTCTACTAACTATCCTATTTAGCTCTTAGGACCCATTAGTAACCAATAATAAGCTAGAAGAGTGATTACATAAGCTCTATTGAAAATTTAATGCTTTCTAGGTGGGAAGTCATCATTGTGTTGTGGTACTATATAGGAGAGGACACTTAGCACATCAATGATAGTTGTCAATATATCAACATGCATTGGTTCATAATAAAAGGTACCTAGGCTTTCCATCTCCATTTGGCATAATTGCATAATTTTGCTACCATGGGGATTGAAACTATCATTGATAGTTATGTCATTGATTTAGAAAGCCAATATTTTTCACATGTTCAAAAAGGAAGGCACCACAAACATATAAAGTGAAGCTTCAATTTTTATTAAATTAAGTGGAGTGCATGAGACCAAGGTAACTAATTCCCTAGAAAAAATCATTTAGGTCCCTTTTCACATAGAACAACCCTTAGTTAAGTGATAACTCCTAGCCGCTCATAAAAAAAATTTCAAGGAAAGCACCCCTTTTTAGGAAAAATAAAAAGGTAATGATGAAATAGAAAGTTATGGAATCCTTTTGGTTTTATCTTTAAGGGTTTCACCTTAAAACTCCCACTATTAGGGCTTTCCTTATGGAAGGGAATCGATAGGGACCTAGAATTCTAAAAGAATCATGCTGATGGAAAATGGAACACAATTTCTTGAAAATAGACCAATAAGAAGGAAACAGCAGATTGAGGATCTAACTAATATTATTTTGTATCCTCAACTATTATATCCTACCTATAAAGATAAGTGGATATGGAGATATTCCATTAATGGATCCTATTTGGTAAGAGCTACCTTCTTATCCCAAAATATGAATCATGTTAGGGACCCAAAGTGGAATCTCATCTAGAACCCTATGCTACCTCATAAAATTAACTATGTTTGGTGGGCTATGATCAAAAAAAAAAAATCCTAACCCTTTAAAACCTCTCTAAATGTGGGTTTTTCCTCAATAATAGATGCATTTTGTGTGAAAAAGAAGAAGAATCTATTGACTATGTATTCCTAAATTGTACCTATACCCATGATCTTTGGATTTTAATGTTTCCATCCATCTAGGTCCAAAGGGTTATGCCCAATATTATGAATGATTTTATCTTCATTTAGAATAATTTCCACGTACCACACTCGATGTGGTATGATATATGGCAAAAAATCCTCCCTAATGTTAATTGGTTCATGTGGAAGGAAAAAAACTTTAGAACCTTTAGGGAGGGGAACAAGTCTTCTCTTGTTCTAGTTGATATAGTCAAAAGATTGGTCAGGGAAATTATTAATTCTTCTTCCTTCCCTACTTTCTCTACTTTCCTCACCCATCTAGAATCAAACAAACATGTCATACATAAATAAAATCATACCAACTTGAGCTAGTTGAACATATGGAGAAGGAAGTTAACTAAATGGATTCATTTGAATTAGAATGCATAGAAATCCAACATGAATGAATATTCAAAACCTAACCATGACAAATCTAGTATAGGAGGGTTGATAAGGGACAAGAAAGGAGAACTGATACAAGTATATCCTAAAGACATTGGCATCAACTCTAATAAATATGCAGAAGGTTTTGCTATGTGAATGGACATCAAAAACCTTCAGGATCTAAGGGCTAAAAATATCATATTAAAAGTTGACATTAAAATCTTAGTTGATATCCTTTTGCACAAGGCTACTAGTCCCCAAAGAATCTCAAATATTATGGAAAAAGAAAACATGATTGGCCATCTTTAAAGATGAAGCATACTTTGAGAGAAGGAAAGGAGGTAACAAACTTCCTAGTTAATTGGGGTTAGGATTTATTAGAAGATAAAAAAATTTCAAGTTTGACTTCCTTGAAGAAACTTAAGATTATTTTAATAAATGATAGCACATAAAAAGTCTAGCATTGATTTAGTGAAGAAAGGGTCTTTAGATTATTATAAAATAAAAGACAATAACATGTCATTTATTTTTGTTTACGAAGGTTCTATTTATTATAAGAACACCACTAAGAGGAGAATTTCAAAATAAGGAGGGAAAGGAAAGTATTTAAAGTTGGAACATTTGGTTAGTATGAAGGTAGCAATAAACTCTAAATTTGGAAGGAGAATATCTAGACTTATCTTACTAACTAAGATCAACTTGCCTAATTTTGATAAGAGAAACCATCTTTAACACAAGCCCTTATCTCATTGTTAACAGAAAGTTATAAGGAAGATTTAACAAGTTTAAGGATGAAGAGAAGTACAAAGTTTTTGAGTAAATTTATCAAATGTTCATTAAATTCTCAATGTCTTAAAGATGCCATCACTGATAGCACTATTTTTACTAAAATAAAGGACATTCATTTACTAAGGAAATATTTTTCAAAGAATTATTACAATAATTATTTTTTAAGCTCCAAATTATTCAAAGTTAACACCATTCTTAACATTTCCTGGTTCTCCACTCTAAGAAAAAGGATTTTTGTTATTAAGAAAATGTAGAAGTGTTAGGATTTTTAGACTATATTTTTCGTAGAAGAAAATAAAGATATTTAGGAAGTTCTTTAGGAGCTAGGAAAATTTAAAATTATGTGTGCATTGCTGAATAGAGTGGAGCCAAGGGATAATAGGGAGATGAATCCAAACCTAGACATTTGGAACTACTTTCAGGATGTGGAGCATATCTATTTCATTGATGATATTAGGGGCTTCAATAGTGAACTCTCTTAAATGTTTGATATTTCATGGAAAAGGGAACAATGACTATTGGCATTATTTAGTTTATTGTGACACCATAATTAATAGTTGAAGCAACTAGTTCTAAGTGTAAAGGAAACTGAGTGGAATGAAACAACTAAAGAAAGTACAATAACTATAACAAAAGCATATTCAATGATAATGGGAAAGTTGAATGAGTGAATGGTAATAGTGGGTATGATAGACTTTTTCTACCTCCCTCATTTTCTATCATATGCCTCTAAACTATAAATTATTTTACATGTGAATTGATATTTAACACTTACCAAACCTATCACTTTCCCTTGATGAATTTGCTTCATAAAAAGTTGAAAATCAATGTTATTGTCTTTCTATTATCTTCTTTAAAAGGATATAATGACAATGGGGAAAACTTGCCACTCCATGTGAGGCTGATATCTATTTTATACCATCATTTTTTTTCTCACAACCCTGTTGGAAATATAGATGGAGTAACTAAGGGTTAGGGGGGGAGGGGGGAGGTGAATTAGTTACCACAAAAACAAATCCACAAATCTCTTAGATGTCTTATAAAACTAGTTATTGCTATTACTCTGTAGCAACATAGAAAAATGTTGTAACTCGATAGATGCACTATATGTTAACTTTAATAGAACTTAAACATTCACAATGATTAACATGCATGCCTACAATAAATAACATGAAGACAAGAGACACCAGATTTAATGTGGAAAACCAATATGGGAAAAACCACGAAGTAACTAGCTACTACTTTTCACTCTTCTGAAGTGAGCCATGTTAGGAGCCAACCCTTTTAAAGGATACAAAATACACTATTAAGTGTGACCTTGTTAAAGGATTTAATCACCCTACTAGGAGTGGCCTTCCTAGAGGACTTTAGAACAATTCAATAGAACTATCACCTTGTTAGAGGATTTACAAAATGGTTGTTAAACCAACTCTGTTAAGAGATTTAGAAATCACTTCTTTAGTGGTGAGAAAGTAACAATGAGTTGACCTGAATGAGATGCAGCTAAATTGTTGATAAAAATCTTTGTTCTTCTTTATTATATTGTCTCTAATAGAATACGACTTTCTTGCTCCTCAAGGATAGCTGATCCTTCTTCAAAATTTGCTCACAGTTTCCTCTTCACACAACCAACACACTTGTATGCTTGCTCATTAAACTTTTGAATGCACAACTTGACCTTTTATTTATACCTTACAAATTGTCAAGTTGGCTCATTTACAAGTTAAAATTATCAATAATCATTACATTCGTTGGCTACAAACATCACATGAAACAATTAAACTTTATTTCCCAAAACAATGAAATCCTTCATTGGCCAATGTTGCTCGATAAACACTACTCCAGAAATGATTTCTAGTGTTAACCAACTATAGCTCAGTGAACACTACAAACTTTATGAAATCCTTTGGAGACTGAGTGAACTTAGTAAACATTGAGTTTCCTTTGTTAACCTCATGAGCTTAGTTACCACTAACTTCTACCACAAAATCCTTCAATGCTCGAGTGAGTTCAGTAGACACTGCTTCCACAGAGGAACACTCAACAGACTTTGGAATTTGCTTTGTTGACCAACTAAGCTCTATAGACTCTATCTGATAAATTATATGACATTTTTCTAACATCAAAGACAACACACAATTGAATAATTGTATCCAACAATCTCCCTCTTTGGCATTGATGGCAACACTACATGTCATAGAGGATGAAATTTGAAAACAAGTCTTTTTTTGATAGAACATTTCTCCCTCTTAGATTTTTTGCCACAAACTTCTCTAATACAATAATCTTCCTCTATCACTTAATTACATAGCTTCTTTTCAAACATCGAACTCTTCACAAACAAATTCAAATTTTAGAAAGATATGATAGTACACTCTCCCTCTTTGACAACACATGCCAAAGATAACACATACCAAATGAGTAACAATGTACCTTGAGTAATGATTCATATGAAATGTTTCCATGACTATATTGTAGTAACTGATAGATCTTCAACTTGGTTCCTATTGATGCATCACTAAAACTTCATTTTAGTCAGATAGGGGAATGATCCCTAACTTACTTCTTAGATATAAGAATGCATCCTTAGGTAATGACTTGGTGAATATGTCAACAATTTGTTCTTTTGTATGGACATAATCCAATACGATCTTCTTAACCTAGACCAATTCTCTGATAAAGTGATACTTTATTGCAATGTTATTGGTTTTGGAATGCATCACTAGGTTTTTAAATATGTTGATTTCAATTGTATTGTCACAAAACATAACAACTAATTCTTTAATCTCCAGGTTCATGCCTTCCAATAACTACTTAAACCAAACAACATTAGAACAATTTATTGGTACTGCAACATACTCTACTTCTGCTATCGATTGGGATGTACAATTTTGCTTTTTACTTGTCCAAGAAACCAACCTCTTTCTAAGAAAGAATGCTCCACCACTTGTACTTTTTCTATCATTAGTGTTTCCTACCCAATCAGCATTAGTAAACACTTTCAAGTCCAAATTTCCTCCAAATTTGTACCACAATCCATTATCTTCAGTGCCTTTCAAGTATTTTCAAGATTCTTTTGATTGCCATCATGTGATTTTCTCTTGGTTTTGCAAAAAATCTTGCTACAATACCAACTGCAACAGCAATATTTGGCCTTGTATGAAATACATACTACAACTTTCCAATCATTGATCTACCTCTTTTGATTCATCATCCTTGGTAACCTTTAGTCCAATACACATGGGAGTCCCAATTGGTCTACAATCTTCCATACCAAACTTTTTGAGTATCTTCTTGATGTATTTAGACTGAGTGATGTAGATACCATTCTTACTTTGCTAGATTTGAAAACCAACAAAGAGTTTAATCCCACCAAACATTGACATCTCAAATTTCTTGTTCATTTTCTCTAAAAATTCTTTGCATAAATCATCATTTCCTATAAAAAGTGTATCATTCACAAATATTTCTACCAAAACAATTGTGTTATCTAGTCATTCCTTGATGTACAAGCTACTATTATCATTAGTTCTCTATAAACTAATCTAAATAAGATAGTTATGAAAAATTTCATAGCATGCTCTAGGGGCTTGTTTCAGACCATACAATGCTTTGTGTAATTTGCAAACCATATCCTTCTTGTCTAGATAAAAAAAACCTTTAGGTTGCTTGATGTAGACTTCTTCATCTAGAATACCATTAAGAAATGTAGATTTGACATCCATCTGATATACCTTAAATCTTTTATATGTAGCATATCCAAGAAAGGTCCTAACATCTTCCATTCTTGCAATAGGAGTAAAAGTCTCTCCATAGTCTATTCCTTCTTCTTGAGAGTAGCCTTTACATACTAGTCTAGCTTTGTTTCTTGATACCTTACCATCGTCATTCAACTTATTTTTTAATACCCACTTAGTTCCAATAACATTTTTATCTTTAGGCCTAGGTACAAGAGTCCATGTTTTGTTCTTCTCTATTTTCCCTATCTCTTCACTCATAGCCTCAATCCAACTTTCATTTTTCAATGCATCTTTGACATTTGTAGGTTCGAAATCAACAAGCAAATAAGTACCTTTTAGCTTACTTCTTGTCATAGTACCTTCAAATTTGTCTCCAATAATCTAATTTGGTGCATGGTGTCTCCTGACATACTTGCCCAATACAGGTTCCTTGTCTTTTGACTAAGATCCACTGCCTTCATTTTGAATTTCAATTTCTAGCTTTGGTTGATCTTACTACTACTCAGGTCCTTTAGACTCAATAGGCATTGGCTTGGTAGCATTTGAATGTGACTCAAGTTCCTGCAATTTGGTTTGAACTTCTTGTAACTCAGTGACTAAAGACTTGGGAGTAGAAGTTTCCTAATTGATAGATGTATCAGGCACTGTATTAGGTTCAATAAAAAAAATCTCCTATAATTTTCTAGTTCCTTTTTGCTTTCTTCTTCATTCCTTTCTAAAAACTCATCAACTTTCACGTGTGCACTTTCTATGACTTTGTGAGTAGATAAATTCAAAAATCTATATGCCTTACTCTTGCAAGAATATCCCAAAAATATGCCTTCATCACCCTTCACATCAAATTTTCCTTTTCTAGACTCTTTCAAAATATAATGTTTGCTTCCAAATACTTTTAGGTAACTTACATTGGGTTTAAAGCCATACCATAACTCATAGGGGGTTTTGAATGAGCCCTTCTTTAGCTATACTCGGTTCAAGGTATGAATTATAGTGCTAATAAATTCCTTCTAGTATTTGATAGAAATGTTATTTTCAATCATTAAAGTTCTTGCACAATCCATGATAGATCTATTCCTTCTTTCAACTATTCTATTATGCTCGGGAGTACCAGGTGCTAATACTTATCTTTTGATTCCTCTCTCAATGCAAAATTTATTGAATTCATGGGAGATGAATTCACCACCATTTTCTAACCTCAAGCATTTCAATCTTTTCCCTATTTCCTTTTCTACTTTGGCCAAATACCATTTGAACTTCTCAAATGCTTCTAATTTCTCTCGTAGATACATGACAGTCCTCATTCTAGAGTAATCATCAACAAAAAGAATGAAGAAATTTTCTCTAGTATAGATCTCAATTCCAATAGGTTCACACAAATCAATGTGCACAATTTCTAAAACTTCTTTAGACTGATAGTTGTTACTTTTGAAGCTAGTCTTTCCCATCTTACCAATCAGACAATTCTTGTATAGATCAACATTAGGTTTCTTTATACTAGGAATGCCTCTTGCTTTCCTAAATTTGCTTATTTTCACTAGGTTATCAAATTTCACATGACAAAACCTTATCTGCCATAACCAACTTTCTTCAACTTGAGCAATAAAACATGAACATTGACCAGGTTCAAGATAGAACAAGTTACCATTTGTTTGAATGCCTGATCTAATCAGATTTCCTTTGGCATCTAGCAATATTTCCTTTCCATATATAAATTCTACTTTGAATCCAATATTTATTAGTTGTGCCACACTCAATAGATTATGTTTTAGTCCTTCAACCCAATAGGCATTATCACATACAAGCTCATTGGTTAATGAGATTCATCCTCTTCCTTTTATGCAACAAGGTTCATTATTACAAAATCTCACACTACCACCATCATAGCCTTCAAAATGTTCAAACTTAGTTTTGTCACCATTCATGTGATGAGAACAACCATTTTCTATGATCCATGTATCATTTTTTCTCACATGAGAGATAAGTTCCATCTTATCTTCCTCATCATTATTAGATTCATTTTTCATAGCAATGTAAACAATTTCATCTTACTATTGTTAGAATCCTGAGAATCCTTAGCCATGAAACATGTTTTCTTACATTTTTCATTGAATGATTTTAAGTATTTCTTGCCATTACACTTGTGACCTTTCTTCTCATCCTTATTTTTCTTGTTTGGGCACCTAGCAGCAATATGACCATTTTCCTCACATGAAAAAAAAAATAAGGGGAACCTTACCTTTGTATTTTCCTTGCCCTCTAGAATATTTTCTTGTAAATAGAGCTTCAACCACCTCAAGATCACTGTCAGAACTCTATTCTAATTTTTCTTCACTTTGTAATTGAGATTCCTTTATCTTATTTCCCTTTTCTTTGAGAGAAAGCTTGGCTTCAAATGCTAATTCAATGTTCTTCGAAGCTGGAGCATAGTTGTCATAGTTATCTAGCCCAAATGCAATGAATCTTCCTACAATGGCCTCAAAATTTATCTTATGATTTGCTTCACATCTTCTTTCCTAAATTGTAGAAACTCTAATTGCATAAATTGGAAGCAATGTTCTAATAACTTTACTTACTATAGTTTCATCTTTGATATCTCCTCCAGAAGCTTTGATTGTGCTAATGCTTGCTTTGACTCTTTCAACATATTTGGCAATGTTTCCATCCTCTCTCATCGTCATCTGATCAAATTGTCCCCTTAGACTTTCTACTTTGGCTCTTCTCACATTATCATCACCTCCATAGATATCTTTCAGCATGTTCCACATAGAAAAGGTATTTTTGTAGTCCTTGTTATCATCAAATTCTTCATAGCTTAGGGCTGATGCAATGTCTATCATCATGGTGTTATGAGTCTTCTTCTCAGTAGTGCCATTGACAGATAACGTACCAACAGGTGTTTTATACTCTTCATCAAGATATTCAATCTTGTATCTCCAATGGAAGCCAAATTGAGTCTCATGAGACCTTGCCATGCTAAAAATTTATCCCTATTAAGCCTTGGAATTTCCCTCTTCTAAGACATCTTGATCTTTAGCTTAGATCCTTGAAATACTTCTTGCAAGCACCAAGAGCTTTGATACCAATTGTTGGAAATATAGATTGAGTAACTAGGGGGGGAGGGGGTGGGGGGGTGAATCAATTACCACAAAAATAAATCCATAGATCCCTTAGATGTCTTACTAAATTAGTTACTTCTATTACTTGATAGCCACACAGAAAAGTGTTGTAACTTGATAGATGAACTATATGTTAACTTTAACAGAACTTAAACATTCACAATGATTAAAATGAATGCATAAAAGAAATAAAATGAACACAAGAGACACCAGATTTAATGTGGAAACCCAATATGGAAAAAACTACCAAGTAACTAGCTATTGATTTTCACTCTTTTGAAGTGAGGCCTGTTAGGAGCCAACCATGTTAAAGGTTACAAAACACACTATTAGGTGTGACCTTCTTAAAGGATTTAATCACCCTACTAGGAGTGGCCTTGCTAGAGGACTTTAGAGAAATTCAATAGAACTATCACCTTGTTAGAAGATTTACAAAATGGCTGTTAAACTGAATCTATCAAGAGATTTATAAATCACTATTACAATGGTGAGAAAGTAACAATGAGTTGACCTAAATGAGATGAGACTGAATTGTTGATACAGATCTCTATTCTGCTTGGCTATATCCTCTCTGATGAAATAAAAATATTTGCTCCTCAAGGATATCTAATCCTTCTTCAAAATTTTCTCACAAGGATATCTGATCCTTCTTCAAAATTTGCTCACAATTTCCTCTTCACACAATCAACACACTTGAATGCTTGCTCATTACACTTTTAAATTCACAACTTGACCTTTTATTTATACCTTACAAATTGTCAAGTCAGCTCATTTACAAGTTATAATTATCAATAATCATTACATAATTTGGCTACAAAAATTGCATGAAAAAATTAAACTTTATTTCCCAAAACAATGAAATCCTTCATTGCTCAACCCTGCTTGATAAACACTACTCCAGGAATAATTTCTAGTTTTAACCAACTCAAGCTTGGTGAACACTGCAAACTCTACAAAATCCTTTGGAGATTGAGTGAACTTGGTAAACACTAACTTTCATTTGTTAACCTTGTGAGCTCGGTTACCACTAACTTCTACCACAAAATCCTTCAATTCTTGAGTGAGATCGGTAGACACTATTTCCACAGAGGAATGCTCAGTAGACTCTGGAATTTTCTTTTCTAACCAACTAAGTTTAGTAGACTCTATCTAATAATTGATATGAAATCTGTGTAACATCAAAGACAACACACAATTGAATAATTGTATCCAAAAACCCAACCTTTGGCATGAGCTTGATTCATAGGAACAAATTGGTAGGGACTTGCTTGACTGTCAAAATTGAGGAAATTATCACCACATCTAATTTGAACCCTAAAAAATAAGGCCCTTCTCCTAAGACCTAAAAAGTGACCAACGCTAGTTTTTTAGGCCCTGGATTTGGCCCTAAAAGATCCCTTAAAGATTTTATTTTTCTTGAAACTCCTTCTAAATGAAAGAATTGGCCCAAAGAAGTAAATGTCTCACACATAAACAAAGTGAGATAGAAAAAGACATCATTGATGTCAACAAATAGGGGACAAGAGACAAGGAAAGAAAGGATAAGACCATCAAAGGGATGGGTAATTACTAAGGGGTGCCCTATGTACATAAAAGGTTAAAATGACTCTAAAGGAGAAAAGAAAAAATTCAATAGAAAGAGAAGAAGATGGAAAAACCTATTCTATGGAGGAATTTAAATTACTTGAGGTCAAAAATGAAGTAGAGGATGACACCAAGATTGAGGATGTGGAGAATTTTGAACATGTTGAGGAAGAGGATGGAAGATATGATGGGGAAAATGAGGATGTCTAAATGGTTGAATAGGAGGCCATAATTGAAGTGGACTTGGGACACTAAGTGCTAGATTAGGCCTATGGAAGTCAATGCTCATATACAAAGAGGCCAACTATAAAAAGATGAAGAGAAGGATGGGAACAATGAAATATAAACCCTTGCCAACTAGGTTAAAGAGTTGGAGAAAAAGATATCCAACATAGTGGATGTTATATAGAGAGACATAATATTATCCATGAGGAGGATGTGAGAGTCTCACCCTGCTCACCCTCTGACTTATCAAGGGTGTCATTCTTCTAGTTATTAGAGACATGGGAGGGAAGGTGTCTCAAATGACTATTATCCTTACACATTCCCTCACTAGTAGTTTCTCCCTCATCCATAACATATTTCTTTTGGAAATAGTTACTATTCCATTTTTTAGGGGATACTTCTGTTTACCACTTCTAGTGTGGGCCAAAGGTCCATATTCACCCATTTTTTCATATTTCCTAGGGATCTTCGATTACTTCCCTCAATTTCAACATCCAAGTCCACAATTTGGATTTTTTCCATATTAATTTTCTTCAGAATATGATGTGGGGTGGGTTAAGGAGTTTTAGTTTCCATAGTGGACATCATCTTGGTAGATATTTAATGGGTAGAGGTAGAAAGGGATGGATTAGGAAGAACCACCTACGCATTGATAGGTTGAATAGGATGGAGGTTCTTATGGAAATCATAATGCTTAAAAATATAGGCCTAGTGCAGGATATTACAGCTTTTTCATTTTGTAATCTTCTCCCCAACCTGAAGAATATTGTCTTTTATAGAATATAGGAAAAAAATGAGAAGGAGATGATGTCGTGATTTCAAAAATAGTTTAAAATTGGAAAATGGTAGTTGTAGAAAATCTAAAATCTACCCTCAAAGGATCTGGTAACCCATTCTGATAAAACCATCATGATTACACATGATTTTTTTACTAGGAAGAAAAAATCTAGTTATGACTAGCTTCATCTACAACATGGGTTCACTTCTATCATTTATGATCATTCAAGAAGAAACCACTAACCTTAGCAATGACATGATCATTGATCTCAAATGAGATCCCATTTATAATCACTCATCTATTAGTCCAAGAGTTAAGAAAATGCACATAGACTACTTTGTCATATCCTTCAATACATTACATAAATGTCACCAAACCACCCTCTTTTAGATAAGACCAACTAGTCCGTTTGTAGTTTTCAATGGATCTCAACTTCATATGAACAAGGTTACCACTCATTTCCCCTCTCTTATCAAGGTCTTCAATAAAATTCTTATAGATATCTGACATAACCCTAGCTAAAATCCAATGAATGCTAAAATCCTAATAAGAATACCTATAAATCTATAAATTAGAGAAATAAAATGGAGAAAACCCAAATGAAAAGGCTCCAAGAAATTATTATACACAATGGGCACCCTCCTCAAATAATCATAATGATCATAATACTTCATTCATAACACTAATCCTTTGATTATCAATGCTCATACTATCATTTTTTAAACAACCCATCCTTTTGCATCTTGCACAATCCCACCAAATATGATGAAAGTTGGTGTGCTGATTTAGGCAAAAAAATCTCCCATTATCATCACCACTTTTCAGATCAATCAAAATCCCATTAGAATTCAAGACAATGTTGTCACCTTTTAGAAATCCACTACAAGTAATGATGGCCACCAAAGCATAAAATTTAATAAAAGGATTATACAATCTCATCAAGATTTGATGTCCTTATTCATTAGCTCCTAAATATGAGCTAGAAGCTTGTTACCATTTTGTCAGATAGACATGCCAACCATTGCATGACCCATCACTGCTAGCACATCTATCACCTCATTGCCCTTACAGTATATGTGTTGAATGGACACTTGTCAAAGTCTTTCTGGATAAACATACATGCATCCTTAATTATTTGGGAGCTATTCCTAGTAAATTTATTTCTTCCTTTAAGGGCTTAAATAATAAGTTGCAAGTCTCTATCTGCAATTTGTTTTTGAATTCTATGTAGGCTATCATGCTTAATCCCTTTAAATATACCCATAGCTTCACAAAAGTTAGTACTATTTTCACACAAATTATAACTATAGGCCACCAAAAGATTTCCATGGTCATCTCTAATAGTATCACCCACAGTCACATACCCCCTCAAAAAATCCATCAAATTTAAGCATAAACTAGAGGGAGGGAGGTTTCCATTTCACCCACTTTCTAGCCAATAATTTGGACTTACCAACCCTAGAAACTAGCTCCTTGGCTCCCAAATCATCATCAATGATACACTCTAGGGTTTTCAGGGGGTGGGAGGGGTCTGCCATCTCTAGTGAGAGATATAATAATGTAATAGGTTAGTGATTAATTAAAGTTTAATGCAGGAGAGAGAATTTTGATCCCTAAATATATAATTATTTCTTTGCTTCTATAACTACCACCAAACATAAGGAGGGATCACTTTTCATAACATTTTAATGAGGAGGTGATAAGTAAGATACTCCAAACACAAAATAAACTATTACATATTATCATTGAAGAGTCATTGGATAGCTAATTTAAGCAATATTTCAAATCACACTTCCATAGCATAATCTTGAACAATGTATCAACATATGGGGAGTAGTCTTCTAAGCAATATATCACAATAGGCACCGATTCAAAAATTAGAACCCCCTTCTCTTAAGCTCATTGATCATAAGTATGCTACAATGTAGCACCTCCACAAAAATAAATTCACTTTGTTTATGACTTCTAGTTCCATACATATTTATGATCAATACACTCCTCATGACCAATAATGATATTGTATACTTATTTCACATTAAATTATCATTGAAGCATTACACTACAACATGACAACATCCTTAGATGGGAAGTTTGGGACCCAAAATTTTCTATCCTCCTTTGAAGGTTTTGGGTTAGAGGCTTGGGTGTAAACCTCCATTCAAGAATTATCCATTTCTCATTGTTATCAATGTAGTTATTCACCGTGGTACCAAGTTAGTTAATAAAAATTTTCTTTAGTTGACAAAAATGTCACTAGTCTAAAGTGACACCCATCCAATTATCCTCCCATAATTTTATGTTCATCTCATCCCCCTTTACCAACCTTGTACCTTATAAGTTTTCAACTATACACAATATTAGTCTTGATTCTGAAGCCCATATCTAGACCACTATTTAAGAGAATATATTGGAATCAATTGCCCCTCAAAAAAAAATGTCATAATTTTGCACCTCCTAGCCTCCTCACTAATTAACCTGCATCCAATTTTTGACATTAATTCCCTATTGAGGTCAAAAACTTTTCTCAAATTTAAACCCCATTAAAACAAAAATTGTAGACCTTTTCCTAGGAAACTAGAATCATCCTCAATTTGTCCTCCATTCTGGACCATAGGTCCAAGTTGCATTTTATCATTGCAATAATGTCTCTAACTTTCCCAAAAATATTAAAAGGGATACAACATAGAAAAGGATGCCTTGTAAAGAGGCTATAAGGAGTTGTAATTTTCCTACATTATTGAGAAGTTTTTCTTTCCACATTGCAAGCTTCCTTTGCAAATGTTCCATAATTGAATTCTAGAATTGGGGAGAAACCTCCTTAACTATGAGGGACAATCCAAAGTATATTTTAGGGATGTTACCTTGTTGGTATTATAGATCTCTATTGATTATTTCTTGTAGACTCATCTCAATATGAAAGAATTAGATTTTACTTTTATGATAATTTATATTGTGGTATGAAACTATAGTATATTCCTCTAGAAACTTCTTCTATTATCTAGCTTTAGGGATGTATACTATCCCATAGGGAACTATGTCATCCATAAACTACTGAATTGTCACTAGGTGGAGAGTGGTTGGCAATATAATACCCTTTATCTGACCTTGATCCACTATAGACAAGACATTTATTCCAAGCACTTCCACCAAAATGATTAAAAAATATAGGGAGAGGGGGTCCCCTTGATTCACTCCTCTCATAGTCTTAAAGAGTTTCCATGGGGTTCTATTCAGGAGGACAAAAAATTGGCCCTAATTCATAGCCTCCTAAATATGAGAGATCAATCTCTCCCCAAAATCAAGTTGACATAGGATTTCAAAGAAAAAATAACATCTCACTTTGGCATAGGCTTTGGAAATATCAAGTTTCATGGCCGTACCTTGGTTCTTTCTCCTTTCCACTGAATACTTAACTTCATGGGATGAAATAGCCACATCTAATATATGTGATCCTAGGAAAAAATCATTTTGGGAAGAACTAATAAATTTTTCAAGAAGGGATTTCAGTCTATTCACCAAAATCTTAAATAGGATTTTTTACACCATATTACAGAGGCCAGGATGGGCCTAAAATCACTTGTCTTTGCGAGTTCACCAACCTCTGGGATAAGCGAAATGTTTGTCTATTCAATTTTTGTGATGAATCTTTCTTGATATATTAAATTTCAATCAACATGGGTGAGGTCATATTTGATGATCTCCTAGAACTCCTTGAAAAATGCAGGTGAGAAACTTTTAGGGCTTGGGGTCTTATATGCACCCATAGAGAAGATGAATTCTTTCTCCTCCTAAATCAAAACCCTCCTCACCATGTCATCTTTCATTCCTCTATCCACAACTGGAGTGAAAATTCTCAGATCTTCACTTTTATGAACATCCCAAGGAGGCAAAATCTAATTGTAGATATCATGGAAATACTTGTAAGCCTAGTGGTACATGCCCATATTCTCCGCAAGCTCTTGATCCTAATCACACAAAAAAATTTTAATTGTGTTCGTATTTTGTGTGTATAGAAGAAGACTTATAAAAGAAGGAAATATTTGTATCTCCCTTAGTTACTGGATATGTGATCTTTACTTCCAGAATATTACCTCCTTCATAACAATATCCTTCCATATCTTTTTGATCTATCTCTCCTCTAGAATTACATCCTGAAACATCTCCCCATTAGCAAGAAAAACCTAACATTCCTCAAATTGTTTTTCTCAATATCTTTCTATTGTTTAAAAATATCCCCAAAAGTTGACTTCTTCCATCTACACACTTCTCTTCTAATAATTTATAGTTTATTAATAATCCTTAACATGGTGGTTCCTTTGATATGAGTATTCCACCATTTCTTGGTACACCACCCAAACTATTGGTGAGAGTGCCACATAATCTCATATCTAAAAGGTTTGAAGCCTCACAGGTTATGTTTAGCCTAGTTGAACAAGATAATTGAGTAAATAGAAATAGTCCTAGGAATAACACCAAGGGAGGAAAGAGGGATAATATCTCAGCCAATATAAATCAGAACTCTATCTAATCTCACCTAGATGAGGTTACTAATAGACCTATTTTTGGACCAAGTGAAGGTAGAGCCTTGAAGATTAATGTCCAAAAGGTCATTTCACCTAAGGAATTCATTTAAATCATAAATGCTATTAGAGTATTCCTTGAGGCCCCCCATCTTCTCTGAAGGATATAATGGGCATTGAAGTCCCTCACACATATAAAATTTATGGTATTACTTGCTCCAATAATATGAGAATTTTCCTCCCAAACTTGGAGTCTTCTAGCCCTCATATTAGGAGCTTAAAAGTTGACTATCATCCAAATGATATTCTTTTCCACAAACTCAACAACAAAAAATGAGGTTTGGAGAAAATTGTTCTACCTAAGATCTTGTTAGGATCCCAAATAATTGCAATGCCTCCCAAGGTACTAGTCACCTCACTATGAGAAAAACTTGCACCAGGCTAGATATAATACAAAAGCTATTCAAAATTCCTAATAGACATTTTAACTTCCTAAATAGTGATAATATACAATTTATGCTCTAAAATACTCTTTTTAATAGGATATTATTTCTTTTGCCTATGGAGCCCTCTAACATTCTAGGAGATGAACTTTATTTTCTACATCCCCAAGTGTCTTCCAACATAAGTTGGGTACCTTGAGCAATGTTTGTAGTATTATCTTTTAGCCTCATACCCTTCTTCATGGGTCTTCTAATCTTAGAATTAAAATCAACATTCTCTTTAATATTCCCCTATTCTTCCTCTATACTATACTCTATTTCATGTCTAGGTCCTCCATGGGTTGAAAAAAGTCAACATGTACTCCAAATCCTAATGAATTAGGGAGACATCAACAAGACAAATTGGGAGAGAGACCGTCATGGAGCCTAAAATTTAATCACCCCAAGAGAACCCACCAACCTCACTCCTTGTAGATGGGATATGAACCTTTTCTCTAAGAATCCTTAGGAGCTTCCACAACCTATGTAGGACCTAAACTCCATAGTTGAGATCCACTTTTAGTACCTATGATAAAAGACCCCTCATCCTACCCCCCCAAGGTCACAATCATCATGGGTGTTTTCACTGCCAAGGTTGTTGGGGTGACCCCATAGTAACCTCCAATCCCTCTTTGGGGACTTCCCCTTCTTCCATAATACCACTATGATTCTTCATCACCACCTTCTCTATAGATGAGACTAGTTTAGTGAGGTCCTTAGAAAAGGAATAATCCTCAATCCTTGATCTCTCCATTTCCTTAATATGTTTCTCTTTCTCCATAGAATCTATAACTACCTTTTGGTTAGTAGGGGAAGTATTTGAGCATTCTTTCTTAGCAAAAAAGACCATAGGTGTCACCTTCTCTTTTCTCTTCTGGTCATTATTGCTATCTTGAGTCCTAGGAAAGTTAGTGATGATATGACCATAGGCAACATAGTTCAGGCCAAAAAATGATTCATTCTCATAAGAAATTTTCTATGACCAATCTCTCCGCTGGGATTTTAACACCACGATAGTAGGGAGGGATTTATTGATAGCCACATTCACACAAAATCTTTCATAGACTAGTCTAGACTTGCTACAAGTAACATAATTAGTTTTAATGAAGTTTCCAAATGAATTCTCAATCCATTTGAAGACCTTATCATCCAAAAAATCTAGAGGAAGCCCTTAGAGACAAATCCAAATTAGGGCCATATAGGGAAGTTTCATAGATGGGTTAAAATCAATTTTCTATTTATCTAGAGTTAGAATATGTTTACCAAAGTGCAAAGATCCTACCAAAATGGTATATTTATCCTACTCAAATGAAAAGATGAACAAAAGGAGACCCCCTAACAACATGGAAGCATTGTCATCCCTTTGAGTTTCCATCTTATAGAGCACCATTTTTTGACCATCTCAATAGATGGATGAAAGGCTTCAAATTAGCCTACCAAAGCATGAGCACACTCAAATGAGATATTATCCACCACTAAGTTTGGTAGGCTTATTTTAATAGACAAAAAATGTGAATTATTCATATATCTCTTTGTATGAATCTTTGATAATTTTCTTGCCTCCAATCTCCAATTCACCACGAATTATACAAACATAAAGAGACGAGAAAATTTTCTACGTGAGTGAATTTTACAAAAAAAAAATCATTTTTTTTCCTAAACAATATCTATTATGTTGAGGCAACTCTACTATTATTTTTCTAGGCCTACATTAGCCTATGTAAATAAATCATGTATTTGACTTCTATGTCCTAGATGTTTCCTGCAACTTGTCTTACTGATGACATCTTAGAAGAATTCACATGACTAAAATTGATAGATCTAGCAAGGATAATCTATGTAAGAAGAAATATAGAGAGAAGATATTTTGAAAGTGATAGATAAAATTTCTTCTTGTGAGTGTTTGAAAAGTTCCCTTTCTTTATTAAAGAAAATAAGTTTCAAAGGGACTTGACACCCAATTACAAATAGATCTTTAGAGGGGTTTAAAACTTGGTAGAACTAAACAAATCCATAAAATGAGATATTTTAGATATATATCTAACCCCCAACAAAGAAGTCACAACATAGAAATATATCATCCTATGTAACATTGGTTGAAATATTAGGTTTAAGTCTAATTGGGTTTTTCAAGGTTCCCATAAGATTAGTTATAGAATATCATAGATTTGACTAAGTAGACAAAACCTTAGAGAAAGAAAGATCTTTTCAAGGATCCTATAATCCTAATATTCACTAGTAAAATAATAACATAATAAAATATACATGCAACAATAAGAAGAGCCCAACCAAAAGAGATGACTAAAGGGTTTTCATGGGCTCCCAAAACCATATAAGCACTAGGTTTTCAAAAGGATCTCACAACGTTAAAATAAGTATCCACAATAATAAATCATGAGGAAAATATAATTTGAGTTGATTCACATTTTCTTATTTACCTCATCCAAATTCATCTTAGCTACATTTGCACCCTCCCATGACTGATCCAATTGTTTTTTATAGCACTCAATTGGAAAATGCCAAAATTAATGGTAATAATAACATTCAATGTTGATCTTGTTTGAGTTTTTATTCTTCTTTCCTCTAGAGTTATTTAGAGAGATTCTTACACCTTTATTGATATCTTTTCATCTGAATTTATCACATCCAACATTTTTTTCCCTAATGTCACCAAGACACATACATTTAAAGCCTCGCATGGAGCTGCTTATTCTTCTACCCTTACCTTTTGAATTGGATTTAGCTTTCAAATAATTTTCTTAGCAAGATATTTAAGACCTACTAAGGTACTTCTCAAGGGTATGGTGATAACCAATTAACTCATCCACAATTATTGTACATAGATAATTTTCCACTTCAAAGGTAATCACAATTATATCAAGTCTTTTGGGAACACTTATCTTTATTTTCTCTACTAATCTATGCTCCATCATGTTTTCTCCATCTATCGTTGAGTAGTTAATTAAACTAAAGAATCTTGAGATGAGTTCTAAAATGTACTCATTTTCCTCCATGAGAGTATTCTTAAAATCTTCTTGAAGATTTTTTAGCTTCACTACATAGACTTGATTAGATCTACTAAAACTTATAAGAATGATATATCAAGTTTCCTTGGAATAGTCAAATACCAACATTAAGGAAAAATCACCTTTGTAAAGTTTCTTTCATTTAAGCTTAATGCTTTAGTATCTTTAATTCTTGACTCCTCCAAATGAGTCTACTGATTTTTCGCAAGGTTCAGAATTGGATTTGTTTGTTACATCCACAAATTTGTTGACCACAAGATCCCAAAAATTATTTGTGATGATAGTTTTCATATTATTTTCTCAAACATCATGGTTTAGTCCATTAAGAGATGGTGGCTACCGCTAACTCTTTCGTTTATCTCTAACAATGACTCCTACACAAAAAGATCAACACTAGGACAAACAAATATGAAAATTCACAAGGATTGAGGGCCAAAAAACTTTGATGCCATGCAAAGAAATTTAAATCCCTAAAACATAGGATTGCAACTCTAATTTTTGCAAGCACTCAGAATCTAGACCATACTAAAAAATCAAATGAAGTAACCAAAATAATTGACTTGAGGCACGCAACATTATTTTGTATTTTGTATTAAATCTGAAAAAAAAATTATTACAAACATAAAAATTAATTTTAGAAAATTAAAAAATAAATCTAATAATTTCAACTCCTAAGTAGAAATCTAACTTGCAATAATCTAGGTTTGCATGCAAACTTCCCAAAACTTCTTAGAGTTGACACATAAAGCTTAAAAAGCCTCCAGAATCACTATTCAACAAGGAAAACACTCACATGTAGTTATAAAATTCTTTCAATCACATGAAACAAAGTCTGAAAACTTATTTATGTTGTTGCTTACACTTTGGCCGAATATTTAGAATAAAATTATAGTTCTCTTTTTCCTATTTGTTGTCCACAAAACTTTCTCCCACAAATTTCAAATTCACCTACTAGAAAATTAATTCACATGACTATTTTTTGTATTTCACATTAGGAGCTAGTTGGAGATTTTATTCTCCAAAAGTTCTTCTCAAATCTAAGCAACATTATCTAAATATTGTTAATTTTTGGGAGCTCTTAAGCAGTAGGTGCAAATAGAAGGTTTATAGACAAACCGACTTTATTTAAAATTCTAACTAAAATTTGAATTCAAAATTGTAAAATAAAGGAAACAACTTTGTGCTCTTTACATGAGTTGGTTCTTATTATATTTGTCAGCAATGTACTATTGCAATCACTTCCATCTAACTAGTGATTTTTTTTTTCTACTTCAACCAATGTAAATAAGTTATTATTAATTATAACTATTTTTATATTAAAAAATTGCATTTTAAAAATATTTAAATATATAAGTAGTTTGAATGATAAATTTTAAAATTTTAAAAAATTAAAATTTTATTTTTATTTTTATGTAAACTTTCCTCATAATCAATCTATCTAATTACCACTTTTAGTAATCAACTTTATAAACATAATTAGAAAATGACAATAATAATTTCAAATAAAATATTAAAAACATATAATTGTTTTGATAAAAGAATATTTATAAGATGAATTGAATTTTACTAGTCAAATTATAATTATTACCACTTTTACATGATATTTTGAAAAATAATTACACATAATCTCTATTCCTTATAACTTAAAATATATTCAAAAGATTCTCACTATTTTCTATTTATTAAATTAACTTATAGTAAATACATGCTATTACATGACACTTGTTATTATTGTTTAAATGTTTGTTAAAAAGGTTCAAACAAAAATTTTAATAGATTTGAACAAAAATAATATAGAATATTCAATCTTTTCACTTGTTTCCTAAAGCTGGTACGTTTGTTATCTGTTTTTATTTTTCCTAAAATGTGCAAATACAAAATATTGAGTTGTAATATTTCCATTGGAGGAGAACTATATGTGTGAATTTGTTCAATAAGTTTTGACTAAAATTAACGACTATAAAGAAAACTTGGTAATGTGAAATGGTGACCGAGAAGACTGCTTAACCAAACATACGTATGACGTAAACACCCATATGCAAAACCAACCTTTGCTCGCTGCAAACACATGGGGAGCGCTTACTACATTATGCAGTTTGTTTGTTGTTTTAATTTATTTTTTAGATATTACAAATCTAATGTAATTGTAAATGCGATAAAAGAATAATATAATGAAAAATTAAAGCAAATTTATTAGTTATTAATCATATGAGTTCTATTATCAATTAACTTTCAAGATAAATATTTTGTTAGAGTGATAAGATTATGAATGACTTTTGCCTAATTTTTTTTTAATGTAATTTATAGGAAACTTCAGATTATTTTCACTATAAAGAATACATGAGAAATGTAGCTTTAAAGATGTAGAAAAATTTATCAGAAGAAGCACATTTACAAGCTTAAACTTATTCAGAACAAAAAAAAAATGTTACGTATCTTATACTTTTACAAACATTTAACACACTAAACAATTTTTTGGTACAAACAATTGATAGTTTTTAACTTTTTTGGGGTCTCCATGAAAGAAAGTTACATAGAATTTCTATGTTATTCTCAATAATAGCCCAAATCAAAGTGTTAAATGTAGCATAGTTTATCCTTCCTAAAAGTTGTCTTCATTTATTTTTTAGAGATAATATGGCTTTGTTAGGAAATTTTATGGCATTTATGTAAAATATCTTGAAGGTAATTTTGAAATAAATCTAATTTCTTAATTCGCTAAGAGGGGGGTGAAAGGGTGGTTTAAGGTACTAATGCATGGTTAGGTAAGCAAGTGTTCTCTTATTTTAATAAGCTTACATATAATACTACATGTTGTTTCTATGTTACCTCTAGTCACACAATCTTTTTTTGAACGTATCCAATGAACAATGTATAGAATAAACATAGAAACACAAAAATAAAGAAACCCAAGTACATATGTTTATGGGTCTTAGAAGATTGATGTTTTGTAGATAGAATATGTGATGTGTGATGAATGTTGATAAAATTGTACAGTTACTTATTGCACTTTTTATTTACATTTCTTACTAGTTTTACTTTTAGTAGAGGAATGACTATTTGTCCCTTTAAGTTAAAATTTTATAAAAGACACTTAGTTTGATAAAAAAGTTGCCTTGTTTTCTACAACTAAAATGTGATAAGTTTTTAAAGAAAATTCAATAAAAAATAATTAAAAATATATAGCCAATGTAATAGTTAATATTTGGTCTAAAGTTTTATTATGTTGATCCCTTGCTTTCATATCTCTCTATATAAAATGGAATTATCTATCTATCTATAACAGACTATAATAATAAAAATTATAATTTTCTTTTAACAAAAATAAAAAATTTAAAGTAAATATATTCTTTTAGAATCAAATTCTTAACAAAAGTAATAATCTAAAAAAGTGCTATACTGTTCCTTAGTCTTAATAAATTCATTAACATCATGAATTTAAATATAAACAATATAGTATAAATAGAAACATAGAAATCACATGACAACTCCTTCATAGAAATCTCTAGCGCAAAATTATATAATAAAACCTTAAAAATAGAATTATATCAACACGAAATCCACTATTGTCTGACAATAGAATATTATAACTCAAAAAAATTATAATCAACTATTTGAAACTGCCACCGAGACATAGGCAAATGAATACAAGATACCATCCATTGCATTCTAAACAATGTGCGAAGCCCACGAACACATTTTGGAAACACGTTATATTCAAAATTTTAGAAGTTCAATTTTAAGAAACAATTGTTGAAAATGTGGGTTGGCAGTCATTGTCTACTGTAATTTTATCAATGTTCAACTATTCTTATATAGCTTCTATTTCAAGATATGTACAAATTAGTATAATAAGTGCTGGTGCATGAACAAAAGTTTTAAAAGTGGGAGAGTACATTTAGACATGATCTTCACATTACACAATGATCGGTGAATACATTACATAATATTTCAGAATGATCGGTGAATACATAGCAGCTCTATATAATCAACGCATCCGTGTCTCTGACAGAAATTGATCTACTGTCCATTCCTTAAATATTCATAGGACTCTGATCTTTTTGTTTTGGAAACATTTCATAAGTTGTTTGTTCTCCAAATTAAGTCAGATGGAAAGAAAAGAGCAAGAGAGAGTATATCCTTGCGGTGCCTGTAAGTTTCAACGAAGAAAATGTGGAGATAAATGCATGCTGGCTCCTTATTTCCCACCAAACGATACTCACAAGTTTTTCCTGGTGAATAGATTATTTGGAGCGAGTCGGATTGCCAAAATCCTTCAGGTAAAGTGCAAATGCTGTTTTAGGGTTTGCTGAATTATATTTGATTTGTTTTGTTTTCCAAAGCAGAATATGGTTTCATTTGTTTTAAATAAATCGACACTTCTTATAAAATTGAAAGTACACTCAAATTAATTTTATTAATTCTCAGTTTTATCAGACATATATTAGATTTATTTTGCTTTGATTAGTTCTCATATGAAACGAAAATAGTAGCATTCTCTATAAGAAAACTTTAGAACCATGATTGAATCTGTTGGTTTTTTCGGGGTATTATTGCAGGACATTCCAGTAGAGAAAAGAGGAGATGTTGTAGAAAGTTTGGTATATGAAGCGAGTGCGAGAGTGGTTGATCCAATCTATGGCTGCACTGGTGCCATTTGTCGACTGCAGAAGCAAATATTAAACCTGCGATCACAACTGGCAACAACACAAGCAGATCTCTTGAACGCACAGGCTAATTTTGTGTCTTTTGCGAGTGGATTATACAATGGTCGCGAAACAGAAAATACGTTTGGTGTCCCCCATGAATTAGAAGTTAAGAATGATGATGAGATAATAGTTTTGCAGAACGATCTGGATCTGCTTGGATGGGAAGACATCATCTTCCCTTAATAAAAAAATTACATTAGTTTACAAATCATATCAGTTACTTGTAATACTCCAATAAGTGCCTTGTAGGGCCAAGGCCTTGAATTTGTCGGTTAATGGTTTGTGATCTGTGGAATTTTAAGGTCTGTGATCTTCATCTATATCATTATTAATTACAAATAAATTAAGAAGATTTAAAAGAGTTCTTGACGTGAAGAGGATAGAGAAAGTTAAGTTCTCATAGAAACCTTAATTTAGTTTATAGTAAAATTTAGGGATGGGATACATACATACATACATATATATTGATGAATAATTCTATTTTATTAATAAATAATATACTAGTTACAATTCATAATAAAAGGTTGGGGATACAAGATCACCCATAGCCAAAAGCAGAATCAACAAATATTCATCAAAAAAAACTTTAAACAACTCGCCAAGCTGCCAGAGCAGTACCAGCTAAGGGTGGTGGATCGTCATGATCATGGAAACCCCATTAATCCTTGGGATTGGTAGGCACCATTGGAACATTCTAGCTGTCAGCATCTTCAAGGGCCTGGTCTTTGTCTTTATCATCCATGTACAAGGTGAAATAGCCAATTCCAGGTGAAAAGGCCACTTGCTAGAAACAACCCAATGAGCTCCAAGAGGGGGTACCACCAAGCCCATGGATGGTAAGGCCGAGAAGCTGAGTGGCGATTGCAACCAACATCACCACCACTGGAAGAGTAGTGGTGGGGAACCTATGAGTGTGGTGTGTTAGACTGGTGAGCAGAAGAGATATGCCTCCTTTGGCAGCCCTAGGGAAGAATATGATCAGCAGAGGTATCCAGAGGCACTCTCACAACCATACAAGGCGCATTACCCCAACGATTGAGAAGCTTTTGAAGGTGTGCCACCTCCAGAGCCACCTTGTTGGCTTAAACTTGAATTTGCATCATTACATTGTTACAAATGCATGCTTTAGTGTACATAACTATTGAAAATAATCAAGACTAGCTAGGTTACTAAGAGGGGAGGGGTGAATCAGTAACCTCAAAGTTTTTAAATTAAATTAACACTTTAACCATATAAATCATCCACTATTCATTCTTCTAATGCATGAGAAAAGATAAACATACATAATGCATGAACACGGTATTTGGTTACCTAGAAACCTTCCAAATAGAAAGTAAAACTGGGGTGGGGATGATACCCACAAAACTTTACTATTGTAGTATAAAGTTGGCCTCTTTAAGGCTTACATTACCACTTCTAGTGATCAGCCCTATTAGGAGCACAAAGGACTGCTAGGTCTACCTTGTAAGAGGATTTACAAACATACAATGAAGTATGCACTCTGTTAGGAGATTTTTACAAAGACTATTAAGTCTATCCTAATAAAAGACTTGAAAAATTGAATCACTTGTCAGGATGAAACCGGAGATCTAACTTACAACTTAATTGTTGAATAGATCTTGAAGTGTAGATCACCTCTTATGACTGATATGTCTTTGCTACTCCTTGTTGACCTTGTTGAATACTTTTCTCTACTGTTAATTCAAATTTATTCTTCTCAAAACATTACATGTCCATTCCTTAACATTCCATGATAATAGATTAATGATACATTGCAAATGATGCAATACACTGGGTAAAAGCACAAACCTGTGTCACCTTTTAGAAAGAAACATGATATCAGAATGTGACAGTTCAACATTAGTGACAAAAAAAATGGTATTTGTGTTTAAAATATGAAGATAATGTAAATTGATGAAATGTGTGGAATTGGATGAATTTTATGCTTATAATTTTTATAATTTTTTTGAGTAGGAATTTATTCATTTTATTTTATTTTGACGTCCCTTTTTTAACTGTAAAAAATATAGGGTGTAGTTCCCATCAAACAAGTATATGCAAATGATCTTTTTTTGTTCTGATTTGAAAATATCTTATAGATGAAATGTATAGCTAGTGCACAAAAAAAGAAATAATTATTTTTGATGTATATTTTTTTTGTTATAAGTACTCAAGTTCGACCTTATCAGAATCCAACAGTTTTTTTCTCCTGTCAAAACTTTCCTATCAAATCTATACCTTCTTGAAAAAAAATTACATATTCGTGAAGAGGATTCTCTTCTCTAGAGATAAATTAATTTTTTAATTTTTTTTGATATGATTTACTATATTTTTTCCTTTTTTGAGGGAGCATCTTCTGAAATGTTGAAATATTGACTTATAATACTTTGAGATTATAACATATTATAACTAATCAAAACACTCAAAAATTTATATAATGATGATATTGAATCTGAGATCTATAAAAGGGTATTTTTAGGTTTTGAAAAAAATTGAGTTTTGATAGAGAAATGAGATTTGACCAAAACAGGTTTTGGTATCACAAATGGTGACATATATCTATGCTTTTACCCCACTACATATATACCATTCCAATAATAATTGGAAAGTCGGCCAAAATAGGGGTAAACAAAACATTATTGAGTCTGACAATAGTAGAAAACTCAAGCTCTTCAAGTTGACTCAGTGACCTTCGGATACTTGGCATCCATTGCATTACTCGAGATCATCATGCACTCGGTAGAAGTAGAAGCACTGTCCATACTAATCACACAACGGAGCTTGGAACTCGGTAACCATTGGAGACTCGATAGATATAGTGTCATTTGGTGAATACTGAAACCTTCGTTTACCTTCCTGTCACTCAGTAAACACTACACATCCATCACTCAGTAGAAACTGACTTCATGTCATGCAAACTAATAACTTGATAGATACTGTGAAACTTGGTAACCATTATTTGTTTAGTGAAAATTTTAAGCTCGGTATACACTGTTGAACTACATATTCACTTGGTAGCTTAAGAAATATTCAATGTGAACTGTGTAACTGTTGAACTTACAAGGTAACCACTAAATGCTCGGTATAAACTATAGACTGAGTGATGAGCTCGATAAGCATTCAGAATCAAATAAGTGTTGTCACTAATGACAAATACAACATAATGCCAACAATCTCCCTCTTTGGCATTAGTGACAAAATCACTTATGAGCCAAAACTTATGTTCATTGACATTTTGATTTTGATTTTTTTCAAAATTGATCTTTGTAAAGCTGCTATATATACATATCTTACATATCTCTCCCATACATATGGCATAATATATACATAGCTTTTATCTGTACATACATCAATTTGTTTTCTTTCTTATTTCTCCGCAAGTCTCTTTACTCCCCCTGTTCTCTTCCCTTGTTCATCTCATACTCCCCCTTTTTGACAATAATGCCAAAGAGTATATACAATAAATTCAAATAGAGACACAAAAATGTGAGAGAAACTTAGAGTGTACCTTGAGAATAAGAGCCAATTAACTTATTCCAATTATCTTGAAAATTTTTGGGGGTGGAGAGTGCCACTTGAACTTCTACAGAAAGTTCAATCATATGATCTGCAATTGAAAAATTGTTGTCTTGGACCAATGTTTTTGAATAAGCAATATGTTTTTGTATTTGGTCCATAACTAGAAGGATCATATTCTAGATGTCGATTAGTGTAGACCTCATCTTGGCTTCCTCTCTGAGTAGCTCTGCTTGCATTTCTCACGAAAATTTCACCTTCATGTGCTGTGATGAGCTTGAGCTAGGGTCAAGCTATAACTTTTGAGCACTAGCCTTCATATCCATATCAATCTTATTTAATTTTTCTTTAATATCCTTGGTATACTTGGTAACATCACAAAGTTTTCCAAAAAGTAATGTTACATTTGTAAATGATTGTTCAAGGTTGCTCAAAATTGTGGATAATTCTACCTATTTTATTGCAATGTGTGCAAGCACCATATTGTCAAATTTCTTCTCTGCCTTTTCAATGAGCTTCTCTTGGTCAGAAGTTTCCTCAGTGAACTTATTTACAGCCTCTTCTAATTGTAAAAAAATGTGTTGACATGGATCAATACAAACACCTATAGCTTTAGCAATTATGTTTCTAGCATTTTCAATTATTGTGAATTCTCTATCCCTCTCTTCTCTTAGCTGCTTCTACCTTGCCTTTTGCTCTAAAAGCTAACTGACCAATCTCATTTCATTGGCTGAGGCCATGTCCAAATCTATCTTGGGGATAATAATTTCTTTATCCAAGTCTATATCTTCATCAATTGCCTTACCAATAACCATAAGTTTTAGAGGAGTCTTTGGTTTTACTTCAATGCTTACTTCCTTGGATTTAGAGACAGAAACAATAGTTGATGTAGTTGGACTAGTAGAAAAGACTTTAATTGGTACAACTAGAGGAAAACTTTAAGAGAAGTACCAATTGTATCCAAAATTGATGTGCCTCCCAAAAATGATGTACCAATAGGTAATGTACAAGCTGGAATATTTACAATTGAATAACTAACTAGTACAAAAATTGGTGTAGTTAGAGTTGTGGTAGACAAAATTGCAGAATGAACTAGTAGACTTACTATACATGGTGCATAAGAAGTTAATGCAATTGTGGAACTGACAGCTGTGCACATTTTTGTGATGGATTTTTCAAGTGCTGATGAATAGGGTTGTAGCTCGGTAGATGAAGTAACTGATACTTCCATTGAAGATAACTAGAGCTATGATGTGGCAGGAGCAGATGCAATCAATCTTGCTAAAGCTGACTCCAACCCTAATGATGTTGTTGGCTTAGGTAGAGAGTGAGGAAGGGAAGCAATGACTTCTATTGCAATCTTCATTGGATCATCTTCTTTATCCACTTCCTCCTTGTCTCCCTCTTCAACTTCTTCCTATTTTTCTTCATCATCAACCCTTAGTGTCTGATAGTCTTCAACATCAATAGTAGCACATGGAGTGCTATCATCTTCTTCATCATCACTATCACCATCATCATCCTTGATCTCAACTATATCATCACTAGGCTTGTGTAGATGATAGATATTCTTCCACATGTTTGTTGCATCTCTTACAACATGCTCAATGTCCTTAATTAAAATCAAACATGTGTGGAATCTGATCATCATTTTACCTTCATTATTCTTCATGCCTACCTTTACTTCTATATTAGTAAGATTTGGCAATAGTTTCCTTAAGGATTATTCAAAGATGTCCTTGGCTGTCTATGCAGTTGACTCCCATCTTGGCTGCAATCTTACTAACAATTCTTTTGAGATCTAAGGAGCAATTTGGTCTAGGGAATACTTCCACTTTCCCATTTTGGTGAATACCAAGTCCTCAATCTGCATCTTCTTAGCATCAGTTATGGTTTCAAACTTTAAAGTCTTGAAGTTTGTGATGCCAGCTCCCTCTTCCATCTGTTTTAGTCTTTCTTGGAAGGTATGTTGGGGCTTGCTAAAGATTACTTCACCTTTATCTTTGCCTTTGCCTCTCTTGGTGAAAATAGTTGTAGAGGCCTTTGGAGGTCTAGTAATGATAACCCTCCCTTGCTTCTTAGTCGGCTTTGCCTCCTTTTCTGATTCTTTCTCTCCATCTTCTTTTTCTTGATCCTCTTCTTCATCTTCTCCTCTTCCCTTGGTAAGCATTAAGGGACCAATGGTAGTTTTCATCTTAGCAATCTTCCTCTTACCTTTGTTGATTTCTTGAGGTAGCTTGATTTCAAATTCAATTCTATCTTTTTCCTCATCATATGTGCCAAAGATTGGTTGCTTAGGATCTACAGGCTCATTTACTAGTGCTTCAATGATATCCCTAGTTTCATCAATATTGACCTCATAAGGGAGAGGTTTCACCCATGCAACTCGGGTCTTGACTGCCTGAATGTATACTCTATCACAATCTACCATGAAACATACATCATCTTTATAATCCACAACAAGTTTAGATGGAATCCTGAACCTATTGTTCATTCTTTCTTTGAAGTCTTCAAAATAATTGTCCATTATACTATCAAAGTTTACACCCATTTCTGTAATAAACTCATTTATTTGATACAAAATGGGAACATCCTTTCTCCACACGACAGTTTGGATGGAAATATTTTTTGCACATAAAAGAAAAGACACATCAACAAAGAACCAAATTTATAGGGATTTTTCATTGATGACCTGATGCTATCCATATTCTTGTTTAGTTGCTTCAATAGTAGCTCTGATAGGTCAAATTCCATATTTTTCTTCACAACGTTGAATGCTAAGTCCACTGCCTCACATGGCACACTATTTAAATGACTAGAATTGTAAATTTTGTGGGCAATTACATAAATTTTGAACCTCAACTCCACATCAGTAACGGTGCTAATTTTCAAACCTCTACCATCCCACTAGGCTAGGGTTTTCTTCTGGAGTTCATCCTGACCTAGGGTTTTGGTGGTTTTTGCTTTGGTCAGAATGGGAAGGCCAGTAATCTTGTGAATAATCTTTTTGGTGATCAATACGGGCTACTCCAACCATAACTAACCATTGTGCACATGGCTAAGAATATACCTAATCCATTTTATCTGAAAGCTTCTTGGGAGGTGTGATATGTGTGTCAACCATTTTGTTTCCAAGTGCTTGTGCTCAAGTTTCAATGAGCCATTAAAACACATTTCTTCTAAAGCATTATCCATTTCTAGGGTTCCTATCTCTTGAATTGAACACTCAAAATGAGTGCAAATATCGTTAATTAGAAGTACCTTTGGTGAAATTTTTGATTGTGCACCATTAGGGTCGAGTGCCTCCACCACTGCTAGAACTATCTTGAAATTTGGTGCTTTCCACTCTACTCCCTTGACCAACATCTTTGAACCTCTTTTCACCTTGCTGCTACAAGTGCTTCTAGATGCCATTTCTGCTTGATAAGTGAAAGAAATTTTTGAACAAATTCCTTAGCTACAAATTCCCTTGAAATTGCTTGAGTGCACTTGGAAATCTCTTTTCTTTGAGAATACCAAAGACGCAGTGAAAAAATGAAGTCAAATTCTACCCTTTTGGATGAAAATTTTCCATTAATGCTAGGTACCATACTGATGTAGTGCATGATAGACTATATCCACTGACCTAACTCGGCAATAGTATCAACTTGACAAATGAACCAAATTTCTCTTATTCCTGACCTCGCTGGGTAAGGTCTTCAACCAACTTTCCTCGATGGATTCTAATGCAACTCGGTGAAAGATAACCTTTTTTTTATCCTTGTGTATCTAGAATACTGATTGGATCATTTGCATTCCTCATATTTCTTGGAATTACTTATGATTTTCTTGCTGAGTACAGCTCCAATACATTCTTAGGAATTTTGTTTGAGGGGATGGAGTCACCCACTTTTTGAGTGACTTCACTTCCATGATTTGAGCTTGTATCCTTGGTAGATTTAGGAATCCATTGCTGCCTCATTTGTTTTCTTATTTTTTCAGCCCTTTCTTTCTTTTCATCTTCAATTTTCCTTATGTTCATGTAGTTTTTAGCTCTATATGATCAAGTTTAGTGCATGTGTAATACCTCAGAGTAGTATCCTTCTTTCTTAGGTGATGCCTTAAACAATTTATGCCAGTGTGTCCATATTCTCCACAATAATGACATCTACACTAGGTATTATAGTCCCATCCAAATATTTCCTTTACAAGTTGTTCAGTTGGATTGGATGATTTGGATCTGCATCAAAATGCCTTGTGACCTTGTTTTCTGCATTTGTGACATTCGCCTTCAATTTTTGGTTTCTCCTTGCATTTATTAGCTCTGTGACCATGCTGATTGTATTTGTAGTATTTTCCATTGAATTTTTCTTTTCCATGGCTCCAACATTTGTATGATGTATGACCAATTTTCCCAGAATGATTGCATGAGGGTTTTTTATTCCCTTTTGCACCTTGCTTGGAAGATTCACCTTGTTCTTCATTATATCCAAGTCCTTCTTTACCTTTTTTCCTTTGAAGATTCTTCTCATTTTGCTGATGCAATTGATTCATGTCTTCTTGTGATTTCGACATTCTCTCATTGATTTGTTTTTCAACATTTAGGTCATTCTTCAATTTTTCAATGATTTGCTTCTTAGATCTCAGTTCTCTCATTATTCTTTCATTAATTCCCTTTCATAATTTAGATCACTTCTTATTCTTTCATTCTATGCTTTGAGAATCCTAATTTCTTCATTTGCTCTAGTGATTTGATCAATGAGGTCTTCATGCTTATTGGATTGATTTTGTTCTTTATTATTTCTTGCCTCCAAATCTCCATTTTCCTTATTCCTTTATTCCAAAATCTCAAATAGCCTAATTGATTGAATTTCTTGTTCTCTTTTGAGTTTCCTTACTTCTTCTTGTAGAGAGCCATTCTTTGCTAGAAGTTCTTTGATTGCCTCATTAGCTTCATCTAAACTGCTTGATGGGAAAAGATCTTCAATATTTTCTTCAACATATTGATGGTCATTCATTTGTCTTGCAAGTTCTTTTCTTCTTTTTAGGGATTGAGAAAGATGCTCTTTTGCTTCCTTGAGTTGAGCTCTGGCCATTTTCTAATCTAGCTTTTCATTTTCAATTGCCTTGTCAAGTCTAAATATCTCCATTGATCTTGATCTTCACTTGAGCTATCAAACTTTATCCCGAGAACCCCAAACCTCTGATACCAATTGTTGGAAATAATCAAGACTAGCTAGGTTACTGAGAGGGGAGGGGTGAATCAGTAACCTCAAAAATTTTAAATTAAATTAACACTTATCCATATAAATCATCCACTATTCATTCTTCTAATGCACGAGAAAAGGTAAACATACATAACAAATGAACATGGTATTTGGTGATCCAGAAACCTTCCAAATAGAAAGTAAAACTGGGGTGGGGATGATACCCACAAAACTTCACTACTAGAGTATAAAGTTGGCCTATTTAACGCTTACATTGACCATTTCTAGTGATCTACCCTATTAGGATCACAAAGGACTGCTAGGTCCACCTTGTATGAGGATTTACAAACATACAAGGAAGTATGCACTCTGTTAGGAGATTTTTACAAAGACTGTTAAGTCTACCGAGTTAAAGGATTTGGAAAACTGAACCATCTGTTAAGATGCAATGGTAGATCTGACTTAAAACTTAATTTTTGAATAGATCTTGAAGTATAGATCACCTCTTATGATTGATATGTCTTTGTTGCTCATTTTTTACCTTGCTGAATACTTTGCTCTACTGCTGATTTGCATTTATTCTTCTCAAAACATTACATGTCCATTCCTTAACATTTCATGATAATAGATTAATGATACATTGCAAATGATGTAATACACTACATATATACCATTACAATAATAACAATTGCAAGGTTGGCTAAAACACAAGTAAACAAAAAATTACTGAGTAGGCCAAATAGTAGAAAACTTGGGCTCTTCAAGTTGACTTGGCGACCTTCTGATACTTGGCATCCACTACGTTACTTGGCATCATCATGCACTCGATAGAAGTAGAAGCATGGTCCATACTAATCAAACAACATAGCTTGGAACTTGGTAACCATTGGAGACTCGGTAGATATAGTACCACTCGGTGAATATTGAAACCTTTGTTTACCTTGCTATCACTTAGTAAACACTACTCATCCATCGCTCAGTAGAAACTGACTTCATGTCATGCACACTGATAACTTGGTAGATATTGTGAAGCTTAGTAACCATTATTTATTTAGTGAACACTGTAAGCTCGGTATATACTACTGAATTGCATATTCACTCGGTAGCTTTAGAAATGCTTAGTGTGAATTGCTTAACTATTGAACTTAGAAGGTAACCAGTGAATGCTCAATATAAATTGTAGACTAAGTGATGAGCTAGATAAGCATTCAAAATTGAATAAGTGTTGTAACTAATGAAAAATACAACATAATGCCAACACATAACAACATTTATGTCAAGAAAATTGTGAGTGAAAAGAACATCATTCCTATCTTTCCACAAATTTTTTTATAAAAAAATTCATCCTAAAAGTGTGTCAGATCTGGGTAAATTGCCTAGGTAACCTAGGAGAGTCACCCAAGATAATCATATACTAAGAGAAAGGTTTTGGCCAAAAGGGTTTAATCTAGTGCCAATAATTCTAGGCACATCTGCAAAATCAAAAAAATACAAAAGAGACTTAGGTTGTCCACAAAATGGACACCAAGGATCAGGAACCCCAATATGCTTGAGCCGAGGCCCAAGGGGAAGACATTGAACCAATAGGCACGAAGAAAAATGGGCAATCTTAGGCTCAAAGATGGCACTCCAAACAACATTGAAATTTTTTCTCCATTGAGAAAGAGAAGACTGCAAATGCTAATGTTGGTTGACAGTTTGCACCATTAGCAAATGGGGAGAAAGCCATCGATACCCCATACTAGGTTTGTAACTAGGAAAGGGGTGTGGCAGGATAACACTTCAAGTCTATACACCAAGGACGAATAGGCTAGATACTAACCTTGTGAATTAAGTGGTCTAGAGTTGTAGAAAGCAATAGTTTAAAAGTCCATTCTTGCATGTCTTCCCATGGTTTGAGACTCATAGAGGCCCTGCCAAAAAGGTTTGTGGGTATCTTGATGCCTCGTTTGAAAAAACATTAAGCCCTAGCACCTTGAGTCTTGGCCAAATGATCACCTTGAATGGAAAACAATAGAGACCACCAAAGGTTTTGATGGGTCAAAGTGAGACCATCATGAAACCCATCACTAGACCATTGAAGCCAATGTTTGACAACTTCCTAAGCTTTTCATATGCTCTTGATAGCAAAAGAGCCTTGAATGTGCATAGGTTCCCACATGATGAGAAGGGTTTGAGAGTCAATCCCCTTCCATGCAAGCCTATTGATAGGAAATCCTAAAGTAAATAGTGCCAAACCAAGACTTTGCAAGCTTCATCTCTAGTGATGGCATGAATAACCCATTTAGCACATAGGGCGAGACCTTGTTTTTGAGTGGAGAGAAGGCCAAGGCCTCTAGACTATTTAGGGAGATAAAAAAATTCCTAGGCCACTCTATGAAAGTCATGATGGTCAGATCTAGAAGCCCAAAGAAAATCATAGAGCCAATGTTCTAACTTCAAATATGAAGCTTTGAATGTAGCCCAACAGGAAGAATAATAGACATGTGTAGCTAAAAAAACCTTCAAATAAACATAGAATTTTCTTGCAAGAGAAAGGGGTTTAGTAAGCTAGTAATCAAGCTTCTTTTCAATTTTTACAAGCATGATATTCCTCAAATCAACTGGTGAAGCTTAGAAGGCAAAGGAAATGCCTAGAAAGTGAAAAATCTCCCTGTCAGAGATGCATTTCTATTCAAACTAGGAGAAAAATATTGCCTACAGCAAAGCATTTTGTGTCATTTTATGGCAGAACCAGGGGCTTGACAAAAGGTTTCCATACATAGCAAAGCATTGGTGATATTATCCTCATCTTCTAGAAGAGTGAGAAAAAATCATTAGCAAAATCACCATTGACCAACTAGGAAGAGGAATCTGGTAAAGATATGCCACCATCCAAAAGAGGAAATAAAATGGGCTAAAAAATAAGCAAACCCTATCTAATAGAGTGAAAATGCCCAAAGGCTTCATATTGAAAACTATTGATAGTGATACAAGAATTAGCATCTTTAGAAAGCATCTCCTCACATTGAAGAAAATTGGGCCTGAAACCTAAAGCCTTAAGCATCGCTAAAATAAAGGGCCATCCAATTCAATCATAAGCTTCAACAAAATCAAAAAACATAGCTTGCTTCTTGGACTTGTGAGCCCATTCCATGTCTTCCTAGATAGCAATGATGTTGTTGAAAATATACCTAGACATGATAAAGCCATTTTGCTTTAGTCACACAATTAAAGGTAGAAGATGCCAAATTTTAAGAGATACGGCCTTAGCAATAATCTTATAAGACACATTAAGCAATGAGATGGGTCGCCAGTTACAGATATCTTTAGGGTCACCAGCTTTAGATATGAATTTGATGTTACCTTTGATAATAATTGCTTCTAGACTCTTTGAATAATAGGCTTCAACATAAACTTTGTGCAGGTCTGTACCAATAGCCTCTCATAGGTGTTTGTATAATTCACAAGGAAACCCATCACATCCAAGGCATTTGTCATCAGCCATGGAAAGAATAGCCTCTTTGAGGTCTCATATGGTGAGAAAATGCTCATAGAAAGCACATTGCTCGATCGCTAAGTGGTTTGGAGTAAAAAAAGTATACTTTATGAGGGATTCCTCCCTAGAAATCAAATTTCCCTATGAGGAAAACACATTTTCATAATGGTGAACAAAAGCTTGCAGGATGTCAGGGAGACTAGAGAGAATAGAAGTGCCCTATTTAATATTTTTAATCCCAGGATCGATATGGTGAGCTCTAAGAACCTAGAAGAACTTTTTAGAACCCTAATTGCCAACCTCCAACCAATGCAGTCGAGCTTTGATTTGGGCCCCTCAAGTAGTATAATTATCTACAATATGCTTGTCATGATGAAGCTTCACAAGCTAGATTTACAAATCCATATCAAAAGGGGTTAAGGGTTAGAGCTTTAGAAGCCTTCCTAAGGGCCTTGATAGTGGATTCATAAGATGATAGGGAGATCAAGTAATATTCACTATATTTTATGTAATATTTTTCATTAAAAGAGGATAGGGAAATCAAGTAGGATTCACTATATTATATTAATTTAGTATACACAAAATTTTGGCAAAAAAAATGATGGGACAAATTGAATGATAAAAATAATTTATGTATAATTTCTTTATAAATATATAAGAACAATATATTATAAGTATGTAATAATATTTTATAACATAGATAGAAATAGGTTATATTTTATACATAATGAGAAATTATTTTATTCATAAAAAAATAAAATTTATAATTAATATTAGAGCATTTTAAGAATTCAAAATATATCTTTTCAATAATATTTAAACAGGTTCACCCATGACATAGAATAATTATTATTCTTACAAATTAATTAAAAAGAAAGGATTTACTTTGTAGATGAGATGTTAATCCTAGCTTGATGTGTTGAAAGGATTTAGCTTCTATAAATCTAGATGTAAATGATAGCTCATAAGTTTTAGCTCATAAGTTTTATTCAGGAATTGTGAGACCCTAACTACTAGTTAGCTAGTATGCAAGAATATATGTTGAGATCCTTATTCTAGGAGATAACATAAGAAATTGTTTAATGTAAAGTGTTAGATTTATGGAACATTTCTTTTTTTTTTTATCAGCTTAGAGGGAATCCATATAAGGTTTAATTCGATATCAAGCATTCACATCATTTCCTACAAGTATTATACAATTGATCTTATTACATGCATATAGTTTGTTGCAATATATTTAGCATATTATATATTTTACAAGTATCTATATGTTGAATAGAGGGTTTAGGTTTGCATGTCTAAATTCAATGTGCAATGTTAGTATCAATGTCTTTTTTTTAATAATATTTTATAAATAATTAATCCATCGATATGACCATTCTTTAGATTATATCTCACATGCTTTCTTTTAGAGAATGAATTTTATAGGTAAAAGGCTTGAGGCCCAAGATTGTGTTTAGATTTAAAAAAACTATCTCAATTCACCACCAAAGATCAAAGATATATAACATCCTTGATCTAGCCCTTACATAAATATATGTGAGTAATTTAGCAATTTTAGGTTCAATTTTTTATTTCCAATTTTATAACCTTGCTCTTGATAATTCCTTGTGAATATAAGCTAAAAAATAAACTTTTTTGTGATCAAGTTGATAGAATGAAAATAAATATGCTTCATAGTAAAAAATTAAACAGATCTCCTAATAATTTTATTTTTAAATAAAATAGTATATAAGTAAAAGTTTTGAATAACCAAAAATATGTCTCTTATTTTATGAATTTCCCTTAGGGCAAGATTCACCCAAGATCATAGAACTCAAACACAAGCACAACTGTAGACCAAAAAAGAGTATGATCAATATATCAGAGTATGTCCTCATACATTTCTCTATATTGTATGTGGTGAATGTACACACTAGGAGTGCTTGTATATAAAGGCCTCTTAGGAAGCACCTAGAATGTCTTTGAAAAGAGCTAGGAGATAAGATAAGCACTATAACTAAGCACACATATTATCCATCATTCTAGATGAGAGGATAAGAATCACCAGGTGTATCTCAAGAGGAGATGTTGTAGACACCATGTGCTTAATTAGTGTGCTAACTCCTATGTTGTAGATACCATGTGCATAAAAGAGGTGTGAACTTCTATGTTATCAACATGACAACTCACAAAAGTACACATACTCCTAGGTGACTAATGAATAAATAATAAAAAATGCATTAACCTAAGTAAACTTAAGTAAGTGTAAATAGTGAATAATTATTTACGCCAACATGCCCCCTTAAGTGCAACTTAGGGGAATGCACTTAAGTTCACAAGAACTAGGATAAAATGCATAATGGGTCCCGACTACAAGGCCATATTAGGTACCCATGTACAAAATGAAATGCAATTTCTCAAAAAGAAAAGAAAGAGGGAAAACCTCATGGGAAAAAACCTCCCTCAGAAAGAGAGATAAAAAGAAAGATGCATGGATGGATGGAGTAATCAAGACCCCCCCCATTATGATATAAATTGAGTATATACAAGAGAGAAATGGGAGAAGGACAAGATCCCCTAAGAGTAAAAAGTCACCCCCCCCCTAATAAAGGAGAAGAAGAAGGAGACAAGGTAGTCTGCTCTGCTAAAAGTAAGGTGCCGACTAGTGAGAAATTCTCTAATATAGAAGTTGATCTGTCAATGTTGAATGATGTTCCTCTCCTTTTGAAGAAACAATGCCAAAGGAACTGGTGAGATGCTTCCCCTTTGTGTAGAAAGAATCTAAATGGTGTAAGGTGCCTTTGAAACCTGTTCAAGTGTCCCTATGTCGATACTAATGATGGCTCCTTCCAAAACTACTGAGGAGAAGTGTAGATTGAGCAAGGAGTGATGTAGAACCAATTTCAAGAAATCAATGGTCTTTTCAAATGACAAAGAGACCTCTACCAAGTGTTGTACATAAGTATCCACAATCACACAAACTTATAAAGATTGAATATGTAGAGAATGGACATGAGGGTTAGAGTGGGCCTTCACAACAACTGTAGAAGGATTGTATTCAATAAAGAGAAGTAGTATATCATCAAAGAAGTCTCCCAAATCAGATTTGTGTGACTCCACAAATAGAGTTGAAATGTCTAACAAGAAGTCATCACCTAGAAGACAAAGTGTACCTTGTTGTGTTGAAGTACATGAATTTGTCACTATGGTAATGGATAAGTATTCTCCTAAAAGAGAAGATGAATATCATCTAGGATGTCTCCCACATCTTCAATGTGAGACTCCATGAATAGGCCTGCAATGGTGGGAAGGAAGTCATCACATGATGGTGAAGTAGGAAGACATAAAGGGTCCTATTACACTAAATTTGAAGCATTTGTGGCTGAAATAGAATTAGTAGGAGCAACAGGAGTATCTAGAGGCATCGTCTCATTGACTAGATGTAGAATGTCCTCTAGAGATGGAGGAACACATGGATTTCCATATGCTTCCCAAATAGACATCCAAAAATCATGAGGAAAATTTGCCATTCTAAGAGGAGCAAAAGATTCTTTACTCATACTATTATATAGAAAGCGATGAAGGTGCACAAGATGTGTCCAATTAAAATGTAGTGACAATGAATAGAGATAAGGAAGCAATTCTTTGATGGTCTCTTAGATAATCAAGCACCAAAGCACTTCATTTGTAATAGTTCGTTGTTGTCAACTGTGGTGTAATACCAGACTAACATATCTGACAAGACTCCATGAGATCAATCAATGAACCCCCAAAGAATCAAAGAACCTCTCCCCCACAAATGTGAGATTCGGTGCTTTATTGGTGGTGAATGTACAAATGGATAGTTGTCAAAATGTACAAGATGGGCTTCTAATTTTTTTAGTTACACCTAACTTTTGAGGCCTAAATATGGAACTAAGCACTATAGCTGAAATTCTGAAAGGAAATGAAACCAATAGAATTCAAAAAAAGCCCTAGTTCTGAAAGTGAGATTTTTGTCCACACAAAACTAGAATTTGAATATAGATCTAGAAAGTAGTTGAAAAATAATGCACTTTCAAAAAAAGTGGAACCTTAAAAGGTGTCCAAATGAGCTTGTACAGAGTGTTTCAAGTTGCAAAATATAGGATTGGACAGGTACAATCACCAAAATATGCAATTTTTGAAAAATCTATGCACCAAAACTAGAAAAGAATAGTACCAATGAAGATTTTAGGAAATTCTACCCAAAATCAAAAATAATTGCACCTAATTTCGAGTTTGGTTGACCGAGTTATGGCCTTTCAAAGTTGGCTTGCCAAATCAAAAAGTAATCTGAAGAAGGCTCTAGAAGGAAAATTGCTACCTTAAATTTGAGGGTCAAATGAGCATTTTTGTAATTAAAAAATCCCTAGAAATGATGGTAAGATGGCCATCAAATTTAAGGTCATAAAATTGATCATGTCAGTGAAAATCCATCCCTAGATGATGTTAGCATGATGTCAGCATGACATCAAAAGTATAAATTTGTACAAAATTATATGGCATAGGCTAACATGTACTACATATTTGACTTATGGATGCTAACTAGATATGTTTGACATGTCAGCCAAGTAAGCACTAACTGTGTGGCAAAGATGGGCGGGTATTTATGTCACGTGGCCAAATCTGATTGAAGCCACGTGGAGGTCAGAGCTGACCAAATTCTAATGTCAACAATGATGCAGGGTTGCTAGAAATGAATTTGACACCAAGAAACTCTGCATAGGGGTTGGAAGCTATTACTAACACTGATGTCATGATTTAAGTCTATGGGCACCGGTATTCAATTTAGCAATCGCCAGAATTGATGGGAGTTATCCCACATTCAAAAGAAAACCTTATTTGTGGTTATTTAAAAGGAATGCCATAGATGTATAATGTAAACAAGCCTGCTAGCCTTTTGTGGAAAGGAAAGGATGTCCACTGGTAGAGAATTCCATCTGCTAGAATTGTAGTGGCTAGTTGTTGAGTATGTGGATTTGTTAGCAAAGACAACTATGCCAAATTTGTAGAATATTTAGTAGTTTATGTAATATTCTCTACATAGGGTGTAGGGCTGGGATCTGATTACCCGGTACCTATACCCAAAAAAAAATTCTCTGTAGGGCTGCCTGGACAAAAAAATAATTTGAAAAATCTACAGGAAAATAACTAATGAATATACTAAGATTTGAATTAAATTAACTTTTAGATCTAAAAGATCATACCCGAACTTGCAAATTAGGGTATTTGGATGCTGATTTGTAAAAAAAAAAATCTTCCAATCAACTTGGGCCAAGGGTAGGCAACTTTATAACCGATTTTCATCGAATCAGTGTTTCGGATGCAATGACAAAGTTAGTTCTAGCTCTAGATACTCCCAATTTCTATAGTACTTGATGTACTCTGGATCTAGGGCAAGGCACTAAAGTAATAATGATCACAAATGGCTATGTGAAGAGCAATTCTCCAAGAGCTCTGATTCCATGTATGGATTTTCCTTAGGGAAAGATTCACCCAAGATCATAGAACTCGAGCGCAAGCATAACTATAGACCAAAAAAGAATATGATCAATATATCAGAGTATGTCCTCATACATTGCTCTGTATTGTATGTGATGAATGTACACACTAGGAGTGCCTTTATATAAGGGCCTCTCGGGAAGCACCTAGAATGTCTCTAGAAAGAGCTAGGAGATAAGATAAGCATTACAACTAAGCACACATCTTATCCATCATTCTAGATGAGAAGATAAGAATGACAAGGTGTATCTCAAGTGGAGATGTTGTAGACACCATGTGCATAAAAGAGGTGCAAACTTCTATGTTATCAACATGACAACTCACAAGAGTATGCATACTCCTAGGTGACTAATAAATAAATAATAATAAATGCATTAACCTAAGTAAACTTAAATAAGTGTAAATAGTGAAAAAAAATTTACACTAACACTTATTAATATTAAGCTTTCATGATATGAGCTAAATTTAGTATGTTTATTTTGATAGTAGGAGTTCTAAACTAATTTTCCTTCAAGAACAAGTGTCTAGTATACTTATCATACTATCTTGTCTAATTAGAATATCTTCTTCATTTGCTCGTTTGTTAGTGATATTATCTTCTTTACTATTATCTTCCCTTATAAATATGTTTTATGATTATTTCTTCAAATTGATCAACTATGGCTAGGGAATATTCATGTTGAGAATTAGGGATTGAGTTTGGGATGTCTATTTTTGTTAATGCATTTAGATTAATTTACCTGTCTCCTTCAATAACTTATTTGTTAATACCTATCTCTCTACTTATAGTTAAGACTTCTATTAGTGCCTCTAATTCAACTAAGTTATTAGAAATTACTCCTAAAACTTTGACACATTCAGTTATGCATGATCTTTTATTTGAATAAATAATACATCCTAAGTCTACAAGTCCTAGATTACCTTTAGAGGCCCCATCAAAATTTAACTTTGACCACCCTATAGGAGGAGGTTCACATTTACATTGTTAGATTTTGTGTATATAATTGGTGAATTAATTAGTTTAAACCAATGTTTATGCATATCTACATCTAAATCTAAAAATGAACATTCTTCCTTATATGAGTTTGTAAGATTATTGTTAGCTATCCCAATCATACAAGCCTCTAATTCATTAAAAAGGGATGTTAGATTCATATTTTCACTACAAATTATTTTCTATTCCTTTATTTCCATAATTTTCATAGAAGTATGCAAGGAGATATTTTTCATTCACTATTATAAACCTTAGAACAACCATGTTCAAGCCAAATTTTTAAAAAAGTGAATAGGTTATCATGAAATGCAGTTAGCCAATTTCATTTCTTACAAATACAATAGCAACAATTTTTAGCAAAGGGACAATCAAGAAGTTCAATTTTAAGAAATAATTGTTGAAAATGTGCATTGGTATTCATTGTCTTATTAAACAACTACTTTCTACTATATTGAAATAATATTCCTCATGTTAGATCTTCCCCACTAGGAGTTATGATTGAGTTAGATAATATAACATGTTTTTATGGTCTATAATATTTTTTTACCAAGATTATGTTTAAAGAAATGGGAAGAAAGCACAATTTACCTCTAAGACTAAATTAATGGTCTATACAATTATCCTATTTTCTAGTGGGATTGTACTATATGCATATAACCTTTTTAATACTAGACAATAACTATGATCCATTCATCTATCTTTTCCTAGGAGGCTCTAATATTCTTCTTGTCTCTAGTCTCCATCTAGCCATGCAATTGTGTAAACATTGAGAATTAGAGATCAATAAATTTTATAGAAATTAATTTGTAATCTTACCATCACAAGATTAATAAAGATAATTAATATTTTTTTTGTACATACATCATACTTAAAAATTCCATCTAGTACATTTTCCATACAATAAACTATACTTGATAAATATTAGAAAAAAATTGCATGACACTTACTTAGTCTTGCTAGAATAAATATGCAAGCACAAATCTAGAGAGAAGATATTTTTAAAATGGTACATGAAATTACATTTGATGGGTATTTTGATAATTTTATTTATTTTTTATTAAAGAAAAAGAGTGTTTGAAGGGACCTAAAATCCCATTACAAATTTTTTTAGAGTATCATTTGGAATCAAACAAAATTAAATAACTAAAAAAAATCAACCTTCCTACACCAACATCTTACCTCTAGCAAACAAATGAAAGGGTAGAAAGATTTCATCCAATAAAGCACAAAATGAGAAACAATAGGCCTAGTCCTAACAACTCAATTAATACGTTTATACATGGCATAGTTTAAAATATAATAATGACATATCGTGTGCTTTACTAGGAACCTAAATCCTATGATAAACATGGGTTTTTGCAAGGCTCTCAAAACAATAATCTTTACAAGTAACAAAATAAGACTATAAAATCTTGGTGAAAAAAATAAGAAAAATCCAACAAAAAGGGAGTCCCAAAGGGTTTTGATGAGATAACCAAACCATAGATATAGTGGATTTTATAAAAAACTCTAAAATCCTAAAATTAGTAGCCACTAGGTAATAAATGAAGAAAAAACTTATCTTAGATGAGCATTGTTCAAAATCATAATAAGGGTTTTAACCAAGTTCCCATTATTTGTATTTTCCCTAGCCTCCATATAATTAAATAAACACAATGAGAAGTCTTGAATCATTTTTAAAAAAATAGTTTTGAAAGGATTTCCAAATATTAGGACTATTATTTTTTAAATGTGATCCAAAACCAATGAATGGGTGTCAACAATTTATTTTTATTTATAGGTCAAATTAACTGCACTATGAACCATTTTTTTTACATTAGGAGACATACCTAATAGATAGAACAATGAACCTTGACCTCATTATGGAGAAAAAATAGTGGAACTAATAGATAGAACAATGAACCTTGACCTACCTTCACAAGAAAATCCTTCAGATACATTTAATATTCTCCAATGTCACTAGGAAAAGTAGAAGAAGAACAAATAAGTAAACAAAGGAAAAACCTAGATAAACAATCCAAGAAACCTCCTCACCTCCTTAAAAATGACTCCTTAATGAGAGGGAAAGAAGGGAAGAAAGAGAAGAAACTAGAACTAGTCTTCAAATATACTATTAGGAAAGAAACTAATACCTTTAAAGAACCAAAGATCTAAAAAAAAATGTTCTAAATATTTACCAATAAAAATAAGTTGGAAAAATAATAATCCTACATAAGAGAGTCTATAGGAAACAATCCAAACCAATAGAAAGATTGGAAATATATATATTTTTCCTCACAAAGAATTGAAAATTCTATGGTTCACACAAAAGTCAAGAGGCTACAATAACTTTTGAAAAAAAATGTAAACCCTCCACCCACATTGCACAAGAGGCATAGAAAATTTCTTCATCTATGAAGAAAATACCAACCAAGCCATTCCTCATGCCAAAGAGACCATAAAAAATAATATTAGGCTAGATATAGAAGCCTTTCTCCAAACAAAACTCAAACTTTATTATAGCCAACTAGATGAAAACTATACAAGCTACAAGTTACAAGGTATAAATATCATGAACCAGTAAGCAAATGACACAAGAAATAAAAACCCAATTCACAATCCCTCTAATGTAATAAACACACAACTTCATCATATGAAGAAAGACTCCATGCCCAAAAAAATGCATTGAACCAAGCCCAAAATCTTTCCATGAATGATATCCCAAACACCTAGACCAAATCATCAATAGAGAAATTCTATTAAAATGACACTATACAAATCTAGACACCCCTATAATAGCTCTTACCATGATATGGGACACCACATAACCTCTGTTCAAGTAGGTTGGAAGGACTATGCATGTAATACATTGAGTATATAGGAGCATTCTACTTATAAAATATCAAAGTGATCTATCACTCTTGAATGAAAAAGAAAATAGCTTACTTGGTATAAAATCCATCTATGAATAGATGCATGAAGGGCCCCAAGTATCCTAGACATTAAGAATATCACCTTTTTTTTAATCAAGGTATTTGTATCTCTGATATAAATTGATCTAATGTCCATTCCTTAAGTATTCATATGACTCTGATCATATAGTTTTAGTTGGAAACATTTCATAATTTTTTCATCTCCAAATTAAGTTATATTGAAAAGAAAGGGCAAGAGATGTGAAAAAAATTACACTACTATAGTGACTGATTATTAATCTCCTATCCTAAAAGATTATTTAACTACCAAAAATAAATTCATAAATTAATATTGAAAATAACAAAACTACAACTTCACCAATAAAATATGAAAAGAAATTCATGGCACAATGAACACAATATTTTCAAACAAATTGTCCCTAGAAAAACCCCTAAGGGAAAACGAGTTCTAGAGATGAAGAATTATATTAAACTTCAGTAAATCAAGAGACAAAATTCCTTGCTTGTCACTGGTAGAACTCTGACAACCTCCTAATTTCTCCTACTGATATTGCCCACTACTATTCTCATGCTAACATTGAACCCTTGCTAACACTACAAAACAATTTTCTATCATTGCAAACTATTCTACAAAACTTGTCTTTCCAAATGACCCAATGACCCCTTTTTATACTACTTTGTTGGAAAACCAACGGTCGAGATTAAATCAAACCAATTATTGAGATTAAGAAAACTCAATAGCCAATGATAGACTTGGTTGAAAGGTGCCCAAAAGGGAAATCATTAAATTAGAAAATAATTATCCAACCATTTACTAATTCATGGCAAGTGGACAAACAACTATCCAAACTACCCATAAATACTATTGCAATTTCTAGGTTAGAAATAATAGTTGTCCAACTACCAATAATTAACACTCCCTCTTAGCAAGGAAGTTGTTATCCATGACACCCATCTTATTTTTGAAGAAGATAGATTTGGCCTTCCCCAAAGCCTTAGTTAGAATATGTACTACCTGTTGTTCTATAGGTATGTATTATAGCTAAAAAATACCTCATTGTACACAATCCTTGATTAAGTGATACCAAATATCTATATGTTTAGACCTATCACGAAACACTGGATTCTATAACAACTTGATGTAACTCTGATTGTCACAATGTATCATAGTAGTCTTAACCTTTTGACCAAACAAGGCTACTAGCAACTTTTGAAGCCATATAGCTTCACATGTCGCCATGCTAGCTGCTATGTGTTCTACTTTTGCTAAACTTAGAGCCATAGAACTTTTTTTCCTATTGAGCCAAGAAATAACTCCTAATCCCAAACTAAAACAACATCCTAAAGTGCTCCTCTTGTCCATTGTACTTCTCACCCAATTTTCATTAGTGTAGCCTATCGACTTGATATCTTCACCTTGAACATATATGATCCCATACTCAACTGTACTATGAAAGTAACATAACACATGCTTAGCCATTATCTAATGCAATCTCTTTGGTTCAACCATGAACTGACTAAGAGAGTAAACTGCAAATGCTATATCTGGCCTAGTGTTGACCAAATACATAAGTAAACCAATCAACTGTATGTATAAAGTGGGATCTACATCCTTCTCCCTAGATGTATCTACCTTCCTCCAATTCATAATCATGGGTGTAGACATGGATTTGTAATCTTCCATCTCAAATCTCTTTAAGATTTCAATGCAATATTTCCCTTGACTAAGGAAAATCTCTCCATTATTCTACCACACCTCCATGCCTAGAAAGTAGTGCATAAGTCCCAAATCCTTCATCTCAAACTCTTCAACAAGGTCCCTCTTGTAATCTTCTATGAGCCCTATTGAACCTATATAAAACATGTCATCCACATAAAGAACAAGAATGAGAACTTCACCCCCAACCACCAAGTTTTAGATATTAACATCCACTTCACTCTTCACAAAGCCCATTTGCTGCAAGAATGTATCAATGTACTCATACCATGCTCTAGGAGCTTGCTTGGGTCTGTACAAGGCTTTCTTTAGTCTGCACATGTGGGTCCTTTTGTTGTGTTCTACAAAACCTTTTTGTTGCTCTATGTATACCTCCTCCTTTAATTCTCCATTAAGGAATGTTGTCTTGGCATCCATTTAATGGATCTGCTATCCCACTAGTGTTGTAAATGAGATTATAGCTCATATAGAAGTATACTTGGCAAGTAGAGAAAATGTCTCTTCATATTCTATTCCTTCCTTCCAAGAAAACCCCTTTTCCATGAACCTTTCTTTTTATTTCTCAATGCTACCATATGCACTGTGGTTTGTCTTATAGATCTAGCATGATCCAACTACTGCCCTATCTATTGGTCTAGGTACTACCTCTAACACATCATTTTGTATTATTGAGGAATATTTCTCAACCATAGCATCTTGCCATACCTGATATTTTGCAGCTTCCTGATAGCTAGATGGATCACTATATACCAACTAACTAACTAATGCCACATAGTCATTGAACTTGGCTAGTTGTCTTTGCTATCTAGTACTCTTCCTAGGAGCTCGCACAAATTCTTGAGTATCCCTTTGTGTATGTAGAACCCCATAGTTCCTACTACCAACTATAGAGGATGAAATGTCAACCTTTAAATCCTCTAGATGCATTTCCTCTTGCACTTATTGCTCCATTCTCTATGAATCTTCACTACCTAAGCCTACACTTATACTAGTAATTGTACTTGAGCTTTGCTACCCTTGGCTTGGCCTTGGAGCTTCTGCTAGCTGCTCACTCTAATCATCTACAGGAATATCTCTAGATCTCTTGAATGCCTTGTCCTCCATGAACTTGACATCACATCTAACAATAATTATTTTAGTCCTTGGAATGAAAATCATATATGCCTTTAAGTTCTCACTATTCCCAACAAAGTACCCCCTATCTATAGTCTAATCTAACTTCATACGTATATCTCCAGAAATATGACAATATGCCAAACTCTCAAATACCCTAAAGTGACCAACATTTGATTTCTTCCCTGTGAAAACCTCCTCTAGTGTCATCTTCCCTAGCACCTTGTGTGGAGCTCTATTCTAAATGTAGATTGTTGTACTACATGCCTCTTCCCATAAGTAATGGGGCATGTCCTGATCATGTAGCATAGCCTTTGTTGCCTCTAATATAGAACAATTCTTCCTCTGAACAACTTCATTTTGTTTTGGATTGCAAGGAACTATCCACTTTCTCTCAATTCCTTCTCTGGTACATAACTCCTAGAAGACATTACCTTTGTACTCACCTCCATTATCAAACCAAAGAACCTTTATCTTCCTTCTTGTTAGATTATCCAAAAGAGCCTTGAACTCTTGGAATTGACTAAAAACCTCATCGTTGGTCTTCAAGAAGTATATCCAGGTCTTCCTAGAGAAATCATCAATAAAAGAAACATAGTACTCATATCCTTTGAGTGATTTCATTGACATCGGTCCAAAAATATCTGAGTGTACTAGATCAAGAACACCTTTAGATCTGGTGTCACTCCTCAAAAAGGATGCTTTTGAAAACTTCCCCAACACACATCCCTTACAAACATCATCATGCTCTGTTCTCACCTCTAGCACACCTATCACCATCTCATAAAGGAATTTAAGTGATCCATGATGAATATTGGCCATCCTCCTATGCCATAGCTCTCCAAGATCTCTAGGATTACTATTGCTCATGCATGATTTAGGAGTATCAAACTACAACCTATAAAGGTGACCACTCCTAACTCAAATTGTTATGGGTGATTTCAAATCCTTGTGCTTAATGAACACATTTGTCCATCTAAAGAGTACATTATACCCCCTATCCTTAAGAAAAGCTACAAAAATCAAATTCATACCTAATCCTGGCACATGCAACACATCATGAAGTGGAATTATCTTTCCATTCTCCCTTTGAAAATAAATAGTTCCTTTCCCAACTCGATTGAGTTTGGACAAGTTTCCCATAGATATTTGGATGTTGGTGTCCTCCTTGTAACTGGAGCGGTAATCTCTAACTCCTATCATATAAAATGATGTCCCACTATCTACATACCAAACACACTATGAGATTGAGCTAACCATACAACCTATGAGTGCAAAATCATCTTCCATTCTACTAGAGAGTTCTTCCACACTTGCTGAAGCTAGCACCACTTACCCTTCTTCCCCTCTAGGAAATCACTGACATAGTGGCCAAACTTGTGACATCAAAAACACTTGACCTTTGAAAGGTCCTTCTTCTTCTTCTCACTTTGTGAATTCAATCCTTTGTTAGATCCCTTATTTTTTTTCCCTCTACCTACTAAGGTAACATTTTCTTGTTCCATCTCACTTTTTTGACTCTTGTTGGCCTCATTGAAAAGACTTAGCCTAAACTCCTCCTGAGTTAAATCACTCAATAGTCGATCCCAACTTGGTAAAGTATCCCATCCATTAACAACTTGAACAAAGATACTCCATTTCTTGGTAAATCCATTTAGGGCTATTCTCACTAGCTCATCATCAATAAGACTATCTCCAACAATAGCTAACTTGTCCCTGATAGGTCTGGGCCTAGTGAGGTAACTTGTGACATCTTCTCTCTAGTTCATTAAGGTATTCTTTAGCTTCTCTATGAGAATCATCTTCCTATTGATAGTAAGATTTTGGTACAAATTCAAAATGGCATCCCACATCTTCTTTTTTGTATCTAGCTTTGAGATATGTTGAACAATATGATCCTTGACACCATCAATGATTATCTTCCTTGCCTTGGCATTGTCCTTCTTGTATGCTAAAAGTTGTGTCACATCTATAGGTATAGCTAAAATACTGGTAACATAATCCTTGATACCATTCTCTTCTTACAATAAAGAAAATTTGGCCTTCTAGACACCAAAATTCAAGGCACCATGTAGTCTATCTTGATCTCTCAAACTGGTTGAAGCCATCTCAAGGGATTAAAGCAATAATAAATTGAAAAAGATCAAACTAGGTATTATAAAACCTTAATTTATTTCCTAAAGCAAAACTCTTCTACACTTAACACTACTTTGATACCATGTGAAAAAAATTTACACCATTGCAGTCACTGATTATTAATCTCCTATCTTGACTATCAAAAATAAATTCATAGCTTAATATCGAAAAATAACACAACTATAACTTCACCAATAAAATACTAAAAGAAATTCATGACACAATGAACATAATGTTTTTGGACAAATTGTCCCTGGAAAAACCCCAAGGGAAAACCAGTTCTATAGATGAGGGATTATATTAAACTTTAACAAATCAAGAGATACAAAATTCCTTGCCTCTTACAGAAAAAACTCTAACAACCTCCTAATTTCTCCCACTGCTATTCCCACACTAACACTATGCCCTTGCTAACACTACAAGAAAATTTTCTATCACTACAAAACTTGTCTTTCCAAATGATCCGATGACCCTTTTTTATACTACTCTATTAGAAAACCAATGGTTGATATTAAATCAAACCAATAGCTAAGATTAAGACAACTCAACAACTAATAATAGAATTGGTTGAAAGGTGCCCAAAAAGGAAATCATTGAATTAGAAAATAATTATCCAAACATATACTAATTCCTGGTAAGTGGACAAACAACTATCCAAACTACCCATAACTAATGCCGCTATTTTCAAGTAAGGATGAACAACTATCCGAGCTACCCATAAATACTACTACTATTTCTAGATCAAAAGTAATAGTTGTCCAACTACCAATAATTAACAAGAGATCATAGTATATCCTTATGCTGCCTACAAGATTCAATGAAGAAAACATGGAGTTAAATTCATTCTCACTCCTTATTTCCCACCTAACAATACTCATAAGTTTCTAATGGTGAATAGATTATTTGGAGCAAATCAGATTGTGAAAATCCTTTAGGTAAGGGACAAATGTTGTTTTAGAGTTTGTTGAAATATTTCCTTTAATGTTATTTCCTGTCTTAGAAAAACCTAAAAAAAAATTGACCTATAAAGAAATCAATTATATTTGATCTTTTTTGTTTACCAAAATATAAAGAAGGTTTTATTTTCTTTAAATCAACATTCGCTTGTTATAATAAATTTGAAATTACAGTAAAATTGAATTGATTAACTCTAATATTTGTAATAATGCTTTTCTTTGGTCTCCTGCTCCTAATGGTGAGTACTCCATAAAGGTTGGTTATAGAGAATTGAAATTTGTGGAGCAACATGAAACAAAGTAGTGGGCTTTTTCTATTTGCTAGAAAAATGTTGTTTTACCTAAGGTAGGCTTCTCTATATGGCTTGCACTTTGAGAAATAATTTTAACTAGTGATAGGCTTCACAAACTCAATATTGATCATTTATTTGTTCAATGCTCTTTTTCCCAATAATGCTGGTATTTTTTTATGCAAAAGCTTAGTCTTATGATGCCCCTATCTTCCACATTGTGGGAATTGTTTCAATCTTGGCCAACTCTTTGCTTTAATTCCTAGTTTGCTTGCATGTGGAAATGTTCCCCTACACTTCTCATCTAAGCTATTTGATTGGAACTGTACAAATAATTTTTTAGAAGTGTTAATACTCCATTGGGTTTGGTTCTGAAGGGAGTAGAAAACTCAATTTCAAAAGGAGTCAGTACATGTGTCAAAGATAAAATCAATGACTAAAACTTAACCCAATGGGACAAGTCCATTCTTAAAGAGTGGAAGCAGATTTCTGTTCCTCATTTTATGGGCTCTTTACTACTAAAAGAACACATTTATAGATCTCAAATAAAATGGCTGCCTCCTACCAATGGCTTTTTCAAAATCAATTTTGATGGTTCTTCAAAGGGTAATCTCGATAAAGAAAGTTGTGGTATGTGTTTACACAATCATTTGGGTGATTTTCTTGCTTTCAAATGTCTCTCTTTGCCTTCAAGCACAAACAACATTGTAGAAGCTTTTGGTTTACTTTATGGTTTTATTATAGCCAAGAACTTGGATCTTAAAGTGAGTCATATTGAAGGTGATTCTACTCTCATCACTAATGCTTGCATTAAGAGATAAATTCTTAACTAGAGAATTAGATATATATAACTAAAATTTGGAACTTGATTGATCCTTTTGAAATTTTCCACATTTTTCATATCTACAAAGAAGGTTGTTCTTGATTTATTAGGAAAATGGGGGTTTGATGGTATCAATCTTGATTCCACAAGATTAAGTATTTATGTGAATGACTTTCCAAACTTAACGTAGTTGATTGCTACAAATAAAGCTTATAATGTTGAATATTTTCATCAGCTATAATTGTTGTTGATGTTGAATTATTCATTTGTATTACTTATGAATTGAGGTTTTCTTTCTAGATTCTTTCCCTAATGAGTCTTTGGATCTGGTTACTTATTATATATTTATTATGGTGCCTCATCCACCATTGAATTAGACAAAACAAAAAAAGTAGGATTCTCTATGAGAAAACTTTGGAACAATGACTGAATATGTGGGACTTTTATATGTTGGTTTTTTTAGGGGATTATTATAGGACATTTTAGTAGAGTAAAGAGGAGATATTGTAGAAATCTTGGTATATGAAGCAGGTGTGAGAGTGGTTGATCCAATATATGGCTACACTAGTGCAATTAGTCGATCTCCTCAACAAAAGTTACATTGGGTGTCCCCCATGATTTAGAAGTTAAGAATAGTAATGAGATAACAATTTTTCAGAAAAATTTAGACCTACTTGGATAGGAAGACATGATCTTCCCTTGTTAAAAGCAATGGCATTATTCTAGAAATTAGATCCGTTATTTGTAATAGTCCAATAAGTTTCTTCTAGGGCCAAGGCCCTAAATTTGTCAGTTAATGGTCTATGATCTGTGGAATATTAAGTTCTGTGATCTTCATGTCTATCATTATTAATTACAAATAGATTAAGAAGATTTAAAAGAATTCTCAATGTGTAGAGGGCAACAAAAATTATTAGTATAAATCCATAGAAAAACTTATGGATGGGATATTTTTATATATATTTAATGCCATTTTTTTGGTGAAACAATATATTTATATTAATAATAACTGGTTCAAAATAGCTCCCAAAGAAAAGAACCTGAAAAGAAAAACTCTAGTCATTGCCTAATATATAAAAAATGCAAAAGAAGAAATATTGCATCAAGAGAGAGTATCTATCAACACTAGCAAATCTTGTCATAGATATTATTAAATCAAGAATATACTAATTACAAAGATCCCAAAACTCATATGAATACAATTCATTATTTGGTGTCAAAGATGAAACTAGAGCCAAGACAAAAATTGCCATAAATGTTTCCATCAAAAAACTTTTTCAAAAACTCCAATTAATACCGTGATATTAGAAAGCCATCTAATGCAAGTGCAATCCAAGATCCTAAACTACATACAATATCTAAAAAGAACAAGTGAGATCCATAACAGTAAAAACATGTGAAATCATAAAGAAGCCATGATTTACTATCCAATAAAATATGATAAGTACTCAACCTTATTTTAAACATATTCTTTTTTCATAATAGTACCCAAATTAGGTAGACAATCAGCTTAAAGATTGCCTTCTCTATAAGTATGCATGATGTAACATTCAGAGATTGACCCAAAAAGAGAAAATACTTGATGTAATATATACTTTATGCACCAATTATATACATGAATTTTAATACGTGGATTAATAATAACAGATGAATCCACTTCAATATGTAATTTAGATATAGAAAGGGATTTTGCAAGTTCCAAACCAAAAATTAAAGACAAGGCCTCAACTTTGTTATTAGTACATTCAAAGGGAGAGGACCTGATTTTGCTACAATAACATGACTGTTACAATCTCTAATGACTATTCCATAGCTAGAGTTGCTTGAATTTCCTCTAAATGCCCCATCAAAATTGAGCTTGAAATAACCCTCACTTGCAAGAATTCATATGGTTTGTGCTCAGATAAGAGGAATCTTGGATGGACACAATGGAGCAAGATGATGAGGAAAAAGTAAACCCTTTTTTTGATGAATAACATGGCCATCTCAAGGCAAAAAAACATTTTTACCCTTATATTTACTTACTGGAGCATTAACAAGCTCAAAATTTGATCTCTCTAATCCTTTTAGAAATTGAGGGATTGGAGATGATGTTTGTCTAAAAATTATCTTGTTTCTTTCTCACAAAATTGTCCATACTACAAATGTAGGGATGCACTTCCAAAGACATGAAAAAATTGATTTAGAATATAAGATTTTCCATATGTGGAATAAATCCCATAGAGAATTAGGTAATGGTATATGGAAATTAAACTTATTTAGGACAAAAAGCCAACAATCTTGAGCACACAATTAAATGGATTAGAAATGTTCGATCTGTGAAGATGATCACTAGTTAAAGTTTGGTATTTTAATGCAAGCCATGCAAAGCATCCTACTTTTGGTAGAATTGAACTATTCTAGTAGAATTTAAAAGCACAATATTTGGTCTAATCAAATTGGTTGTGTTGGAGAGGTAAGTATCCTTGTTTAACAAAGTATTTACAATCATTAGCTAGAACCCAAAAGATGCAATCTAGTTGATTAGACATAAAAACATTCCTCATAGCTAATACTTTTTTGAAAGAACCAGCCTGATTGTGGGATATAGGAAGAATTGAGGTGTCTTTCCAAATGACTAGCCCTATAAATCTATGTATAGCTAAGACATAATTAGAAAAGGAAGTCCTCCAAGATTGAATCACTATGTTTGAGAAATCCTTTAAAGAATGAATAGTGGCAAGCGAGGGGGAGGTGGGGGAGAAGAATACTAGAATGAGTTTGATATTTTTCCTTTAAATGTCCAACTCTCTCTCTCTCTCTCTCTCTCTCTCTCTCTCTCTCCTCTCTCTCTCTCTCTCTCTCTCTCTCTCTCTCTCTCTCTCTCTCTCTCTCCCGGGCACACTTCTTGCTTCTTTCTTGTGAGTGGGTTTTGTGCTTAGGCACCGTGGTTTCTTTTATTTTAGTGTCCTTTTGTCTCTAGTATTGTTTATTTTTTCACGTGGTTTTCTCCTTTCTTTTTTTTGCGTCCTCCTACTGATTCTTCTGTTCTTTCCTTGTTATCTAGTCTACTAAGTAGGTAAGAAATTTCTCCTTTATCCCTACATGCTTGGCATTTTCCTCCTTCTTATTTATTTATATTCATTTCTCTATTTACGTTTGGTCATTTTTATTTTCCTATATTCATAAAAATGGTGTACATATAGATTGTTGTTTTTTCAGCCCTTTATATATATATATATGTATTGTATATATATATATGTATTGTATGTATATATATATATATATATATATATATATATATGTCTTGTATATTTTACTTATTTTGCATATATATATATATATATATATATATATATTGACATATATATCCTAGATATACATATATCTTATTTATTTATATATTTCATTTATAGTATATCGTATTTTTTCTTGTATATAGCTATATTATGATCCATTAGCTGTTGTAAGTGGTTACATAGCTATACATTACTCATATAGCTATTTTATTATATAATAGCCTATATATTAATAGCTATTATACTTATATACATATATATATATACATATATATATATAGGTAGGATATATTTTAATTATTGTTTCTATATATATGTAGCTATTTTTTCTGTTTAGTTTCCTCCTTTTAAACCTTTTTCTTTTATTTTTTCTTCTTTCTTATACTTTTTGGTGGGTGTACCTTTTTGCTATTTTTTCTATTTTTTGGTATTGCATGGTTTTACGAGCTTCCCCCTTCTCTTCTTATAATTCTCGAGAAAGGTCCAGTCTGCATATCTTACTACCCTGCACTTTCTTATCCTGATGATGGATCATGTAGTGTGATCCGAAACGTTGATAAAATAAACAAACACAATCAAATCCAGAAAACTTAGTACTTTACTTGAGAAGATGTCAGTTTTGAGAAAAAAAAAAAATTTAAATTATATGACGTTCTAGAGGAGACAGTCCTCTTCAAGAATCTATAATTTTTATTTTGGTTGGAACAGATTTATTTTGAAAAATGTGGTTGGAGATGAGAACCATCGATTTGAATAATTTGAAATTCAAATCATTATAAAAGAGAAAATATAGGTCTAAAGCCAATTTTTATTTTTGATTGTTCTTGCTACATATGTTATCTATAACGTAATCTATGATCAAAGGGAAATAAATTTAGTTCCATGTAGCTTTGTGGTGGGAACTACACCCGTAATTTCTAGTGTTGTTTAACAACTAAAAGGTAATCTTTAAAAAATAGAAAATTATACCATTTTTTTTTTCAAATAATTTTAAAAAATTATAATTTGAAACTTCATCCATTTCTGCACATTTCATTAGTTTACTTCAATTCTAAATTCTAAATAATAATACAAGATTTATGTCATTGAAGGTGAATAGTTATACTTTTGTTAGCCTTTTCCTTTGTAAAAGGGTGACATAGGTTTGTGCTTTTACCCTGTATCCTTAAATCAAAACTATGATGTGACTATTAATGATAATTTTACTTGGACCATTAATTGCCTATATTCACTTTTCAAATCATGACATCACCTACAACCATGTTAATCATGATGAGGCAACCAACTGATGTGTGTTTCATGTACCACATGTGTGTGCAGCATGTCAAGTGGGCCCTCTAAGGAAAGTTGCTTTGAGGAATGAAAAAAACAATGAACTCATGAACTAGTTCCTTTGGTACAAATGGTTCAATGCAGCTTAGTGCTCTTTGAACTTGGTACAAGAGGTACAAAAGGTTCAAGGAGTACAAGAAAAATCGTCTATTATACTAAGAAACCTTTTGACCTACAACAAGATGGCAATTTGAAAAAAAATTACTTTTGGTTGAAGCTAGCTATAAAGGAGGATTTGGTGAACAATATATCTTGAGTGGAAGGTTGGTAAAAAAACAAAGTTGAATAGATATGAAAATGCTAGTACACTTAATTTTTGAGTTTGACAATCAAGAGAACCAATGGTTCAAACTAAAATCATAAAAACAAGAGTGAACCAAAAATAACAAGTAAAAATGGTGACTCTCAAAAACATGAAGTAACATCGACTCTATCTAGGGACTCGTGTTCACATGAAAAATAGAGAACTCAGATACTTTTTTGGTAGACCTAAGGCAAGGAAACAAAATGACAAAAAAAAAGGAAAAAAAAAGTAGGAACCTAGGCTAAATATGTACAAAAAAGGAGAACTCTAAAATTTGAAGAATTTCAAATCCTATCCATTGTAGGTATATAGAAGGATTTATCCACTTAGATATGATAGTTTCACCGCATTAGGAGGAACTGATTCAATTACCTTGAAAGGACCTTTCGATAATGATTCAAATTTGCTGTGACTTCCTTTTCTATATTTTTCCTTATCCTACAAAATGACTTCATTGCTAGGGGATAAAAGCACAGATCTGTGTCACCGTTTGTGATACAAAAATCTGTTTTGGTCAAATCTCATTTCTCTATCAAAATTCAATTTTTTTCAAAAACTAAAAATACCCTTTTATAGATCTCAGATTCAATATCATCATTATATAAATTTTTGAGTGTTTTGATTAGTTATAATATGTTATAATCTCAAAATATTATAAGTCGATATTTTAACATTTCAGAAGATGCTCTCTCAAAAAATGAAAAAAAATAGTAAATCATATCAAAAAAATTAAAAATTTATATTTATCACTAGAGGAGAGAATCCTCTTCACAAATATGTAATTTTTTTTCAAGAAAGTATAGATTTGATAGGGAGTTTTGACGGGAGGAAAAAACTATTGGATTCTGACAAGGTCAAACTTGAGTACTTATAACAAAGAAAATATACATCAAAAATAATTATTTCTTTTTTTGTTCACTAGCCATACATGTCATCTATAAAATATTTTCAAATCAGAACAAAAAAAGATGATTTGCACATACTTGTTTGACGAGAACTACATCCTATATTTTTTACAGTTCAAAAAGGGACTTCAAAATAAAATAAAATGAATAAATTCTTAGTCAAAAAAATTATAAAAATTATAGGCATAAAATTCATACAATTCTACACATTTTCTCAGTTTACATCATCTTCATATTTTAAACAAAAATACCATTTTTTTTGTCATTAATGTTGAACTGTCACATTCTGATATCACGTTTCTTTATAAAAGGTGACACAAGTTTGTGCTTTTACCCTACTAGGCATGAACTTCCTTAGTCTTGTATTCCAATCAAAGATCTTTTTCAATTTTAGTTGATATTCTTTAATCTTTTCCACCATTTTATTCCTCTCTTCCTCCAATTTTTTAAGTACATGATTATCTTCTCTAAAGATGACTAAAAGTAAGTGTCTTCTATGAAAGTTTGTTATTTTGCAGCTATAAGATTCAATGATAGAGATACATGTGCATTAATTCTGTATACCAATTCAAAAGGAAACATACCTATAAACCTCTTAGGAGAATTTTTGTCTATCTATAATGCTTGATATAATTTTTTATGCCAATCTTTGCCATTATTGCTCACTAAGTTCTTCATTATGGAGACAATGTTTTTATTGGTTGACTCAGCTTGACCGTTACCTTGTGGGAAATAATCTAAAGCATGTGCCAAGGTAATTCCATTCTCATAAAAAGAAAAGAGTGAGATTTTTAGAAGAAAAATAAGATGCATTATCAACAACAATTTTAGTGGATACCCCAAATCTTACCATAATGTGATTTAAAAGAAAATCATAGGTGACTTAAGTATTTGCTTTCTTGTTAGGTATAGCTTCAAACCACTTAGTAAAATAATTAGTTGCTATTAAGTTGAATATGCCTTGCACTTGTCATTGGATTTATAGCCCTAGTGAAATCAATACCACATTATTTAAAAGGTTCATTGATGACCACTGGCCTTAGGGGGAGTGTTGTCAACTGAGGTTTACCTATAAACAACTTGCACATTTCACACTCCTTAACATACAAATAGGAATCTCAAAACATGCTAGGGTAGTAGAAATAGTTTCTCAAAATTTTGAAAGCTATGACAGATGAGGAAAAGTAACCACTGCAAGTTTCTTAATGAAATGTTTTGAGTAATTTCTTTTCTTGAATTTCATCAACCCACCTCAGATATGTTCCATCTATTCCCTTTTTATATAACACACCTTGAGAAATTACATATCATGTACCTTTTAGCTTCAAATCTCTTCTTTCCTAGGTGATATTCCTTCAAGATAGTCTCCATAAGCTAAATAGTATGCTACTTTGGAAAACCATAAGTATGTGAGACCTGCCAATAGAACATGGGGCAATTCTTCTTTCTCATTTGTAACAACAATATTTTCAGTAATTAAATTACAAAAACACTTCCCTCTCACTAAGTTTGTCAGTTTTATATGAATATCATTTTCTTGTAGCTTAACTACCCAAGTAGCCCTTTTATTCAACCCTACATCTTACTAAGTTAAGACACTTTTCACAGCAGCTTCAGAAACATAAACACATAAATGGGAATGGACAATATAGTACTTAAATTATTTAATAGCTTTAACCACTATGAAGGCTTGTTTCTCAATGAGTGAATATTTTATCTCATGCTTCTTCAGCGGTACACACATAAATCCAATAGGAAATTCATTACTTTGATCATTTCTCTGTGTTAAATGCCTGACAAAGTAAGCTCAGATGCATAATAATATATAATGAAGTCTTTTTTAAAATCAAGAGTAACTAGAGTAAGGGCCAAGTCAATAGATTTCTTAATTTCATAAAATTCTTTCTCTCTTTCTACATTCCACTTGAAAATTTCTTTCTCACTCATCATTTTGATTATATCTTTTGAAAGCCCAAAGAAAGTTCACTTGACCAAAGAAGGATTTGACTCCACTTCTATTCACTAGGAGACTTAATTTTTGAATTGACTTTATGCTCTCGTGGTCTATTTGAATTCCTTTCTTTGACATAATGTGGCCTAACAATTTCCCCTCTTCAACAAAGAAAATCAACTTCTTAGGATTCAAAGATATCCCATGTCCTCTGCATCTTTAGAGAACCATAAGTAAACCTTTCAAATGGTCTTTCCTTTTTTCAGAGAACTCTATCAAATCATCTAGATAAATCACAATAATTTTATCTCTCATATCTTTAAAAGAGGAGTTCATAGCTCGCTAAAATGTGGCACCAACGTTAATAAGCTAAAAGGCATCCTATTATAGGAAAATGTACCCCAGAGAGTTATGAAGGATATCTTGTGTTGATCAAATTTAGCTACATTGATTTGATTATAACAAGAAAAATTTTCAAGCATTGGCATCATTTATGCTCTTGCTACTTTTTGCAACAAATGCTCCATAAGGGGAAGTGCATAGTTATCATTGAGACTAGCTTGATTTAGATTGCGAAAGTCTACACAAATTCTTATTTCTTCATTTTTCTTTCACAGCGGTACAATGTTGGCCACCTAGGTAGAATGGTGAATAGGATAAATAATCTATACTTTGAGCATCCTTTCTACCTCTTTGAAAATTGTCTTTGAAACTTTAGGGTTGTAACTCCTAAACTTTTTCCTAAAAGGGAGAGCTTTTGGCTTCAATGGAATAGAATGTCGTATTCCCCATTTCTAAAGTTTTTTAGGTCATCATAACTCCTAGCAAAAATGTCCTTAAAATCCATTAACAAACATCTGAGTTGATCCTTTTCTTCTGAAGAACAAATTTTTCCAATACAAATCCACTTCTAATCATTACCATCACCAATGCTATTCTTATCATATTCCTTTCTCACTCAAAATCTGGGACTTTCTTTGATTGATAACCTTCAATTTTTTATGAAAACATATTTTCAAGGGAAACCAAGCCATGACAAATCCTATTCCATTTTAACTGATCTACTTCTTGTTCATCAAGGGGAATTGATGGTTCTTATCCAATACCTTTAAAGATCCCTCAAAACGAGACTTAGAAAAACATCCAGCACAAGTTAGGAATTTCTTAATTTGTTTATCATTATCAAAAACTTGCTAATGATTTACATTATCTAGCACACTCAGGTGATATATCACTTCAATTCTATACTATTTTTTATTGAATTTTGGGTATGGAAGGAGTAAAGAAGCTAACATAGTGAGATATTTCACCTTAGAATTCTCACTTCTTGGTATTGCTTTAATAATTAATGCATCAAAAGATTCAATACTATCCCACACTAGATTTTGGTGCTAATATAGATGTTCATTTTTTATTCAATATAGGCCTCATACTTGTTTCACAATTAATTCTACATCTCCTTTCATGATGAGCAATCTTATTCCTTTCAATTTGGCTTCATGTAATCCTAGAATATGGGCCTCATACTTAGATGTATTATTGGTATTGCTAGAACCTAATTTGAAAGAATGTGTTAAGACATCATCCCCTTTTGGATAGATTAGAATGACACTTGACCCCAATCTTGTACTAGAGTAGCTTCGACCAAACTCCATACTCTATGTTTCATCTTCTTTCAATTGCTCCACCTCTTCTTCACATTGAATAAAGTAGTTACTGAATTGGAACTCTTGCTATAAAATGTGAGAATTAGGATTGTTTGAAGGAAAAATTGTGTACTTGTTTTTCTCCTTAGGGGTTAAGTGAAATTTCTTATTCTTGGTAGGAATAAATACTTTAGACCAATCCATCTTTATTTCCCCATCCATATGTCTACAAAAAGTTCTACTGAGCAACATCCCATCACTTGCTAGTATTTCCACTACCATATAGTCAATTTCAACCTTTTATTTGGATGCACTACTAAAACTACTTATGCATCCTTCACCTAGCCTATCAGAGGTACCTATTTATCATCCATAGAGTAGCACTTCCCATAACTTTTAGTGAGAGTTAGGCCTAGAGCTTTCACAATAGAAGAATACATTATATTATCAGATGCACTAGAATCTATAATGAAATTATTGAGCTTCCTTCCATTGACTAATAAATAAATATGAAAAGTATAAGGTTTTCTATTTTGGCCATCTGTCTCCAGAATCATTGCATTTCTTAGGTTTGCGGCTTATTCTTGGATGTGCTCATCATTTGAGATAGGCGTCTTAGTAGAATTAGAGGTTTCTCCAATGAGTTGTGAATTATTACATGATCCACCTTTAATAAAATCTACTAGTCTATCTAGTTCCTTGGGATTTATTTTTAAATAATCAGTAGTAGATATGGTAATAGTGGAAGATTTACAAAACTAAACTATATCAAAGGTAGTAGAAGAACTAGTATTTACAACACTTTTCTTAGGGGGAGTATTTTACATACCTTTGGTGGGATCTTTAACAAGTTGAGATTAATCTTTCACTTTTAAACCTTAAAGGCTCGAGTTTTTCCCAGGATGGAACTTGGAAGCTCTTTTTCCTCTAGTCATCATAGAGCACATAGGATCATTTGTAGCTGAAAAAAATCTCCATTTCCATCTATATCAAATTCATATTCTAGGAAGAAAGTATGTGAGGTACTTACTTCGAGTGAGTCTATTTCAACTTCAGTAACAATTCCACATTGGCCTTCAGTCTCTTTCATTTGTAAATATCTTAGCCAATTAGTAAATGTTTTACCATCATGACCAGTGGTGAGATGGAAAGAGCACATCACCTCTTTATTGGGAGAAGCTTCAATTTGTAGCCTATTCTATGGACTAGCCAACTAATAAGAACATTTACCTTATTGTGTAGGGAAAGTATTTTGTCCATATTGGTTTTGATATTGGTCTAGGTAGGTACTAGGTCTACCTCGCTACCTTTTCAGTGTAATGACATCATTATCTAACCTCTAGACCATGAGATCTATACTTGCAAAAGTTTCATGATTGGAAGTTTGTACATCTCTTCTCCATTTTCCTGCTATTATTAGATCATATTCCAGTTCAATGGCTAACCCTTGGGCAATGGCTAGATCAACTGTTACATTTCTTCTCATATGAAAAGAAATCTTAGGAGGCATTGTTCCTATGAAGAATCCCTTTCAATTTTTTGCATGAGGTCTTGAGGTTGTAGGAATCCTTTCTAGAAGCTTGTTATATTTAGCCATGAATTATATCATGGGTTCATGCATTTCTTTCTTAAGTTGAGATAATTGGATTAGGAGAGAATTCCCATTGCTAGTGGTTTTGAAATGTGCTTTAAAGGCACAAGTCATACTATCCCAATTGGTTATAAATACATGGGGGAAGTGGTTAAACCAATCGGTAGTGGTATCAGTAAATGTTTGAACAAAGAGTCAAACGATGACATCTTCAATAACGACATCTATAGTTGCACGAGCCACTTTGAAAGGACTTAGATGATCTTTAGCCAAAAATTTGTTGTCCCCACTAAATTTAGGTAAGAGAACTTTAGCACCTTTGGGCATAGCCCCAAGATTTGCTCAAAGTTGGAGTGGCCCAATTTTTTGACCCCAAAAAGCCATAGTGGGAAGGATGATATTTAGAGGTTGGATGTTTAAAATAGTACATATAACAATATCATGGATATCAAGAGCTTGGGGAGATAGGGGAGGCTCGGATGATGGTGGGGAAGCAGGTCTACTAACTAACAATACTTTCTTTTTTCTTTTGTGAGTATGATCAAGTTTAAACTCAATTAATTCAAGAGCTTCAAAGTTATCATTAGTAAGACACCTTTCCCTATTAGCTCTTGTGAATCCCTTTTTAGCTAGCTTTCTTGGTCTCCTTATTTAGTTTCACTTTGGTCTTTGGGCCAATCTATTTACTACTGCAGCTTCTTGAAACATAAGATCTCGTCTTAGTCATTCACCAATCTCATCTTCTCCTTTAAGAACTAGGCATACTTGAAAATATTGTTGATTGCCGATTCTCTCTCTAGGCTACTACATTCAAATCGGATATGATATCTTCTTGGGTGTCACTAAATCCAAGGTTGGGTTGCAAGATGGGGAAGATATCATAATGAGTGATTACCATACTAGAGCATAATATCAACTTCTTAAATAGTAAAATACTAGGTCTCCTTTGATTGACTCCCCAATAGATTCACAAAAAATCTATTGGTGAATAGATTTATCTTTTAAATTAATAGAAAAAAAGGAAAGATTCTATGCCAAAGGGCATAAGACAAATACAATTTTCCAATAGTTGAGGAATTTTCAAATTCATGATTCCTCTCTAAATTTTGGTAAGGTTCTTGACTCCCTTATTGGATTTTCAATCAAAACCACCTTTCACAACAAGATTACTTTTAACATGAAAGTAATAAGGCTTTCTAGCTATTATTGGATAAGGGGAAAAATCTAGTTAATAATAGTATAATAAAATAATGAATACAAAGGAGAGAATGCACAATTTCTATATCAATCACATTCTAGAAAATAAACAAACTAGATAAACAGTCACTACGAGAAAAGGAATATCCAACACAAGGAATCTCAACAATTCAATACTATTGCAATACTAAATCAATAATGAATTAATTAAAAGTATACATCTTTGAAAACTAAACCATTTCCTTTTAAAAGGGACAATACTCTTTAGATATGATAGTGGAAAAACTTAGAGAATTTGAATAAACATAAGTTTCAAATAAAATGGTCATAGAATGATATCCATTAAAAACTACCAAACTTTAGCACTACTGAGTTTCAAAATTAAATAGCAAGCTATCCAAGAATCTCCCTAAAAAACCCAATTCTCAGAAAGTTAAAAGTAATTATGAAAACCAACATTAAAATAGCGTACACAGACCTAGAGTTTAACTTTTGAAAACCATAACTAAAAAGTCTTTAAAGAAATTAAATAGAAACCAATTAAACATCCCTTGATTGGTCAAGTGGTTTCTTCTTCTTCATCCTTAGCATCTTCACCATCGCCTTGCCCATGCACCAAATTCCACATCCTAAACACACTCATGAATTTATTTATGGTGGTCATGTTTGGATTCTTGATGCTTTGAAGATTGTTTTTCTAGATGTCTTTGTCCAGCTTTGTTTTGTTCACAATGTCTAGGTAAATCGATAGTTGCAAGGTGCAGGTTCTAGATATCACTTCACTTTTGGACACTTTGGAGAAGATGAATTATGTGAGATCCATTTTGTCTTTTACAAACTTCATATGTTCTTCATGGTGCTTGACCATTGTCTTTGTATCAATGCCTCCCTGTTTAAAAGGATTTGGAAAAGGTGAACCAATAGACTGGAAGTCCCTATCTACTTGCTCCAATAATGCTTTGAAATCCATTTCACATGATTACATTCTTGAAATTGCATAAGTATTTAATTGGACATCCTCTAGGCTATGTTTTTCCTAAGAATTTGAATTAGAACCGCGACTACATGTTGCAACAGGTTCTCTTGGAGGAATTTTTTTGGTCCAAACTCTTCTACTTCTACTAATTGAGATACCATAGCTGATAGTTTTTCAACTTCTATTTCTCATGTCCTAGAATGAACATGGGATTCATCAAGAAAAATCCCTGCTAAGGAAACAATCTCATGGAAACTAGGCTAATCCAACTGGACATTGCAAATGTCATCATTTTTCCTTTTTTCAAATCTTTTAATATCTACTTTTTGGAAATATAAGAGGAGTAATTGATAGGGGAAGGGTGAATCCATTACTACTAAAATAAATCTCAAATCCCTTAGATGTCAGTAAAAAATAAAGTCTAAAAACTGAATACTGTTGATGCTTGGTAAACACACATACAATCTTGTAACTCAGTAATTACTAATTATGCAAATCTTTAAATGTTAACTATGATTACCCTTACTTTAACTTAGTTGTAAAAACATAAAGAAAAATAGCATGAACATGTTTGACACAAGGATTTAACATGGAAATGCAATTTGGGAAAAACAACCAATTGCAACTAGTTACTATTTTGACTCTTCTAAAGTGAGACTTGTTAGGAGCTACCCTTGTTAAAGATTATAAAACACAATGTTAGGTGTGACCCTGTTAAAGAATTTAATCACCCTATTAGGAGTGGCCTTGTTAGAGGTCCTAAGACAATTCAATAGAACTAAAACCTTCTCAGAGGATTTAGAAATAGTTGTCAAGCCAACTCTATTAAGAGATTTAGATCACTGCTACAATGGTTAGAGAGTAACAATGAGATTACTTGATTTGAATGCAACTAAATTGCTAGTTAAAAATGTCTATTTTGGCTTGTACTTGATCCTTCCTAATCAAATGTAACTTTTCTAGTCCAGAAAAGATATTCTAATTATCCTTCAAATTCATTTTCTCTCCTCATCATTAAATTTTCAACACATTCATAACATCATCACACTTGCACACTTCCAAATTCTTAACTTGACATTATGCTTATATCTTTCATATTATCAAGTTGACTCATATACAACTTAGAATAACTAATATTCATCATCATAGTAAGCTAGAATCAATAGACAAATAAATTAAGTTTAATATGCCAAAACAAGGAAATCCTTCATTAGTTGACCTAGCTTAGTAGATACTAACTCAGAAACAATTTCTTGTGTTAACCAATAGAAGCTTAGTTAACATTGTAAAGTTGTAAAGATCCTTTGGGAACCAAGTGAGCTTTCTAACATTGGTTCCATCTAACTTTTCTTCATTAATCAAGTGAGCTCAGTTAACACTAATCTTCGACAAACTTTCCTTTCATTCTTGATTGAACTTTGTAGACACTGCATTTTGAACTAGGCAACAATAGGAACACTTAGTAGACACAAAAATATGTCTTCACTACCCAAGTGAGCTTAGTATACATTGATTGATAATGATATGATGTTTTTGTAACATCAAAGATAATACATAATTAATCAATTATATCCAACAATCTCCCTCTCTGGCATTGATGGCAACACAACATGTCATAACACAATGAAATTTTAAAATAGGAATAAAGTAAGGAACATATCCTTAGTTTTATTAATGATAACTCCCTCTGTTAGTATGAGCTCTTCCTTTAACTGGTTTCTCCCTCTATTTGCAACAACTTTTGCCAAGTTCATTCATAGATCTTTCTCCCTCTTACAACAAACTTCTCCTTCTTTGGAATGACCAAAATTTCTATGAGATATGAAACCAACCTTCTCCATCTTTGACATCATATGCCAAAGAAAATAAATCTATTAATATCAATGTACCTTAAATACCGATTTATTTTCAATATGCCTTTGTCAATTCTGCACCAACTGACTAATCTTCAACTTGTTCTTGTTGATGCATCACTAAGATTTATTTAGTGAGCTTCAGATAGGGGAATGAACCCTAAATTACCTCTTAGATACAGAAATAAATCCTTAGGTAAAGGCTTGGTGAATATGTATGCAATTTTTTCTTTTGTACTAACATATTCCAATCTAACTTTTTTATTCTGCACCAACTCTCTTAAAAAGTGATATTTTATAGCAATGTGCTTTGTTTTCATATGCATCTCTAGATTCTTTGATATATTGATTACACTGGTGTTATCATAGCATATGACTATTGGATCCTTGATCTCTATCTTCATTCCTTCCAACAATTATTTGAACCAAACAATGTTAGAACAATTAACAATCGTTGCCACATATTCTACGTCTGCTGTGGATTAACAGATGCAATTTTGTTTCTTTCTTGTCCAAGAAATTGATCTTTGTCCAAAAAGAATGCTCCATGACTAGTGCTTTTCCTATCATCAAGACTTCTTGCCCAATCACCATCATTAAACACCTTCAAGTCTAAATTGCCTCCAGGTTTGTACCATAAGCCACAGTCTTTAGTACCTTTTAGATGAATATCTTGATTGCCATCATGTGATTCTCTCTAAGATTTGTTGAGAATCTTGCCACCATACCAACTCCCAGTGCAATATTAGGCCTTATATGTACTACATACTAAAATTTTCCAATAATTAATCTATGTGTGGTCTAATCTACTTCTTCAGAATCATCAATCTTGGAAAGCTTATGTCCAGTAGATATAGGGGTTCCAACTGATCTTGAATCTTCCATTCCAAATTTCTTTAGTATCTCCTTGATATAATTAGATTGAGTGATGTAGATACCATTTTTTTTTATCCATATCTACAACCCAACAAAGAATTTTATCTCACCAAACATGCATATCTCAAATTCTTTACTCATTTTAAAAAAAAAAAACTTTGCACAAGTGATCATTTCCTACGAATAATGTATCATCAACAACTATTTCTGCAAACACAATCTTGTCAAGTCTAGTCCTTCTTTGATATATAGACTATTTGTTATCATTGTTATCATATATAGACTATTGTTACCATGTCTCTCTTGCTAAGATCTACAAAACCTTCAAATTTTTCAGTGTAGACTTCCTCATCAAGAATTCCATTCAAGAATGTAGATTTAACATCCATTTGGTATACTTTAAATCCTCTCTATGCTACATATCCTAGTAAAGTTCTAACACCTTCTAATCTTGCAACAGGAGAAAAATTCTTACCATAATCAATACCTTCTTCTTGAGAATAGCCTTTGCACACCAATCTTTTTTTCATTTCTAGAAACTTTTCTATCTTTATTTAGCTTGTTTCTAAACACCCATCTTGTTCCAATTACATTTTTATCCTTAGGTCTAGGAAGAAGAGTCCAAGTTTTGTTCTTTTCATCTATTCTATCTCTTCATTCATTGCTTCAACCCAACTTTCATTATCTAGAGCATCTTTAACATTTCTAGGTTCAAATTCAATAAGTGAACATGTACCTTTTAATTTTCTTCTTGTCATTGTTCCATCATATTTGTCTCCAATAATTTAATCAGGTGCATGATGCCTTTTGATATATCTTGCTAGTACAAGTTCTTTGGGTTTTGAATGAGTTCCACTATTTTTATCAAGAACTTCAATATCAAGCTTAGGTCCTTTTGTCTATGACTCAAGTTCATCAAAATTGGTTTGAACTACCTCAATAGCCTCTTACTCTAACTCGGGTCCTTCATATTGAGAATTGGGTTGCACTATCTAAAACTTGATAATAGTTGGAGATTTTGGGGACTTGAGAGATGAAGCCTCCTTTCTTTCAGATAGGTTTGGCTACATATCAGGTTCATAGTAAAAGAATCTTCCATAATCCTCTAGCTCCTTATTGCTTTCTTCTTCACTCTTTTCTGCAAATTCATCAATTCTAACATGTGCACTTTCTATTATTTTATGAGTAGAAAAATTCAAACATTTGTATGCTTTACTTCTACAAGAGTATCCTTTAAATATACCTTCATCACCTTTTACATCAAATTTTCCTTTTCTAGATTCTTTCAAGATATAACATTTTCTATCAAATACTTTCAAGTAACTTACATTAGGTTTGTAGCCATACTATAGTTGATAAGGAGGTTTTTTTGAATCTTTATTTAGTTGTACTTTTTTCAAGGTATTTACTATAGTGACGATAGCTTCGTTCTAGTATTTGATAGCAACATTCTTTTTAATCATCAACATTCTTGCACAATCCATGATGGATCTATTCCTTCTTTTAGCTATACCATTCTATTGTAGTGTACTAGGGGTTGATACTTATCTTTTAATTCCTCTTTCAATGCAAAAATTATTGAATTCATTAGAGATGAATTCACCACCTCTATCTGATCTTAAATATTTCAATCCCTTTCTAGTTTTCTTTTCTACTCTTGCCAGATAACATTTGAACTTTTGAAAGGTTTTTGATTTTTCTTTTAGATACATTACAGTCATCATTCTAGAATAGTCATCAAAAAATAGAATGAAAAACTTTTCCCCACTATAACTCTCTATTCTAATAGGTCCACATAGTCTATATGAAAAATCTCTAAGACTTCTTTTAACTAATAGTTTTTTCTTTTGAAACTTGTCTTTCCTATCTTACCAATTTGGCAATTCTTTCATAAACCCATATCAAGCTTCTTCAAACTAGGAATACCTCTTACTCTTCTATGTTTGGTCATCTTAACCATATTATCAAAGTTTACATGACATAGTCTTTTGTTCCATAACCAACTTTCTTCTACTTGAGCAATAAAACATGAACATTCACTAAGATCAAAATAAAATAGATTATCTTTTGTTTTCTTGCCAGATCCAACTAGATTTCCTTTTCCATCAAATAGTTTGGCCTATCCATTCATGAATTCTACCTTGAATCCAATCTTATTCAACTGTGCCACACTTAATAGATTATGCTTTAGTCCTTCAAACCAATAAGCATGGTCACATATAAGTTCTTTAGTCAATAAAAGACATCCTTTTCCTTTTATGTTACATAACCAACTTTCTTTTACTTGAGCAATAAAACATGAATATTCATTGAGATCAAAATAAAATAGATTGTCTTTTTTTTGCTTCCCAGATCCAACTAGATTTCCTTTTCCATCGAGTAGTTTGGCCTATCCATTCATGAATTCTACCTTGAATCCAATGTTATTCAATTTTTCCACACTCAATGGTTTAAGCTTCAATTCGTCAAACCAATAAGCATAGTCACATACAAGTTCTTTAGTCAATAAAAGACATCCTTTTCCTTTTATGTTACAAGGTTCATTGTTTCCAAATCTCACACTACCTCCGTTATAATATTCCATGTGCTCAAATTTTATTTTATGTCTAGTCATATGATGTGAACAACCACTATCAATAATCCATATATCATTTTTTCTAACATGAGAGATAAGTGTCATCTTACCTCCTTCATCATTAGATTCATTTTTTATAGCAATATATACCATTTCACCTTCATTGTTATAAGAATCTTTAGCTATAAAACAAGATTTTGTACCTTTGTCCTTGTAGTTCTTGGAATCCTTTCTGCCTTTGTGCTTATTGATTTTCTTTTCATCTTTGATTTCCTTTTTTGGAAACCTTGTAGCAATGTGACCAACTTCTTCACAAGAAAAATAGATCAGAGGAACTTTGCCTTTGTATTTTCCTTTTCCTTTGGAATACTTTCTTGCAAGTAGGGCTTCAACAACTTGAAGATCACTATTTGAACTTTCTTCTATTTCTTCTTCTTCACATCCTGATTGATTAGACTTTGATTTCTTACCCTTTTCTTTAACTGGGAGCTTAGCTTAAAAAGAAGATTCAATAACCTTTGAAATAGGAACCATTGGAAATATTCAAGATATGATATGTTCGTGAGAGGGGAGGGGTGAATTAGTAACATCAAAACTTTTAAAACAATTCAACACTTTAACCATATATACTATTCTCAATTCATTCATTTAATCTACTGCATATATGAGAGAACAAACATTTATAACACATGTACACAGTGATTTGGTGACCTAGAAACCTTCCAAACAGAAAGTAAAATTGGGGTGGGAATGATACCCACAAAACTTTGTTACTACAATATGAAGTTGGCCTATTAAGGCTTACATTGACCACTTCTAGGGATTTTCCCTATTAGGAGCACAAAGGACTGCTAGGTCCACCTTGTTGGAGGATTTACAAACATACACTGAAGTATGCACTCTATTGGGAGATTTATACAAAGACTATTAAGTCTACCCTATTAAAGGATTTACAAAAATGATTCACTTATTAGGATGAAACAATGGATCTACTTACAAACTTGATTTGCTGATTAGATCCTTGAAGTATAGATCACCTCTTGTGACTGATGAATCTTTACTGCTCCTTGTAGACCTTGATAAATATTTTTCTCTTCTACTGATTCATATTTACACTTCAAAACATTACATTCCTCTCTTGGTACTCCCTTCCATTTATTGTAAATGATATAATACATTACATATATATCATTCCAATAATTACAATTGCAAGGTTGGCTAAAACATAAGTGAACAAAACATTACTGAGTCGGCCAAACAGTAGAAAAATCGGGTTCACTGAACTAACTCACTAACCTTCTGATACTCGGTGTCCACTACATTACTTGGCATCATCATGCACTCGGTAGAAGTGAAGGATCAGTCCATACTAATCACTTGATGTAGTTCTAAACTCGATAACCATTGGAGACTTGGTAGATATAGTATCACTCGGTAAAAACTAAATCTTTTGTCTACCTTGCTTTCACTCAATAAACACTACACTTTCATTACTCGATAAACAATGTGTTTCCATCACTCAGTAAATACTATGCTTCCATCACTTGGTAATCACTAGAATGCTTAGTGTGAACTGCAAAGCTCAGTTAACACTAGAATGCTTGGTGTGTACTGCAAAGCCCAGTATGAACTACTTAAGTGATGAACCTATAAGGTAACAACTGAATGCTTGGTATACACTGTAAATGCTCGATGTAAATTGTGAAGCTTGGTGAGCGTAGGAAACTAAGTGCTAATCTTGGTAGATATACTGATATAGATAAGTGTTGTCACTAATGGCAATAATAACTTAATGCCAACAATCTCCCCCTTTTGCATTGGTGACAAAACACTTGCCAAAACATATGTACATTACCTGACTCAATGAATTTTGGTTTTTCAAAATTGATCTTTGTAGAACTGCTACATATACATTTCTATATACCTTCTTGATGACTTATAATGTATATACAATGATACTTATGCACACATGCTAACTCTAATGAGTACTAACTCCCCCTATCACTTATAGTGATAACTCTCCTCATTTATTATGCTGAATCTTTGAATCTCTCCCTCTTTTTGACAATAATGCCAAAGGACTACATATATACAATTTATATGGCTACACCAAAGTGAGATAGAAATTCTTGATGTACCTTAAGGATGGTTGCAAAAGTACTATCCCAAGTCTGCTGCAAAATTTGACAGGTGGGGAGAGCAATTTGAACTTCTTCTAGTAATTGGATCAAGTGATCAACCAGTAAGAAGTTATGATCTTTGACCAAGGTTTTGCAATGAACAAGATGTTTTTGCAGTGTGTCCATGATAGGAAGGATCATGTTGTAGATGTCTATGAGTGTAGACCAGATCCTAGCTTCCTCTCTCAATAGTTCTGCCTATACATCTACCAAATATCTAATCTTGGTGTGATGGGAGGTTGTGGAGGTGGAGTCCACCTTCAACTTGGATGCACTTGATTGCATATCAATGTCAATCTTATTTAACTTATCCTTTATTTCTTTGGTAAAACCAGAAACATCACAAAGTTTAGCAAAAAGTGATGCTGCATTATTAAAAGAATTTTCAAAATTTCCCAAAAATGTTGACAATTCAACTTTCTTTATTGCTATCTTTTGAGCAATATGCTCTAGCACCTTATTATTAAATTTCTTTTTAGCTTTCTCAATAAGTTTCTCTTGTCCAGAAGAATCCTCATTAATTTTTTGTATAGCCTCTTCTAACTAAATAAAAATGTGTTAAGTAGAATCTACTTCAACACCTATGGCATCTATAATTATATTGTTGGCATTTTCAATTATTCTATATTCCTTATCCCTTTCTAATCTTAACTATTTCTGCATAGCTTTCATCTCTATGAGTTGACTGGCTAACCTCATCTCTTCAATGGTAGCATTGTCATAATCAATCTTTGGAATCACTATCTTTGTGTCTAAGTCAATATCTTCTGTAATTTCCTTTCCAGTGATCAGAAGTTTTAATAGATGCTTTTGTTTGACTTCTATGATGACTGGTTTTTCCTTAGGAACAGACACAATAGTGGAGATAGAAGGGCTAGCAGTTAAAATTGGGATAGGACTTGAGGATTGAATGCCAATAGAAGTATTATCCTAATAAAAAACACTTCCCATAAATGGTATCATACTTGGTAAAGTAGCCATAGTAGAATTTGAGCTGATTGGAGTGGAAGTGGATACAAAGGATGCTAATGGAAACAAAACTATAGAACTTACTAGAATTGATAGAGACAAAATTGTGGAACTTACTGGTACACTCACTGATGGTGAAAGAACTAAGGAGGCTGGCTCGGCAGCTGAAGATGTCATAGACAGCTCAGTAGATGAAGTGCTTGGCACATTTTTTTTAGATACTTGGAGCTAGGAGGTGGCCGGTGAAGATTAAGCAATTGATGTGGCAATTGTGCTCACAATATTGCTTGCAAAAGCTATCTCCATAGTGGATTTAACAGTCTTCGGTGGAGAGTGAGGAAGGGATGCAATCACTTCTGCTACAATTTTAACTAGATCCTCTTCATCTTTTCCTTCCTCATGTGCTACTTCCTCCTTGTCTTCTTCCTCTTTTTCTTTCATTAGTGCATGCAACTCTCCTGGAGTAACTATGATGGATGGAGTGCTATCAAAATCATCACTGTCACTACTGTCATCATCATTGATTTCAATAGGGTCATCATTGGTCTTTTGCAGATGATAGATGTTCTTCCACATGTTTGTTTCATCATTTACAACATGCTCAATGTCCTTAATTAAAATCAAACATGTTTGAAATCTAATCATCATTTTACCTTCATGTTTCTTCATAGTTGCCTTAATGTCTAGTCCAGTGAGACTCGGTAGAAGATTCCTCAGGGATTTCTCATATATGTCTTTGGTCATTTGGGTGGCTGACTCCCATCTTGGTTGCAATCTTTCCAATAGCTCTTTGGAGATTTGAGGGGTGAGCTGGTCTAGGGAGTATTTCCATTTACCCATCTTATTGAGTACTAGTTCCTCAATCTGCATTTTCTCAACATCAGTTCTTATTCCAAATTTCAATGCCTTGAAATTTGTGATGACAGGTCCCTCTTCCAATTGTTTAAGCCTTTCCTCAAATGTGAGTGGAGGCATGACAAGTATAGGTTTGTACTTGCCTTTTTTGGTTCTTCTAGAGAATATTGCAGTAGGCTTCTTCTTTGGTTTGGAAATAATTGCCTTACCTTTCTTCTTTGGCAGTTCCTCTTTAGATTCATGTTCTTCTTTTTCTTCACCTCCTTCTTCTTCATCATCTTCTTCATCCTCACCTTTTCCTTCTATAAGCATAAGAGGGCTGGTAGTAGTTTTCAACTTAGCTATCTTCCTTTTTCCTTTGTTTATAGCCTGGGGCAACTTGATTTCAAGCTCAATTCTGGCCTTTGCCTCATCATATGTTCCAAATTTTTTTTTCTTTGGGTCTACTAGATCATTCACTAGTGCTTCAATAATATTCCTAGCCTCATCAATATTAACCTCATTAGGAAGAGGTTTCACCCATGCAACTCGAGGCTTGACTGCCTAAATGTATACTTTATTACAATCAACCATAAAGCATACATCACCTTTGTAGTATTCAACCAATTTTGATGGAATTCAGAACCTATTATTCATCCTTTCCTTGAAATCTTCAAAATAATTATCCATGATGCTATCAAAATTTTCAACCATTTCTACTATAAACTCATTAATCTGATAAAGAATGGGAATATCTTTTCTCCACACTACAGTTCCTTTAGATGTAAATTTTTTTTGAATATAGAAGAATAAAAAAGTCAATAGAGAACCAAATTTATAGGGATTATTCTTTGAAGTCCTTATACTATCCATGTTTTTGTTTAATTGTTTCAATAGTATTTTTGACAGGCCAAATTCAAGGTTCTTCTTTACAATTTTGAAGGCCAAATCCACAGCCTCACAGGGTACACTGTTCATTTGACTAGAGCTATAGATTTTGTGGGCAATGACATGAGTGCCAAATCTTAGTTCGACATAATATGCAGTGCTAACCTTCAAACTTCTACCATCCCATTCAGCTAGGGTTTGCTTCTGTAACTCATCCCATCCTAGGGTTTTGGTAACCTTCACTTTGTTGAGCATAGGGAGACTCATGATTTTGTGAATCATCTTCTTTGTGATTAACACTGGCTACTCTAACCATAGTTTCCCATTGTGCACCTGACTCAAAATATAACTATTCCACTTGGTTTGGAAGCTTCTTGGCATATGAGAGATATGAGTCAAGCCTTTGGTTTCAAGATGCTTATGTTCAGGTTTCAAAGAGCCATCAACACTCATTTCTCCTAGGGTATTGTCCATCTCTAGGTTTCAAATCTCTTGAATAAAAAAATTAAAATGTGTACGAATATTATTTATAAGGAGTACCTTTGGTGGAATTTGAGATTGAGCACCATTAGGGTCAAGTGATTCTGCAATGGCCGAAACAATTTTGAAGTTGGTCACTTTCCATTCTGTACCCTTTACCAGCATCTCTAAACCTTTCTTTTCGTTGTTGTCGCTACTACTCTCAGATGCCATTGATGCTTGGTAAAAGATAGAATTTTTTTCAAAAAAATCTTTTGCTAGAAAATCACTTGGAATCTCTCAAAATTTCTTGAATTGCACCTGAAAATTTCTTAGCTCTGAAATCGCGATGAAGAATGTAATAAAATTCTTCTCTTTTGATGAAAATTTTGTCATTAATGCTTGGTACAAAGGTAGATGAGATGACATAGTGCTTGATAGGCTATCATTGACTTGCTCAGTAGAAGCTTGCAACTCGGTGATCGAACAAAACTTTTGTTACTCCCAACCTAGCTCGGTAAGGTCTTTAACTGAATTTCCTCAGTAGATGCAACTTGACAAAAGATACACTTTCTTTGATCTTTGTGTATCTGGAATACTGATTTGATCAGTTTGCTTTCTTTTATTTTGGAACTACTTGAGATATTACTAGAAGATGCAGTTCCATATCCTTATTTATGGATCTAACTAGAGATGGTGGAGTCACCCATTTTTTGAGTGACATTGCCATGATTTGAACTATTTTTCTTGGTAGATTTTGGAATCCATTGTTGCCTCATCTGCTTTCGAATGTTATTAGCTTTAGTTTTCTTTTCATCTTTGACTCTTCCTATTTTCATGTAGTTTTTAGCTATATGACTGATTTTAGTACATGTAAAACACCTTACAGTAGTGTCCTTCTTCCTTACGTGATGTCTTGCATAGTCTTTGCCAATGTGTCCATATTCTCCACAATAATAACATCTACACTAGGTATTGTAGTCCCATCCAAATATTGCTTTAACAAGTTGTTCAACCAAATTGAATGATTTAGATTTGCATTGGAATGCCTTGTGAACATGCTTCTTGCATTTGTGACCATTTCCTTCAAATTTTGGTTTCTCCTTGCATTCATTAGCTTTATGACCATACTGACTGCAATTATAGCATTTACCATTGAATTTAGCTTTTCCATTACTCCAACATTTATTTGATGTATGACCTAACTTACCACAGTGACTGCAAGTAGGTCTTTGATTCTTTTGGGCACCTTCTTTGGAGGTTTCACCTTCTTCCTTATAACCAAGTCTAGCTTTACCTTTTTTTCTATGAAGATTCTACTCACTTTGTTGATTTAATTGAGTCATGTCTGCTTGAGATTTCATCATTCTCTCATTGATTTGTTTTTCAGTGATTAAGTCATTTTCCAAACTTTCATTGATTTGTCTTTCAAATCTCAAGTTTCTTTGTAAGCTTTCATTGATTTTTCTTTTAGCGATTAGATCATTCCTTACACTTTCATTTTTTGATCTTAGATTCATAATTTCTTCACTTGCATTAGATAGTTGATCTACAAGATTTTCATGCTAAAGGGATTGATTATTTCTTACTTCTAAGTCTTCAGTTGCCTTGGTTTTCAGTTCCAAAACTTCACATAGCCTGACTGATTGAATTTATTGTTCTATTTTAAGCTTTCTTACATCTTCCTGTAGAGAGCCATTCTTTGCTAGGAGTTCCTTGATAGCCTCATTTGCTTCATTTGAGCTACTTGATGGTAAAAGTTCTTCAATATTTTCTTCAACATACTGATGGTCATTCATTTTTCTTGCAAGTTCCTTCCTTATCTTTAGGGATTGAGAAAGATGCTTCTTTGGTTCTTTAAGTTAAGCCATGGCCATTTCCAGATCTAACTTTTCATTTTCAATAGCTTTGTCAAGTCTGAATATCTCCATCGTCCTTGATCTTTGCTAAAGCTATCAAACTTTATCCTGAGAACCACAACACTTTGATACCAATTGTTGGAAGATATGATATGTTACTAAGAGGGGAGGGGTGAATCAGTAACAAAAAAACTTTTAAAACAATTTAGCACTTTAACCATATATACTATTCTCAATTCATTCATTTAATCTACTGCATATATGAGAGAACAAACATTTATAACACATGTACACAGTGATTTGGTGACCAAGAAACCTTCCAAATAGAAAGTAAAATTGGGGTGGGAATGATACCCACAAAACTTCATTATTGCAGTATGAAGTTGGCCTGTTAAGGCTTACATTGACCACTTCTGGTAATCTACCCTATTAGGAGCACAAAGGACTGCTAGGTCCACCTTGTTAGAGGATTTACAAACATACACTAAAGTATGCACTCTGTTAGGAGATTTATACAAAGACTGTTAAGTCTACCTTGTTAAAGGATTTACGAAACTGATTCACCTATTATGATGAAATAGTGGATCTACTTACAAACTTGATTTTCTGATTAGATTCTTGAAGTATAGATCACCTCTTGTGATTGATGAATCTTTACTACACCTTGTAGACCTTGCTAAATATTCTGCTCTTCTGCTGATTCGTATTTACAGTACAAAACATTACATCCCTCTCTTGGTACTCTCTTCCATTTATTGTAAATGATATAATACATTACATATATATCATTCCAATAATTACAATTGCAAGGTTGGCTAAAATGTAAGTGAAGAAAACATTGCTGAGTTGGCCAAACAGTAGAAAACTCGGGTTCACTGAATTGACTTGGTGACCTTCTGATACTTGGCATCCACTGCATTACTCAGCATCATAATGCACTTGGTAGAAGTGAAGGCTTAGTCCATACTAATCACTTGACATAGTTCTAAACTCGGTAACCATTGGAGACTCGGTAGATATAGTATCTCTTGATAAAAATTGAATCTTTTATTTACCTTGCTTTCACTTGTTAAACATTACACTTTCATTACTTGGTAAACACTATGCTTCAATCACTTGGTAAATACTGCACTTCCATCACTCGATAAACACTGGAATGCTTGGTCTGAACTACGAAGCTCAGTTAACACTAGAATGCTTGGTGTGAACTACGAAGCCTGATATGAACTACTTAAGTGATGAACCTATAAGGTTACCACTGAATGTTTGGTATACACTATAGATCCTCAGTGTAAATTGTGAAGCTCGATGAGTGTAGGAAACTGAGTGCTGAGCTTCGTAGCTATACTGATATAGATAAGTGTTTTCAATAATGACAATAATAACTTAATGCCAATAGGAACATAGCTATCAAAGTTATCTAACTCAAAAGCTATCAATATTCCAACTAGAGCATCCAAAGATATTTTATTATTTAGATCTGTTACCTAGACATTTTAGAGGGAGGATTAATTATATTAATTTTGGAAAGAGAGAGATTAGTTCTCTTCTAAACCAACTTTCTCTCTCCCCATACTTTTCTCTCTTCCCATACTCCAACTTTTAGAGAGAAGGTCAGGGTTTGAGTTTGAGTTTGCCTTCTCATTCAACATTTTCTTTCTTCTCATACTACCTCTCTCTATATACTCCAACTTCTAGAGAGAAGTTCAGGGTTTGAGCTTTCTCATTCAATTTTTCTCTCTCCACATACTAAAACACTCTCTCTCCCCATACTCCAACTTTTTAACCTAATCCTAACTTGAACTTCCAAACCCAAACCTACTTGTTAAAACAACTACTAGATAGAAATAAAGGCAAAAGGATCTCAATGTTTTGGAGGTGTTAATGAACAGTATTAAATAATCATTGAAAGTGAAACCCAAAGGTATGTGATTTCATGATAGGTCAACCTGCACTTCCAAACCTTTGCTGCTGATTGGATTCCATACTTTTCTTGAACTTTGAGAGCTGAGATTCCACATTTAATGGAATATAAATGACTCAATATGCCCTATGAGGCATTGATAACCCTATGTTTCAAGACACACTCAAAAGAAATTGGTTTAATAATGCATATAGACAAGCTGTCAACTCCTTTACAAGATGCTGTTAATAGAGATTAAACAAAAAATCTACAAGAACCATGCATTTCAAACGGTGTGAAATCTAACCATTCACAAGGTGTGTAGTTTTTTTGGGAATATGACTTGTCCCTCCTACCACGATATGCTCATGTAAATGTAGAATAATATAGACATTGCCATTCAATTATTTGATTAAATTCCCATCTTGAGTTAACTATTTCTAAGACGCCAATACAAGCCTTGGACCAACAGGTGAGCAGACCATTTGAAGATAATTTGGAACAAATTTTGTATTCCAAAGACCTATTTGACATAACACATTGATGCACTAGCAGGTAGAGACCTAAGTTTCATTGATACTCCATAATGCACAAAGCTGAAGCAAATGCAGGCATGCAGTTTCATTTAAGGTTGATGTTAGTGAAATGGTATCTATGATAAGATATTGTTAATCTTTTTCCCACTCTTATGAAAAAAGTTGGTCATAGACGTGTAAACCCAAGTATAATACTACCAACTCAATCTGATCCTCCCCCAAATGGAATCATAGACGTGCATATGAATGATTTGATTTGTAATTTGTAAGATAGCAATGCATGGATAGTTGTTCAAATAGGGATTATAACTTTATATTATTATTATATTTAGAAAAGCTAGCTAGAGATTTAATTCAAATACATCTCAAATGATTAAATAATTGAATCCAACTTAGCAATATCAGTTATCGACTTTGATAGGAATGAACACAACAACACTACAAATACACCTAACTATTTGATGGAATGCCAAGTCTAAGTGCACCCACATTCATCTAATAGAGTTACTGAATTGTATGACAAAATGCCTATGTTGCATATGAGACGTGTGCATTGTCAGGAAAAAGTGAACCAAATGGTATTGATAAGGGATTGAAAAACATCATGTGAATATTCTAGATAAATGCTGGATTCTTCAAGTGAAGTAGAGATTTTAATAAAGTTTCATGATTGTCTAAGGAAAATAGAATGCAAAGTTTGATAAAAAACAAAGTGATTATTGATTTCACATTCTAGCCAGAACAATACTTGATAAGTGATACTATGAGGTATAAATTTCAAGGTAAAGAGCCTCCTACGATATTAAAAAGCATGCTTCCTGAAATATCAAACATATAGAAGTTGTAGACTTCTAGAAAATGATGAGCAGAGAAGATAAATAACCCCTAGCACATTGAACATTGCAAAGTGGTCTAGCCCATGCAGGAGGACACCCACTTGCAGTTCAATGTATGGAATTGGTTTTAGAATGTATCAAGGCATATGATTAGAATTCTAGGGACATAAAGACTATAGTAATGTCATGGAAAGGCTAGATCTAGTACCTATATCAATCATGTTTAGATTGCCAATAAGAGAGGAATTCAAAAAAGTCTCTAAAGAAGGTGCCCAAGGATATTTCCATTAGAATAAGAAAACATGTCTCAATGTCATTGCTAGAAGTTGGCTTGATCAACCCAGACGAGGATAGTCACAGTTACCCAAAGTGCTATGCAAGAATATCTTTAATGAAGACATTTCTGATATGATAATTCTTCTCAATAGAGTGGTGGGAAATTAGATGGCTGAAGATTTTCAAGATTGGATGTTTTTGTATATTAGTACCATCACCACTAGAAAAAAATTTATATATTGGGGAGAAATGATTAGCGATGCCCTCCATCACCAATTAATAAGATTCAATGCAAATCAATGGTTTTACATGTCCTCGTATCTAATGTATGCAATTTCTAGTATGAGGTCATAGCCTGGTCTAAATCCTTATGGGGAGTATAGCTTAAGCATGAAAATTTATAATTATTACCCCTAGTTGCAATTAAAATAGAGCAATGCACACTTTCGTATGGTGAATGATGCTTTTTCTATGCTCATAGACAGAGAGCTATAGGGAGGTAAAGGACTTTAGATTTCTCCTGAAGTAGCCAGTCTCATAATATTTATGGTACTTCTTCATACATTACCCCCGATTCACTTACATTTGCATTGGAATTTTTCAAGATTGTCCTCTCATGTTGCCTCGCTTCATAGATGACAGGTTGGCACTTTCAAAAGTTTGCAAGAAAATTGGTCAAATAAACAAAATGTGTAGGAACAAAAGATCAATCCCTTTCCCAATTGGCATTGGACATTATAGTTTTCTATCTTCTTTGGATGCTCAAAATATTGAGAGATCCATGGTGAACATAACTTTACACTATTTCTACAGTCTCTTTCCATTTGATGGTAGTGGGTATGTTAAAAATAACTTGGCACTTAGACCTAGCTATCTTCATTTCCTTGCAATGGAAGATTATTGGGCGAACTATGAGAATAATTTTGAAGTAAGAAAAAGGGATTGGATGAGATTTACAATACAAAAAATTATTGATTACAAAATGGGATGGGATGTGATAGGCATAACAGATGATGGGTCAAACTTGATTGATCCTTACTTCTTTGAGCAGATACAATTATTCAAATTGCCATATATTAATTGGTCTCTGCTAGAATTGAAAGACCTTAAGGAAAGGACTTTCTTTATGATTCAACAAACTAAAACTTGGTTAAAGGATAAAGTCAAAGAAGTCACTGCTACTAAATCAACAAGAAGAAGCAGAGTAAATAATAATAATATTTCTCAAGAAGGAATGTCAGTTTCAGCCATTTCGTCTTCTATCCCTACATCCTTGGGCTCTTTACATAGCACACAAGGGGCAGATAATGGTGAAGATTTGGATAAATGAGTTGATCTAGTTTCAGCATGTGAACTCAATGCCATCACCGGGAAAAAGAGATCAAAATCCAAGGAGAAAACTTTAAAACCAATTCAACTAATGATAGATGAAGCTCTTGAGATAAATACTTTACCATCATTCATAGATGAGATGATTCAATCCATAACATCTCTTGTACGCTCATTGTCTCTTGAAATTACAAAAGCAACTCAAGAGGTACCAGCTATAGAAAATGCACATAGCTTGGATTTATCATCTACAGTTCTATAGGTTCATTCATTAATCAGCCCATCTACTAGTATTTCAACATCCTGGTTACAACAAAGTTTGGAGAGAAAGAAGAAAATGATGATTCAATTAGAAGCACCAAATTTGGATGTTGTAGCTCATTTAATGCATAAAGGTACAAATATAAAGAAGACTAAAATGAATTCTTGACTGGTAGTGAACCCTACTTCAAGCAATTTATTTGTTGAAATTGCACAACCAGTCATAGAGAAAGACATGAATGAGGCAAATGAATCTAATTTCAGCATCACTAAAGTGGATCTAAGCCAGACTACCCGTGAGGGAAAAGAACATAATTTTTAAGTGTCAGTTGCTATTCTGATGGAATAGTCAAGGAAAGATAAGGAAGCTAAAAATCAACTCAAGTCTGAGCCCTTTCTTCATGCATCCCATTGATGGTTGGTGATTCTTTTCTAGATCCTAATTCATCTATAGAAATTACAAGAGATCCTAAAAAGATGTTCGATGAGGAAACCATTCAAGATATAGGAGAATCCCAAACTTATGGTAAGATGGTGAAAGTATGGGTAAAAAGCATGAAAGAATGAGCATCAAGCTTATTTTAGGATGTTTAGGTTGCATTTTCCAAAGTGGATCATATACAGCAAAGCATTCAAAAATAGCTAACAACTCCTAAAGAACAACAAACATTCTAGTGAGAAATTGATGCTAATTTAGTAGAAATTAAAGGAATGGACAACAATATAGTCAAATTGCTGAAGTTAATCACCATTGGAGAAGAAGAGAAAATTGACATATGCGTAGAAAACATTAGATGGAAGAATGATAGTATGAATGAACAATTGGATGAAGGAGAACAATTCTTAAACTCATGAAAGTTATTGAAAAAGAAGGCCTTGGGGGACATACCGATGATCGTAGAAGGTATTCCTATTAGTGAACACACTTAAAATTTGGACATACCTACCATTTTGGAATACATAGAAGAAAAAATCAGCACCAAACTTGGCAGTAAACAAAGTTTGGATGCCAGTATTATGACAAGAATGAGCATTCTCTTAGTGGCACTGGACTCCTATACTCAAAACTTGCCAAGTTATGTCATAGAGTTGGATGAAGCTAGAAAGAGACATGAGCTATGCAAGCTAAAGATGTAGACTTTAATCATCATTAAAAACAAAACTTTGGCTCAGGTCATCAAATCATTTAGAGCATACAAGGAAAACTTGACTTAGTTGCTGGCAGTACCTACAAATCAAAAAATGAGTTTAGGGAATATCAGTGATCACAATTAAAAGATAAAAGTATTTTTATCTAAAGTTATCTTAGAATTTTATTTATATATTTTGTAATAAGGTCAACTTTAGAATTAACTTTGATTTTAGTTTTTCTAATTGTAGTTAAGCTTTAAAAAGTTAGAGTTGGTTATGAACCATCTTTGAAGTAGTCAAAACTCTAACTTTTTCAATAGTTGCAAACCCAAAAAGTTGGTTAATCTAGGATTGGCTATAAAGTATAGAAAATCAATGTAATAAAGGACTTTTTGGTTTTTAATAAGGGAACACTATGCTGAAATTTTGTTCAAGAGATATGTTGGCTCCTGATTTAACAGTTTTAAACAACCAAGTATGCAAGGCAAGAATGCATCTATTGGCAGCTATCTCCAATAATGGACATAATTTACCAAGAACCTGGGCCAACTATAAGGCTATACTCCTTCTGCACTTCAGGCTCTACAAAACCTACGCAGGTGGACCTATAGATTCTTTATATGGTACCAGTTATCAAAGCATACATTGAATCTAATGTAAAGCAGATAAAACCCTTATTTCTCCTAATAACTCATGAAATAACATCAATATATAGTAGCTAAATGTAGATCTAGGAACCTCATAAGCTGAGTGAGGGCATTCTATTATAGCTCTTCAACATGAAAGGGGAAAAGCATTTGATTATTGATTTTGATTCAACACAACCTCAAATATGTAGCAGTATAACAAGTGATCCTACAACTAATCAGTGCCTAAGGCATTGGTCAATCCCATGAATTCAAAACATACATCTATGACATCAAGACATATTTCGTATACCCAGACATCAGATCTATCTAATCACCTTGTGATTCAGAAATCAGTGTTCATTAGGGTCTCATTCTCACAAAATATCCTTCTCAAGTAACTAGTAACCTTGTTTCAACATATCAAGCATTTACTTGGCCCTTTGGTCCATCAACAAAATACATCAAACATACAATCTAAAGGGGATGCAAATGGATCTTAGATCTTTGTTCCAAGACCACATGAGACTTACAGATTGCTGAGACAGGAGACAAGAACCAAAACAAAACTAGTGAAATTGCTGCTCATATGTTTTCATTTCCTTGAAACTATACATTCAGATGCATAAGATTAAAACATAAAATGACCTGACATCTCAAAACTATCTATATTATCTTTACACTTGCTATTCACATGAGAGAAATATGTTGAAGAATGGTATCATAGCCAAGGAAAAACATAAAAAATAGATCCAAAACCTTGCTATCATAGTAATATGCCCATTTTGTCCAAGAACTGGAACCTATTGGTTTCTTAGTCACAAAAAATTGGAACCTACTGGTTTCTCAGTCACAAAAAACTGGAACCTACTGGTTTCTCAATCACAAAAAATTGGAACCATTCAAATGACAAAAAGAAAGAACGATATAGACAAGGGTGAATTCCTAGATCTAATCTACAACTGCCATCTGTCCACTTGGAATTCAATCTTTCTTAGTTGAATCAACTCTCTCTTCTTTCTACCATTGTGATCTGATTTGATTTCATCATTATTCTATAACTGATTTGCAAATATCTATTTCTAAATGATGAAAACCTCTTGCTTACCAAAATATCTAATTTTCCTTATGAAAAGCTAGTGAACTCCCCAAATAACTTACTTAAACATGACCCCAACTGCATTTTCACTGTATGCTACTGATATTCAAGTCATTACCATGTTGGAAAACAATTTTGGACTTCAATATCTAAATCTGGTTGCAAGCTTGAAATTTGGAAGAAAACCTCCTATAGCATGAACACATTGCTTCTTGTGCAAAAACTAACTCCGAAATCAAAAAGTTCATCTTCTCTCGATTTCGGCGATATATAATATTGCCATATTTGCATCTTAGGAACCTCCAAAAAGTTGATTTGAAAAGCACTCCTCTACTAGGGCTCTGTGACTTGCAACCTTTTAAAAATTTAAATTTCTAAAAAATTTAAAATCATCTAAAGTTTTTACTTTAGATAATACCCCTTTTAAATTTAAAAGAGTTTGCATGCATCATTTTTTGAAAAACAAATTTAAAATGAATTTTAAAAAAAAATCATTTTATCTTTCCATCCCCCTCAAATTCGTGGTCAACCCTCTATTAACCGAGTGTTATGTGTCACTCTATGATTGCTTGGGCTTGCACAACTGGTGCCATGTGTCACATGCCACATCATCATTGCTACTTTGCTATATTAACCAGTGAGCAAGTTCACCTTAGCGAAGTAGCAAGAACCCTCAGATCTGCCACGTGGCATGATCCAACACATCTCAAGATTTGCTCGCCACATCATCACTCAGTCACTCTATCACTGCCACTTGTCACCACTCAATTCACTGTTGTCTCCAAGCCGGACCCACGTTGCATTCTAACTCCTACCAAAATTCAGAGATTTTTCGGCAACTCGCTACCTCGCTAGCCAAATTTTTTGAAATTTCTCGGCTAGCAAAGTAGCGAGGCATCAGATTCTTTCATTTTCTAGTCACCTACAACTTGTCTGCTTTTTTGTTTGAAATATTATGTTGGCCTTTTTCTTCAAATGTCATCACTAGGCCTATGTTTAGCACAGGCTTCCAAAAGCCTTCGTTCTTCAAGACACAATACGTATAATGTCTTCTAGTAATTAAAAACTATCAAACTACACCACATTACATATTTGGGAAAATACATATAAAGACTTCTCCTTTTCTTCTAATGCACAAAACTCTTTACTTAGCTGTGGCTTTTTACTGATGCTCTATCTCTTGTGTGGTGTGGGATCTGGCTTCTGTGGGCTTCCTCTTTAAAACGTGGATGGCTTCCCTACTGATCTCATTAGTTGTGGATGCTTTGTTTGCATGGAGTGTCTTTTGAATGTACTTTTTCATTTCAACTGCATGGATTTCCTTTGGAACATGAGAGTCTCCTTCCTTTTAATGCTACCTCTTTGATTGGCGTGGGTTTCTTTTTTAAAAATGTGGCTCCATCTTCATTTTCAGCATGACTTCAAGTCCTCCATGTTCTTCTCTAATATTATTAGATATTTCCAATTTAAAAAATTATAATCTATTTAAGCATAAGCCTCTTTTTTTATTGGATGCCTTTTTCCCTTGTCGTGGGCCTTCCTTAGTCCCCTACAACTGTTGTCTTACTGCTCTTTGTAGATTTGATATAGAGTCAAAAGACAATTTTCTTGGGACCTTTGGACACAAGTAGAGGATGATCACTATGTTTCTAAAAAGGATGCACATCAACTCAAGAGAATCACACTCCATTTTGTTGTCAATACTAGCATTAAGTGGATCTATATCCAGTAGTTGTTGCTTTTTCCTTATTCTCTTTGCCAATTGTGATCTAGCCATTTGAGTTTTGTCTACCCCACCTTCAACAGAATTCATCTACTATGTTTCATTGAATATGCATAGATAACCTCCTTTTCAGATGTGGAGCTGGGTGGATTGCAAAAAAAAATGTTAGTCAAAACATTTGGAACATTTTTCAAACCTTTGCCAGGGCAATTTAAACTTTACCCCTGTTGCTGACTTCTTCCATTGTGATTTGAGATGCTATTGGGAGACTAATTTATTCAAATCTCAAAGTTGTAGCTAAAACACTTTGCATATTATCAGCTCCCATAAATCTAAAAATTCTATCTATTGCATGAAACTACCTTGTATAAAGCAGCTATATGCAGCCCTCTTTTATGTTTTTCAAATCCCACAACTTTTGGATAAGGTCAATTTGGCACTTAAATGAAACTAATTAAACTCTCCAATGTTGTGCAGGGAAAGGCAACATCCAATTTTCAAGACTCTTGAAATCCTTTGTTTCATGGTGCTTTGTTGTAACGTCTCCTTCAATTGCTTTTACTCTGCAATTATGATTTTGCAATTTGATGAGAATAGTCAGACCCAAGGTGGGTCCGGCTAAAAAAATTTCGTCTTCAAATGATTGATCCATCAAATTGATCCATTGACCATCTGATACTTAATAGAATTAATTTTGAGCACTAACTAATAATTAAATACTCATTTCACTTCTTGCCTACAAACTGTGAATTTGTGTCTGGAGGCCTGCCAACTGGCCTTAAAAATTGATTGAATCAAGTAACCAGGCCACAAAAATCAACATGAGTGTTCAATCCTACACACTCTACCATACTACACAATTTTTAGCCCATGAATAATTCCCAATCAAAAGATTTTAATTGCCGAACATCCATACTTCAATTATCTTGTAGGCAAACAATGTTAAAAAACATAAACTAGGCTCGAGTTTGGCATTATAAAACTGGGTTATTGATCACTTGGGGTTCTGAAAACCAGGGTATAAGTTCTTTGCCATGAGAAAAAAATAATTCTATGGTTTGGGCTCATGATGAATCATAGGACGCATTTGGCAAATTTTTGAAAATAGGTACTTGGAAATTTTAACTAGCAAATGTGTCAAAAAGTGATTTTTGGCAAATGTACAGACATATGAAGGTATGCAGATGGATTCATCATGACTTAAGAACTAGCAAACTTCAAGGATTTTTAGGAGACAACACAATGATATAATCCATTTAGGCTCACCAATCACAGGATCAAAGTTATAATGTGCCAAACAGGTGTACGGATCAATTAGGATACCTTAGCCATAACAAAACATAATAAACTGGGTTATTGATCATGAAAGAAAACTGATCAAATGGATTTTTCATGACCTCAAAATTTGAACATATGAAGTGTCTGACCCCTAGAACATAATGCAAAAATAATTTCATCATTTGGGTCAACTGGGTCAAAGATATGATTGGTCGAACAAGGCTTCCCAAAATTGTGAACAACTAGACAAATGCACAAAATAATAAATGACCAACTTTGAGGGGTGTGAGACCTAGTCAAATTGATTTGAAATGACTTGAAACTTGGAACATAGGTTCTCTGATATGCATACTAAACATCTCCAAAGTGTCTAGTCATGACATATTCTTGGGTAAAAGATATTCAAATGCAAACTGGGCCTCTGGTCGCTATTTGACACGGGTGAAAATGCAGATTAGACATTGGCTCAAAATAGGACTTCGCCAAATGACTCAAAATGACACTTTAACTTCATGGAATGCTTAGACAAGTTGAATGGAAGATTTTAGAAACATTGAACACCTCTTGGGACTTCAATGGTACAGCTGGGTACAACTAGGTACATATGCATTTTAAAAGCATTTAAGGGCTTGATTTTTCAATGGTTCTCAAAATTGACCATGCAATTTTTAGTCCCAACAAGATAAATTTTGGAAAGTATGTATAGTTTTTTTTTAATCTCTGAAATCAAAAAATCTCTATTATCTTCTTGGTGCAAGGAAATGAAATGAGATGTGCTCTTGATTTATTTTCTAAAATCAAAATAGTCACAGTTGTAGTAAACATTCTCATGGTACTATGTGAGTGTTTATGAATAATGAATGTTCTTGGTAATACTGGTTACTTTTCAAGCATAGTACTTGATCACCTTTGTTATCATTCTTGTTTACCCAAAAAAGTTGTGAGGTCATGTGGTGCATTCGTCTTGAATGGCTTTCTCTTGATCTTTGAAATTTTAGATTCTTTATTTGCAAACCTTTCAACAATTATATCATACGAGGGAGTTGCTAGTCTAAATGTAGAGGAAGGCCACATACCAAGGGCCTATCCAACTTATGGAGACATCAATTTTCCACATACTCGATTGGGCCAAATCGTATATTTTCTTGGTGACAAATCTATTTACCAACAAGATCACATCTCATCTCTTGAATAGTAGACACTCTAATTCCATAAATAGAAAGAAGAGTTCTAAGTACCTTGCTTACAACTATTTTCTCTTCAATTTCTCCTCTAGATGATTTGATTGCACTTACACTTGCTTTGATTCTTTTCACATATTTTGCAATGTTCTTATCTTCTATTTTAAAAAAAAATCAAAATAACCTCTAAGACTTTCAGCCTTAGCTCTTCTTACATTTCTATCTCCTCCATAAATGTATTTTAGTTTTTTCCACATATCATGAGTTGTTTTGCAGTCTTTAACGTTATTAAATTCAGCATAACTAAGAGTAGATGCAATATCAATCATCATGATGTTACGATTCTTCTTTTTAGAAATATCTTCAACTAATAATGTTCTAATGGGAGTCTTGTATTTAGTATCAAGATATTTGCATCTTGAGTCACTGATAGTAGCCAAATGTAATCTCATAAGTCATTGGCATGCTACAAAATTGTCTCTGTTCAGCTTGGGAATTTCTCTTCTATCAGACATCCCTATCTTTAGCTTAGGTCCTTGAAACCTTCTCTACAAGCACCAAAAGTGCTGATACCAATTGTTGGAAGTATAAGAAGAATAATTGAGAGGGGATGGGTTAGTTAGTTACTACTAAACTAAATCTTAGATCCCTTAGATGTCAATATAAAATAAATTTTGAAAAATTGAATATTACTGATGCTTGGTAAACACACATAAAATATTGTAACTCAATAATTATTGATTATGAAAATCTTTAAATGTATTTTGTGATTACCCTTACTTTAACTTAGTTTCAAATAGATAAAGGAAAATAGTATGAACACATTTGGTACTGGGATTTAACATGGAAACCCAATTTGGAAAAAACTAGCAATTGTAAACTAGTTGCTATTTTCACTCTTTTGAAGTGAGCCCTGTTAGGAGCCAACCTTATTAAAGGTTACAAAACAAACTATTAGGTGTCACCCTATTAAGTGATTTAATCATTGTATTATAAGTGTCCTTGTTAGAGGTTTTAAGACAATTCAATAGAACTACCACCTTGTTAGAGGATTTAGAAATAGCTATCAAGAAAATTCTATTAAGAGATTTAGATCACTACTACAATAGTTAGAGAGTAACAATGGGATCACCTAATTTGAATGCAACTAAATTACTAATTATAGATCTCTGTCCTAGCTTGTACTTGATCCTTCCTAATCGAATATAGCTTTTTTTCTCCACAATGATATCCTACTTATCCTTCAAATTTTCTTCTCTCTTCATTATTAAATCTTCAACACATTCATAACATCTTCACACTTGCACACTTCCAAATTCTCAACTTGACCTTATACTTATATCTTTCATATTGTCAAGTCAGCTCATATGCAACTTAGAATAACTAATATTCATCATCATAGTTAGCTAGAACCAATAGATAAATAAATTAGGCTTAATATGCCAAAAGAAGAAAATCCTTCATTAGTCAACCTAGCTTGGTAAAAACTAACTCAGAAATAATTTCTTATGTTAACCAACAGAAGCTCGGTTAACACTGCAAACTTGCAAAGATCCTTTGGCAACCAAATGAGCTCAGTTAACATTGGTTCCATCCAACTTTTCTTCATTAACTGAGTGATCTTGGTTAGCACTCGTCTTTTGTAGACTTTCCTTCGATGTCTGAGTGAACTTGGTAGACACTGCCTTTTGAATTAGGAAACCATAGGAACACTTTATAGACATAGAAATCTATCTTCACTACCTAAGTGAGCTTGACATACACTAAATAATATTGATATGACATTTGTGTAACATCAAAGACAATACACAACTAATCAATTGTATCCAACACTGCTAATTTTTAGGGGCATTAGAATCAAAGGCAGTCTAGGAACTAAGTGCTATCATTTTAATGAATTTATGTATTCAACCATTGCATTATTTTCAGCCTTTATCCTTTTCTTCTCAATTCCATGTTTTTGTGATTGCAACATAATTTATTTTGTGGATGCCTCTACCCAATGTTCTTTTTTCTCATGGTTCATTACCCATAAATCTATGCATGTAACTTCAAAGTTACTCAGATCCAATTTATTAGCTCCTTTTTTGTTATAGGTGGTTACCTGAGCTATGCTCCTTTCAGTCACACTATCAAAGGTTATGCTAGCAATGCTTTGGGTTCTTTTGGGTTTAGGAGCCTTATTAGTGTATTTACTTACAATATCATCAATAAGGAAAGAAATGGGAAGTAGACTCCTTTTCCTATTCACTGAGGCCAAAAGCCAATTAGGCATGATAACATTCAGCTGTGATTCAGTAGCCTTTTCTAGAGTAGATATAGTATTCATCCTTGGAGGAGATGAACCAATGGTCATTTGAACTCTCTAGCTATTATCAATGAGTTCTCCACCTTGATCTTTGTTTTGTTCACTATCAACATGAATAACTTGGTGAGGGCTTACTGGCATTGACATTTTAGTCTTCCTACTACAATGATTTTTTTACACAAGGGGAGGGTTGCGAACCTTTTTCTCAAAAATTCTTGATGACCTTTTGCTACTTGCAATGGGGAGAAAAACATTAGAAACACAATCAAGTTTGATATTAGTATGGGTGCACCTTTTCAATTTCAACCAAGACTTCATCTTTTTAATCACATTTGCTATTTTTTCAAGAATATTATCTTCTTTCTTGGAACCCCAATCTATAACAAGGTTTACAGGTTTTATTTATTAGGAAGCTAGAATGCCAATCCCATCCTTTTCTATGTTTGTAATATCTATTCCCAACTTCAATTGTAAAAGGATAATTTGGAAAATTGTAAACCTAGATAACCCTCTTCTCTTCATTTCTAATTCATCTATACAATCTTCCTAGAAATCTTTTATAGTAGGTACATGTGTAGTTTTCACCTTAGTGTCAAACAAGCTATGAATGATTCCTTTTTTTGTCAAAGTTTGGCCTAGCTTGATAAGCACCAAAACCAAATTTAGCTAGGTCAGAGCTTATACATTTTGCATCTTCCATGCTTCCACATGTTAATTTGACTAATTTAAGTAGGAAAATGATATCATAGGCTTCTTTGGTTGAGAATTTATTTATTACAGAAACTAGTTAACGTGTTACTTCTGCCAAGATAAAATAGTCAAAGGAAAATCTAGGAAGATGTGTTGGTTCTTCATCAAAACCTTCTACTCTCAAATAAGTAAACCTTGGGAACTAGATATATAAGCTACCAAAATATTAGATGAGTCTTTGAGACTTAGGTGAAAACCTATGTTGCAAAGTACTTTTCATCTCAAAACACAATTACCTAGAGAAAAAATCATGAACCCTTCTAAAATCATCTAAGACTTTATCTTTATGTAACAAAGGGAAATAACTATATATGGTGATATTCTCATTTTAGGGTTCATGTGGAAAATGTTGCAAAGCTTGAGTAGTAGCTCACATGTACATTAAATAAGATGACATGAAGAAATCCTTCTTCAGATTTAAAGCACCTTTAAACTGATCTCTAAGAGAACTAGCAATTAATTTTACCCAATCTAGAAATTGTGAACCTGTTAACACAATTTCAATGTAGAATTATATTCAATTTTGGAAATTAGAGACATTAGGGGAACCACAAATTCTATGTAAAAGAACCATTATGTCTTGGACCTGAACAGTCATTAGGCTTTTCTTCAAAATTTTAGGGAATCTCAAACCATCCTTATGGAAAGATTTTATCCAACTTCTTGCTATGACTTTCTTATAATCACTTGCCTTCTCAAAAAATCTAGTTACAAATAATGTAAAGGTAAGATCAGAAAATTGTTGCTCTTCCAGGTGAAACAACCTATACATTGTCTCTTTATTGACATTTAACAAAACACTTCCATCTTTCCTCAATATATTTCCTTTTGACTCATTGTACATATGTATGCACTCTTCAATTAACTCTAGGCAAGGATATGCTGGAGGAAAACTAGAAGCCATGAGAAAATTTGTGTCTAACACTTTAGTGAAAAAAGGTTGGGCTAGTCTTTCACACAATCTTTCTAAAACCCCTCCCAAATTAACCCCTAGCAAGTCTGTATTAGTTATTATGGGGGACCTATATTGTAGACTATGAGTGTTTCCAAATATGTGTAATGTAAACTTCATGATTTTAGGAGCTATACTTTGAATGCAAAAGCAAGGAAACAACCACAAATATGATTCAACCCATAGGTGGACCAAAAAAAAACCAGAAGAAGGAAGGATTACCTAGAGGATGATGACCATTTCAACTATGAAACAAGGCTACTTTTCTCCATTTTTCTCCTGTAATTGCTTGTTTTGAGAAAAAAATAAACCTAATATCTTTCTTTTTAAACTAGAAAATTTTCCTTTAAATACATTTTGAAAAGGAGGACATGATCATGTTAATTGCATAGAGGACAGAAGTAATTTTTGCCAATTCCGTAAAGGAAAAATGTATGGTTAGAATGTACATTGGCATTAAATTAGGAGGCAAGTACTTTAAATGATTACTCCTCTCTACACATGCCAAATCTTCATTTTCACACCCTTAAATCAAAACTCTAGCATCACTATTAATGAAAATTTTACTTCAACCATTAATTTTGTGTACTCACTTTTTAGATCATGATGTCATCTACAACCATGTTATTCATGACGAGGCAACCATATATTGTGTGTCTCATGTGCCAGATGTGTGTGTAGCATGTCAAGTGGGCCCTCCAAGGAAAGTTTCTTTGAGGAACAAAAGAAACATTGAACCTGTGGACTAGTTCCTTTGGTACAAAAGATTCAACATGGCTTAGTGCTCTTTGAACTTGGTACAAGATGTACAACAGGTTCAAGGAGTAAAGAAAACTAATCTATTATTCCAATAAACCTTCTAAACTGCAACAAGATGGTGATTTGAAATAAATTTTCTTTCAGTTGAAGCTGCCTATAAAGGAGGACTTGGATAATAATTTAGCTTGAGGAGAAGGTTGGTCAAAAAAAAGTTAAATAGATATGAAAAATATTAGTACACTTTATTTTTGAGTTTGACAATCAACAAAACCAATGGTTCAAACTAAAAACATGAAAACAAGAGTGAACCAAAAATAACAAGTAAAAATGGGTGACTCTAGAAAATATGAACTAACATAGGTCAATAGCTTTCTTCATATATTTTTCTTCTTGATAAATAGATGATCCAAAGTGTAAAGTATGTTAGCAAAAAGAGAACGAGTTATGGACAAAGATGTATCCACAATATTGATACCTTTCCACAACCAATTCTTATTAAAAGAGATAATAAGTCTATTGAAGGCCACTACCATAATGATAAACACAGATGGAGAAAGAGGGTCACCTTGGTGAACTCCTTGGGAAGAGGTAAAGAAACCTACTAGTGCACCATTAATGAGAAAATAAAAATGTGCACCTAAAATGAAAGCTTTAATCCATTTACACCACCTAGAAGAAAAACCAAATTGATGAAGGACTAGAAGAAGAAAAGACCAATTCAATTTATCATAAGTCTTCATCATATCTAATTTGGAAACAAAGGATGCAACATTATGTTCTTTGATGGAATGAAGGGTCTCATGGGCTATTATGGCTCCCTTGGTTGTTTCTCAACAAGGAACAAAACCCCCTTGTTCTATAGATATGATTTTTGGAATAATGGGGTTAAGTCACAAATAAATAGCCCTTTTGATAATCTTGTAGATAGTGTTACATAAAGAAATAGGAGAAAAATCAACAAAAGAATAGGGATCATTAATATTTGCAGTATTAAACTTCTTCAAAATGGAAACATTTTTCTCAAATTTTTCAAGCACCTCAAGAAACTGAAAACAAGTGACATCCCAACAGTTTTAGAAAAATTATGTATTAAACCCATCTATGCCTAGTGCATTATTATCTAGCATAAAATAGACTACAACACATATCTCAAAAAGAGTACATGGGGCCAGAAGAATCAAATTTCCTTGTTGCATAATCAAAGAAGGAATGGAATCCAAGATCTCATTAACAAGGTGAGAAGAGGGGGGATCTTGTGATGGAGGGGAAAGTAGATTATAGAAGAACCTTACACTCTCAATTTGAATAACCTTAGTGTCAAAAATCAAATTTCCTAGATGGTAGGACTAGATCACATTGGATAGAATCAAGACACTACTCGATACTATTACATTTGTTAGGGGCATTAATTCCCTTGAATTTCCATGAGAGGATCTTCATAACTGACAAGGAGCACTCTTGGCACTCCTTGTCAATCATATAGAGGTAGGAAAATTATAGTCCAAAGTTAACCGGATCCCTGCATCAACTTCTTCTTTAACTTTTGAAGCATTTGATGGCCTACCGCTAGAATTACAAGATTTCTTAGTTATTGAAGATGATGAGGACCGGGTTTGCAACAAAGAAAATTTCTAGGAAAAGTCAAAATGAACATTATTGAGAAATGGATCAACAAAATGGGACCTAGTTTGACCAAAACTATCTGTTTAAGCAAGAGACTTTTTGACTACCATGCCAAGATCTAGAACATTCATAAAGCCCTCCATCCTAGGTGAATGGGGATCTAATTTAAAGGGTAAATTATCCTTAGGTAGGTCACAGGGCATGCTATCTTCATCAAATAATTTGAGAGGAGTTGGTGCACTATAGTCTTTTGCTAAAATTTGGGCATATTCAATAAACAGTGAATGCCCTTGGGAAACTGATGTAGCTTCTAATCTAGACAAGAAAGAAAGAGGTTGATTATTAAAAATGAGCTCTTTAACAACAACATCCATTTGAGAGGGATAAATAACATCTTCTTTATTGGCACCCAAATATGTAATTGCAAGTTTAGAAGATGTCAATGACATAAAAAGAGACTGGGCTAGACTTATTTACTTATCTCGATGAGTTTTCCATTTAGAAGATGGGTCAAAAAAAACATAATTTTTTTAGTGAAATTAGAGGAAAAAGACCCTAAATTTGGAAAATCCATAAGAGAAAAAGCATTCCCAAAAAATGAACACTAGGAGTTATTAGGACTAGAATAGTCTCCGTGGGATTGATCTTTATGTGTATAATGATTACCCTTTAGTGAATCATAAGCAAATAGATTTACAAATGAGAAATGATATGAGTCACTTAAGATAGTTTAGCTTTAGATACACAAGAATTATTAGGGGTGGAAGGAATAGACTATTTCCTAAAAGTGCACTTCAGGGGATCAGAGTTATGGTTACTACAAACTATCATATTAGAGCAACTAGGATCTCGACATTGATTTGTAAAATGACCCAACCAACCTACCATCTTAACCACAATTTGTGCATCCTAAATTGATGGGGACACAACCCAAGCACAGAATGGACACAATAGGAAAAGGGAAATTATATTAACTATGAAAATAAGCTAGTACATTTAGTACAGAGAAAATAGACTTCAAAACATGCCCTAAGGGCTTACAATAGCACAAAACTGGAGATAATTTCTCCTTTTGATACCTCCTCTCAATTTCCACTCCGAACTGCCTTTTTACAATGCCAAAAATGTCTTTAAATAGACCTTGGAGGGTTAAGGACTAGCAGTAAATTCTAGAAAGTGCTAGTAGGCATCCACCGACCAAGTAAAAGGCCCTAGAAGCTGCGTTAGAAGTTGGTGCAAATCTAGAAGAATCCAAAAATGATAACTGAACTTTCGAGAGGCATAACTTTTGAACCATAGCTTCGATTGACGAACTGTTTACATTTTTGGAAAGCTCTCAAAGCACTCTATAGCCTTATGGACTAGCTTTTCTCATCCCCCATTTTTTGTCCCTTTTCAAGGTCATTTAATGCCCCTGACCTGACTTTGAAGCATTCTTAGGAGGTCTCCAAAAACTGAAAAACTGTGATAACTTTCAAACTATGGGGCCTTTTAACCTAATTCTTTTTCTGGAATGCTCTAAATTGTAATTACATTCATCTAACCAATTTACACCTCATAGTTCACCAAAATCATTGCTCAATTACATACTCCTATTTTTTTGACATTGACACGTATCCCAAGGTGTTCAAATACTCTATCCTAGAACATTGATAGTGGAACTACGAGAGTTGGACCCTTTATTTTACCCAAATGGGTATCCAGAAATGAAAACACATGAAACAAAAACTAAGTCTAAGTACATTTTTTTTTTGGGTGACACAGGATTGCCCTTATACCTCTAGATGCTCCTGCATCAGACACCCAGGGTAGATTGACTCTATTGATCATCGTTTCCACTTGACCAAATACTCTTCATACTGCCTATTTCTAGTGCTCCTATCAACATGATGATCTAGAATGTATTCTATCTCCTCCTTCTTAGAAGTAGGAATTGGACATGGCTCTAACATTAGTTCCTCATCTGCACCATCATCATGATACTCTGTTAAGTCTGCAATGTTGAAAATAGGAGAGATGTGAATACCATTTGGCAACTCCACCTCATATGCATTTCCTGAGTCATGTTTCTTCAGAATTTTGTAGGGGCCAAATTTCTTCATTTTCAGCTTGTTGTAAGTACTAGCTAGAAATCTTTCTTTTCATAAGTGTACTATGACTAGATCCCCTACTTGGAATTCCTTATGTCTTCTCCTTTGATCAGCCCTAGCTTTATACTCTTGATTAATCTTGGTAATGTGTGCTTGAACCTCCTCATGTAGACGCTTGATATGTTTAGCAAATTCTTCAGCTTCAACACTTGTCCTTTCCCCTTACTCTATCTTCCTCAATTCTGGTGCAGTCCTTGGGCTACTTCCATATACAATGTGGAATGGTGATCTACCAGTAGTCCTATTTATAGAGTTATTGTAAGAAAAGTCAGCTTGTGGTAGAATCAAATCCCACCCCTTGGGCTTATCCTCAACTAAACATCTCAGCAAATTGCCCAGACTTCTGTTTACCACTTTTGTTTGGCTGTCAGTCTATCGGTGATGTGTGGAACTGAATTTCAAGTTTGTTCTCAACTTTTTCCACAATGTTCTCCAGAAATACCCCACAAATTTAGTGTCTCTATTAGAAACTATACTCCTTGGAAGACCATGTAGTCTTACCACTTCTCTGAAAAACAAGTCTACAATATGGACAACATCATGAGTTTTGTGGCATGGAATGAAATATGTCTTTTTGGAGAACCTATCAACCACCACAAATACTGAGTCATTACCCCTTAGTGTCCTTAGAAATCCAAGAACAAAAATCCATAGTTATGTCCTCCCATGGTTTTGATGGAACGAACAATGGCTGATATAGTCCAGTATTGTGGCTAAATCCCTTGGCAACTTGACAAACTTGGCAACTCTGTACAAACTTCTTTTCTCTAAGAATGGAAATGGTCTTATCTCGACCAAAATGTCCTACCATCCCTCCACTGTGTTTCTCTTTAATCAAATTTTCCCTCATGGAACTCCTTGGAATGCATAATTGGCTACCCTTGAATAACATACCATCCTGAATCAGATAGTCTAACCACCTAGTTCCATCTACAACAACAGGCTCTTTATAAGCTTTCCACGCTTCAGCAAAATTAGGATCTTTAGGGTACAAATTCTTGAGTTCATCAAACCCAACTACTTCAACCTGCATTACTGTAAGCAACAACTGTCTCCTACTTAGTGCATCTGCAACCCTGTTAGATTTTCCACTTCTATGTTTCAACACAAATGTATAGCTCTGCAAGAACTCTACCCACTTCATATGCCTCTTATTCAATTTACCTTGGCTATTTAGGTATTGTTATGCCTAGTGATTAGTATACAAAACAAATTCCTTTGGCAATAAATAATGCCTTCATTTCTTTAAGGCCTGAACTATTGCATAGAACTCTTGATCATAAACAGAATACTTCTTCTTTGCATCATTCAATTTTTCACTAAAATATGCAATAGGCTTACCTTCTTGGCTCAATACAGCCCCAATAGCACTGCCACTTGCATCACAATCCACCTGGAACACCTTTCTAAAATTTGGAAGTGCCAACACAGGTTTTTCTGTCACCTTCTTCATCAACAATTCAAAACTTCTCACAGCTGCTGCAGTCCATTTGAACTCTTTTCTATCCCCTCTTATTGTGTCAGTTAGGGGTACACATATGCTACTAAAATTCTTAATAAACTTCTTATAAAAACTATCCAGACCATGAAATGATCTTATTCAGTAGCAAACCTTGGAGTAGGCCATTCCAAGATGGCTTTTACCTTCTCTGGATCCATTTTGAGACCTTCAGGTGATATAACAAACCCCAAATAGACTAACTCCCTTTTTGCAAAGATACACTTCTTCAAATTAATTAACAGTTTCTTTTCCCTTAACCTTTCAAGGAAAATACAAATATGCAATAAATGTTCTTCCAAAGTCTTGCTAAACTTTAAAATATCATCCAAATAGAAAATAAAAATTTTTCCCAAGAACTTCTTAAGTACCTCATTCATAAGCCGCATGAAAGTGCTTGGGGCATTCGTCAATTCAAAGGGCATGACTAACCACTCATAAAGAACCTCCTTGGTCTTGAAGGCCATTTTCCACTCATCTCCTTCTCAAATCCATATCTGGTGATAACCACTCTTGAGATCTATCTTTGTGAAGTACTGAGCTCCACTCAAGCAGTCCATAAGATCATCCATTCTTGGCAAAGGAAATCGATATTTGATGGTTATCCTATTTATAGCTCGAGAGTCTGTACACATCCTCCACTCTCCATCCTTCTTTGGTGCCAATACTACAGGTACTGCACATGGACTCAGGCTCTCCTGAATCAAGCCCTTCCTCAATAGCTCCTGAACATGTCTATTTAGCTCCTCTATTTCAATAGGATTCATCCTGTGAGTAGCCTTGTTAGGAAAACTAGCTCCTGGAATTAGATCTATCTGATGACTAATTTGCCTTACTGGTGGCAATCCTTTTGGAACATTATCAGAGATAATATCTCCAAACTCACCTAGTAAATCTAAAACTTCAAGTGGTATTTCACTACTACCTTATTTATCTTTCCTAGGAATCAAAGCATAGCACATATGCTGATGTTTCAGTCCATCTAAAAAATTTCTTCCATCAACAAGACAAATCCTAGCACTGCTACATATCTTTTCACCTTCCTTTTTCATGGGCTTCAGTTTGTGGCAAACTCCATCGTTTGTTAGAGAGTATGTGTTTGCATGACCATCATGTACTACATGTCTATCAAACTGCCATGGTCTACCCAACAATAGATGGAAAACATCCATTGGACTAACATCATAGAGAACTTCATCATGGTAACTCCCAATTTTGAATTTCATGAGACATTGTTCACTTACCAGGACCTTATGATCATCTTTCACCCAAGCAATCTGATAGGGCTGGGGATGTTTCTCCCTCTTGAGCTTCAGCTTAGAGACCATCTCGTCTGACACCAAGTTGTCAGTGCTACCACCATCAATGATCACATTAAAAAAAATTTCCTCACATTTGCACCTGGTATGAAACAAACTCCTCCTTTGTCCTAGTTCAATCTCACCACTTAATTGGACCCTTTTATTTACCAAGGTCTCTCCTCTTTCTGCATCCTCTGAATTTGACGACTATGCATCCTCATCCACATGAGCAACCCTAGCTTGACCCTCAGCTCTCCTATCTATCCTTCCTTGTCATTGAGGGCATTCAAAGGCATGATGACCTTCTTCATTGCAATGGAAATAGGTACCACAGAAGCCTCCTCTTCCTTTTCCATGTCCTCTACCTCTTCCTCTCTTATTTCCAAAGTCTTGATCACAAGAGGGGTTGAAACCCTCATTCCTCTGGTTCCTGCTAGTACCCACATTTTCATTTTTCTTTTGGGTTTCACTTTGACCTCCAGATGACCTACCGCTTCCCCTTCCTCCTTGACCATGCCCTCTTTGTCTCCCTTCAAACCTCTTATTTAGCTTCTCTTCAACTTGTAGGGAAAACTGGTATGCCTCTTCAATTCTGGTCATTCTTACCAGACTTAATTCCTCCTAGATGCTAGGTCACAACCCACTGATATAACAAGCAAACTTCTCCTTATTTGCTTTTGCATGTGCTGCTCTAATCAAAAGTCGATAAAACTCCTTTATATATTCTTGGACTGATTTACCTGCTTGCTTTAGCCCATGCATCTTCTTAAACAAATCAAGCTTGTACTCCACAGGAATGAATTGCTTCTTTAATTTGTCCACCATGTGATCCCACCTTGTGATCTTCTCCTTTCCTCTTCTATTTCTTTCCAATTGAACCTCTTGCCACCAGATTTTGGCATGGCCTTTTAGTTTGGCCTTTGCAAACTTAACCCTATCTGGGTCCCTGATATCCTCATACTCAAAGTATTCTTCCAGTTCATTGATCCAATCGATCAACTCATCTAGTTTTAGATTTCCTAAAAATACACCCACATCAATTGTAGGTCTTTTCCCAAATTTAGTAATGGCCCCAAAAAGCCTTTCCTTTTCCTGATTTAGAACTTCCCTGTCAAATTCCCCTTCTAGTCAAATTTCTTCTTCTTTGTTGTCATCCTCACTGTCATCACCTGCGGCAACATTTGTTCCTCTACGAAGCTCCTCCTGCAATGCTTGTACTTTCCTTTGGAGGGCTCTAACCTCCTCAAGATTGATAGCTTTGGCCCTTCCACCATGCTCTCTTCATGGAGGCATCTTCTTAACTCAAACCCACAACCACATAGTCCTAGTGCAAACTGCCTCACAGTCGGCGCTCTATCTACACACTCAGGAAAACTAGCTCTGATACCACTTGATGGAGACACAACCCAAGCACAGAATGTACACAATAGGAAAAGGGAAATTGTATGAACTATGAAAATAAGCTAGTACATTCAGTATAGAGAAAATAGACTTCAAAACATGTCCTAAGGGCTTACAATAGAACAAAACTGGAGATAATTTCTCCTTTTGGTACCTCCTCTCAATTTCCACTCTGAACTGTCATTTTACAATGCCAAAAATGTCCTTAAATAGACCCCGGAGGGTTAAGGACTAGAAGTACATTCTAAAAAGTGCTAGTAGGCATCCACCGACCAAGTAGAAGACCCCAGAAGCTATGTTAGAAGTTGGTGCAAATCTAGAAGAATCCAAAAACGGTAACCGAACTTTCGAGAGGCATAACTTTTGAACCATAGCTCCGATTGACGAACCATTTACATTTTTGAAAAGATCTCGAAGCACTCTATAGCCCTATGAACTAGCTTTGCTAGTCCCCCATTTTTCAGCCATTTTTGAGGTCATTTAATTCCCCTAACCTGACTTTGAAGCATTCTTAGGAGGTCTCCAAAACCCAAAAAACTGCAATAACTTTCAAACCATGGGGCCTTTTGACTTGATTCCTTTTTTGGAATGCTCTAAATTGTAATTACATTCATCTAGCCAATTTACACCTCCTAGTTTACCAAAATGATGGCTCAATTACATACTCCTATTTTTTTGACATTTACACGTATCCCAAGGTGTTCAAATACTCTATCCTAGAACACTGATAGTGGAACTGTGAGAGTTGGAACCTTTATTTGACCTAAATGGGTATCCAAAAATGAAAACATATGAAACAGAAACTAAGTCTAAGTACTTTTTTTTTTTGGGTGACACAGGATTTTCCTTATACCTCTAGATGCTCTTGCATCATAAATAATAATTTTTTGGTTCTAGTGTCCATAATTAGATGATATAATTAAGGAAGAAGGTAATGGTTTATTTGGAATTAGCAAGGCATAAAACCTTATAGAAAGAGATGGTTCATCAAAAGGCAATAAATCATGTTGGATGAATACCCCAATTTTATTTTCTATTAATTCAATAATTTTTACATCCCTATACTCCATTGGTAAAGAAGAAAGCTCAATCCAATATGGCATAAAATCACAAGTTGTATTACTAGGTTTAAAGTTTGAAGACCAAGCCTTGGCATATATTCCCAACCCTTTACAAAACCAACTCTTAATTCAAAGAACATTATCTAGAGAAAGCTTATAATCAAATATAGCAACAATAAAAGAGACTCATGATCAATGTAGAACAAATCAGTAACACTATACCAATAACACTTTTCCCAAGTAAGAAGATCTATAGTCAGGAGGAAGGATCAAATCTTATTGATGATTGTTGAGTCGAGCATGTAAGAGATCTGTGGTTAGAGAATTCTATCTTCAATCACAAGAAGCTGGGCATCACCATTTGTGAGTGTAGCATTTGAACTATCCTAATTAGTATCGGGGCTAGTTGATCTAATTTAAGATGTAGACCCAAATTTTTCCTTCCAATCTTTGACAGGCTGATTTCTCACAATTTTTTTACCTCCACATGAAATATTATTAAGATAAGGAAAAAAATTTGGATTGGTAATGGAGACATTATTTGGCCACAACACATAAGAAAGGATTTGGTAGTTGAAATGTTCAATCTCCTCACCAATTTTACAAAAAATAGATGTTGGTTGGAGTGGCCCATGACAAATATCAAAATGAGCTATATTTGGCATTTGGTAGCCTTGACACATGTATTTTTTCTGTGCACCATGTCCACTACGACCAGAGCCATATGATATGTTGAAATCCCTTACACCTAGTTTTCCACCATGATCATGAAGAAGATGAAGATGAGCTTGGTTTGAAAACCTCCCATGAAAATTGAGAGCTTTAGTCCTTCCACCTTGCTTGTGCTCAATAGAAAACTCAACCAATTCCTCTTCTACTAGAGATCTCATTCCATTATAGCAAATCAATGTCTTGTAAATAAAAATATTTTTTTTTCCATCATCAGGGATAATAAATCCATAACCCTTTTGTTAATCAAACCACTTGACCTTCCTTGTCATTTTCCCATTATGTCTAAGATTATTACCTTTCAAATCTAAAGGATTTGATCTCAACCAAACCTAGTATTTTTTTCCACACAAAATATTTGCAAATCTATGGTGTTATAAAGTAAAATTGGTCATAGATAGATTAGAGAGGAAGTGATTTCCATCATTGATTAAAAACAGTGCATTTATTTATAATCCCCTTACTAAACCTTAATTGCTTCCCATGATGCTTACAACTATGTCCCACTACAACAACACCAAGTCTTTAATATAACCTCCATATCTAGATTCAAAAATACTTCTACACAAAAATTTGTGTTCTCCTTTGCACTTAAAAAAACTCTCTACTGGATATGGAACTACAAGGAAATTGCAGGCAACCTTGAGTGAAATTGAACCTAACACCAGCTTCGGTGATGAAATTGAATTTAGAAGCCCCATTCTTGGCCCTTCACACTATGTTTCCAATAAAGCTATGGATTTTTTGGTTACAAAAAAAAGTGCTCCATTTTACAAGTTGGTAATTGTCTAATCTTCTTTATCATCAGTGTTGTCTATCCCACTAACTTTCTTCCTCCTGCATGCAAACCTCCAACTAGTGTTCATCTTAATGCCATATTTATCATTAAAAAAGATAGGGAAATCAAGTAGGATTCACTATATTATATTAATATTGTATATGAATTTTGGATAAAAGATGGGATAGATTAAATGATAGAAATTATTTATGCATAATCTCTTTATCTTTTTATAAATATATAAGAACAACGTATTATAAGTATATAATAATATTTTATAATATATAAAAAAATAGATAATATTTTATTAAAACTTAGAAATTATTTTATTCATAAAAAATAAACTATAACTAATATTAAAGAAAGAATTCAAAATATCTATTAATATTTAAACATGTTAACTAATGAGGTAGAAATAGTTTTATCGTTACAACTTAATATTTTCTAATAGAAAATAAGTCCCTTATTATTAGAATCATTTTATTTCAATCTCTCCATGTAGCTATTTGATTATGATTTTCAATGTCCCCATTCCGTTGTGCAATAAAGTCAAGTTGCATTATAGAAACTAAGATGTAAATCATAGCTAGATTGTTGCCATCTAAATTTTATTCAAGAATTGTGAGACCTAACTATTAGCTAGTGTGCAAGCATATACTTTGAGGTCCTTCATGTAGTAGATTACATAAGATATTATTTAATGTAGAGCATTAAATTTATGTATTTTTTCTTTTGTAATTATATACTTAATGGAAATCCATATATTCTTGGATTTTAACCATTCACATCATTTCCTAAATTATTATGTAATTGATCATACTACATGCATATAGTTTGTTGTAGTATATTTTACAAAATATCTATATCTTAAATAGAGGGTTTAGGTTTCTATGCCTAAATTCAATATGAAATATTAGTGTCCATGGATTTTCTAATAATATTTTATAAATAATTAGTCCACCAATATGACCATTGTTTAGATTATAGTTTCCATTCTTTCTACTAAAGATTTTATTTTTATTTTTTTGATAGGTAAAAGGTCATGAGGCCAAAGATTATATTTAGATTAGAAAAACCATCTCAATCAGGCACCAAAGGTTAGAGATGTATAGGCATCCTTAGTGTGTCCCATACATAAATATCTCTGAGTAATTTAACATATTTTAGTCATTTTTTATTTCCTAATTTATAAATTTGCTCTAGATAATTCCTTGTGATTATAATCTAAGAAATAAAATTGGCTATGATAAAATTGTTAGAATGAATAGAAATATGCTTCATAAAACAAAAAAATAAAACTTATCTCTTATTAACTTTATTTTAAAATCAAATATTATATAAGGAAAAAAATTGAATAATTGAAAATATGTCTCTTGTTAACATTCAACATTCATAATATTAGCTAAATTTGGTATTGTTTTTTAAATATTAGAAGTTCTAAACTAATTTCATTTCAAGAACAAGTGTCTAGCTTATACTTATCATATTAGATTGTCTAATTAGAATATCTTCTCCATCTACACCTTTGTTAGTGAGATTATCTTTTTTCTCTATTACCTTCCATGTAAATATGTTTTATGATTGTTTCATCAAATTGATGATGGATAGGGCATATTCAAGTTTAGAACTTAGGATCCAATTTGGGATGTCTATTTTTCTTATCTCATTTACATTAATTTCCATGTCTTCTTCAATAACTTATTGGTTAAATCCTATCTCTCTACTTAGAGTTAAGCCATTTATTGGGGCTTGTAATTTAATTTAGTTATTAGACATTACTTTTAAAGGTTTGACACATTTAAATAGGCCCAATCCATTATCTGAACAAATAATACATCCTATGCGTACTAGTACTGGATTACCTCTAGAGGGTCGACCAAAAATTAACTTTGACCATCCCATAGGAGGAGATCCCCATTTACATTCTTTCCTAGAAAACTTATTTCATTTTTTTCTATATTACTGGTGGATTAATTAGTTTAAACTAATTTTTATGCATATATGTATCCTAGTATAAAAAGGAACCTTCTTCCTTATATGAATTTATGAGATTAGTGATAGCTACCTCAATAATACAAGCCTCCAAGTTATCAAAAAAATGATTTTAGATCCATCGTTTCATTACAAATGATTTTTCTATTCCTTTTTTTCAATAATTGTCATTGGAGTATGGAAGGGGATACTTTCCATAAATTGTTATGTACCTTATGATAGCCATATTTTGGCCAACTTTTCAAAAAACTTTGATAGCTTATCAAGAAACACAATTAGCCAATTTAATTTCTTAGATAACCAATACCATCAATTCATAGAAATAATTGTTGAGAATGTGTATTGGTGTGGATTTTCTTATTAAATTACTACTTTATACTAGAGAATTCAGTTCTCCTTTATTAAAATAATATTCATCATGTTAGATCTTCCCCATTAGTGATTACAATAGAGTTAGATAATATAACAATTTTATGGTCTATAACACTTTTTTATAAAGGGTATGTTTAAAGTGGTTGAGAGAAAGAACAGTTTTCTTTGAAGGCTAAATCAATGGTCTATATAATTATCCCTTTTCCTCAATGGGATTGTAGTACATGCATATAATATTTTAATACTAGACAATTAATATGATCCCTTCATTCATTTTTTCCTAGGAGGCTCCAATATTATTCTTGTCTCTAGTCTCCAACTAACCATGCAATCACTTAAACATTGAGAACTAATATGCTAATCTAGGTTAGTGAATTTTATAAAAATTAATTTATAATCTTACCATTATAAGTTTAATAATGATATTTAAACATTATTATTTTTGAATGGCTCCATCAAGCTTAAATAAATACATCACACTTATAACTTCCATCTGGTATTTTTTTGTGTGATAAATTATACTAGATAAATATTAGAAAAAATTGCATTACACACTTAATTAGTCTTGCTAGAATAAATCTAAAAGCACAAATCAAGAGAAAATATATTTTTAAAATGGTGGAGGAAATTAAATTTCACGGGTATTTTGATTATTTTATTATTTTTATTTAAACAAAAATAGTGCTTGAAGGGACCTAAAACCACATTAGAATTTTTTTGGAGTATCATTTGGAATCAAATAAAATTAAATAGATATAAAAAAATTAGCATTTTTTGACCAATATCTAACCTCTACTAAAGCAATGAAAATGTATTTAAATATATCATCCTATAAAGCACAAAATGGGAAGCAATAGGCCTAACCCAAACAACTTGATTAATCAGGTTGTACATGGTGTAATTTTGAACTTAATAATGACATACCATGTATTTTACAAGGAACCTAAATCCCAAGAGAAACATGGGTTTTGTCAAGGTTCTCAAAACAATAATCTTTATAAACAATAAAATTCAACTATAAAATCCTGGGGAAAAATTAAGAAAAGTCTAAGAAAAAGGAGGTCCCAAAGGGTTTAGATCAGATAACAAAACCATAGATGTAGTGGATTTTAAGAATTATTCTAAAATCCTAAATTAGTGAACATGTGGTAATAAATGAAGAAAAAATTCATTTTAGATGAGCATTGTCAAAAATCCATCACATGGATTTTAACCAAGTTCCCATTATTTCTACTTTCCCTAGTCTTCATATAGTTGAATATGTTGAAACAATTGATCAGTTGTATATTGTCTTTGATGTTATACAAAATGTCATATCTTCACTAGTCAATTTCTATCAAGCTCACTCAGGTGATGAAGATAGTTACCAATATCTTCCAAGAATTTTAGTGTAAACCAAGTTTTAGAAAATAGTATCTACCAAGTTCACTTGGGAGATAAATGAATATTTTCAAGAAATGAGTGTTACCCAAGCTGACTTCATCACTAAAGCAAATTAGTTTAGGATGTGAAGTTAACCAAGCTTACTTGGTTAACATAGGAAAATATTCTTAGTGTTAGTCTCTTCCTGTATATGCTACTTTAGTATGTTAGAAACACTAAATTAAAACAATCAAAAAGCATTTGCGTACTAATTTAACATAACTTCATGAGAGGCAAAGTGAAGTCCTCAAATGAGAATATGAGCCATGGATAGGCTCTCTCAATGAGGATTATCACTTGATGTAGAGGTGTGTCTAATAGCTAAGATGGCTTGATTATGTATGTATGCTCAAATGCTCAAATGGGCTTCAATGGAGGTTTTTTGATAGATTTTGGTGAATGGATTTGATGTAAAAATGGCTTCTCAAAATGGCATTATGGCTTTACTTTCTAGATTGTGTTCTATTTGAAAAGGGGAAGGATCCAATTTATAGGCAAGAGGCTTGAGGGATGGAGGGATAAGATGGAAAGAAAGGAGAAAGCTTATGGAGGGCTCAGATTCAATGAGAGGATAGCACATGGATTGTGCTTCCTTATAACCAATTAGGGAGTGACACATGTCATAGGGTGAGAGGATGGAGGAAAGGGCAAGGATGAGTCAACAAAGGAGGCTCAAGAGATAATATCTTCATAAAGACCCTTCATAAGTGCTTTGTAAGAGCATTGAAGGAGAGTGTAAGATATATTTGAGGGTCATTTATGTTGGAGGGTGAGGAATTTTGACTTGAGTTGGATTAGGAAGGTTTTAATCTTGCTTAGGATTGTGCAAATGATTAGAGGATGGATTAGGATGCTTTAGAATTAGCTTAGGGATAGGCAAGTGGATGGCAATAAATGAAGGAGGGTGAAGGAGGAGATATTTGTTAACTTTGGCTTGGGTTAGCAAGTCTTAACCCATGTTTAGGGAATGTGACAAGGTTAGGAGGGGATTAGGATTAGGGTCAAAGATAAGGATTGACATCTTCTAGAAGAGTCTAGGCTATGGATGAGGATGAAGACTTTCTAGAAGAGTCTAGAACTTCCTAGGATGAGGATAAAAAAGGTTTTTTAGAAAATAAATAAAGTTTTATTTATTTCAAGGGTTTGAGTTGAGGAGATATTTATTAAAAAAAAATTAATAAACATGAGGATTAATATGTAATCTTGATTAAATATTTTGAGTTGGGATTAGGGATAGGAAATGATGGGATTAGCCTTTAATCGAAATTAAAGAAGGATTAGAAGATTTTGGAAGAGGTTAGTGGTCTTAAAGAAATTGGCCAAGTTTTGGGCAAAAAATAAATAAATTATTTATTTTGGGATTTTTGGTCAATTAATTAATTAATAAGGAAATAATGTTTAAATAAGATTTAAACATTTTTGGGAGGGATTCCTTAATTAAATATTTTAAATTAAGATAAAGGGATTTAATGGCATAAAAATAAATAAATAAATAAAATAATTAATTAATTAATTAATAAATGATGATGTCATCAGAGACTTTTTTAGAAAATAAAAATACTTTATTTTCTAAAGGATTTTTAGGTGTCTACATTTTGCCCCTCTTTGACATAGTGTTGAAACAACACTATTTCAAAGAAGTTCAGATATAAACTATACGAGGAAGATGTTTTAGCAACAAAGTTGCCTTAGTCTTGGATAAGAAGGAGAGACTAGACTATGAGATGCCCCCTCAAGAAGGTGGCAGGGAGAGAAAATGAGGCTCGACAACTTCTTGAAAAATACAAGAATCTGGGATAAGCAAGGAGACTTAGATTGGGAAAGAGAAGGCGCTGAATTAGCTCAAACTCTCACTATGGGAGAATGATAAAGGAGAATTAGATGCACAAGAGGAAGCAAGCTTAAGACTTTAGGGAAGGTGGAGGATGAAGGAGTGGAGCACTATAAAAAGGAATTCAAGATATGGAGAAGGATGAGGGGATTATAAAGCTAATGCAACAGGATTTCAAAGAGTCATATTGGCAGAAGATGGGTTTCAGAGATCCCTAGGACTAGGATTGTGGATCTCGAAAGAGGAGGCTTGGTGGATTGATTGGATTGGTGGATCCCTAAGACTAGGATTGTGGATCCCTAAAGCTAAAATTGAAGATTGATTCAAAGAGATACTGAAGCATAAGTTGTGGTAGGAGAGATAGATGCTGGATATAGATGGGGGATAATGGAGATGAAGGGAATCCATTGAAGCATTTTGAGAAGGGGGATACTTCAAAGAGAAGTACCACCATGTAGTTGAGCACTAGATTTGCTATAGGACTATTGGTTAATTGCCAAGGTTACCAAGAACATCAAGGCTATGTCACCAACCGTCCAGAGGATCGACAGACTGACTTGAAACGAACACAGAAGGATTGCCCCAGCATCACACATGAAACTCGAAGGAAACAGTGTGGAACCGACACTAGGTAACCCACAAGCAAAAAGGACTTGATGAAAACCTTATGCTCAGATTGCCCCATTCGCAGTATACCATGATATGGAAGATCGTGGCAACCTTGAGGAGGGAACAAAAAGATTTCTTGGAAAAGATTCCTCAAGACCCAAAGGGAAGATTTCAAATCAAAAGAAAGTGAAAATCCAAAAGAGAACCATTTTCCAATGAGATGGGTAGGACGAGGTACTAATGGACCAAGATCAGACATGAGGAAAGCTATATCCTACAAGGATCTATGAGAGAGCACCTAAGCTGATGGATTTGGATGAGTGATGCATCTGGAAAGCTGAACTAAGAAGGATAACACTTTGGTGATAGGAGATCTAGCTAAAGGATGCATTGGAATAGCTAACCAAGATTTGTGTGATGTGTGCAAGATGCTGATCAAGGATGAACTAACACAAAAGTTGGACAGATACAATGGTACTAAGCTAAAGAGGATGTACAAGTTGATAGACCAAGATATGTTACAAATGTACAAGGTTGTTCATGTTTGGGTTTTGTGAAATGGAAATGTTTTAGAGTGTGATGGATGGATAGTTGGATAATTTGATGGATGTGTGAAAAGCTTAGGAAAAATGGGATTTTTTTGTGCATGTGATAGGATACAAACTAGGATACAAGATTATTTACAAGCTAGAATATAGTACAAGTTTTGGACAAGATTTGGATATACAAGCTATGATACAAGGGATGATACAAGATTTACAAGGTATGATACAAGCTTTGGTACAAGATTTACAAGCTAAGGTACAAGATTTACAAGTTGTATAAGAGGTATTTACAAGCTTCATTAGATGTTGGATATTTGGTTGGAAAACCAAGGGAACAAGAAGGTGTTTTATGGGATGGTGAGTGGATGGATTAGGGATAGGATAGTGATAGATAATGGATATCAAGGTGGTGGTCTAGGACCAGAGGAAAGAGGCATGCAGTGTCCCATGGAAGCATACAAATGGGAAAAGAAGTTAGGTTTAGGCTTTCGCATACCCACAACTGGGGGAACCAATACGGATGATCATGCTTTTTTGAACATCCACCATGACCTTGTAGAAATCAATGACATTTTGGAAGAAGTTGAAAAGAGAGCCTACGACGATATCCCAGACCAAATCTCTCTAGGAGACTCTGTTCTCCAAGAACTATCCATCCATTTAAAGAATGTCCCTTTTCTGATTTTTTATGATATTTCAATCCTCTAATGAGATCTTCAAGATCAAACAAATAATATCACAAAGATCCACCAAATTTCTCAAGAAACCCCAAATCGGGTATGCTGAAAATAGTGCCAAAAGCTTCAGAACTTCACAAATTATTAATAAATCTCAAAATTGACATTCTTTTACAGAAATTTCAGCGGCATAACAGCCTACAAAATGAAATTTCCGGATCTGTATAGCCTTTACACAACAGCTCACAAATGTAGGACAAAAACTATGCTCATCGGGCTCCCGAAATTAACACAAAAATGCCCGGAAACACCACAAAACACTAATAATCTATCTCAAAAGTTTAATCACGTCCCAATACATATATTCAGCTCTATTTTAACACCTTAAAGTCTAAAATATAGCAGCAACCAAAACTGACATGAAATGCTCAATTGAAAACACCAAACTCATGCAAAAAACACACCCAAAAACCCACAAATCTACACTGTTCAGCACAAAGAAAAACTCACCCTGAACTCATAGATTGGGACCCATCATCCACCATTTAGTTGCCCAAGCCATGTACAATCCCTACCAGCCCATACCTCAAAGCCATCCATATTCTATTGCACCATTCAATGCATATCTCCCTCAGAGTGCTCCTATAGTGGAGGCACCATAGCCATCACCCATTGATTCAGAATGGGAAGCCATGAAGACAACTTTCAAGAACATCCAAGAGGGAAATGACCCAAAAACCTTCAAGTTTGAGAATGTGTGTCCTTACCCATTTGATAGAGCCATTACCATGACACCATTTCCCCAACACTTTGAAATACCCAAGTTTGACAAATTTAGAGGAAAAGGAGACCCTATCACACATATCAAAGAATTTTACATGCACTACCAAGAAGTGGCATACAATGACGTCTTCCTTTTGCACATCTTCTCCAAAAGTTTGGCCAGACCAGCTCTTGAATGGTTTTATACAAAGGGAATAGTTTTTCTACCCATCAAGGTTGGGCCAGTCATCCAGGAAACAATTTGCCATGTTGTTGATCTAAACCTACCATTTAACATCCTCCTTGGACACCCATGGATCCTTGCCATGAAGGCTATTCCATCCACATATCATTAGTGCCTCAAATTTTCACATCAGGGAACTGAAGTGACCATCCATGCCGATCCAGAACCCTTTTCTTATTGCAATGCAATTGAAGCCTCATATACAAACCATTGCCCTAGCATCAAAATCGGCCACTCCATCGCCAGTTCATCCAACACCTGTAATGACCCAGAAACTATCCTCACCTCCACCCTATCTACCCTAAAGATTAACAAGAAAGGTTGTGGAGAGTATAGCTTTTCTGATGTATTTGTAGTTGGTGCATTGCCACTTGATCCACACACCCATGGACACCCCACATATCATAGAGCCAAAGAGACTCCACCTCCTCGATACATAGCTTGGCCCAACAACCTTTGTATCCCCAAGAATCCCTCTTCATGAGGAGCTCACTCTGGATATCAACAATTGGTTACATAAGGATGTACCTCCAAGAAATTAAGCACGCCTTTATCACTTCAGCCTGAAGTATCCCCAAGCACATAAGTTCATCACTAAAAAATGGAACTATCAAGGTAACGGCCAAGCAAAGGCAACTAAAAAAACCTTCCTCAAAATCTTAAAAAATGTTGTCAATGATTCTGGTCATGATTGGCACCTACAAATAAATCCAGCCCTATGGGCCTATTGAACCTCCTTCCGTACATCCACAGGAACAACTCCATACTCCCTAGTCTATGGTGCCAAAGTGGTACTATCCATAGAGGTTGAACATCCCTCCTTGCATATATCTTTGCGAGGGAAAATATCAGATGAAGAATACAGAGTAGCTCGGCTCACCACCTAGATCTCTTAGATGACAAGTGACAACACATCTATGATCACCTCAGAGTCTATCAATCTCGTCTCAAAAGGAACTTCAATAAGAAGGTTCCAAAATGTATATGCTACTTTAGTATGTTAGAAACACTAAATTAAAACAATCAAAAAGCATTTGCATACTAATTTAACATAACTTCATGAGAGACAAAGTGAAGTCCTCAAATGAGAATATGAGCCATGGATAGGCTCTCTCAATGAGGATGATCACTTGATGTAGAGGTGTGTCTAATAGCTAAGATGGCTTGATTATGTATGTATGCTCAAATGCTCAAATGGGCTTCAATGGAGGATTTTTGATAGATTTTGGTGAATGGATTTGATGTAAAAATGGCTTCTCAAAATGGCATTATGGCTTTACTTTCTAGATTGTGTTGTATTTGAAAAGGGGAAGGATCCAATTTATAGGCAAGAGGCTTGAGGGATGGATGGCTAAGATGGAAGGAAAGGAGAAAGCTTATGGAGGGCTCAGATTGAATGAGAGGAGAGCACATGGATTGTGCTTCCTTACAGCCAATCAAGGAGTGACACATGTCATAGGGTGAGAGGATGGAGGAAAGGGCAAGGATGAGTCAACAAAGGAGGCTCAAGAGATAATATCTTCATAAAGAGCCTTCATAAGTGCTTTGTAAGAGCATTGAAGGAGAGTGTAAGAGATATTTGAGGGTCATTTATGTTGGAGGGTGAGGAATTTCGACTTGGGTTGGATTAGGAAGGTTTTAATCTTGCTTAGGATTGTGCAAATAATTAGAGGATGGATTAGGATGGTTTAGGATTAGCTTAGGGATAGGCAAGTGGATGGCAATAAATGAGGGTGGGTGAAGGAGGAGATATTTGTTAACTTTGGCTTGGGTTAGCAAGTCTTAACCCATGTTTAGGGAATGTGACAAGGTTAGGAGGGGATTAGGATTAGGGTCAAAGATAAGGATTGACATCTTCTAGAAGAGTCTAGGCTTTGGATGAGGATGAAGACCTTCTAGAAGAGTCTAGAACTTCCTAGGATGAGGATAAAAAAGGTTTTTAAGAAAATAAATAAAGTTTTATTTATTTCAAGGGTTTGGGTTGAGGAGATATTTATTAAAACATTTTTAATAAACATGAGGATTAATATTTAATCGTAATTAAATATTTTGAGTTAGGATTAGGGATAGGAAATGATGGGATTAGCCTTTAATCGAAATTAAAGAAGGATTAGAAGATTTTGGAAGAGGTTAGTGGTCTTAAGGAAATTGGCCAAGTTTTGGGAAAAGAAAAAATAAATTATTTATTTTAGGAATTTTTGTCAATTAATTAATTAATTAATTAATTAATAAGGAAATAATGTTTAAATAAGATTTAAACATTTTTGGGAGGGATTCCTTAATTAAATATTTTTAATTAAGATAAAGGAATTTAATGGCATAAAAATAAATAAATTAATTAATTAATAAATGATGATGTCATTAGGGACTTTTTCAGAAAATAAAAATACTTTATTTTTTAAAGGATTTTTAGGTGTCTACACTTCCTAGTAGGGTCGTCTAACAAAGGATTTTCTTATTTTGGCATATTGAGTTTAATGAATTAGTTAGTTGGTTCTAGCCAATTGAAGGGATGAGTATTAATTATTGTAAGTTGTATTCAAGCTAACTTGATAATGTATATGATATAAGGTAAATTTGAGGATTGAATGAGTGAGAATGTGTGGAAGAAAAGAAGATGCTTAGAAGAAGTGAATTGGAATGATGAACATAATATCCTCTTTGGGCTACAAAGATTTATCTGATCAAGAAGAATCAATTATTCAAGTCATAATTGAGATCTGAAATCAACAAAGATAGTCGTATCAGCAATTAGGTCAAGTCATTATTACTCTCTAACCATTATATATGTGAATCAAATCTCTTAACAAAACTAGCTTAGTAGCTATTTGTAAATCCTCTAACAAGGTGACATTTCTAGATTGAAGTGTCTAAAGACCTCTAACAAGGCCACTTCTAATAGGGTGATTAAATTCTTTAATGGAGTCACACCGAACAATGTGTTTTATGACCTTTAATAGGGCTGGCTCCTAATAAGACTCACTTTAGAAGAGTAAAAAATAGTAACTAGTTACAATTGGTGGTTTTCCCAAATTGGGCTTCCATGTTAAATCTTGGTGTTTATTGTGTTCATGTTATTTTCTTTATATGTATGAAAATAAGTTAATTAAGGTTAATCACACTTAATATCTTAAGATATTCATGTTGAATAGTTATTGAGCTACAAATTATATTTCAGTGCCTGCCAAGTGATAGTAATTGTTAGAGTTAACTGAGTGCTTCTATGCTAACCAAGTTACAATAGTAAACTTGTTTCAACAAAGTTTTGGTTTTAATTTGTATTGATATCTAAGGGATTTGGGATTTATTTTTGTAGTAATTGATTCACCCATCCCATCTCAGTTATTCCTCTTATATTTATAGGAATTGGTATTAGAGCTTTTCATGCTTGTAGAGAAGGTTTCAAGGACCTAAGCTAAAGATCAAGATGACTTATGGAAGTGATATTCCCAAGCTGAACAAAGATAACTTCAAAGCATGGAATGAATTCATGAATGTGCATTTAGAAACCATCAATGACTTAGAGCTAAAGCATTTGGACAATGTTTCTATGGCACCTACTAGAACCTTGACTGTGGAAGAAATTTCTAAAAAGAAGAATCATAATATAAGGATGATTGACTTTTCTTCTTCTCTCAATTATGTTGAATTTGATGAAGTCAAAGATTGTGCTACTGCTCATGAAATGTGGATCAAGATGAAAGATATCTATGAAGGAGATTAAAATGTGAGGAGAGTTAAGGTAGAAATCTTAATAGTTCAGTTTGATCAAATGAAGATGATAGAGGATGCAAACATTGCAAAATATAGTGAAAGAATCAAAGAAAGTGTTAGTGCAATTAGAGCCCTAGGAGGGATAATTGATAATGTCATAGTGGTCAGAAAGTTACTTAGAACACTTCTTCCTATCTATTCAATAAGAGTTTTAGCTATTCAAGAAAAGATATTTAATCTCAAGAATGACATAAGTTTGGATCCACTAATAGGAAGATTGATAGCCTTTGAGTTGGATAACTATGATAATTATGTTCCTAACTCTAATAGCATTGAGTTTGAATTTCAATTTAAGCTTTCACTCAAAAGGAAAGGTGAAAAGTCTGAAGCCAAACAATCTAAAAGTGAAGAATTTTTTTATAGTGATCTTGAAGCCATTGAAGCCCTAGTTGCAAGAAGATATCCCAAAGGAAAAGGAAAGTACAAAGGTAAAATTCCTCTAATCTATTTTTCTTGTGAAGAAGTTGGTCACATTGTTGCAAGGTGTTCAAAAAAAGAAGGAAGAGAAGAAAAGAAGAATAGAAAGTACAAAGGAATGAAGGATTTCAAAAGCAAAAAATACTACAAGGATAAAGGTAAGAAGTCTTGATGCATTGCTAAATATTCAGATAGTAGTGATGATGATGAAATTGTTTATGTTTCTATAAAAGATGAATATAATGATGAAGATGATAAGATGGAACTTAGTTCTCATGTTAGTAAGAATGATACATGGATTATAGATTTTGGATGTTCTCATCATATGACTAGATATAAGACTAAGTTTACACATAGGGAACACTATGATGGTGGAAATGTCAGAATTGAAAACAATGATCCATAATAGTAATAATGTCCATAGAACTTCATAAATTTGAGGAAATGATCCATAATAGTAATAATGCACATAGAACTTCATAAGTTTGAGGAAACCTACTATGGACATGTGCAAAAATTATCAAATTGGAAAGATGGGAAAGACTAGTTTCAAAAGTAAGAACTATCATTCTGAAGAAGTCTTGGAGGTGGTTCATATAGACCTTGGTTGACCTATTTGCATAGATAGCTATAGTGGAGATAAGTATTTAATTTTATTTTTTGATGATTATTCAAGAATGATGATAGTAATGTATTTGAAAGATAAGTTTGAAGCTTTTCAAAAGTTTAAGTGTTATCTAGCTAGATTTGAGAAAGAAATAGGAAAGAAACTAAAGTGTTTAAAGTTTGATAGAGGAGGTGAAGTCATCTTAAATGAATTCAATGAATTCTATAGTGATAGAGGAATCAAGAGAAAAGTATTAGCCCCTGGTACATCTCAAAAGAATGGAATAGCAAAAAGAAGGAACAGATCTATCATGGATTACACAAGAACCTCGATGATAGAGAATAATATTGCAATCAAATAATAAAAAGAAGTAATCAGTACATTAGTGCACCTTCAACATTGTATAAATGAGGAAAGACTTAAATCAAACTCTTTATGAACTATGGTATGGCTAAAAACCTAATGTAAGTTACTTCAAAGTATTTTGTAGAAAATGTTATATCTTGAAGGATACTAGGAAAGGTAAATTTGATGTCAAAAGTGATGAAGGCATATTCCTAGGATACTCCATAAGAAGAAAAGAATACAAATGTTTGAATCTAACCACTTGTAAAATCATAGAAAGTACACATTTAAAGATTGATTAGTTTGCAGAAAAGAGTGAAGAAGAGAGTAGAAAATAACCTTAAAACTATAAAAGATTTTTTTTTTTTTACTTTGAAGCTAATACATTACTAAATGTTCAATCAAACTCAATTGTAATTCAATAGACTTCACCTCTCAAGTCCCCAAAATCTGCAATTCAACTCGAGTTGCAGCCAGTGCAACTTGAGTCATAGTCTAAAGGATCGAGTCATAGTGTCAAGGGCTTGAGTTGCAACCATTGCAACCTAAGTCATAGTCAAAAGGACCTAAGTTATAGATAGAGGGACCTGAGCATAAATCTAAAAATCACTTTGAGCATGGTGAACCAAGTGGAACAAGTTTTAAATCCAAAGTACTAGTACTTGCAAGATATGTTGGAAAGCATCATGCACTTTAGAAAATCATTGGAGATAAATTAGAAGGTATAATATCAAGGAATAAATTGAAAGGGACATGTTTTCTTACTAAATTTAAACCTAGAACTATTAGAGATGCTTTTCATAATGAAAGTGGGATTGAAGATCTAAGTGAAGAGATTGAATAGATAGAGAGGGACAAAAATTGGACACTTGTTGATAGACGTAAGGATAAGAATGTGATTAGCACAAAATGGGTATTCAAAAATAAGCTAAATGAAGATGGAGAAGTTTCAAGGAACAAAGAAAGTTTAGTATGCGAGGTTATTTTCAAGAAGAAGGTAATAACTAGTGAAAAAGTTTCTCCTATTGCAAACTAAGAAGGTGCTATTACTCTACTCTTATATGCTACACATAAAGGATTCAAATTATATCAGATGGATGTGAAATAAAAATTCTTGAATGGAATTCTAGAAGAGGAAGTTTACATTGAGAAACCTAAAGGTGTTGTAGATCCTAGCAAAAAGGATATGATTTGTAAACTACACAAAGCATTATATGGTCTCAAACAAGCCCCTAGAGGTACTTGAAAGATATGTTGGAAGACATCATGCAATTGAGAAAATCATTGGAGATAACTTAGAAGGTATAAGATCAAGGAATAAATTGAAAAATACATGTTTTCTTACTGAATTTGAGCCTAGAACTATTAAATATGCTTTCCATATTGAAAGTTCGATTGAAGCTCTAAGTGAAGAGATTGAAAAAATAGAGAGGAACAAAATTTGGACACTTATTCCTAGGCCTAAGGATAAGAATGTAATTGGCAGAAAATGGGTTTCAGAAATAAGCTAAATGAAGATGGAGAAGTTTCATGGAAAAAAGCAAGGTTAGTATGCAAGGTTATTTTCAAGAAGAAGGTATTAACTAGTGAAATTTTTTCTCCTTTTGCCAAATAAGAAGGTGCTAGGACTCTACTTTCTTATGCTACACATAAAGGATTCAAAGTGTATCAGATTGATGTGAAATAAACATTCTTGAATGGAATTCTAGAAGAGGAAGTCTACATTGAGAAACCTAAAGGTCTTTTAGATCCTAGCAAAAAGGGTATGGTTTGTAAACCATACAAAGCATTATATGGTCTCAAGCCCCTAGAGGTACTTGCAAGATATGTTGGAAGACATCATGCACTTGAGAAAATCATTGGAGATAAGTTAGAAGGTAAAATATCAAGGAATAAATTGAAAGGTACATGTTTTCTTATTGAATTTGAGTGTAGAACTATTAAAGATGGTTTCCATAATGAAAGTTGGATTGTATCTCTAAGTGAAGAGATTGAAAAAATAGAAAGGAACAAAAATTGGACACTTGTTCGTAGACCTAAGGATAAGAATGTGATTGGCACAAAATGGGTATTCAGAAATAGGCTAAATGCAAATGGAGAAGTTTCAAGGAACAAGGCAAGGTTAGTATGCAAGGTTATTTTCAAGAAGAAGGTATTAACTAGTGAAATTTTTTCTCCTATTGCAAAATAAAAAGGTGCTAGGACTCTACTTCCTTATGCTACACATAAAGGATTCAAAGTATATTAGATAGATGTGAAATAAAAATTCTTGAATGGAATTCTAGAAGATGAAGTCCACATTGAGAAACCTAAAGGTTTTGTCATTCCTAGCAAAAAGGATATGGTTTGTAAACTACACAAAGCATTATATGGTCTCAAATAAGCCTCCATAAGTACTTGCAAGATATTTTGGAAGGCATCATGCACTAAGAAAATCATTGGAGATAATTTAGAAGGTACAATATCAAGGAATAAATTGAAAGGTACATGTTTTCTTATTGAATTTGAGTCTAGAACTATTAAAGATGCTTTCCATAATGAAAGTTGGATTGAAGCTCTAAGTGAAGAGATTGAACAAATAGAGAGGAATGAAAATTGGACACTTGTTCCTAGATCTAAGGATAAGAATTTGATTGGCACAAAATGGGTATTCAAAAATAAGCTAAATGGAGATGGAGAAGTTTCAAGGAACAAAGCAAGGTTAGTATGCAAGGTTATTTTCAAGAAGAAGGCATTAACTAGTGAAATTTTTTCTCCTATAGCCAAATAAGAAGGTGCTAGGACTCTACTTTCTTATGATACACATAAAGGATTCAAAGTGTACTAGATGGATGTGAAATAAACATTCTTGAATGGAATTCTAGAAGAGGAAGTATACATTGAGAAACCTAAAGGTTTTGTAGATCATAGCAAAAAGGATATGGTTTGTAAACTACACAAAGAATTATATGGTCTCAAATAAGCCCCCAAAGCATGGTATGAAAGATTGCATAGTTATTTCATAAAGATTTGTTTTCAAAGGAAAAATGACAACAATAATCTATACATCAAAGAAGGATGAGACAAGAAGATATTATTGGTAGGAATATTTGTGGATGATACATTAGTTATTGGTTATTATGACTTATGGAATTTATTTTTAGAACAAATGAGTAAGGAATTTGAGATGTCAATGTTGTGAGAGATTAAATTCTTTGTTGGCTTGCAGATTCAACAAAAGAATGATAGCATCTACATTACTAAATGTAAGTATGTTAAGGAGATACTGAAGAAATTTAGAATGGAAGATTCAAGACTAGTTGGAATACCTAGTTCTACTAGACATAAGATTTCCAAAATGATGATTCCAAGGAGGTAGATGAGACTACATATAGATCCATTATTGGAAAACTTCAGTATGTAATGCATAGAAAACCTAATATTGCTCTAGTAGTTGGTATGGTGGCAATATTTTCAGCTAATCCAAGAGAAAATCATATGATGGCCATAAAATGAATCATGAGGTATCTTAAGTGCACTGAAGATTATGGATTATGGTATAAGAAAGGATGCAAATTTGATTTGAAAGCCTTCACTGATGCAGATTGGGTAGGAATTTTTGATAACAAGAAGAGCACCAATGGTGGAGCATTCTTTCTTGGAAAGAGTTTAATGTCTTAGACAAGAAAGAAGCATAATTTCATTTGTCAATCTACAATAGAGGTGGATTATGTTGCAACAATAGTAAATTGTTACAATATTGTTTGGTTCAAGCAACTATTGGTAGGTATGAAGGAGGAAATCAAGGATATCATTGTAATCTTCTCTGATAACACCAATACAATTATTATATCAAAGAATCTTGTAATGTGTACCTAAAACCAAGTACATTGCAATAAACTATCATTGTTTGAGAGAATTGGTGCAAGACAAAGAAGTGAGATTAGAATATGTGAATACAAAAGAACAAATTGTAGACATATTCACCAAGCCTTTAACTAAGGATGCATTCTTGTGTCTAAGAGCTAAGCAAGGGCTCATTCCCCTATTTGAAGCTAACTAAATAGAGTTTTACTAATGCATCAGCTAATTATTTTGAAGATTATCAAGTTGATGTGGTAGAATAAATATGAATATGTATATTAGGTACATTAAAATTCACTGAATATTGTCTTTGGCATAAGATGTCAAAGAGGGAGAGAATGTGTATTGCTATGACACTATTGAAAATTTGTATGATAGAGCGAGAATTATTGAGATATAAAAGAGAAGAAGAATTTATGCATGAGATGTCTAAGCTTGCTGAGATATTGAAGTCAAAGAAGAAGAAAAATCATTCTAGAGGGAGAGATTTATGTTAAAGGGATCTCACATTGATAGAGGGGCTTCTCATAGATGAGAATTATAAAATTTTATTGTTGTAGGACATATTATGTTTGCATCAAGGCCAAAGAGTGAGACTGTTGAAAATAATTGATCAATTGTATTTTTTTTTGATGTTACACAAAATATCATATCTTAACTGGTTAATGTCTATTGAGGTCAATTAGGCGATAAAGACAATTTCTAGTATCTATGAAGAATTTCAATGTAAACCATGTTTAGAAGACAATGTCTATCAAGTTCAGTTAGGTGACAAAGGAAAGTTGTCAAGAAATGAGTGTTAACTGAGCTCACTTACCTACCAAAGGAATAAGTTTAGGATTCATCATTAACCAAGCTTATTTGGCTACACAAAAAAATCTTCTTAGAGTTATTTTCCACCAAGTAGCATCAGCTGACAAAGGATCTTCTTATTAACAAATTAGTTTGTTAGTTCTAGGTGACTAAAGGGATGAATAGTAATTATTGTATGTTTTATTCAAGATGACTTGACAATGTATATGATATAAGTATATGGTCAAGTTGGGTATTCAATGAGCAAGAATGTGTGGAATATAAGAATATGCTTACAAGAAGTGAATTGGAAGGATAAGCATAATATCCCTATTGGGCTACAAAGATTTATTTGATCAAGAAGAATTGAGTATTGAAGCCAAATTTGAGATTTGAAATAAAAAAAGAGAGTTAGTTGCATTAGTAATCAGATCAAGACATTGTAACTCTCTAACCATTGTAGTAGTGAAACAAATCTCTTAATAGTTTTGTCTTAACAACTAGTTGTAAATCCTCTAACAAAGTGGCATTTCTAGATTGAACTATCAAAAGACCTCTAATAAGGAAACTCCTAATAGGGTTATTAAATCCTTTAATAGGTTCACACCTAAAATTATGTTTTTTAACCTTTAATGGGGTTTTCTCCTAACAGGGTTCACTTTAGAAGAGTGAAAAATAATAACTAGTTGCAATTGATGGTTTCCCAAATTCAGTTTTCAGATTAAATCTTGGTGTCTATTGTGTTCATCCTATTTTTTGTAAGTGTATGCAACTAAGTTAGTTAAAGTCAATCCCACCTAATAACTTAAGATATGCATGTTCAGTATTTACCAAGTTACAGTTGACATTTTAGTGCTTGCTAAGTGACAATAATTATTAGAGCCATTAATGGACTCTCTCAATGAGAAGCTCTCTTGTTGAGTGGCTTTTTCTAAATAGATAGGATGTCTGCTCAAGCTTATGCTTCAAAAAGGGCTTCAAATGGAGTTGGAATTTGGATGTGAGTGTATGGTTTTGATGTAAAATGGCTTCTCAAAATGGCATTATGACTTTACTTCATGGATTGTGTTAAAATGAATTGGGAGAGGATTCCTTAAATAGGCAAAGGGCTTGAGGGATCAAGGGCTAGGATGCAAGGATGTGAAAAAGCTTATAGAAGGCTCAGATTGCATGAGAGGAGAGCACATGGATTGTGCTTCCTTACAACCAATCAGGGAGTGACACATGTCACATGGTGAGAGAATGGAGGAAAGGGGAAGGATGAGTCAACAAAGGAGGCTCAAGGGATAAAATCTTCATAAAGACCCTCATAATGACTTGTAAGAGCAATAAAAGGGCTTGGAAGAGTCATTTATGGCCTAGTGGACTTCATAAAGTTTTATGGTTGAGATATTTTGAGGGTGATGAGAGAAATTTTGACTTGGACTTGATTAGGAAGGTTTTAAGCTTGTTTAGGCTTGTGCAAATTATTAGAGGATGGATTAGGATGGTTTAGGATTAGCTTAGGGATAGGCAAGTGGATGGCATTTAATGAGGGTGGGTGAAGGAGGAGATATTTGTTAACTTTGGCTTGGGTTAGTAAGTCTTAACCCATGTTTAGGGAATGTGACAAGGTTAGGAGGGGATTAGGATTAGGTTTAAAGAAATCTTCTAGAAGAGTCTAGACTTTGGATGAGGATAAAGACTTTCTAGAATAGTCTAGAATTTCCTAGGATGAGGATGAAGACTTTCTAGAAGAGTCTAGAACTTCTTAGGATGAGGATAAATTAGATTTTTAGGAAATAAATAAAGTTTTATTTATTTCAAGGGTTTGGGTTGAGGAGATATTTATTAAAACTTTTTTAATAAAGATGAGGATTAATATTTAATCTTAATTAAATATTTTGAGTTGGGATTAGGGGTAGGAAATGATGGGATTAGCCTTTAATCGAAATTAAAGAAGGATTAGAAGATTTTGGAAGAGATTATTGGTCATAAGGAAATTGGCCAAGTTTTGGGCAAAAAATAAATTTTTTATTTATTTTGGGTTTTTTGGTCAATTTATTAATTAAATAATTAATAAATAAGGAAATAATGTTTAAATAAGATTTAAACATTTTTGGGAGGGATTCCTTAATTTAAATATTTTTAATTAAGATAAAGGGATTTAATGGCATAAAAATTAATTAATTAATTAATTAAATAATTAATTAATAAATGATGATGTCATCAGGACTTTTTCAGAAAATAAAAATACTTTATTTTCTAAAGGTTTTTAGGTGTCTACAATACCCACCGCATTATAGAGAAAAAAGAGGGGAGCTACTAGATATAATAATGAACATTGGCCTATTATTAGAAGGAAATTATTTGCCTACATTTAATACTCTCCAGCATGAGTACAAAATGTAGAAGAAGAACAAATAACTAAAGAGAAGAAAAACCTAGATAAACAATGCAAGAAACCTCCCTGCCTCCATAGGGAAGGACTCAATCTTAATGAGAGGGAAAGAAGGGAGGAAATTGAAGAAACTAAAAACTAGCCTCAAAATTACAATTAGCAAATAAAATGACACTTTAAAAGATCCAAAGATATAGAAAAAAAAAATGCTGCAAAGATTTACCAATAAACATAAGGTGGGAAAAAATTGATTCCTACATAAGGGACTCTATAGGAATCAATCCAAACCAAGAAAAAGATGGGAAATTGATATTTTTCCTCACAGACAATAGAAAAATATAAACTTCAGAGAAAACTAGAGAAGCTACAATAATATAAAATAAAAAACATAAATCCTCCACCCACACTATACAAGATGAATAGGATAAATTGGAGTAAATATTTCAATAAGAAAAAAATAAATTTGTCCATCTATGAAGAAAGTACCAACCAAGTGAATCCTCATACCAAAGAGAATCTAAAAACTATTTTAGGCTATATATAGAGGGATTTCTCTAAACAAAATTCAAACATTTATTATAGCCAACCAGATGAAAATTATACAAGTTATAGGTGAAAAATTCATGAACCTATAAGAAAAGGCCATGAGAAATAAAGACTCAGTTAAAAAAATCCCTCTAACATAATGACCTCAAAAGAGGCTTCATCCAAGGAAGAAAATATATAGGCCCAAAAAATGAATTGAACCAAGCACAAAATCATTCCATCAATGATATCCCAAACACTTGAACCAAATCATAATAGAGAAGCTCTATTAAAATGATACTATAAAAATCTAGGCACCACTATAATATCTATTACAAGATATGGGAGACCATAACCTCTATTGAAGCAGGCTCAAAAGACTATACATGTAATATATTGAAGATATGGGAGCATTCTACTTATAAACCACCAATGTGATCCATCACTCTTGAATGAAAAAGGAAATAGCTTACTCTATAGGTTATATATCATGTGGATCTCTTCTAAAGCTCTCTGTCACCCATTGCTAATTAATGATAATTGTATTATTCTTATTATAAAAATGTATGATTATCTTTTGTTTCTATGATAAATCATAAATTAATTTCTAAATTCATGTTAAAAAATGAAATTTGAGAAATCTTATAAATCAAACAATAGCCCTAAATAGCTATAATATAAGATACTTAAGTCTTAGCTAAAAAGAATTATACAATAGCTAGTCAAGATGAAAGATCATATAAAAGGTTATTTCATTCCATTATGATTTGTCAAGTTCTCTACAAACAATATTCAATGTATAATTTACTAAAGAAATCAGCTCAATCTTTATTCTTACTTTAAATAAATAAGTTTTTGATTAAGTCATTAGTTTGACTAGTTGGTGCAAGAATATTTATGTTGGAAGTAGGAGGTACTTTATGTGGAAGGTATAATGTATCGTTACTATGTCGATGTGTGTAACATGCCTATAAGATGCCTTTTTATTTATCTGTATATTGATAATTTGTAGTTACATTACATATCTTCCAAAGCTTTACTTGAAAAATGTAGCCAAAAAGGGATAATGCAAAAAAGTACCACTACAAAAGAAGGAAAAATTGGAAGCCAAAAAAGAAGACAAGTAAAGAACAAGCCTTCCCTATGGGTTTTCATGGTAGACTCCAACAACTCTAAATAAGAGAAGAACAAAAGAGACACATTAATTTTTTGTTTTATTCACTTTGGATGAGAAAAAAATGTCATATTGAAGGAAGGAAACTACCTCTTAGAATATTTATCTATTGTTTTAGTTTTTTCCTCTTTATCCTTAGAAACTACATCGTATGAAACTAGTGAATCTCTTAGGAATATTATACCAAAGCTAGGGATAGAGAAAATCTTAGAGACAACAAGTTGAATAAAACTAGATAAAGCCAAATAAAGTATTAAAGTAGGTGAAGTAGGAGTAGACCCAGTGTAATTAGCCAAAACCATACAAGAGACACCAATAGAGATAACCCTACTATAATATTGTCTTGTAGGAGCCAATTCGACTATCAATATAGCTACAATAAACTTATATCTAATAGGGACAACCAAAAAAATACTAGAAGTACTAGTAAACCCAAGATCGATCAAATAAAAATCACCATTAGATCTAGAAAAAAATATGGAGAGGCCATACAATGATAAATAACCCCACCAATAGGAGAAATCAAAGAAATATAAGGGTTAGAACCAATAGAAAAAATTGGAGAAACAATATTTTTAGAGCCAACAAACATGGGATCTTAGGAAATAACACTATCAACACAAGAATTATATACCATCTATAGGTAACTCCAATAATAAGAGTGTTTATAAGGAAAATAATGGTAAGATAAATTTTCTTTACCCCAAGAAGTAGGTCTCTTGATCTTACCTAACCCATAAGGAACTACCACATAAACCATCTTAAAAAATAATCATGAAACATATTACTTATTAAATTCAAGCATACATTTTGAGCTCCCTTCTCTAAGAAATTATATTGTAATTTTTTATGTGTAGAGCACAAGTCTTATTTATATTGAGCTCATCAAGTTCCTATAGATTATTGCAACATATTTAGCCATAAAGGTTAAAAGTTCTCAATTTCTTGAATAGAAGCTTTAGGTTTCCATTCTTAAATTGAATATAAAGTATGAGTATCCTTTTTAATAATCTTGTGTAAATAATTAGTCCAAGGGAGTTATATAACGCTTTAGATTACACTTCCCATTAACATAGTCTATCTACCAAAAAGTTAATCTCTCCTAATTGCACATATTTTGCTTCCTAATTCATCTTACTCACTAGGGATTGTGATGGATTTTAATAATATAAGGTTTTTATGATCCATATTATTTATCCTTTTATATGGGTACTATTGGAATTACAAATGGAAAACATATACTTCTGAGAGGTGGGGTGAATTAGAAGTTCAAACTTTAGCTATTAAAACTTTCACCATTCATTAGATACATGTAATATATGAATTGAAAATAATAGGTAAAACACATACATCTAAATCATGTAAGCATATAATAAAAAACACACACTTAAGACTAGATATGATTACCTAGAGACCCTCCAAAGAGAAGGTAAAATTGGGGTGGGGATGACACCCACAAATCTTCACTACTACAGAAATAAACTGTAGCCAATTAAGGTTACAATGGTTTGACCATGCAACATGATCTTCCTTGTGGAAGGCCTATCATGTTAAAGGCTTACAAGGACTATTAAGTCCCACCTTGTTAGAGGATTTCAACACCCTATTAGAAGTGTGCCTGGCTAAAGGACTTTAGAACATCCACTTGGAATGTCACCCTGTTAAAGGATTTATTATAGCCTATTAAGACTACTCCACCTAGGAGATTTAACTAAAATCACCTATTAGGATGTTTCAGAATAGATCTTATGATGGGCTCTAGTTGTTTGATTAAAGATCAAATACATATAGTGTCCTTCTTGATCCTCTTTGATCTGATATACAATTGTTGTATCCTTCTATTCTTTGTTCTCCTCCAACTGATTTTGCAATTCACTCTCACTGCTAAGTCACCTTGAATGCTCTATAAAAAATTTTGATCATTCACCCCTTGTTACCTCCTATATCATGATCTCTTTCACTCTCTCAACTTATTCTAATTGTTGGGTCTTCATCTTCCTTATAAAGACTTTGGTGGCTTAGGGTTAGGTATGAATCTACGGTTGAAATTCATAGTTTTTGATGGTTAATCCTTCTTATTTTTTGATTGGGTACATGCAAACACATAGGGATTTTAAAAATAGATTCATCCTTATCTTTAAATAATCAAAATCTAACCTTATGTCAGCTTGAAAATGGTTTACATAGTTGTTTGTACATTCACAAACAAGTATCTCCAATCTGTGTTACTTGCCACTTAAAGTTATTGGTGATCGACACATACTATAATTTTGTTTGACTCAATACTTGAACTACTTGGAATATTCTATTATGTTGGCACCTGAATCACTTGACATGGTCTATCTACTCGACACTTGAGTGACTCAGCACATGAGTGACTCGACACTCATTGCAACTAGACTTAATCTTGTATTTACATATTATACTCGGCATGCATTACTAGTTTGACATAAACTAAGTAAATGCCTTAAGTGTGTTGACACTTAATTTTCAAAACCAATCTAAGATCAACAATCTCCTCATTTGACATGAGTGTCAAAAACACTTAACTATACATAATCAGTCTAATCTTCTCGAGTATAACATATTCACAACTAACCTTATATACAAAACTTCAAAATTTTCCAAATTTTGCAATAACCTATATACCTCAAAGCTTATAAATCCCCCTGAGTTAATGTTCCTATTTTGTATCGAAATCCTGTTCTCCATTTTGAGTAGGTTTGTCTCTACTAACTGATATTCTTCACCTTCAATGTATTTGCAACTAATGCTTTATCATCTGATATGCTCTGCTTCTATTCTATTATGTTCTTTCTTTCTCCTTTGTTTGTTCTATTTGCTCCCCCTTTCAAGTTTTTATCCCCCTTTCATTGCTCTCTTCTAGCTTTATCTACCACTTTTCTTATTTCCTTTTCCTACTATCTTGCTCTCCCCCTTTGGTTTATCTCCCCCTTACTCTTTTTCTTTCTCTCCCCTTTTTCTTTCATCTCCTTGTTTTTTCTCTCCCCCTTTTTTAACACTTATGTTAAAGGGTTTATACACTTAGAGTATATTTTTCTAAAAAAATATTTGTGGACTTCCATAATATTATTGAGATCTACATCCTAGTTGTCACATGCAACATCTAGTGACTTGAGTTGGATTGCCAGCTCAGCTACTAGGTGAACTAGTCCATCTAATGTAGAAAGATGAGGATTTTTCTTTAACAAAGTTTCTACATATCCTAGCTCTTTATGGATTATTTCCATATGTGGGGTGGGGTAGGCTTAAATTTATGTCAACATAGCTCTTATATTAGCCTCTTCTATTATTAACATAGCTAGTTGACTTTGTGATTGAAGCAATGTGTGAAAATGCTTCTCACTCTAAGAAGGGTTTTGAGGTAGTTGCATAGCTAATACATTGAGATTTCTCTCCCAACTCAAAATACTATGTCTTGTTTCTTAAATGAAGAGTGTTGGATCAAACAATATAGTTTACAATGAGAAATATTCTCCAGAACCTTCTTCACATATTCAACCTTTGTGGTTAGTGCAACTTGAGTAAGTGCTATATCACTAGATATTTTCTCATTCACTTTACTCTAGAATTTCTTCTTTGACCACTCAATAAGTTTTTCACTTGTGTCAATATTTTTATTATAGACCTTCTTGACATTTTTTGGTAGTTGTTCCATTAGAGTCTTTGATTCTTCAGGTGAAGGCATGCTGAATAGATCTAAGAATATTTCCTTGATGTCTTGTAATGCTTACCTTTTCCTAAATTCATTTCTAAGTATCTCTTGGTGTTCCTTCTTTTCTAAAGCTTTTTGAAACATGTTTATTTTTTCTAGTGTCATTGTTGTATAATCAAACTGAGCTATCACTATTTCTTCATCTAAAGTTACATCACAATAGTGAATTACCTTGTTAGTTTTTGTAGAGCTTGATCCTAGTGCTCAAATTTGCAATGGTACAGCCTCTGTGCTCAGATTTGAAAGGAATTTTGTAGGAGTTCTTGATGTTGGTAATGTTACCAATGCTTGAATAACTTCTTGCTCCTTTTCCTTTGGTGTAACCTTCCTCTCTTTAGATCTGCTTTGGTCAATCACAATGATTTGTGTTGCACCTTATGGTTGTGTTGTAGGTACATATGTATCTATCTGTCATGTTTGCTCTATTGTTGGCTCCTTTTCCTCTTCTTTGGCAATCTACCCCTGCTCAACTATGTCTTCTTTGACACTTTTTTCAACCTTGGTAGATGTATCTTTAGTTGTTTGAATCAAGGGTTGATCACCTTTGGCACAGTGTAATCTAGTTCAAGTGGGGTGTTCTTGAATTTAGACATCATTTGATATATTGATTCTTCAATCAAATTATGCTCTTCTCTACCAATTTTTTCAAACTTAATACTTTTCAAACCAAACAAATCTGCATTATTTCTAACATTATCATAGATATTCTCAAGATTAAGTTTTGGTGGATGACTTACCACTCTAAATTGGCATGTATCCTCTGATTATGTCCTCTCATCATCAGTTTATGGTTCTACAATGTATTTCCTTCTTTGTTTCTTCTACTCTAGGCCTTCTTGTTTTGTATCCTTGGCCTTTTCTTTGGCTTTTCTTTTGGCCTTTTGTGTGGTGGCCAGTGTGCTTTCCTTGGTTGTTGGTGTTGTTGGCTTTGCTAGGCTTGGCTAAGAAATCTTCTTTGCCTTTGTCTTTTCCATAGGCTATGCCTTGGCCTCTCTCTTCTTATGTTCTACTTGTACTGGTGCTTCCTCTACTTCCTCAACACCTTCTACCTCTTCTTAATCCTTATCTTCTCCCAATCCCTTGGTTAATATAAGAGGTTCTTGAGATTGTTCCTATTCTTCCTCTTCATCCTCTTCTTCACCTCTACCTTCACCAAATTTGGCCTTTAATTTCTTCACCAATTTGTCTTTCTTCTTTAATGTAGAGACAATCTTTAATTTCATCTCAACTTTGGACTTGATGGCATCATAGTTTCCAAATATTTTAGCTGATTTATCAACTTCTTTAGCAAGAAGTGTAGTGATGGCAGTTGATGCTTCATCAACATGAATCTCATAGCCTAAGGGTCTTAGCCATCTTACCCTAGGTACAATAGCCTATACATATGTATAGTCAATATCAACAAGAAAGCATATGTCATTTTAATAATGATCAACCAAGGAAACTAGTATTCTCATCCTCTATTTCATAAACTTCTTGAAGTCTTTGAAATAGCTAGTCATAACAGTTTCTAAGTTATCTCCTATTTGGTCAATATACTCATTGACTTGAACTACATTTGATCTATTTATCTTCTAACTAATCTTGCTAAAATATGGGAATGTGTTTTGAACATTAAAAAAATGCAAATCAAGATTGCTCCAAACTTACATTGTGCACTCTTTATTTTTTTAATGGCACCTAGGTTCTCCATATTCGTGATAATAGTGATAGCTATATCCTTTATTGTATTCCTAGTCATAATAATTTCCATGGTTTCTTACCTTTTTTGGCTTTCTTGATGACCATGTGGACTTGGATTTGCATTTAAGGACTCTATGTCCATACTTCTAATAGTTGTAGCAATATCCTTCAAATTTTGTTGAATGCATGGTTCTAGTTCTATATTCATGTGCCTGATGACCTTGTTTATTGCACTTATGACAATGGACCATGTTTTAAAGCTTAGAATTCTAATTTTTATTCTTTCTCCTGCACAAATTAAAGTTATGCCCTTTCTTTCCATAATGATGATAAGTAGGTTTTAAATTCTTAGCAACTTTTTGGATGACTCTCCTTCTTTAGTGCTTGTGTAGCCCAATCCTGATGTATCTCTATTGGATCTATGGGATTTTAGTAATTGCTCAAAGTACTTGATGGCTTCATTTGGCTTGTTGAATCTTTCAACAAATTATTTTTCTCTTTTTAGGTCATTCAATTTATTATCTCAATGTCCTTGACATTCAACTCATGATGAGCATTCATCATTTGGTTTAACGTATCCAATTTCATATTTGAGATCCTAGATAGCTCTATTGACTTTTCTTCCAATCTATTTGCCAAAATTATTTTGTCTTCTTCAATCATGGCCTTGTCTTCTATAGCTTTCTTCTTTTGTTCAATCACCTCACATAGCAGTATAGCTTGTGATTCCTACTCCAACTTGAGATTTTTGATTTCTCCAACTTGTGGTCTATTTTTCTCCATTAGATTTACAATTGCTGCATCAAATTCACTAGAGTTACTATGTACAAATAGCTTTGTGGTATTAATCTCTTTGTGTTGTGTGTCATTTTCTACTATGGCAATCTCTTTCCTTCCTTTCAGGGAACTCTTCAAAGCATCTTTAGCTTCATTCAGTTGATTTAGTATAAGATGTATCTCAATCTCCTAATTTCTAATGGTCATTCCCAATTTGTAGACTTTTGTTTCAAGATCTCTCCTCTAAGCTACAAAGATTCTTCTTCTAAGAACTTAGCTCTGATACAATTTTTGGAATTACAAATGGAAAACACATACTTCTAAGAGGGGGGGTGAATTAGAAGTCAAACTTTAGCTATTAAAACTTTTACCATTCATTAGATGCATGTAATATATAATCATGTAATCATATAATCAAAAACATACACACTTAACACTAGATATGATTACCCTAAAACCCTCCAAAGAGAAGGTAAAATTTGGGTGGGGATGACGCCCACAAATCTTCACTACTCCAACAATAAAGTATAGCCAATTAAGCTTACAATGGTTTGACCATGAAACATGATCTACCCTGTGAAAGGCTTACTAGGAATGTTAAGTCCCACCTTGTTAAAGGATTTCAACACCCTATTAGAAGTCTACCTTGCTAGAGGACTTCAAAAAATCCACTTAGAATGTTACCCTATTAAAGGAATTAGTATGGCTTGTTAGGACTAATCTACTTAGGAGATTTAACTAAAATCACCTGTTAGGATGTTTTAGCATAGATCTTGCGATTGGCTCTGGTTTCCTAATTAAAGATTGAATCTATTTAGTTTCCTTCTTGATCCTCTTTGATACGATATACAATTGTTGTATCCTTCTATTCTTTGTTCTCCTCCAACTAATTCTAGAATTCACTCTCACTACTAAGTCACCTCGAATGCTCTATAAAAAAATTCAATCATTCATCCCTTGTTACCTCCTATATCATGATCTCTTTCACTCTCTCAACATATTCTAATTGTTGTAGCTTCATCTTCCTTTTAAAGATGTTGGTGACTTAGGGTTAGGTATTAATCTACAGCATAGATTCATTCTTTTCACCACTTAATCCATCCTATTTTTTCATTGGTTGCATTCAAACACATAGGGATTTTCAAAATAGATTTGTCCTTAGCTTTAATGAATCAAAATCTAACCTTATGTTTTCTTGAAAATGGTTTACATAATTTTTTGTGCAATCAAAAACAAGTATGTCTAATCTATGTTACTTGACACTTGAAGTTGTTGAGCTATCACTATACATGATGCTAAATGATAAGAATTGTTGCAAAATCCTCTCTTGAAAAGCTGATCTCATTAATCAGCTCCAAGGTTTCAAGTGATCTCATGACCTACTAGAATTTTCTTAGTTGAAGATAAATGTTATTGTTCACAAGGATGCCTTTGCTGGTTCATTTTGATTTCAGATAAGATGAAGAATCTGCTCGCTACTTTAAAATAAAACATGCAAAAGAGAACCATGTTTTTTGTATTTTTATGATTTCTATGAATTCAATGTAATAATGAAACTAAAATGAAGTCCTATTCTAACAAGGGGGGTAGTAAAGAAAATAACAAAACTTTGAAGCAAATAACATGAAATTGAAATCCTAATGGACATAAGCTATGGAAAACAACACGTCTGGGAGTTAAGAATTCAAAAAAATTAGTGGGTAACTAATGAAAGAAGGAGTAGAAATTCCTTGATTCCACTAATGTAATCATCAGTGAGAAACTGAGTGATCATATGATGTTTCACTCTTCATCAAATCAGAAGGCCATAGAAAGTGTGCTCATGTGATATGAAAAGTTATGCAGGTACAATTCAACAATTTCTTCTCAAGCTAGACACATCAACAAAATTTGTCAAAATTGTAGCAAACACCAAAATTAATGAATCAAACATCTAGAAATAAAGAAATAAGCTTTTCGCTCAATCACACTTCCATTAACATAAATCTACAAAACAATGACACATTTAGGCAAGAATCACTATACTCAAAATGTGAAAACCAAAAGCATAATTTTATTGTAAAATAATAGTGGCCTCAATTACATATTACAATGGAGTATTTATAAGAAATCATCTTCTCAATTTTTGTTGAGAGTGAGAGATATCTTTATGCAATAAAATTCTTTTAATTTAATAAAAAAAAACTAATTATATACAAACTAAAAATCTAACTAATGCTTAGTAGGATTCCATCCATTTTTTATTCATTAATTAGATGAATGAGCCTTTACATGTCAAAAACAAAGAATTTATGAGAGAAGAAAAAATAAGAAAGCCTTCAATTGAAGTAGAAGTGTTTGGAAGTTCCTAAAATGGAAGTTGATCCTTCACAAGGCATCTATTAGAGTTAAAATGCTATCAGAATGTATTTCCAATGCATGGAAAACTCTATTTTTTGACTGGTAGTTAACTATCAGTGCACCTCTGAAAAAATGGACTTGCACACCTGCGCACCTACAGATCTATGCACCTCAAAATAGTCCAAAATTTCAAAATTTTACTGAGTGTCAAAATTGAAATTTAGGCATCTATGGTTTTGTTGCTCTTCATCCCAGAGCTATGTATATATGTTTGCCTTTGAATTTTCCTATAATCTGAGTAATCTTTGCCATGTCCAATAAATCTATAGCCTCATGTATGTCTTTGACCTTCTACCCATATTTGTCTACCTCAATTCGAGTCTTAGCAAAATCCTCAAGTTTGGTATCCAAATCTGATAAGGCTTCCTCTATCCTAAAAGCCTACCAAATGTCCTCATCATTAGTAGCTTCTTAAAAAATCTTCCCAAATTTCTCCACTACTACCTCTATGGGCATTAACTTCTCTCATTCCTCGTCCTCAAAAATCTCTAAACACACATCACTATAATGTCTCTCTGCCTCCAAAATTTACTCTTAGGCTTGGTCCTTGAGCTATTGGATCTTTGTGTGTAATGTTTCCATTAATTTATTACTATCTGATATCTTCTCAATTCAATCATCAATCAAATCTAACTCTTTTGTTGTATACACATCTACCAAATCCTATACCTTTTCCCTTTTATTGCTTGCAAAACTTATAAATCTTTACTGTAGGACCTTACCTCATCCATTATGCTGTAATCTTACTTCAAAATAACTACTATCTTATTTACATTCTCCTACATAACATGTTGTAACTTCAAATTCCCTTCGATTATCAAAATACCCTTTTTCTTCAAAAATTTCCTGCCATTGGTGACAAGCTTTAAAAAATGGGTCCAAATGCACACCCCTTCCTTCTATGAGTCCACCATTTAGAGTCTCCTAGGGGTGATCAGGATCTAGGGGACTAACAACTTGGGCTAGAGATCCTCTTACGATTTTGTTTTTCTTGTGAAGTGTTCTAAGTTCAACCCTTTCCTAGTCCATGCTTCTGAAAACTTCTTTTATTCCCATGGTCCCCATCAATATGGTCATATCCAATTTGGGCCTCCCAAGCATGACCTCTTTGATCTAGTAATCTTGTGGGCTTAAAATTTTTGCATCTGAATTAGGAGGACGGATAGCCACCTGAGCAAATAGATCTTGATCCCAAGAACTATTGATGAATGCCAATGGTCCTACTTCATGTGATGGGGACTCAAGCTTATTCAAGACCTCGGCCAATTCATTGATATCCTCTTCATCTACATGGAATTATGGTTTCATATTTCTCATCATTTCTTTCCATAGTCACCTTGGAATCCACTCAACTGAAGGCCTTGCTTGGGAGGATGGAGTATGTTCAGCTACCTTGTTTCCCTTTTCACTCCTCCTCAGAGTTCTTTCTCTTTGCAAAGGCTCTCCTTCTATGGTCTTCATTTCTATGGAACTTTTACTTTCCACCTCAATATCTTGCAAGGCTTGTTGAGAGTATTTAACCATTTTCCCTTCTTTTGACACTTCATCAGTTGTCATTTATTGTGGCTCCTCCTCTTTTCAAGGCTCCTTTTGAACCTATTCTTCTTTGGAACCTAGAGGCAAAGGAGTAATAGAACCTTTATCAACCACTGTCACTTGTAGTGGGGATGAGGGAGGACCTTGTGATTCTAGTAGTATTTGCATCCAGTCCTCCTATTGGGGTTCACCTATCAGGGTATCCCTAATCTTATCCCCAATCATCTCCATCCCTATGGGCATAAAATCAAAATCTGACATCTTGAATATGTCATTATCCTCTTTACGCTACTCATCCACCCATTGGTTTATCTCATTTTCCAAAGAAGTTACTCCCAAAGATTCCTCTAGGGATGATGGTAGTGTCACCATGGAACTTCTTCTCCTTTCTTGTTCCATGGCTCTAGCTAGCTAGATTCTTCTTTCTATGGGCACATCCTCCTCCTCACCTTCCTCTTCTTCTTCTTCATCTTCTCCCTTAGGAATAGGTTCCAAGCTATAAGTTTTTAATCCTTTTTGTTTATTAGAGGTGGAAGGGGATGTTGGTTCTGCCTGTGGAGGAGGAGAGACTTTTTGGGTTTCACCCTCTTCTATCTAGCTGGGTGCAACTAATGGCAATTAAGGGTCTAGATGGTCTTGAAAAGCCCTAGTGTCTTCTGATCCTTGCACATCTTCTTCCTACAATTGAGGAGGTTCCTGTACTTCACCTTCTTCTATTTCAGCCCTTTGAGGAGAGCTCCTATTTCTTTTTCCATTTTCTTTCCTCTCCAGAGGGTGATAGTATCCAACTAGCCTATCTAGTTGGTATACTATTTTTGGTCTTTTTGGTGACTAGGCTGCAAAGGTAGGAATAGTAACCTTCTTCCTTCTACCTTTGTCTAGTGGAGCTTATGCATGAAAAATCACTATGTCAGGTATTGGATCAAGTTGGAATGGTTTCTTGATCCAATCCTATGTCATCCTAATGACATGCCTCATCCTATGATTTATATCATCACTCTCCTCTTTGTCAACCTCAATGTTCATTATGGGTCACTCTCCAATTTTGTCTGTGTTGAACAAAAGGTCCAACACCTCCCCAGAATCTTTCTGCAATATCTCATAAGGAATGTTTATTTTAAAAGCCTTCTCAGCTAAATACAAACTCATCCTACTCTAGTCCCTATTACTAACATCATAGTCATTTGTTGCATTCATCCAATGATCTTTGATAGCCTCCTCATGGTGAAATTCTCTGCCCACTAGACTCTCAACTTTTCCAATATTATCAAAGCAAGGCCTTTGAGAATTGTACTCCTCAAGGGGATATTGTTCCCACTCCCTTTCAAAATATAGAATATCCTATTTCTGCTTCACTTGATACGATCCTATGACCAAAGGCCATGTCCAACATGGTCTTCATTATCTCTTGACCCTATCATATGCATATTTAATCTTTTGTGCAATCTCCAACAAGACAAGTCTATCACTAGGATATCTAGGGAGCTTCTTTGGGTTGACAGTGGCACCAGCTACCCTTAGATATGTGAATGTTTTAAACTAAATGTAGTAGGCCCCAAGAGCTATTATTTGTGCTACTACATCATTAGATAATCTTTTTATATAGTCTCCCTCTATGAATCAGATGATAGTAAATATGAACACATCATTCACAATTTTGTATTATTTGTTCTATCCTAAGAGATTCTTCTTCACCAATTAGGGGTATACAATATAAGGCCAGGCATTGGAATCTTGCATGTTGCCCTTCCTATACAACCTAGGATAGTTTGTCACCCTGGCAGCTAGTAGATATACCAAATATGAAGTCATGTAGAACTTCTTCTTATCCTTAACTACCTCCAATTGTTCATATAAGTTTTCACTCAATGTGGTGGCCTAGTCAATTGGCATCCTTGCTATCTTAATTATCTGAATAAAGTTTACCATGAAAACATTTAAGTGCCCACCTGCCAATAAACCCATTACCCTACTTAAAAGAATGATAGAGTATCTAATATCTTCCTTCATATACCCCCTTGTCATATCCACCTTCCTAGTTACCTTGCCTAGAGGAGTCTTCTCAATGAGATAGGAAGATTAAATGATATCTGCCACCTCTTTTAGGCATTCCCTATACAACTTCTCCAGTCACTCTCTTCACTACCTTTTCCTTAGGAACAAAATGTTGTGCAAGTGCCATTATAAGTTCTAAGGATTGTACTAATGTTTGGTGCAAAGCTATGTTCACCAACCTTGATTGGATTATTGTGGATACCAAAGTTGATCTCTCCTTGGGCTTGTTGCATATCCTGAGGAACTCTCCCAAATCAATGTGCCCCAAGTCTATGTCCTTAATTTCTAAGTAATCATTCTAGAATCTTGACTTTGATGACACACCTTGGAGCTTCAATAGAATGGGCTTAGGTGCCTTTTTCTCACCAGATGAAGATGCCATTGTATTTGTGTGACACAAAAAAGACATCCATTAACTCAAAATCAATAATGACAAGGTAGCAATAACTCTTTTCCCACCGGTGACTACTAAGTCCTACTGGGAGAAAGGTGAGCTTCAAGTTTTTATTCCAAACCCTTTAGTTGATTTTTTTGTGTCTTCCATTGATTTCACCCTAGTGGGAAAATTTTTAGGCACAAGACTAGATCTTGAATCTCTTAGAAAATGGTTAAAAGGAAATGGATTATTAGAGGAGAGGTAGATATTGCTCTCATGATGAATGGCTTCTTTTTGTTTATTTTCAACTATAAAGAAGACATGGATAGGGTTCTTTGTGGAGGATAGTGGTCTTTTGGTAAAAGCTCTCTCACCATTAAAAAATGGGAACCTAACATGGATCATTCAGACTCTTTTTTCTTAACCACTCCCATCTGGGCCAGACTTCCTAGGCTCCCTTTAGAATTCTGGCACAAAGACATTTTTAAAGGTATTGCAAGTTATTTTGGTGAACTTGTGGCATTGGATAAGGCTATGACTTCTAGAACCAAACTTCATTGTGCCAAACTTTTTGTTAAAGTGGCAGACCTAAATCATCTCCCAACAAAGGTGGATCTGATTTCCAAGCTAGGTAAAAAATCTCAAGAAATATTTTTTGAAAATCTGCCTAATTCCTGCTATTCTTATAAGAAGTAGGGGCATTTGGTTAAAAACTATCCTTCCAAAAGTAAAAATTAGTCTAGCAGTGGTTTGGATGGGAAAAAGAACAAGGTTCAGCAAAAGAAAGTATGGAAACCCAAAGAAGGCCATCGGCAAGAACAAAATATTAATGAAGAACTTCAAGCTCCATAGGTTGAGGTAGATAAACATCCTACTTCTAATAAAGCTAACTCTAAGAAAGAAGCTCTTGGTTTACATTATGAAACTAGTTTACCTAAACAAAGATTAGAAGATTAGGCAGATTTATCAAAACAAATTGTTATTTATCAGAGGATAGAAGAATGATGGAGATATTTTGATGACAAAATTGTGCTTGAGGAAGGTGAAATCTTGGCTAATACTGGAAATTTACCTAAGGAGGGAGATCCTCTTTTTTCTCAGTCTAGGGAGATCCAGGTACTATCCCAGGTTGATAATGACCTTTCTATGGATGCGCCTTCTCCCCTAAATGATGTGAAAGAAAATGGCTCAATTCATAAACCAAACCAAAGAAAAAGGGCAGAAAAAAAGAACAATACTAAGGGGGTAGAGACTAGAACTAGAAAAATAGATCAGTATATCAAGGCAAAACCTCTTGCTTCTAACCTAGATAAAACTAGGAAAAGAGCAGAACAACACTCTAAGGTGAAACCAGCTAGAAGAAGATCTACTAAGAAAACTAGAGAGTTAGAAAGTATGTAGAATATTGCTGATAGTAGGCAGGAAACTATTCTGGATTTTACCCCTAAAAAATAGATATGGAGATCATAACTTCAAATATTAGGGGGTTGAACAATACTCATAAACTAGACATTGTTAGGAATTTTGTTAGAGAACAAAAGCCTAATTTTCTCCTACTTCAAGAAACTAAGATGAATAAAGAGAAAGTGGAAAAAATTAAAGCTTTTAAAAATTATTCAATAAATGCCAGCAGTTCAGAAGGGGCATCGGTTGGGAACTTTGATGTTATGGAAGAAGAACTATTTCTCTGGAACAATTTTGATTGCTAGTAAACATCTTATGATAGCAAAAATTACTAGTATAGACCAAAAGGAGGGTTGGTATATTGTGAATGTTTATGCTCCAAACATAAAGCATCTAAGGAAAAAGGTCTGGGATTCTGGACGATGGATTATAATGGGAGATTTTTATGTCCCTCTTTATGATCATGAGAAAATGGAAGGTGATGCTACTTAGTTGGAAAGAAGATTGGATTTAATGGAATTTATAAATAAAGAGAGCTTAATGGATATGGACCTCCATGGTATTAAATTCACTTGGAGTAACAATAGAGTTGGTCATGAATGTATTCAGGCTAGGCTTGACCATGCTCTTATTTCTCCTAATTGGACTAAAGACTTCATTTGTAAGCTGGAAGCCTATCAGAAAATTGGATCGGATCATTTCCACCTTATCTTCACTGCTGCAAAGATTAATTTTAAGAAGAGTTTTCCTTTTAGATTTGAGAAGATGTGGATGCAACACCCACAATTTGAAAGTAAATTGAAAGAATGTTGGATTATTGATTTTGAAGGTACTACCCTCTATAGAGTTTCTTCCAAGCTTAAAAATGTTAAAAGGGAAGTCAAAAGATGGAACAAAAATAGCTTTGGGAACATTTTTGAGAACAAAATAGCTATTACGGAGGATATTCTAAAAATTCAAGAAAAAATCTAGAAGGAAGGATATACTTCTGACCTCCTCTTTGAAGAAAATGAAAAGATTGCTCAATACCATGACATCATCACTAAAGAAGAAATCTACTAGAGACAAAGATCAAGGTTGATATGGTTGAGGGAAGGAGATAAAAATACAAAAAATTTCCATCTCTTTACTCTAAAGCATAGGGCCAAAACTCACATATCATACCTAAAAAAGGGAGATCTGAAGATTGTTGAGGACAAGGCCATCATGGATGAGATGGTGATTTTTTTCTCTTCTCTAATGATGGCTAATCCCAACATCAATGTGGATAGTTAGGTTGAATTCCTCAGAGTGATTCCTTCACTGGTTTCAAAGGAATAGAATAAAATATTATATTCAATTCCTAAGGATGATGAGATCTTCAAAGTTGTTTTCTCTCTGGGAGGAGATAAAGCTCCTGGTCCTGATGGTTTCCTCATGTTTTTCTTCCAAAAACTTTGGAAAGTTGTGGGTAAAGATGTTTGTGATGCTGTTAAGGAATTCTATGGGGCAAAAAAGATGCTTAAGGAAGTCAATTCCACCTTTCTGTGCCTTATTCCTAAGAAAATTGGTTTTGACTCTCTAGATTAGTTTAGACTTATCAGCCTCTGTAATTCTTTCTACAAAATTATTTCCAAAGTTCTCACCTCCAGACTTATTTAGGGGATCTCATTGAATATTTATGATCAACATAGTGGATTCATCCTAGGTAGACAAATCTTTAATTCTATCATCTCTACTCATGAGAATTTTCATTCCTTGTTTTGTTCTAACAATTAGGCTTTCATTATGAAAGTGGACATTGCAAAGGCCTATGATAGAGTTGATTGGTCTTTCCTTTGTAATATTTTTCTTGCTTTTGGCTTTGACTATAAGGTTGTTAGTCTAATCTGTCAATTGATTTCTACCTCTTCTATTACTATCTTGGTTAATGGTAGCTCCTCTCATTTTCTTTTTCCCTCTCGAGGGCTGAGCCAAGGTGATCCTTTATCCCCCATCCTTTTTGTTATTATGGCTGATTGCTTAGTGAGATTTATTGGGGACTTGGTCCAAAGAGTTTTGATTAAGGGCTTACAACCAGCTTCCCATCCTTTAATTTGTTCTCATGGACAATTTGTGGATGATACCATCTTCATGGGTAAGGCTGAAGTGAAGGATGCCAGAATTTTTAAGCAGGCTATTAACTTATATTCTTCTGCATTAGGCTTGAAGGTCCCTAATGCTTTCTGGGAAGATATTATAAAAAAATTCAGCAAGAAACTGGCAGGATGGAAAGGAAATCTTTTAAGCTAGGTTGGTAAGTTAACTCTTCTCAAAGCCTATCTCCAAACCATACCTACTTATGCTCTAAGTCTTTACAGAATTCTTTTTAAATTTACTGAGTCAATTGAAAAAATTTGAAGAAATTTCCTATGGACTAGCTCTGAGGAAAAAATGAGAATTCCTTTAATTGCTTGGGATCAAGTTTGTAAACCCCACAGTGAAGGGGGATTGGGAATTTGGAAAATTAGAAGTATGAATAAACAAATAGGGGTGGAGAGTTTACCATGACAACAAAGAGTGGAGTACCATATGGAAACATAAGTACCTCTTCAATGCTAAATCCCTTCCTAATTTCTTCACCTCTCCTAATGTTATTCATTCTTCCTCCATATGGGGAGTTGTTTAGGGGACCAAGAAAACTTTAGAAAAAGGATGCTCTTGGAAAATTGGTAATGGGCTAAAGGTGAAATTTTGGGAGGATATCTAGCTTAAGGACCATCCCTTGATTGGAGACTTTCATGACAAGGCTTTAGTTGACCAATGCAAGCAGAGATTTCACTTTCTAGTAAGTCATTATTGGCAAAATGATTCATGAGTGAATTTAACTAATGTTGATCAAGGTTTCAGTAATATCCAACTATCCCTAAATATTGTCTCTCTTTAACCTTATCTTGAGGATGAGATTATATGGCATGCTGATCCTAGTGGTCAATTTAAAGTCTCTTCTATCTTTGCTTCAAAGGATAAAGGTAATCAACCTTTTTGGTCACATGCTTGGATTAAGGGTCTCATGCCCAAAATTAACATATTCTTTTGGATTCTTCTCCAAAAACAAAATTTTGATGCTTGACAACTTGCAAAAAAGAGGTATAAATGTGGTTAATAGGTGTGCTTTATGCAGAAATGGAATTGAAGATAGAAATCATATGTTTTTGAGTTGCTCTTATACCCAAGATCATATGTGGATCTTTCTTTCAAAAGTTGGAGCTGCCCCTCAAAGGATCTTGATGCTCAATTTCTGTGGAAATTAACTCTCCCTCACCTTTGGTGGGGCATCTAGAAAGAAAGAAATAATAGAATATTTAGAAATAAAGAACTTCCAGGATGGGTACTTGGTCAGAATATCATCAGAGCCTAGAAGTTTGGTCAAACCTTTCAATTTGATAAACCTTTACGATCTCATGGATCTAAGTTGAAAAGTGATAATCCTAGATCAATCATAAAATAGTTTATTCCTCCTAATGGATGGTTCAAAGGGAACTTTGATGTAGTTGCTAAGGGAAACCCAAGAAGAGCAGGATGTGGAGGTGTTCTTAGAGATAATGTGGGAAATGTTATTGATGCTATAGAAATCCCTATTGGTCACTCAAATAGCCATATTGCTGAAGCTACTGTAGCCCTCTATACCATTAAATTAGCTATTGATTTGGGGTATTCCAAATAATGGTTGGAAGGTGATTCTATGAATATTATTAATACCCTAAATAATAAAAATTCTATCTCATGGTCTATAGAGGCTACAGTTATGGAAATCAAAACCTTATTTCAAAAATTAAAAAAAGTGGTCATTTCCCATACATATAGAGAAGCCAATGAGGCCACTGATTGGATAACCAATCATGCAGTTCAAATGGGGCATAAGGTGAGGTGGCTTGATGAATTAAACAAGCACATGGATCTTAAAGTGATTATTAATCATGAAGCTATTCATTCCAAAGTGGGAAAGATTTGCTTGGATTAGAAATCTAATGATTTGGGGGAGTGGCCTTATGACTGTCAAATTACCTTCCTTGAGGAGGTACATTCATGTGAAGGTTATGTGCTCTCTACACGTATCATCAAAAAGGAAACCTCAATCTCGAGTTACAAAAAATTGCTCTCATTTCAACCTCTCTACCATCAATATCTGGGTGTCTCTGGTTTTTTGTTTTCTCTATAAAATGGGGGGTGAACTGAGGAAGTAGGAGCCCAAAAAATGTGATGACTCGAAGGCTAGGTAGGATATTTGGAAGATTCTCCAGAAAGGGAAGGTGGTCAATTTTTTGGAGCGTTTTCCTGGATTCAAACCCCATGTCACCACCACCTTCTTCAAAAATTGGATTGATGAAAAAGTTACTCTCCACAGAGTCATTATGAAGCTTACTGAGGAATTCATAGCCAAGGTTACTAGGCTCCCTATATAAGGTATTAAATTCTCAAAATAGACTAGCATTTCCAATGCAGCCTACAAAAAATTCCCGAAGAAAGATGCTAAGGAGAAGAAATTGGAGAAGAATGGATACTTCTTTGATGTGCAATAGATTAAAGGTATTTGGCATGATGTTCTTGGCTATATCTATGAGTACTTTATCCTTGATGGTAGGAATAAAACAATGCACAAATTCCACTTTGTCTTTCTTAACCATTTTAGGTATAAGGATAGAATTTCCTTCCCTTTCTATTTGCATTTCTATTTGCTTCAAAGCTTGTATGCCCATAGAAAGAAAGAGTCACGACCCATTTTACAATAAGGTTTGATATTGCTCATAAAGGGTTTTTGTAAAAATAAATCCATTGTTTCATCTCCCTCCACTGGCAAACATAAGGATTCTCAGTCCATAAAATGTAAAATTGATGAAAATGTTAAAGAGAAAGATAAGGCAAAACTGAAACCCTCTAGCTCTTGAAGAAAAATTGTTGAAGAGGATTCTAAGGTGGAGAGTACTAAAGGCTCAGATAAGGATGTCCTAGAGGAAGAGGAAGGGATGGACATTGGGGAGTTTAGCTCTAACCTAGAAGGTTATTTAGAAATGAAAGGAAAAAATGAGAAAGGGAAAGAGGAAGAAACAATTGAGGATAACTCAGAATAGAGCAAGTCTAAAAATGAGGGTACTCAGACTATGGTCGGGGGAGGTGATAAAGATAAAGATAATTTAATTGAAGATCCAGCCATTATGAGTGAGAAGGAAAACATGGGGAAGGCTTCCACTACTACAAAGGAGACTAAGGGACAAGATAAAGAGGTCCCTAGTCAACATGAACCTATGGAGACTAGAGAGGAGGAGCTGTTGGATAGGGAGGAACAAATTGATAAAGTTTTGTCCCTGACACATGCCATTGCTAAAGATGCAGGTGAATCCTTAGAGAGGGAAACCAAACTTTCCTTCTTGCATTCTACCAAACTTAAACCCAACTATTTCCTCTAAGTTGATTCTTGGATTTATAATGAAATAATGGGGTTGAAGAAGAAAGTGGAAACTTTGCAACATAGCCAGGAGGCTGACTGAGCTATTATCAAACACATGGAGGTGAAAATGGGAGACATCCCAAAAAAACTTAAGGATTATGAGAAGAATCTTAGAATTCTTATCAAGGAAAGTGGATAAAAAATGAAGCAGGTTACTTCAAGCATCTGTGCTACTACTGTTAACCTGGGCAAAAGAGAAAATGAGGGAACCATATCTTTAGAGGGTCATAGAAAGAGCACAAGATGATCAAAAAACTACAATAGTTTCTTTGGGTACTCTTTTCTAGTTGGGTTCCTTTTTAGGTCCATTTTTCTGGTTGTTACATTTGGTTCTTGTGTTTGGTCCTATTTTCTGGTTTTGAGTTTAAAACTATATTGGAGGTTCTAGGTCCTTGTAAAACTTGGGTACTTTAATTGGAGTATGTAAGTGGTTTCAGGTCCCTGTAAAACCTAATTTTGGTGCTACTTCTAGTAGGTTTAAGGACTCTTTTCCTGAAGGTGGTCTTTCCTTTTCCTTTTTGAGGATGTGAAAGGGTTTCAGGGTCCCTTCAAAACCTATTTTTACTGCAATCTAAAACACTTAATATCAAAATTGAATGTGCAAAAACATCTTGTTATACTCCTTTTTCTCAATACAAAATTTTTAAAATATAAGGTGCACAAGTGTGCACCTTATTTCATTGGTGTTTTTCAATATATATGGGTGTGCACTTGCACACCAAAATCAGGTGTGCAAGGGTGCACCCCTTTTGTTTTTTGGAAGTTTTATGTTTGTGCATTTAAAATTTGGTGTGCATTTGTGCATGTGGGGAGTTTTTGTATATGAGGTGTGTAGGAGTGCACCAACCCAGGTTTGTGTACATGGATGATGGTGCATAGGAGCACACCAAGTCGAGTGTGCTACTAGACACATCTCTTTAGTCTTTGTGCATTTTCTTCTTGTTGGATGATGTTTAGAATTTGGGTGTGCACTTAGCACACCTAAACAAGTGCGAACGTGTGCACCCCATTTATGTGTTTTTTTTCTCGATCATGCAGAGGGGAGGTAAATTTCTAGGAGGAGGGCTAGGATCACACCAAACAAGTGCACAACTATAAGTAAAGCTAGTGGATGTAGGAGCTACAAACCTCGCAAATAAGGGAGTTGTAGTGAGAGTTTGAAAGTAGAGTGCAAGGGAAAACAAAGAAAATAGAATGATGAGTTTGGAGGGGTGTGGTGGTTTATATAACCCCCACTCACTTTTGGTGATGTGATGGTGTGCACCTACACAGATGCGTAGGTGCACATCAATGCATCAACGAAGGTGATGTGCATTTGCATAGCAAGGAAATTTTTTTTTGTTTCACTCTTGACGTTTTCAAACAACATATGCCTTGAAAATTGAGCTCCCCAGTGAGGACCTAGGATGTGAGTAAGGGGACTAGACAAGACCCCAATAATTTTCTTTATATCCTAGATTGTGAATGTAGGATTTGAAAATAAAGTAGGGGGTCCCCATTCCTACTAGAGAATGGGGCGTGCATTGTAGAACCACAAAAAATAGCCCCTACAAAAGGAAGAAATGAAAAAAGCATTTCTTCAATCAACAAGTATTCTTTCAATGTGTGTTAAATACCAACTAAAACCTGAACATTCTTGGCAAATTTTGAGTGACTTCACAGTCAAAACTTCAGGATCCAAAACCTTCTAGCTCAGTGTGTGATTCATGCATTCATTCCATTTGACATCTTGAAATGTAGTTTATCTAAGTTTTTTGACAACTCAGAAACAATCTTCCACCCCTCCTAGCTCATTCATTAAGAATCTCCATGAAGGTTATTTATCAATCACTTGCTTGACTAGATGATAGAATCTGTTCGAGGGCTCTTAACATCTATCACTTTCTTTTAATTTTTATGAAAATTTTGAATAATCACTCCATGTAGTTCATAATGCCCCTATTTGATGAAGTAATGTTTCAGTACAAGATACTTCATTTTGAAAATGTATCTTTTTCCTATTCAAATCTTTTAGAATCCTTTAGTCTTAACACCATTCTTTTCTTTTATTTTCTTTTATTTTCTCTTTTTTTCATTTTCTTTTTTATCCTAACTATGCTTAGACTATGTAGCCAAGACATTGGTGTCATTTCTTGGATTTGATCTTTTGTAAACATCTCTTGCATTCCTTTTTTAGAACTTTTTCAAAACTCTCACACCAAACAATGATCTTAGCAATCCTCTGAGAAAACCCCTCCTGTTTGAACCAATTGTGGTTTGAATCATCCCTTGCTGCATTCAACCTCAATTTGACAACACCTAAGAAAATTGATCTTTATGTTCACAAAGTGTTGAGAGCTCATTGATTTAGAATCTTGAGTTTAAGACTAAAAGTCTCCCTATTTCTACAAGCAACATCCATTCCTCAGTTGATATAAGACACACAATTGTATGAATATTTTAACAAAGAAATACCTCTCCCTAAAATTGGAACCAAAAGAGTAGTTAGTAAAATATCTAGAGATAAATTCTTAAGTGCACCCTACCCCCTATGAGTGAGAGAACTTTGAAAGTAAACACACGACTAGAAGCAAACACACAACTAAAAGAAAATACTCTTGCAAAAATAAGATCTAACTAATTTATTATTACTAATATTTTATTTTTTAGGTTCTTTTAGGCCTCAAAATAATGCTTTTGAAATTTCCCATTTACTAGTAAGGAAAGAAATTCCCCCTGTGAGGAACTGAGCCTAAATGTGTTTCTTCTAAGAATTTCCATGATCTGATAAGGACCAATCCACAAGAGTTGAAACTTGGTATGGCTGCCCAATTTTTCTTTCAACTTATCCCAAAGTAGAATAAGGTCTCTCAATGACAACTTGATGTTCAGCTATGTGCTCCAAAGTAGCTATCTGTTTCTTGTCCATCTCTAAAAGATTCATCAATCTAATTTGTTCTTTTTCAACAACTTCAACGTATCCACTCATGAATTTCAAAATAGGAATCCTGAGGTCAAGTGGGAACACTGGGTCTTGTCCATAAATAAGAAAGTATGGAGAATTCCCCAAAGCATTTTTGACCCTCACTCTATCTGTCCATAGGACATATTTCAATTGCATTTTCCAATCTCTAGGGTTCTTCAACAATTGTCTTATTACTGTGATCAAGTTCTTGTTCGTAGATTTTGCTACTCAATTTCCTTGTAGGTAATAATTTGAAGAGAACTTGATGATGACCTTATTCTCAAATGCCCACTAACTCAAGAACACTGATGCAAAATTTGATCTATTATGACACACTAAAGTGAAATGGCATCCCAAATCTAGTAACAATGTGTTCCTCCTAGAAATTTGTCACCACCTTGGCAGTGCAATTTTTGAAATGTTCTAGTTCTATCCATCTCATATAATAATCAGTGGCTATAAGAGTGTAGGCATGTCTGGTTGGTGATGGTAGATTAACTAGACCAATTAAATCCAACCCCCACTTTGCAAAAGGGTGTACCTCATACATGGATTGTAGTGGCATTGCCAGGTGTCTTTCTCTGTTAGCACTAGTTTGGTAGACATGAAAAGAGTGCACCTAATCAAAAATTTCCTTGAATAATGTGGGCCAAAAAAAACTTGATCTTAATATCATATGAGTTGTCACTTCTATCAAACCATGCCCTATACCGTACTTGGCATGGAATTGTTCTAGGACTTCTTTCACTTCTTCATGTCCTAAGCATTTTAAGTAGATCCCTTCATAGTTCCTTTTGTACAGCTTGTTGTCTTATAACATATAGGACTCAGACTTCATTTTAAGTCCTCTGCATTATGAACTATTCATCCAACTAGGGCACTAATTATGTAGGAGATAGTAAACAATATCTTGGTACCATGCATTCACTACTACACCTTGGCCAATGTTAACTTGGGATACTATCATTTTCTTTTGATCTACATTATTTATTTCTTTCTCAAACTTAAATTTATTTTCATTATCAATCTAGTTATCAACTATCACCCTTGAAAACCATTGACCTCTGACTATTTTCATAGGTTCGATCTCTAGGTCAAACTCTTGAAGTATCATCATCCATTTAACTCACCTTTCACCAAGTTCATTTTGCATCAGCAATGTCTTAACTTCTGGGTCAGGTATGATAGCATACACCTTACTTCTTAATATGTAATGGAAAAACTTCTTTACTATTTTAACCAAGGAAAAAGACTATTTGTCAAGGTTAGAATAATTCAACTCAGTATTTCTGAGTGGGCAACTCATAAAAGCAATAGGTCTTTCATCTTCCTTATCCTTTTTTTGGGTCAATATCCCTATGCATGAATGCTCTGAAGTGAAGGAATATATCTTAAATGGAAGCTTGTAAATAGGAATTACCTATACTAGATCCATGGAAATGGCTACCTTAATATCTTCAAATGATTTCTTTACCTTAGGAACCCATTCCATTTTAGCTCCCTTCTTCAAAAAATTATTTGGAGGACGCACAATCTCTGTAAATCTGCTTATGAATTTTCAAACCAAATTTATCTTTCCAAAGAAAGAATTGAGTTCCTTCTAACTATTGGGGGGTGATAACTTCAAAATGGCTTCAACTCTATCAGGATCAATGGTGATGCTAGCTTTGGAAATGACATGACCAAGGAGTTTTCCTTTAGTTACTCCAAATGAACACTTCTTAGGATTGAGAGATATGCCATATTTATGACACCTATTGAACACCTATCTTAGGTCAAAAATGTGAGCAGTTTGATCTTTTGAAAAGATAGTCAAGTCATCCATATAGATAACTATACATCTATTAATCAATCCCTTAAAAGCTTCATCCATGGCCCATTGAAATGTAGCCCCTAGATTAATCAATCCAAATGGCATTCTCTTGTAAGCGAAGGTTCCCCATTTGGTCATAAAGGTAGTCTTTAGTCTATCTTCTTATTCTACCATTACCTGATTATAGTCTAAATATCCATCCAATAAAGACATCATTTTTGAACCATTCACAATTTGTAAGATTTCATTCAGCAAGGGCACTGATTAATTGTCCTTCTGAGATGCCAAGTTCAAATTACAAAAATCTATGCAAAGTAAAATCTCCCTGGTCTTCATTCATACAAGAACTAAATTAGCCACATATGTAGAGTGATGCACAAGGAAAATAATTTTTGCATCCATCAATTTCTTGACTTCCTTCATTATCAGAGGCTTGAGGATGGGATTGATAGGTATTTTCCTTTGTTAAAAAGGTTTGGCACCAATTTTAAGTGGAATATCATGTGTAGTAATTTGAGGATCATACATCTTTAGTTCTTTATAGCTCCAGGTGATGACATCCTTATACTATATGAGCAATTTGAGCATATCTTCCCTTTCCTATAAACCACATGCTTTCCCAATCCTTACCATCTTGGAATCATCCTCTATTCGTAAATTGTATGAATCACGTTCCTAAGTACCCTTTTCTTTAATGGTTCTTTTATTAAATGCAAATTCATCACAATAAAAAATGCACTCAAACTCAATCATCCCCTTGCGAATAGTAGTAGTTTTTAAGTTCAAGATTCCATCTTCATCTTGAGTTGTGATATCCTCAAGTGTGTCATCTAGGGTGTCATCTATTTCTTGTCCCTTAAAGTGGCCACTACACATAATAAATTCTACAATATGTTGATCATCCTAAAAAACTTGGAAGTTCATGATATTGTCAAGAATAGATGTAGTAGCAACCAATTCAATTGAAACTTGTTTCAACTTTGTTCCTTCAACTCATTGCAATGCGCTTGCTAAAATAGCAAGGGCATTGACTACCATGTTTTCCCTTCTTGGAATAGACTTTATGTTCAGAGCTTTGAAATCATCTGATAGATCCCATACCCTTTTCCTATAGGAAAGTGACCTCTTATCACTATAGGAATATAGTGATTTTACTTGTCGGATAACCAACTGAAAATCTCCTTCGACGACAAGAGTTGTAACTCCTTTCTCCAATGCAAAGAGAATTCCTTGAATTAATTCTTCATACTCTGAAACATTATTAGTACATCTAAATTATAATCAATATGCAGCATAGAAAGACTTACCTTTTGGACCAATTAACTCAATACCTACACCAGCTTTTGATATGCATTTGGAACCATTGAAGCAAAGTGTCCAAATTGGGCTCTCCTTGGGTTTTCTAACCTTACACTTATTTGTCTTCAATTTCTCTTTTACCTAAGCTTTAAATGATTCTTCATTGTGAATTCTTGATAGAGGAAGTGTGTATTTTTCTTGTTTGTCTTGAATTCCCCTATCAGTTCTTTAATTTCTTCAACTTTAGGTAGAGAATGAATGACTAGTAAAGTCCATCCCTAGCCTTTTATGTAATGTCTTCTTCTTTGTACTTTGATCATTCTGGCTAGAGGAGAACACAAATCACCATTTTCTCAAGAGTTATTGCTATATGATGCATTTAGATCTTTAGTTTCCCCTTCAATCTCTTTAAAAACATTAGATGTATTTGTAAGATTTTGGTTTTCTGTAGGTTCATTTTGTGGGTTATCGACTTTCTTCACTCCCACCATTTATGTCAATACCTTAGCAATTTATTCTTGAGATGATGAACATTCAAACTCTAAATGGCTAACTTTATATAATTAACAAAATCCTGGAAGGAGGAGGATATTGGGATCAACTTCTTCTCCTAAACATTGTAAATTAGTCATCATATGGTTTATGAATTGTGTTATGACCTCATCTTTCATGGTTGATATCATGGAGTCCATATCTTGATCATTTAGTTTTTTGGTCAAAATTGTAACAAAAACCATCACCTTGTAGGAACCTAAATCTATTTCTAAGAAGGCTACCTCACTAGGAGCATTGTAATCTATGATCATCTCTTTTAACTTTGGCTCTACATCTATTTTGATTTGATTGTTCAGACCTTTCCATGGTAACCAATGCTAAGTTAAATCCATGGAGAACCATCCCCTTAGACACTTCATCCATTCTCTACTGAGGAGTAATCCATACATCTCTAGGATATCAACCACATGTATATCAATGATGTCTTGAATTAATTGGTGGACTATTAATTGTATCTACACAACCTTCAATACACCTATGAATTTCACCTCTATTTTGTCCAGCTGTATCATTATGAGGGGTGACCCCTAACTTTTATGCTATGGATTATGGGATGACATTGCATGAATCTCCATAATCAATAAGACAATTATGGAGATTCTTCTTGTATATTCTGATATTGAGAAAAAATGGAGGCACCTCTACCTTGTATTTAAACATAGTGGGCAATGCCTCTGCATCATTAACTTGTTGTGACACCATTTTTTAAGGGGTAGTATTCACATTGTGGGAATTCTTTGAATGGTCGAGGGTTTTCAATATTGTTGGTACATTCACTTTGTTTTGATTTTGTTTTCCTCTAGAGGGTGGTTTAACTAGTACTGGATTGTTGCTCACCCTTGGATCAGGAGGATTTGGTTGTAGTGCTAGAGGAATTCCATCTGTTAGAGGTTGCTTTCTACTTCTCAAGTTGTATATATTGCGATTTTCATTGCGAAAAGTGAACATTTCTTCATGCTAAAGGTCAAGTTCTTGGCTAAATGGAAATGAGATCTCTTCATCAACTAACTGTTCTACCTATGCCTTTTGTGTGGAATTGTAGGATTCTAACAACATAGCGTTAAATTGCACAAGAGGAGTATCATCATTTACTTGTGAGCTTTGATTCATCTCTTGATTTCCATTATAGTAGGAACCATCATTGTTAGATGCATTTTGACCATCATCATACCAATTGATATATGTATACTAAATATTGTTATTATTATCATCTATAGAAATACTTCCATTATTTGGATGAGTATTCCACTATTGATGTTTTCTCTAGAAACCATTAGTTTGATTGGGAGGATTGAAGTTGTTCCCTCCATTATAGTTTCCCGCATTATTGTTGTTCCCATTGAAGTTCCTATTGTAATTTTAGCCATAACTGTTATTGTAAGGACCAACATTGCTTCTTTGGGATTTGCTATTCTATCCTTGTGACAACCTAAGATGAGTCAATTCAATATTCATTTGTGACATAATATTTTTCATTTGACCAAATTTAGAAATAAAGCTTTTTTGCACCTTAATGGGCACTACTACCTTTTGATCAAAGAAGGTGACTCTCAAAGGTTCATACCCTACATATGTTAGAGTAGGATTTTGTAGAGTAGGTGCCTATTGTAAAGGAACTTAATTCATGGGTATGAATTGACTTAGCATGGTGGGTACTTTGATAGGGTATGTTGGCATTGTCATGATAGCTTGGGCTGGAAGCATCAATCATTCTCTATTAGGATTGGCTTTCTTAGTAAAAGTTATTGCTTCTATAAAGACCTTTTCCAATGTATCAATATTTTCTATAGGAAGCCTTCTCATAAAAATAACAATAAGAGGGTCCGTAACATTTAGATAAATCTAAATAGCTACTTCGACTAGTATAGTATATGGTGTTTCCAACCTATAATATGCCATATGAAAGGAATGATTGAAGTGCAAAACTGTCTCAACTGGATCCATTTTAATTGATATGAATTGTTGATGTATCACTACTAGGTTGAAAAAAGTTTTAAATTATTCTAGGAACAATTTCCCAAAAGTGTCCCAATCTCCAATACATCCAAGTGGCAAACTAACATACCAATTGTAGGCAACTCCCCCCAAGGAGTAGGGGAATAAATGAAGGATCACATCCTCATTGGACATCTATTTTTGGTTGCAAATTTCTTTGAATAATTTAATGTGGTCTTTGGTAGTCCATTTTTCTTTGTAAATGAACCTTGGGCAAAATTTTTTGGGATTTTTAGGGAGGTCATGGAGTGCACCTCTCAAGTTCATTGGTGAGTCTACAACATTTGCAAAGATCATTAGAGGATTTGGCAGGCCTAAGGGTGGTTATTGAGGTGGAACTATTGGAATATGTACTGGTCCACCAGGTGGTTAGAGTGGAGGCAGATTTGAAGAAGATGATGAAAGTTTGAATGAAAGTTGTTGAATTCAAGACCTATTCCTTTATCACTATGAGGTTTTTAGAAGTGGGTAAGCTCAAGAAACTTGTGGGCACTTCTTGAAGATCTTAATGCTTTCTGAAAGGGGGATTCTAGATTGAAACCCTCTAGTTTGCATCAACTCTAGAAAATGTGCACCTCTGTAGAAGTACACTTTCTCACAAATCAAGTGCACCACAGGATTTTGTGCACCTGCACACCTATGGATCTGTGAACCTGTGGAGCTACACACCTATACACTTGCATACCTACACACCTAAATTTCTCAAAAACTCAAAAAAAGATTAAACTTGTGGAAAGTGTAGATTGTTGCAAAGGTGCTAAATTTTGAAACTTTGGCAAAGTTTTCCACTTTTTTTCAAGAATCAAAAGTGTTGCCCTCCTTCTAGTGGCACTTCTATTCAGTTGTCATTATGCACAATGCTAAATAGTAGGAATTCTTATGAACTCCTCTCTTTAAAATCTAATCTTGTGAATAAACTCCAAGGTTCCAAATGATCTCATGACCTAGTAGAATTCGCTCAGTTGAAGATAATTGTGATTGTTCACAAGAAGGCCTTTGCTAGTTTATGAATGCAATCTAACAATGCAACTAAAATGAAGTCCTATTCTAACAAGTGGTTTAGTAAAGAAAATAACAAAACTTCCAAGAAAATAACATGAAATTGAAATCCTAATGGACATAAGCTATGGAAAACAACACATCTAAGAGCTAAGCTTTAAAAGAAATCAGTGGGTAACCAATGAAAGAAGGAGTAGTGCTTCCTTGATTCCGTTGATGTAATTGTTGGTGATAAACTTAGAGGTCATATGATTTTTCACTCTTCATCAAATTGCAAGGCAACAAAAAGTGCACTCATGCAAGATGAAAAGTTGTGCAAGTATAATTTGATAATTTCTTCTCTAGATAGATAAGTTAGTAGAATTTTTCAAAATGGTAGAAAACACTAGAATAAATGAATTGCACAACTAGAAACAAAGCAATAAACTTCTGGCTCAATCACAATTCCATGAACATAAATTCACAAAACAATGACACATTTAGGCAAGAATCACTACACTCCAAATGCAAGCACCAAAAACATAATTTTATTGCCAAATAATAACAACCCCAATTACATATTACAATGGAGTAATTATAAGAAATCATCTCCTCAATTTTTGTTGAGAGTGAGAGATATCTTTATGCAATAAAATGTTTTTAATTTAATAAAAACAAACTAATCATATACAAACTAACAATCTAACTGGTGCTTAGTAGAACTCAATCCATTTTTTATTCATTAATTGGATGCATGAGCCTTTACATGTTAGAAACAAAGAATTTATGAGAGGAGAAAGAATAAGAAATCCTTCTGTTGAAGTGGAAGTGTTTGGAAGTGCCCAAAATGGAAGTTGATCCTTCACTGGGCACTTGTAAAAGATAAACTACCATCAAAATGTGTTTCCAATGCATCAAAAGCTCTAGTTTTGAAAATAGTAGTTAACTATCGGTGCACCTCTAGAAAAATAGACCTATGGACTTGCACACCTATGCATCACAAAAGGGTCCAAAATCTCAAAATTTTACTAAGTGTCCAAATTGAAATTTTGGCATCTTTGGTTTTTTTGCCCTTCATCCCAAAGCTATGTTTGGATATTTCCCTTTGAATTTCTCTATAATCTCAGTAATATTTTGCATTTCTAGTAAATCTAAAGCCTCATATTTGTCTTTGACCTTTTGCCTATAGTTTTCTACACCAATGGAGTCTTAGCAAAATCCTAAAGTTTGGCATCCAACTCTAATAAGGCTTCCTCTATTCTAAAAGCCTGCCAGATGTCATCATCATTAGAAGCTTCTTGAAAAATCTTCCTAAATTTCTCCACTACTACATCTACTAGCATTAACTTCTCCCATTCCTCATCCTCAAAAATCTCTAAACATGAATCACTATAATGTCTCTCTTCCTACAAAATTTTCTCTCAAGCTTGGTCCATGAGCTAGTGGATCTCTGCATGTAATGTTTCCATTACTTTATTACTATTTGACATCTTCTCAATCCAATCATCAATCAAATCTAACTTTTCCAAAGTATACACATCTACCAAAATCCTACACCTTTTCCCTTTTATTGCTTACAAAACATATAAATCTTTGCTCTAGGCCCTTACCTCATCCATTATACTAAAATCTTACTTCAAAATCACTGCCATCTTATTTGCACTCTCCTATGTAGCATGCAATAACTTTAGATTCCCTTGCATGATCAAAACACCCTTTTCTTCAAAACTTTACCACCATTGCTGATATGATTTCAAAAATGGGTCCAAGTGCACACCCTCCCTTCTCTAAGTACATCATTTAGAGTCTCCTCAATGTGATCAAGATCTAGGGGACTGACAACTTTAGCTAGATATTCTCTTAGGATTTTTCTTTGCCTACGAAGTGTTCTGAGTTTGGCCCCTTCCTAGTTCATGCTTATGAAAACTTTGTCAAGTCCCATGGTCACCATCAATCTAGTTGTATCCAATGTGGGCCTCCCAAGTATGACCTCTTTGATCTAGTAATCCTGTGGGCTTAAACTTTATACATCTAAATCTAGAGGAGGGATAACCACTTGAGAAAATAGATCTTGATCTTGAGTACTATTGATGAATGCTAATGGTCCAACTTCATGTGATGGGGACTCAGGCTTCTTCAAGACCTCAGCCAATTCAATGATATCCTCCTCATTTGCACAGAATTGTGGTTTCATATTTCTCATCATTTCTTCCCTCAGCCACCTTGGAATCTGCTCAACTAAAGGCCTACCTCAAGAGGATGGAGTATGTTTAGCTACCTCCTTTCCCTTATCACTTCTCCTCAAAGTTCTTTCTCTTTGCAAAAGCACTCCTTCTGTGGTCTCCATTTCTATGGAATGTATAGTTTACACCTTAGTCTCTTGGGAGGCTTGTTGAGAGTATTCAACCATTTGTCCCTCTTTCAACACTTCATCAGTTGCCATTTTTTTGTGGCTCCTCCTCTTGTGAAGGCTCCTTTTGAACTTGTTCTTCTTTAGAACTTGGAGATGGAGGAGTAACAAAACCTATATCCACTAGTGTGGCTTGTAGTGGGGATGAGGGAGTAAGATTAGGACCCTATGATTCTAGAGAATTTCTGTCTAGTCCTCCTATTGGGGTTTAACTTCTAGGATAACCCTAATCTTATCCAAAATCATCTCCATCCCTATGGGCATAAAATCATAATATGACAACTTGAATATGTCATAGCCCTCTTTACTCTACTCATCCACCCATTGTTGTACTTCATCTTCCAAAGAAGTTACTTTGAAAGGTTCCTCTAGGGTGGATGATGGTTTCACCATGGAACTTCTTCTCCTTTCTTGTTCTATGGCTCTAGCTAGCCGAGTTCTTCTTTGCATGGGGACATCCTCCTCCTCACTTTCCTCTTCTTCTTCTTATTCTTCTCCCTTAGGAATAGTTTCAAAGATAGATGGGAAATGAACCATTCTCCTAATTACCCTTTGCCTCTTCTTCATAGTGATCTTATTCTTCTTCTATTTCTTAGAGGTGGAAGAAAATGTTGGTTCTACCTTTGGAGTAGGAGAGACTTTTTGGATTTCATCCTCTTTTGTTTGGCTAGGAACAACTTGTGGCAATTGAGGGTTTAGCTAGTCTTGAAAAGCTCTAGTGTCTTCTGATCCCTACACATCTTCTTCCTACTATTGAGGAGGTGCCTATACTTCACCCTCTTCTATTTTGGCCCTTTGATGAGAACTCCTCTTTCTTTTTCCCTTTCCTTTCCTCTCTAGAGGCTGTTAGTATCCAACTAGCCTATCTAGTTGGTATATTGTTTCTAGTCTTATTATTGACTAGACCACAAAGGTAGGAATAGTAACCTTCTTCCCTCTACCTTTTTCTAGGTGGGCTTGTGCATGGAAAATCATTGTGTTATGTATTGGATCAAGTTAGACTAGTTTCTTGATGCAATCCTACATAATCCTAATGATGTGCCTCACCCTATAATTTATATCATCTCTCTCCTCTTTGTTAACCTCAACATTCATTATGGGTCTCTCTCTAGTTTTTTCTATGTTTAATAGAAGGTCCAGTAGCTCCCTAGAATCTTGCTACAATATCTTTTCATGAATTATTATTTTTAAAGCCTTCTTAAGTAAATACAAAGTCATCCTATAATAGTCCCTGATATGGACATTGTAGTCATTTTCTGCATTCATCCATTGATTTTTGATAGCCTCTTCATGGTGAAATTGCTTACCCGCTAGACTCTCAACTTTCCCAATATTGTCAAAGCAAGGCCTTGGAGAATTGTAATCCTCAAGGGGATATTGTTCCCACTCCCATTCAAAAGATGAAATGTCCTATTTTTGCTTCACTTGATATGGTTCTATGACTAGGGTCCATGTCCAACATGGTGTTCATTGTCTCCTAACCTTGTTATATGTAGATTCAATCTATCATGCAATCTCCAATAGGACAAGTCTATCACTACAATATCTAGGGAGCTTCTTTGGGTTGATAGTGGAACTAGCTACCCTTAGATATGTGAATGTTATGAACTAAATGTAGTAGGCCCTGAGAGCTATTATATATACTACTACATCATCAGATAATATTTTTGCATAGTCTCCCTCTATGAATTGGATGATAGAAAATTTGAATGCATCATTCATGATTCTATATTCCTTTCTTTGTCCTGAGAATTTTCTCTTCACCAATTGGGGGTAGACAATATAAGACTAGGCATTGGAATCCTACATGCTACCCTTCTTATACAACCTAGGATAGTTTGTCACCCTAGTAGCTAACCGATATACAAAATATGAAGTCATGTAGAACTTCTTCTTATCCTTAATTGCCTCCAATTATCCACATAAGTTTTCACACAATGTGGTGGCCCAATCAAGTGGCATCCTTGACATCTTGATTATCTCGATAAAGTTTACCATGAAAACATTTATGTTCCCAGCTATCTATAGACCCATTACACTACTTAAGAGAATAATAGATTATCCAATATCTTCCTTCATAAACCCCCTTTCCATAGCCACCTCTTGGTTACCATGCCTAGAGGAGTTTTGTCAATGAGATAGGAAGATTGAATGATATTTATCGCCTCTTTTAGGTGTTCCCTATACCACCTTTTTGCTACCTCATAAGTGAGTCTGATGAACTAATCTACCCTAGGGAGATAAAACACCCTCTCAATGTTGCTAGGTCGAAGGTCAAGAACAACTTCTCTCGTCACTCTCTTCACTACCCTTTCCTCAAGAAAAAAGTGTTGTGCAAGTGTCATTATAAGTTTTGGGGATTGTACTGATGTTGGGTGGAAAGCTATGTTCACCAACCCTAATTAGATTAATTTAGATACCAAATCTAATCTCTCCTTGGGCTTGTTGCCTATCCTAAGGAACTCTCATAGATCAGCATGCCCAAAGTCTATGTCCTTAATTCATTAGTAATCAACCTAGAATCTTGACTTCGACGACACACCTTGGAAATTAGATACAATGGGCTTAGGTGCCATTTTCTCATCGAATGAAGGTGCCATTGTATTTGCATGACAAAACAAAGACATCTATTAGCTCAAAATCAATAATGACAAGGCAAAGATAATAATTAATCTCAAAATTAAATACAAAAAAAATCCTATTATCCTCCATTTTCAAAACTAAAATTTTTAAAGATAAGGTGCACATCTACACATTAGATCAGGTGTGAAGGTGCATACCTTATTTCCTTGGAATTTTTTGATATATATGGGTGTGCACTTACACACCTAAGTCAGGTGTGCAAGAGCACACCCCTTTTTTTTTTTGGAAGTTTTGTGTTTGTGCATTTAAAATTTGGTGTGCATTTGAAAATGTGGGGAGTTTTTGCATATGGGGTGCATAGGAGCACACTGAGTCAGGTGCACTACTATGCACCCTTTTGTGTCTATGTACATGGAGGGGAGATGCATAAGAGTGCACCAAGTCTAGTGCACTATTGTGCACCTCTCTTGAGTCTTTGTTTATTTTCTTCTCGTTGAATGACATTTAGAATTTGGGTGTGCACTTAGGGCAGTTGAATAGGTGTGCAAGTGCGCACTCCATTTACTGATATGTTTCTCGATCATGCAAAGGAGAGATACAACATTAGGAGGAGGGATAGGAGTGCACCTGATAGGTTCACAATTATGAGTGAAGTTGGCAGATGTAGCAGCTGCAAACCTAGTGAATAAGGGAGCTGTGGTGGGATTTTGAAAGTAGAGCACAAGGGGAAAAAAATTTAAAAAATAGAATGATGAGTTTGGAGGGGGGTGGGGGTTTATATAACCCCCACTCACCTTTGGTGGTGCATCGATGTGTGCCTGTATAGCTATGCAAGTGTGCATTAGTGCATCACTAAAGGTGATGTGCATTTGTGCAATAGGGAATTTTTTTTTTTGACTCTTGACGTATTCAAACAACATATCCGTTGAAAATTGTGCTCCTCGGTGAGGACTTGATATGCAAGTAAGGATCCAAAAATAAAGTAGGAGGTCCCCATTCCTACTAGGGAATGGGGAGTGTGTTGTGGAATCAAAATATAAGTTGCTAATGCTAGACACATATTGTAATTCTATTTTTGACTGGGCACCTGAACTGCTCAACATTTACTATTCACTCGGCACTTGAATCACTCAGCATCATTGATCTTCTTGGCACTTGAGTGACTCAGCACATGAGTGACTCGGTACTAATTGCAACTTGGCACAATATTGTATTTACATATCATACTCGACATGCTTTACTAGTTTGACATAAACTAAGTAAATGTCTTAAGTGTGTTGACACTCAATTGTCAAAACCAATCTGAGATTAACAGGTACTTTATATGGGGATAGGAAGAAATCATGCTTATCCTCCTAGGCCAAAAATTTTCTTGAAGTGAGACTCTTGTTTTAGATGGAATTCTATTACATGTAGATAAGAATTATTGTGCTAGACAAAAAATACAACCCATTCATGTATCTCTACCTAGGATACTTTGATAATTTCTTGTCTCCAAACTCCAATTAACCATGAATTACTTAAACATAAAGAAATGGGATGGTTGTGTATGTGTGTGAATTTTATAAAATTATTTATAATTTTACATGCAAAAAATTAATTATTTTGTGCTAAATCAACTATTATTTTCCTATGCCTCCATTAGCCTATACAAATACATCATATTTGACTTATATGTCCTTGATATTTCCCTCATCTTCTCTTATTGTAAACATCTTAGAAAAAATCACATTAATAAAATTCATTAATCTAGCTAACACAATCTATGTAATTAGAAATCTAGAAAGAAGAGATTTGGACAGTTCTATTTTTTTTATCAAAGGAAAACGGCTTTTAAGGAGACTTGAAACCTAATTGAATAAATAATTTTAAAGGGGTTTGAAACTTGGTAGGACTAAAAAAATGGATAAAATGAGACTTTTAGATGTGCATCTAAGCCCCAACAAAGAAGTCACAACATAGAAAGGTATCATCCTATGAACTGTTGGTTCAAAATATAGGTTTTTGACTAGCAACTAAAATAGTATTATTTTACAAGATTCTCTTAAGATTATTTGCATCATATCAGTGATCTTACTAGGAACTCAAAATCTAAGAGGAGAAGGGTTTCTGCAAGGCTCCTATAATCCTAATATTCACTAGTAAACAAATAAAATGATAATAATCTTGGAGCAACTATAAGAAGAGCCAAACCAAAAGTGAGGACTAAAGGGTTTTGATGGGCTCCCAAAACCATAGAAGCACTAGGTTTCAAAAATGGTCTCACAACCTTAAAATAAGTATCCAAAAGAATGAAGGATCAAGTAAAATCTGATTTGAGTTGAGCCAAATTTTCTTACATACATCACCCACATTCATGTGAGCTACATTTACATCCTTCATTAAGTGATTGCATTTTCTTTTATATAATTCACTTAGATAATGCCAAAGTTAATGTTAATACTAACACTCAACTTTAATCTTTTTTCCTCTAGAGTTATTTAAATATATTTTTGAACTCCTTTATGTTTACCTTATCATCCAAATTTATCTCCTACATATACCTCTTAAGCCTCACATAGAGCTACTTCTTCCTATTCCCTTGCCTCATGAATGAGCTTGACATCTTAAATATTTCTCTTAGGAAGAAATTTAAGATCTATTAAGGTACTTTTCAAGGGTACAGTGATAACCCATCAACTCATCTACAATTAGTATTGAGAGATCATTTTCCACTTCAATGGAAATCACATGCATATCAAGTTTTTGAGGAAGGCGTGTCTTTATTTTCTCCATTATTATATACTCCTCCATCTCTTCTCCATTTTTCATTTACTATTTAATAAAACTAGGGACTCTTGAGATAAGTTTTAAATAGAATCATTGTAGCTTTTGTAGCTTCACTACTTAGAATTTATCAATCCCACTAAAACTTGTATGAAGGATATCTCAAGCTTCCTTGGAATAGTTAACAACCAATATTTAAAGAAGTATTACCTTGGTCTATGTTTTTGTTAAGAAAAGTAGGATTGAATGGGTGCTAACCTAAAGTACAATAATATCTCTAGACACTAATAATAGAATATTACTAGTGCCTACTAATGAAAGATGTAGATAAATCAGATCTTCCTTTGTCAAAGACAAAGGTCCACAAGTGATTGACCTACCAATCATGGTCAATGTTATAAATGAATAACTTGGGACAAGAGCCCACAATAGTTACAAACTTCAACAATAAATAATAATAAATGAATAGAGTGTGCCCTTAAAAATTACTAGAGCAATAACTTGATCATAGCAAAAAGAAAAATTAAAACAAGAAATCATCATAACAAAAGAGTAAGAAAGTCAGGTCATCCACGACTGTCAAAACTCTAAGAAAAAATATAGGTCCAAACAATACTATACCTACAACCTTGGAAAACACAATACCTATCTTCCAACCATGGGTAGAGGAAAGATTCAACTTCCAAACTTGAAATGCACAATCAAGAGTATTCTTGGACACGGAAGCTCCCATATCACCATGTAATAGAAATGAGAGGAGTAAGAAGGAGGAAGACCAAACCCTAGAGGTAAGAGCTACCCCCCTCACCCCACCCATTTTTCTGTTAAAAAAGTTTTTTAGAAGTAGTGTGAGTACACAACATCTTGATAGGACTCCCCTCTACTTCCTAAAGTGGACAAATATGATCTCAACCACAATAAGAAATTTCTCCACCTCCTTTGGAGATGTGAACATAGAAACAAAGAAGAAGACCTAGGCCACCCTCAAAAGAAGTAAAACACATCTCCACACTAAAGCATTTAGCTATAAAGTTATCCCTTCACCATGTGATGTACACTATCCAAAAATGATCTATTTAGCTAGATCTCTTAAAATAAGAAAGAGATATTGACTAGTTAAAATAGGAGAGTACTGACTAAACCCATTCACCACCACTTTCCCCCACCAATTAGCTACCTTCATAATAATAATGTTGCCTCAATTAAGCTTAATGCTTTAGCATCTATATCATCTTAAAATGGAAGCAATTCCATACTAAGAACATTTATCCCTCCTTAGGGGTGTTTTGATCCTTCATCAAGTTGTTCCCTATTTTTTGTCCCCTTTCCATCTGTTATACTAGTTTAGGGCTTTATTTAGCCCTCTCTAACCACTATTTTTCCCTTTTGGCTCATTTTCCAATGGTCCTAAACACCTAGGTCAAGGTCAACCTTGACCTTGACCTAGATCCTCCTTTTTATCAAAAAATTTGCCAAATACGGGGAGAAGTTCAAAAGTTTGTTGTCCTACTTTTGGGTTGGTTATTATGGGCTTCATAATGGTAAACTCTTAAATTCTATTTAAGATCTCTATATCAACATCTCTATAAGTTTTTTCCCCAAACTAGTATAAAATAAAGCCTTTTTCTCTCATTTTTAGATCCATTTTTCATGATCAAGTTATCAAATTTTGATCCATCAAGTAATCAACTTTTGAGATCAAGTTTTCTCCCAAGAAAATTCAAGCAAGAAAATCTAGTGAAAAATAGATCACCTATTCAAGCATTAAATTTCTCCATTGAAGATCAAGGATTCAAGCATTCAAGATTCATTATTCAAACCCTAGATATATCCATCATGGTGGTGCAATGTTCCTTCAAGGTCCTTTGTTTATCTTCAAGATCTATTCCATCATCGCTCAAGGTGGATTTCAAACATGCAATCATGGAGGTTTTGATTTAAATTCATGGATTTGATTTACATTATTGAGTCCAAGATTTTATATCAATATACTTGTTGACATTTCAAATACAATTGCATATCTATTGAATATCATAGCTTTGTTGATAGATCTTCTTCTACTACTTCCTAGCATTCTCTATTTCAATTCTATTATTAAGGTTGATTACAAACTAGGGTTTGGTCAAGGAAGACCCCTCATCCAAAAAAAAGAACCCTTTTTGTTGTGGGAATAGGTACAAGACAATGAATATTAGTGCATATTTGAGTACCCTTTTCAACAATCTTTCAGGTTTGTGAGGGTATGTGGAGGATCATGGTCAACCAAACTATGCTCTTAAGTGGCAATAAAAAATTTGAAAATCAAGGTTATGTCAACTTAACATGCAATTTTTTACTTGTTATTAACTTTATATGAAAACCTTAAGAGAAAAGAATCTCTCACAAATTGAATCTAGTTTCTAAACTACTAGGACTTATCTCAAAAAAATAAAAATTGATTGGTCAAAATTTCAAATTTTATTGCAATATTACAAAAATTTTAGAACAAAAATAAGAAGTAGATGTATGTCTGACCACCTAATATTTTTTAATAATATTCTAGATATAAGTACTAGACTCATGCTTGGATGTGACACATATTCTTGGGTATTTTTATTCTGAATTAATAAATAATAAATAATTCTTCACTTTAGTATTTTTGGAATAAAAAATCTCTCATGTCTGACCACCTTAACTAATTCAAAAATCTGTAAAATTCAATTTTTCATTTTTTTCCTTATAGTAGAAGAAACATAGAATGTGATGCATCTTTTGGATTTAAAAAATGTTGTACCATTTGAAAGTTATAGTTGTTTTTTAAGTAATGTGTCAGTCAGCACTTTATATGTAACTCCATTAGAAAATAAGTAATAATTACTTACTAAACTCATAATTTGAAAAACCTTGCATTTATGGAAAGATAAAATAATTCTTAAGAAACCCTTTTCATTTCATCAAATTTTGGTGAAAAAAAAAGTTGTCAGCTACATGTTTGAAGTAAAAATCACATAAAAACAAGCCAAAAGCACTTTTTTAGGATGTTTTTAAAGTTGACCATATAGGTTTGGTATCAAAATATATAGTAGACCTTATAAAGATATTAATTATTTTCACTTAGTATTAGGTTGGGTGGGGAAAAAGTTGGAATAGATTTTGAAATGGTTTGAGATATTTCAGAACTACATATTTTTTAGATTGCCTCTTTTTGGCACATCATGATCCTGCATATACCTGTGAATAGAATTTTTGTCAGAGTAGTAAATGTCAAGGTTGGAAATAAAGGGATAAGATCTTACCCCACACTTGGGTCAAGGTTGATCTTTCTTAGAAAAGAAAATTATTTATGGTTTTTTTAGATCACATAGTTTTGATTCAAGAATGTGGAAATCAATAGGTTTTGAGACTACTTAATAGGATTTTTAGAATGTTCCTTTTCTAGAGTAAGTACTTTCATTTCTTCATTTAAATATTGGAATTTTTATATTTAAATTCCATCCCCTTACAATTAATATGTATGTGTAAAAATATGGGTTTAGGGTCTCTTTCATGTGCATTATTCTAAACCTTATTCATCCATATATTGTTTATGTCCTATCTATCTATGGATTTGTATTATGTTTGTAATCATCCATAGATTCTATTTCAACGTATATTTTCTTAAAAATATTTGTTTTGAAAAGGTATCCCTTGTCTCCATCCCTATGGGAAAATGTTCTTCCTCTTTCTCTTTATCTAGGGATTTTCTTTCCTTAGCTTAGTGGCATTTGTTTATCTTGCAACATAATTTCATTATAATGACTAATGTTTAGACTATGGCTATCCCTTTCTATGAAAGGTTGTTTTCCTAGGTCATTACCTTTTATTTTATTTTGGAAATTATGTTCTTTATAAACTTTTACCCTTTCTTTGATGTTAGAGTTGTTTTCCTCAATTAAAAACTCCTCTTCCTCTTATTTGTAGAGGGCTTGATGATTGAATCTTTGTTCCCACCTAGCTTATGTTTGAAAGATGAAATTTTATCTAAAGAACTCATCTACAATGGGGGTCTTGTTGATAAGATCTCTTTCTTTTTTAGGATACTTTCTCCATAAGTGACATATCCTTTTCACTATTATCTATGCTCTTGGATGTAGGGGTCAATACCCTTATCATGTCTTGTTGACAACTACAATGAGGGGGCATATATACGGTCTCCCTTATACTATAGTTTTTTATTTATCTACTAAATAATCTAGAGGTAACGAAAATAAGTTGCTAAATATTGAAAAGATACACATTTTCCAATTTCCAATATGCTAAATCCTCTGAAGGTAACACACATAAGTTGCTAAATTCTAAAGAGACATGCATCTTTCAAATTTTTCAACATGGTAAATCTATTAAACATAACACACACAAGTTGTTAAATCCTAAAGGGATAAACATTTTATATTCCATGGTGATACAAGATGATGGATCTATGGACATTTTAAAAGCTATCAAAAGATACGTTACAATTAGAAAGCATAGTTTTTGGGTGAACTATTCAGTTTTTCCTATTGGGATCTTCCTCCTTAGTGATTCATAGTAAGGCAGGCATCTTACTGGGTGAGATAATTATCACTTTGTCTTTTTCTCTCTTTTCACTTTCATGCTAGTTGGAATGTATCATGAAGCTATGCTATTTATAATGTTTCTCTTGTCTTTCTTATGTAATCAATTATGCTTTTATAATAGATTTCCAAATATGATATTAGTATAGGAAACATTTCTTAGCAAGGTTTCCTTTACTAGTTGATTTGGGTTTGCTTTAGTATTGACCACTCTTTTTGTGCCTTTTAGCTTTGTTTTTATTTTTCTTTGTTTTCACACCCTTGTGCTTGTAGGTTGAGTTAGGATCCTTGGCTTGGGGGCTCATTTTATAAACTAAATTTTATTATATCTCGTTATGAATCCACTTTGATCTTTCTTATCCTTTACTATGAGAATGTTTGATTTCCATACTCCTACTAAAGTTGGTAGTTAATACATCATCTTAAAATGGAAGTACTTCTATGTTAAGAACATTTAGCCCTCCTTAGCGGGTTTCTTTTGCCTTCATCAACTAGTCCCCTATTTTTTCCCCCTTCCCATCTTCTATGTCTATTTAGGGCTTTACTTGGACCTCCCTAGGCACTATTTTTCCCTTCTAGATCATTCTCCAATGGTCCTAAATCCCTAGGTCAAGGTTGACCTTAACCTTTACCTAGGTCAAGGATTACCTTAACCTTGAGATAGATCAAAGTGAACCTTGACATTGACATAAGTCCCCCTTTTCATTAGAAATTTTGTGAGATGCAAGAAGAAGTTCAAAACATTTTTTTCTCTCTTTTAGGTCAATTGTTTTGGGCTTTAGAAAGGTAAAATCTTAAATTTTAGTTAATCTAGGTCCCTTTGTATGGGTTAAGGCTTAACTTTAATTAAATTCTTCTATTTTAGCCTCTCTAGAAGTTTGTGCCCTAGACTAGTATAAAAGGAAGACTTTCTCTCTCATTTTCAAATCTATTTTTATGATAAAGTAATAAAGATTTCATCCATCAAGTAATCAAGTTTTGAGATCAAATTTTCTCCCAAGAAAATTCAAGTGAGAAAGAAATCACCCATTCAAGCATTCAAGTTCTCTATTGAAGATCAATGATTCAAGAATTCAACCCTTTGAAGGGATTTGGCTCAAGAATTCAGGATTCGTCATTCAAACCCTAGATCTATCCATCATGGTGGTGTGATTGTCCTTCAAGATCCTTTGTTCATCTTCAAGATCTATTAATACTTCCCTCATGGTGGATTTCAAGCATACAATCATGGAGGTTTTGATTTAATTTTTTTTTGTTTTGACTTACATTATTGACTCTAAGCTTTCAAATCAATTTACTTGTTTACATTTCAAATTCAATTGCATATCTATTAAATATCATAGCTTCATTGATAGATCTACTTCTACTACTTTCTAACATTCTCTATTTCAATTTTATTATTAAGGTTGATTTCAAACTTGGACTTGCCCAATGGCAAACCCCGAGCATCCAAACAACAAAACCCTTTTTCTTGTAGGGATTGGTGTGGGAAAATGAATATCTATGCATACTTGAGTACCCTTCTTGGAAAACTTTTAGGATTTGTGAACATAATTTATGTCAGAGTAGTGTAGGTCAAGATTAGAAATAAATGGGTAAGATCTTATCCTACATTTGTATCAAGGTTGACCTAGCTCAAAAAATAAAATAATTTATGGGTTTTGTAGATCACACAATTTAGGTTCAGGAATACATAAATCAATAGTTTTTGAGACTATTTTAACATATTTTAAAAATTTTTTTAGAGGTAAGTACTTTTATTCCTTCATTTCAATATTAGCATTTCTAAATTTACATTCAAACCCCTTACAATTAATATGTATGTGTAAAAATATGGGTTTATGGTCTCTTTCATGTACATTATTCTAAACCATATTCTTCCATATTTTTATATCTTACAACACCTTTCCTCCTTTACACCTAAAAATGAGTATTCTTGATGCAGGAGCATCTTACATGGGAAAATTAAATTATTAGGAAAAAAAAAAAAGAGAGGGAAAAAAAAAAAAAAAGGGAAAAAAAATAAATAAATAAATAAATAAATTTGTGGAGGAGAGAGAAAGTGACGAAAATTAGAGGAGAAATAATAAAATAAAATAAAAAGGAGAAAAGAAAGGAAAAGGAGATTTCTATTTTCGAGGCGCATAGGTGGCGTAAAAAAAAAATAATAAAAATAGTTGTCATTCCATTAATCAAGGTGTATAGGTGGCAATTTAGAAGTTTGTGGAAAGATCCTTAAATCATGTATTTAATATTTGTTGGGTGCTTAGTTGTATTTGGGTGAGAATTTAATATTTATTTAAAGGTAGTTGTATTTACCTTTTATCCCACATTGGTTGTGTTTGTAATGTCTTGGGTTAAAAGTGCCTATTTAAGAAAGGCCTATTATCATTTGTAATCAAGTTCAAGAAGTTGGAGAAATGGAAGCTCTTCTAATGGAAGTTCGAGAAATAGAAGTTCTTGAATTGTAAGCTCTTCAAATGTAATCTCTTCTAGTGGATTTCAAGTATTAATGGATGTTTTATGAAGCATTTTGTCATCTCTCTCTATCTCCATATTGTTGCATTTTTGGTTGTGAGTTGGTACGGGTGGTGTCCCCATCAAGTGGTATCAGAGCAGGAGTTCCTGAGTGTGCGGACAGATCGCCGAACGTGAGGCAGTTTGCACCAGGACCTTGAGTTGGGTGAAGTTTGTGAAGAGTTTTTTGATTGTGTAGACAGAGCGCCGACTGTGAGGCAGTTTGCACGAGGTTCTTGTTTTGGACAAGATTTGTCTTCTGAAGACTTGATTATGGAGAAGAGAAAGAAGAAGATGACTTTTGTGATTGGATGGATTCTGAGGATTCCTCGACTTGAGAAATTTAGAGCAAGAAATCAACAATCATTGCTAGTTGATTTGCAGAAGCAAGTGAATGAATTAGAAGCTGAGTTGCGGAAACAAAGAGCATGTCACCAGAAAAGAGATGTTGATAATTCTTTCGATGTGGAAAAGAAAGATGATCCAGTGGAAGAGCAAGCGAATGAAGAGGAAATCATTTGCGAACCTAAAGTTGAAGAAGATGAACGAGAAGAGGAAGAGCATAAAGATGACAAGATTTATGAACCCGAAATAGAGCAAGATGATTTGAAGATTGCAACAATGGAGGAAGAATATAGTGCCTTCGTTGGAGATCAAGTAGGTGGAGTAGTTACGTGCATTGTTGACGACATAAAAGAGGCAAGTGAAAATGAAGATGTCAAACAGGTAAATTCTTATGAATCATGGGATGTTGTCTTTGATATGAGTTTAAAAGATATTAATGATGGTTTGCATGAGGATCTTGTTAGTCATGTGTGGTATGCAAAGGAAAATTGGTATGGTGTTGCTGGATTTATTACAGGTGTGATTAATTCAACAAGATTGGATGAGGATGAGAGTTATATTTGGATAGAGTTCATTGCGAAGGAGTATTTTCAGCAGCAAACAGTTGTTCCAGCTAGGTGTTGGAAAAGAAGAAAGAAGGAAATATATTGGCACCGGATACTTGTTCCAGCTATGTGTTGGAGGAAGAGGAAAAAAAACTGTCAACAATGGCTACTTCATTTTGTGAATCCATATTCACAAAATTTTTCCTACCATGGGAGTCGGATGCAGGAGCATCATGCATCAGCAAAAAAAAAAAAAAAAAAAAAATGTGGAAGATTTGCATGTTGGTTTTCTTGTCCTATTGAGGTGGAAGCTTGTGGTGAAGATGAAGATGGTTGTATATCTTTCTTTTGGCGTTAAAGTGTGGGACACACTTTTCTATCTACCAAGGGAGTCTGATGCAGGAGCATCTTACATGGGAAAATTAAATTATTAGAAAAAAAAAAAAAGAGAGGGAAAAAAAAAAAAAAAGGAAAAATAAATAAATAAATAAATAAATAAATTTGTGGAGGAGAGAGAAAGTGACGAAAATTAGAGGAGAAATAATAAAATAAAATAAAAAGGAGAAAAGAAAGGAAAAGGAGATTTCTATTTTCGAGGCGCATAGGTGGCGTAAAAAAAAAAATAATAAAAATAGTTGTCATTCCATTAATCAAGGTGTATAGGTGGCAATTTAGAAGTTTGTGGAAAGATCCTTAAATCATGTATTTAATATTTGTTGGGTGCTTAGTTGTATTTGGGTGGGAATTTAATATTTATTTAAAGGTAGTTGTATTTACTTTTTATCCCACATTGGTTGTGTTTGTAATGTCTTGGGTTAAAAGTGCCTATTTAAGAAAGGCCTATTATCATTTGTAATCAAGTTCAAGAAGTTGGAGAAATGGAAGCTCTTCTAATGGAAGTTCGAGAAATATAAGTTCTTGAATTGTAAGCTCTTCAAATGTAATCTCTTCTAGTGGATTTCAAGTATTAATGGATGTTTTATGAAGAATTTTGTCATCTCTCTCTATCTCCATATTGTTGCATTTTTGGTTGTGAGTTGGTACGGGTGGTGTCCCCATCAATTCTAATATTTTTTGAGCATGAGAAACCAAGATGGGTCAGTTACATCTACAAATCATTTATGACCATGATAGCTATCATCTATTTTTCTCAAACATCATAGTTTTATCCATGAAGGAACACTGGTTGCAACCAACACTTTCCTTTATCTCCAACCATGACTCCTACACAAAAAGATCAATACCCAAAGAAATAAATATGTAAACTCATAAGGATTAAGGACCATACAACTCTGATACTACGTGAAGAATTTAAAATTCCTAAAACATAGTGTGTATAGTGATTGCAAATCCTATTTTTCCAATCACTCAGAATCTAGAACATAATAAAAAATTAAATAGAGAAGCCAAAACAAATGACTTGATGCATGCAACATTCTTTCAAATTTTGTATTAAATCTGAAAAAAAACTATTAAAAATCTAAACATTACTTTTAGAAACTTAGAAAATCAATCTAATCATTTCAACTTCTCATTATAAATCTAACTTACAAATATTTGCCATTGTTTTATACAAACTTCTGAGAATTTCTTAGAGTTTACACAAAGTTTATGAAAAGCCTAAACTAATCACTACTCTACAAGGAAAACAAATAGATGTCATAGTTCTAATATTCTCTTAATCAAATAGAACAAAGTTTGAAACTTTGACTAAATGTTTAGAATAAAGTCATTGTTCTTGTTTTTTTGAATTTTTGTCCACAATACATTCTCCCACAAATTTCAAGTTCACCTACTATAAAATTAATTCACATGACTATTCTTTTGTACTTCACATAAGGAACCTACTAGGGATTTCGTTCTCAAGAAAAATCTTCCCAAATATAACAACCATTAACTAAATATTGCTGACATTTGGAAGCTCCTAATAAGTGGGTCAAAATGAAAGGCTTAGAAATAAAACAATTTTATTTAAAATTCTAACATAATTTAGAATTGAATGCTTTGAAATAAAGGAAAGAGTTTCATGCTCTTTTTATCAATTGGTTCTTCTTCTTTTTTAGCAATAAATTTCTTTTACGATGGTTCAAGAAAATATTTCATTGGTCTTTAACAAAAGTAATAGTAGAATTATCAATTATATTTTCACTTGTTTCCTAAAGCTACTATGTTTTCTATCTATTTGTAGAATATTCATTGTAAATTATATCTTCACTCTAATATATATATATATATATATATATTGTTAGAGTAAATAATTAATAATTAATTATTTATTCTATTTACTTAAGCTTACTTAGGTAAATGCATTTTATTAACTAGTTGTAGTATAGGAGTTTGTTATAAGTTGTTGACAATACAGGAGTTTGTTCTCTTGTAAGTGATACTTATCCTCTCACCTTTTTTGAGTACTTTCCACCTCATGTGGATGGATGTATGAGGCCTTTATAAGAAGACTCTCCCTCATTGTATTTTTAGATCAACACTTTCAGGATATTGTAAATACATATTTTCTTGTGTTTGCATATTTTCTCTCTCATGTCCATTTAGGGTTTTTCCCTCGCTCCACGCTCTTCCTTCCTTGGCTTCTCTTTGACAAGTTTTTGCACCTATATCTTGTTTTTAGTTTTGATCATTGTAGCTATCATTTTGAAGTAGTTTTGTGTATCACACTGAGATAAAGTGCCACTCTTGCATTTTGGGGTTCATGAACATTATTTTTGAGTTAGTTGTATATGCACTATTTTCATATAACACCATGGGGGGGATAGTTGTTTGCTATTTTAGGCATTCTCCCTTTGTCAAGTGAGTGTCCCTTCCATGACATTAGCCCCATGTAGTGTCAGTGTGACCATGTCTTTATAGGTGTTTGTACCTCTTTCCCTCTCTCATCATTCTTGGTTCATTTGCAGGAAGCTTTGGCCCACCTTTTCAGTTGCCTGTCATCTCACCCCATCTGCATTAAGGGGGGTTATGTTGTTGTTCTAATGTATCTATGGTTCATTAGTGTGAGATTTATATTTAGTGGTTGATCCTATATACAAGGCGATTGCAGTGGCTGGCTACCTATGCATTTCAGTGAGATGGATCATCTACCATATAGACATGAGCTCGATTTGTGCCTTCTTCTTCCATGGAGGTTCTTCAGATTAGCAATTTCTTCTTGATGGTAGAGTTTTTGCAGCTTCTTCATGCTTCAATGATGCTCTTCATGATCACTCCTTGTTCTTTTTTTAGGGGACATTCCCCTAGTTGGAGGCTTCTTCAATTCTTCACTAGGTTTTTACCTCTTTTTGGGGGAGGGTTTTTCCCAAGTGGTTTTCTCTCTTTCCTCATTTTCAGAGGTTGCATCTTTTGCATTGTACATGGGTACCTAAAATGGCCTCATTGTTGGGACCCATTTTGAATTTCATCTTAGTTTTGTGAGCTTAAGGCATTTCCCCAAGTGTCACTTAAGGGGGGGTGTTAGAGTAAATAATTAATTTATTAATTATTTATTCTATTTACTTAAGCTTACTTAGGTTAATGCATTTCATTTATTAGTTGTAGTCTAGGAGTTTGTTATAAGTTGTTGACAATATGAGAGTTTATTCTCTCCTAATTCATACTTATCCTCTCACATTGTTCGAGGACTTTCCACCTTATGTGGATGTATGCTTAGTTGTCACACTTATCTCCTAGCATCTTCTAGCTTGTTCTAGGAGATTCCTTGAGGCCTTTATAAGTGGTCTATCCATCATTGTATTTTTATAACATATATCTCATATTACATATTGTAAATACATAATTTCTTGTGTTTGCATATCTTGTTCTCTCTCATGTCCATTTAGGGTTTTTCCCTTGCTCCTCGCTCTTCCTTCCTTGGCTTCCCTTTGACAAGTTTTTGCATGTAGGTGGTCTTGGGCATCTTTAGAGTTGGATTTCATCAACTCCAACATTATTTTGTTGTTCTAATGCATCCTTGGTTCAATGGTTCATTAGTGTGAACTATGTATTTAGTGGTTGATCCTATATACAAGGCAATTGCAGTGGCTAGCTACCTATGCATTTCGGTGAGATGGATCATCTACCATATAGACACACTTAGTTTGTGCCATCTTCTTCCTTGGTGGTTCTTTAGATTAGCAATTTTCTTTCTAATGGAAAATTTTTCAGCTTCTTCATGCTTTAGTGATGCTCTTCATGATCACTCCTTGTTCCTATTTTAGGGGACATTCCCCTAGTTGGAGGCTTCTTCAGTTCTTCACTAGGTTTTTACCTCTTTTTGGGGGAGATTTTTTCCCATGTGGTTTTCTCTCTTTCCCCATTTACAAAGGTTTTTTTTTGTGCCATTTTTCATGGGTACCTAACATGGCCTTGTTGCCGGGACCCATTCTGCATTCTGCATTTCTTAGTTTTGTGAGCTTAAGTCATTTCCCTAAGTTCCACTTAAGGGGGAGTGTTAGAGTAAATAATTAATTACTTATTATTTATTCTATTTACCTAAGCTTACTTAGGTAAATGCATTTTATTAATTAGTTGTAGTCTAGGATTTTGTTATAAGTTGTTGACAATATGGGAGTTTGTTCTCTCCTAAGTCATACTTATCCTCTCACCTTGTTCGAGGACTTTCCACTTCATGTGAATGTATGCTTAGTTGTCACACTTATCTCCTAGCATCTTCTAGCTTGTTATAGGAGATTTCTTGAGTCCTTTATAAGCGGTCTCTCCCTCATTGTATTTTCTTGTGTTTGCATATTTTGTCTCTCATTTCCATTTAGGGTTTTTCCCTTGCTCCACGCTCTTCCTTCCTTGGCTTCTCTTTGACTGGTTTTCACATGCAAGTGATCTTGGGCATCTTTGGAGTTCGATTTCATCAACTCTGACATATATATATATATATATATATATATATATATATATATATATATATATATATATATATATATATATATATATATATATATATATATATATATATATATATATATATATATATATATATATATATATATACATATATATATATATATATATATATATATATATATATACATATACATACATATATATATATATATATACATATACATACATACATATATATATCTTGTAAGAACTGTATGGAAGAGGTGTGAAAGCAAATGATTACTTTTCTTCCATAGATAAAGATTAGGATATTGGACATATTACTTTATCATTGTGAATCATTTGTTCTTATCTATCTTCTAGCTTATATAATCATCTATGTTTGTGCATGTTGTATATACTTTTTTATTTTATTTTATAATTCAAGTTAATTAAATGATTATGTAATTTGTTGGTTGTTTCTTGATATTATATTTCTATTGTAATTTTAAATGTTATAAAAGTATATTAGAATTGAGAATCAACTTAAATTTATTAGTTATTAAGAAAATGAGGTCTATTGTCAATTAACTTTCATGATAAATATATATTTTAGAGTGTTAAGATTACAAACAACCTTCACCTAATTATTTTGATTGTAAGGAATACATGAGAAATATAGCTCTATAGATGTTGAACATTTTGTTTAGAAGAAAAATAATTGCAAGATTAAACTAATTCAAAAATAAATAAATAAATATTATGTATCTTACATGTTGACAACCATTTAACACACTAAACAATAGTTTGGTACAAACAGTTGGTAGTTTTTAGCCATTTTTTGGTCTATATGAAAGAGAGTTTCATATAATTTCAATGCCATCCTAAATAATGGCCCAAATTAAAGTATTAAATGTATTGTGGTTTATCCTTCCTGCAAAATTCTCTTCATTGATTATTTATGGCTTCATTACGAAAATTTGAAGCATTTATGTAAAAACTATTGCATGTAATGTGGAAATAAATGTAATTTCTTAACTCACTAAGAGGAGAGTCAAAGGGTGTTTTAACATACTAATTCCTAGTTAGGTAAGCAAGTGTTCTCTATTTTTGTAAACCTTACATAGTATTGTACTATCATGTCTATTTTAATTCTTGTCGTAGAAAATATGTTTTTACTCAATGTGTCTAATGAAAAAAGTATAGAAGAAATTTATAACCACCAAAATAAATTTACCCAAGTGCATAAGTGATGTGTGATGATTGTTGATAAAATACTACATTTCCTTATTTCCCTTTTCAATTTATGCTTCTAAAAATCTAAAACCCACCCATAAGAAAAATAGTAAAACAAGTAGTGCTACAAACCACAAAAGTATTAACATTATAAGTAATCATGTCCATAGGATGCATGTTGACCATTAAACCATTCCAACATTACAAACCAAAGAAATCCTCAAGGCCAAGAAAGAAATTGATTACATAAGAAGAAAAAAGAACTAGAATCACACCAACATAAGGTAAGCAATCACTGGTTCCTCAAATTCTCAAAGAGTAAGTGAAGGCAGTCATTAGCCAGGAAACCATATTTGGAGCAAGTAGTCTCCACCTCCTGTAACGTCCTGCCAAGGGATCCAAAAGAGTTAACCTAAAATTTTACTAATTTTTCCAAACAATTTTTTTAATAAAAAAAAATGAAAGATAAACCATTCATATCAAACACGTAGTAGCGGAAGTAATAACATAAATACAACTAAAAACATTCATAACAAGTTACATTCCGTAATGATCCCAAGATGTTGAGTCACATTTGATCTAATTAATACTAAGTCTAACCACTACCACATCCACATGAATGAATAAATAGAAAGTCCAATGTCCATATTACACATTTATTCTGAATGCCTCTTGGCAATTAAATTCAAAATGCTCAATCATCCACTGTACATGACACAGGGTACGAAAGGCTTAAAAGAATATACATGTGTGAAAATGAAGTACATCATCCTATTCTAATCCATGATGCAAGTGCAATAAAGTAAATGAGACCAAATTCCATACATGATACATCATCATAGAAGATATAAACATCTGTCATAAAAGATAGCCATAAATCATAAACACTACACATAATTATCTAAATGCATGGTTCCTCCCAACTGTAAATAGCATCATTAGACCATCATGGGTCCTAGCCATCCCTCCATGTGTAACATTCCAAGTCACCAAAGAGATCATTGGTATTATCATAGTAGGGATATCACTCCTAAAACATATTACATCATATGCAGAAAGCAATCTAACATGCTATAACATATGCATCAAAAATCTAATCATGCAAAATAAGGCATAAGATAAGTAAACAACATTATCTATCATATGCTAATCATCAATATAAGGATACATGTCCATCATCATAATCTAAGAATAGAATGAAGATAGATGCCAACAAGGAATGCATCAGCCACTGTGTCTCAGATGGATCTCAAATGGTAAGAGTGAAAAAGCACTACCATCCGACCGCATGGAACCTAAATGGCCCACTCCCACCATGCTGAGGATATAGTCTCAAGTCCCAAATAGGATATCAAATCACATATCACAAGATAAAAAATCACATAACATAAGTACTCTCTAATTATATGAATCCTAAAAGTATACTAAATCAAAGGTTCCATCATAAAAGGGTCAAAACCTATACCTAGAGGCACACAAGACATGTAGGAAACCTACTATGTAAGTAGGAAAGTGTCATTGCATGAATCATGCTAGAGTTACCCTGGTAGTCTCTCAATAGACCCCGACCCCCTAGTGATCCTTATGCAGCCACTAGTATCCTCTCGTACTAATGAGGCATACTACGAAATGCAAGGTCATAACCAAGCATTCTCTCTACTCCCATCTTAGTCTGTACTAGCACTCGAGGCATGGGCGAGAACATACAATTATCTTATTACATTCATTTAATCCCCATTTAGTGTAAATATTTTCACTTATTAAAACAACCTATAATGAGTTACCCTGGTAGCCACTTTTCGACACTACAAGTAGATAACCTACCCTAAGCTCATGGAATCATAAATCACAAAATCACCACAGTCCTATACAAGTGACTAGAAAAATACCAAAAGATAAACCACATTAAGAGAATCAAATCTCCATGAGCAACTGAAAAGAATCCATGGATAATCATGACCACAACAATTCTCTATTAGCAACTAAAGGTATCAATGATAATCACAATATCCATCGATTCTCGACAAGCAACCAAAAAGGCATCTCAAAGAAAATAATACTGATCGAAGACTCCAAAATGGTTGAGCCAAAACATGTCACAACATGATATCATCAAGATCAAATCAAAAACTTCAGTCCCATCATGGTAACTTGAAAGTAATCCAAGTATGATTGATTGATGACTCAAAAATGGTTAAGTCAAGTATCTCAAATACATACACCTCAGCTTCACACAAGAAGAATGGAAAGCAATAACAATCAGTAAATAAAAATATCTCTTAGAGCATACCATCACATTACCATGGTTGGGTTTTAAAAAGATCAAGATCAAATAACATCAACATGCCATCACATTTGCATAACTCCCAAGCCTCTAGTAGAAATCCTAATTGGTCAACACTCTAGGACCACCCAAACCCCAAACATGGATAGCATAAAGAACAAGATAAAAATACATATTTTAGTTTTCTTTCACAATCACCTGGTTAAGCCAAATATTAGGTTTCAATTTTCATTTTCAAGTAAATTTCAAGTGTATAAGATTCTTCATTTAATCTCCAAGTCAACCCATTTATCTCTTTGTATAAAACATAGAATTATCCCTCCATTGTTTTTAAAAAAAATTCTAAAATAATCAAAAGATAATTAGATGGTTTATTATCATATGTGTTTTCTTATGGATACTTACCCCATACTTGCATGTGTATGGTGTTTTTGATGTGGTTAAGGAAGGGAGTCGTAGTCACCTGCTAGTCGGGATCTACACGATGCACCACTTCCTGCCATTGCACATTTAGCTTAGCATATATATAGTATGTACATGCATAGTTTTTATGTAGGTTGCAAGTATCCAGTATCGACTTCCTTGAATTGCTAGGATGAATGTACCCTATCACACTATCTCAATGGTAAGAAAGGGGAGATAAATTCTTGAGTCCAAATCCTAAGCCTTTAAACCATTTGTCCTAGAGAGGTAGGACAAGTATCTGAGATATATTACCTTCTAAATGTGTCGGATGACATAATTCATGATTTTAACCCTTTAGACTAATTTTATGTGGATTGTTCTTTGATGGGTTTTCATATTTTATTTTGGAAGTCTATGGTGAATTTTCTATTAATTGAGTCTCAAATTAAAAGATTTAATTAATAATTTAATTATTTTGGAAAAATAATAATATAATGTCATGATATTTTGATATAGTCCTTCCAATGTGTCTGCCTATCCATCACATACATCCTTAACATATCTTCCAAAACCTGATTCACCCTCTCTGTCTGACCATCTATCTCTGGCTGATATGCCGAACTGAAATTCAATTGTCCTCCAAGCTCATGCTGTAGTGATGTCCAAAATGTGGATGTGAATATAGGATCCCTATCTGAAATGATCTTTTGGGGAATACCATGCAGTCTCACAATGTCACGCATGAAGACATTAGCTACGTACCTGCCCCTAGGTCACATTTTTGTTATCATTGTTGAACTCTTTTAGGGCTAGTTTTATGTTGATGATTATTAGTAACATTATTTTGAGATTATCAGATATTGTTTTAGATTTAGTTTATTATATGATGAGATTACTCGGTACTTTATAGTTCATGTATGCATGATGATTATTCAAGTGATTTTAGTTATTGATGATGATTAGATAGATGGTTTATTCTGTGTGTGTTTTCTTATGGATACTTACCCCATACTTGCATGTGTATGGTGTGTTTATTTTTTTTCTTTACGTATGGCATTTCTGATGTGGTTAAGAAAGGGAGTCATAGTCACCAGCTAGTCAGGATCTACACGATGCACCACTTCCTATCATTTCCTATTTAGCTTAGTATATATTGTCCTTGTACATGTGTGGATTTTATGCAAGTTGCAGGTACCAGGTATCGACTTCCTTGAATTGCCAAGATGAGCCTACCTTATTACATTATCTCAATGGTAAGGGAGGAGAGATAAATTCTCAAGTCCAAATCCCAACCCTTTAAGCCATTTGTCCTAATTGAAAATTAAGACAAGTATCTAAGTCGAGTACCTTCTGAATACGTCATATGACATAATTCATGATATTAACCCTTTTGGTTTGATTTTGTATGTGTTTTTCTATGATGCATTTTTTGTATTTTACTTTATGAGTCTTTAGTGTATTTTCTATTAATTAAGCCTAATTAAAAAATTAATTAATGGTTTAATTTAATGGAAAATTAATTAATGGTTTAATTTAATGGAAAATTAATATGATATTTTAATGTTTATTTTTATTTAGTTAATTGGGAAATTAATTAAATAAAAAGAATTAAATTTGAAGATAAAAGTTATAAGTTTAAATTTTGAATGTGACAAAAATTATTTATTGAGGTCATGTTTAATAAGTGTTAAATAATATTATTAGTTAAGTTAATAAATATTTTATCAATTAAGTTTCAAAAATAAATTTAAAAGTGGAAAAGATATAAAAATTATTAAAAGATTCTAGATCACGTGATGCATGCATGTGATTAAAATATATTAAGATAAAACAAGTGGATTTAATAAAGTGAGTGCATGAGATTTAAAATTAATAAATTAATTTTAAAAGGGGTCAAGTGAATATTAAATAAAGAAATTTAATAAATTAAGGTATATTATTATAATATTTATTAACATAGGAGTATGCGAACTCTTGTAAGTTGTCATGTTGACAACACAGGAGTTTGCACTCTAAGTATGCACGTGTTGTCTACACTTAGGAGTTAGCACATTATTTGAGCACATGTTGTCTACAACATTCTAGAGACCTCATCATGTTTATCTTCTTATTGTGGATGATATGTGTGTAGTTGTCATGCTTATCTCCTAGTTATTTCTAGACACATTCTATATGCATCTTAGATGCCTTTATATAGAGGCTCTCCTAGTGTGTTTGGACAAGCTTACATGCATTCGAGAAGCTCATATGCTTCTACATCCTCATATGCTTCTACAAGCACTTCTAGTCACTCGGGGGGGTTCGGTTCTTGGAGGAATTGTGAATGTTGGAGAAAGAAGGAATTTTTGGAAAGGAGGAGCTTCTCTACAATTTTTTGAGGCGTAAAAAATTAGCATCAGTATCCAAGTAGGAACTCATGATTATTTTACATATTTTATTACACTCTTTCCCTTCTTGTCTTCATTGTGTCTGTTATGTGTGTCTGAATAATTCTCTATGAATGAATCTTCAATTTTTTAATTTGGAATTTGGACATGCATATTGTTTCATCCAGTTATGGGAATTAAAAATATTATTGCAATCTTCCCTTAGTAGAATCAAGATTTGGAAATTGATTCGGGTTTGGGTTCAAATTAAAATAGAATCTTATTATTATGCATTAGTTTTATATGATTTATTAACTAATCTAATTTAATTTAATTTAATTAAGATTATTTAATAGTAGAAGAAGTGTAATTAATTATTAGTCAATTTTAGTAAATGGATTTTTAAATGAGGGCAAATTAAAAGAAAAGAGATAATAATAAGTGTTTTGTGGGATTAAATAATTGAATTATTAATGAGATTGATTTTACTTAAAATCAATGAAGATAATTTTAAATAAATGATTGTCCTTGAAGTGTTTTAAGGAAATTGTAAACTAATTATTCGAAAGTTGATAAGTCTTATTCTAATGACTTGGATAATGGGAGAGGCTTCTTGGAATTAAGAGAGTTTTATTTAATCAATAGGAACATTGATTTTTGTAAAATAATGTGAACTTTTTTATTACAAGCCAATGGGAATTAGTTTAATGATTTAAATAAGTAAATAAATATCTTTTGACTATTTTAGTAAAATTTTAGGTTAATTCTTTTGGATCCCTTGGTGGGGCGTTACACCTCCTTTTCCTCAGTTTCAATATCCTTGTAGTTTTACATGAGATAGAGGGTAGTGACAACTTAGTGCATAACTTTCAATACAAAATTGACAACCCTATCCAACTTATCCTCTAGGTCAGTGTTCTTTTTAATAAAGTAAGCAATCGACCTCTCCAACATCTCCATCTCTAGATTTCCTTGCAATTTTTTATCTGCTCCCACCATGGCATCCTTGGGTTGAGTGTCATCCCTCCTAGCTCCTTACTTTTTTGGTCCCCATCTCCTCTAGTTACCTCCACCTAGGCATGGCTTCCAAGTTACCCATCCTAATTGGAAAAATCATTATTCCTTGCTCCTCAACATTCTTAGCTTTCCCCAAATATGGAGTTTTGATGTCAATTTTGAAGGTGTTTGAAACCTTAGAGGGAAAGTGACTATCTTGATAGTCTTCAACAACATCCTCATTCTTATCCTATATATTTGTTTCTTCCTCTTCTTGCTCCCCATAATTCCATCTGGTAGCCATGTGTTTAGGTCTAGCTATTAGAAATAATAAAATGAAAATGAACTAAAATTAAATAATTATAAATTAATCCAAGAGAGTTTGTGATGAACATAATTACCATTATTTATAAGAGCTTCCCAAGATCAACACAAAAAAGGAGACAAGGATTTTGAAAGGGGAAAACAAAGAAAACCCCTTGTGAATTATATGAATGAGTCAGATGCCTAAGAATGAAGAAAGAGAGAGAAGGAGATAATGTGGAGCCATAGGGCTCATTACATGAACTGCATCGTGTCTATGTATTTAGAATGAGAGAGAAGCATCTCTTATAAAGAGATGAGAAGAAGAGTTATTTGTAACTCCCATGTGAATGATTGCCACATTCATAAGTGTGTGCATAACAAGTGTCATAATCCTCTTAAAGAGGAATAAACTATTTTCCTTAATAAAGGAATTACAAAAAAGACTTGTCCTCACATGTGGACTAGAGGACAAACAACTTAAGGGATACCTTAATTTATCCCATTTAATAAATACAACCAAGGAAAGATTATAAATTCTAACACCCCCCTTTAATCTTTACTTGGGGAAATTACATCAAAGGGTATTAAACCAAAAATTTAAAATGATATGCTAAATAGCAGCAACTTGAGCTTTGAGAATGTTTTCAATTATGTGAACAGTTTCTTGAGTATAGGTAGATCTTCATAAAGCCAAGTGGATAGGTAATTAAAGTACACTAAATCTTGTATGTTCCTGGATGGATTACCTAAAAAACATAGACAAAAGAAACAAGAAAACTATCCACAAGAAGTATTTCATCTTATATGAAAATTAGAAATGCTTTTGAATAAGGATAATAAAACTTTCATAGAGAAACAATGAGGAAAATAAAACATGTTACCACAAAACAATGGAGATAACTTGATATCAAGACAAAGTATATGCTCAAAGTATTATCAATAAGTAAAAAGTTTTGATCAGTGTTCTCATGAAAAGTATGTTATGTTAATGTACTAATGACCACAAACAAGGCCAACTAATGATACTTGCATCAACATTGCATCAATCGCGTGGATATAGGTAGTCCACTTAATGAATCATCTCATTGCAAGTTAATGGGGGCATCCCTCCATAACATGCATGACTCATGATCTAAGCAATAAAGTATGCAAATAATTATCACATTAATATATAAAAATAAAGTTTAAAAAGAGACATGCTGATCAAATTAGTATTATCATGATTTTTGTTAGGATACTCAAACGAATGGATTATGAGAGTTTAACAACATATTGCCTTCAAATTTGATCAAATCATCTGAATTTGGAGGAAAAAATCCAATAATAGTATCCTCTTCATTGAGGAACAAAATGAAACAACATGGAGGGAAACTCCATAAATATCAACCTTTCAAATTAGAGCATATAGAATGAAATGGAGGGAAACTCCATATAAATATCAATCTTTCAAAGTGGAAGCAATAGAACCAACTGGAGGGAAACTCCATAAAGATATTATCCTATCAAAGTGGAACATATAGGATCAAATGGAGGGAAACTCCATATAAAATGAGTGCACACCAATATAGGATGGAGGGGTACTCCATGGGCCAGATAAGGAGACTATGTATCAGTTATACTGAGGGGACCTACATAGTTAACCTTGAAAAATTGGCTCCCTATGCAACTCAAAAAAGAATATCATATAAATTATGTAAATCAATGGTATAAAACCATAAAGTGCCAACATGGGCATAGAACAATGCTATAAAAGCATAATAGTACAATTATGTGCACATCAAAATATCACGATAAAGTTGAAGGGAAATGTGTAAGATAACTCATAATCCATTTAAGGTAAATGCAGGTATCCAAGAAAGATCAATGTAAAAGTAAACAAAGCATGGATATCAGGTATCAACTCCTTTGAGGTAAACATGAGTACTTAATTCATTTTGTGAAGGTATATATCAATTTCTGAATCATAATAGTCATAAATAAAATTATATATTTATCTAGGTATATATGTGTGCACCCATATATACTTAAATAAATATATGATAAGTCACAATATTTATCTTTAAAAAGCATTGATAGGATCCTTCTATAAAAATATATATCAAATAGAATGAATATTTTGAATAAAGACATAATTTCTTAAATAGTAATTTTTGATAAATTGAAATACCAAAATCTATCACAATGCATGATCATTAGGAATGACTATCAAACCAAATAGATACTTTTTTGTTAAAAAATAGCATAACCAAAATTTTAGAATAATGAAATCTTAAAAAGCATATTACATGAACAAAAAAAACTAATTTTTGTACATACATGAATAGAGATGTTAAAGAAATGATAGAAGTTCGGTAGTTACAAAGGAATATAAGTAGAATAGACAATTGCAAGTAAGACGAAAAGAAATCCCCTAACATGCATTGGGTAGTCAACAGTGTCATCAAATGGAAAAGAAAAAAAAACTTCTATAAATTGTAAAGAAAAAGAATGAAGTTGAGAGAAGCATTTAGAATCTTACTCAAAAACTTTAGTCGAGCTAATTCTAGGTGAAGGTAAAGCATATGAAAGTAGAGTATACAAAAGTATCTTTTTGTCATGAAAAAGAACACTTATATTTCTTATGTATTTTGAATGCAGGTTGCAGAGAGGAAATGGATCACAAAGTGCTAAATCTTCAAGTGATGATTCCCATTTTAACATGGGAATTTCCAATGGAGTCAACATACTTGAGGAGATATTTTGATGACCTATTTTAGGCAATGCCTAGAGAGGTGGAGCATACAATAAAGAGCATAATAGGAGATGGGGTGTTGAGGCCAAGGGAACTGCGACCTATCTATCAGACTCAAGTATTGTCCATATCGTACTCAAACATATATGATATGTTACCTGAGTACAAGATGATGAAAATTCAAGAGATTTTTATTTATCCTTCTTTTGTGAATGCAACCGCATTGGATGAAGTAATCAGTGGTTATATGTTGCATGGTTCAAAGGCATGGGTGGAAGGAATTATTCCCATCAAGAAGTTTGATGAGGATATGGTACGAATGACCCTTTTGGATACAATGGGGATAGGGTTGTAGCTAAGGAATCACATGTATTTTGAAAGGGAAATGATTCATATTGCAGGGCTCCTACCAATAGATATGGTGGCTAGGGCATATGCATTATTTGATGCAATCTTAGTGTTGATCAAATAATATGAAAATTGAAGGGTTCATCCTCAGATGAGGGCCTCTTTTGGGGATGACAACATAGGGATTATAGTGGAGTCAGTAGGTTCTACTAATTAGCTGTAGGGGTTTGGATCTAGAGGAGAGGGTTAAAAGAGGTTAGGCATGCAATAGGTTTAGGATTAATTATGATAGGAGAGAGAAAGAAAAAAAAAATTTTATGTACTCATTTTTATTTGAAAGAGACTAATGAAAATATGAATAGTACTATATTAATTGCCTAAATGAATTCATTTTAATATAGGAAAAGATGTTTTAACTTTGTTATTGAGCAACCACTTCTCTTGTTAGCAATGATTTCTCTTCATCTAAGGAAATGAAAGCATTGGTAATGATAACTATTCTTCCTCATGAGATTATAAATAGTATTCTAAAAAAAATTAATCTTGAGTTAAAATAGCTTGTCAGGGAATAAATTTTAAAATAGATGTTGTTACAAGTGAATAATAATGCAGACTTGCAAGAAAGCGTTGGAGGAATAATAATCCTACAACATAAGGAATCAAATTGATGTAGAACTATTATTTAATTATTGAGGAATCTGAAAAACCTTAAAATAGAAACTTAAAAGGAGATTTTTCAGAAGTGTTTAACTAATATGAATTCTGTTAAAACTAATAATAAGAATGCCAAACCTATAAGTTATAGATGAATATAAGAATTTCAAATGTAAAATTATAAATCAATTTTATAACTTATGTTATTACCTCTCTAGAAGGCTTATAAATGAATTACTGATAAAGGCACGGGTTTGATAAATGACAAATGAAAATAAAACTTTTTTAATAAATCAATAATTAAAATAATAATTCAAACTACTCTATTAATAAAAAACTTTAAAAATTATATTAGACCTTTGAAAGGTTAATGACTAAAGATTAATAAATCAATAGCTTAAACTAATTTTTTTTTTTTTTGTAAAATTAAAAATTTAGATTAAGGTTTTCTTAGATATATTAAATCTAAAAAACCTTTAACAAGAAACAATCACAAAAAAATTAAAGAAAATAAAAATAGAAGACTTTATATTAAACCTTTACCCGCTACTACTTTTATTCCAAAGCTTTTTATGCATATAATAAGAAGGATCTATTATAACCAATACACACATTGTTATCTACCCCTGCACTGATAACAGTAGCAAATAATGACTTGCAACGGCTACTTTCATAATATTAACCTCAAAAAAAAAACAATTCAAAACCTTGGCACACATGAGTGTATCTATGAAAATGAGGCCTCTGCTAACACACACACTTCAACACGGTCATTGTATGCGGATTCATTCCGGAATGAACATTGGATTGTTCATCCAAAAATCAGCCAACAAACTGATCTGTTGCCTTCTATCTAAAGGGAATTGCTTGTCAGATATCCTGAGATTCGAGGTGTTTAAGCAACCAAACCCTATAAGAACAAAGGATTTGAAAGAAAATCCGACTAATCTATATGAGAATGTAGATTAATCTAGAATGGAGTATGCACATTTAATCTAAGAACATGTAAAAGAAATTATACTAAATGTATGCATATTAAATCTATATGAGAATTAAAATAGAAAATGAATATGAAAGTAGTGAGCTCAAATGAATACACAATCTAGTAGCAATTCGATGCAAATTCTCATTCAACCTCCCTCAAAATGAAGAGATGAGGGTCTCTTAAATAGACTTTCCTGGAATCCATCAACGATTGAGATCGATTTCAATCAACGGTCAGGATTAAAGGTGAAGTTCAGTCATAAAGGAAGATTCCCAAATTAAAGGGAATTAACTGATTTAATTTGAGTAGAAAAAGGAGTTAACTGATTCAATTTGAGTAGAATAAGGAGTTAACTGATTTAATTCCTTTTTGATCAACAATGAACTGGGAATTTCCCTTTTTGAACTGAAGAAGGATTTTGGAGAGATATCTAATTTAATAAAATGAGATATGCTCTCATAATTACCTTTTCTATTTAATTAAATAATTCTATTTAATTAATTAGAGACACTTTTCTTATTTAATTAAATAACTTCATTTAATTAATTAGGAATGGCTTCCCATTTAATTAAATAACTTTGTTTAATTAATTTAGAAGTAAGTTCTCCATTTAATTAAATAATTTCATTTAATTAATTAAAATAGGCACATTTATTAAATTAAATAAATTTAATTCCATAGTACATTAGCCTTAGGATATAATTTAATTTAATTAAAGTATAAATACTTAATAATTAAATTAAATATTAATCAATAGGTTTAATGTGACTAATATGAGTAAATACTATAGGAATTAAATAATAAGCATGATGAATGTAGATTTAGATTTTCTACATTTGACAATTAAGTCAAGCAGCGAGTAGCAAAATGAGAATTGCCTATTAGAATAGGTCTAAGGATTGATAAAAAATAGACCAAAATTGGTTGAGATGGAAATGAGCCAATTTTGGGGTATTAGGTTTTGCCCCTCTTTGAATGAATGTGCGAGCAGCACATTCAATTCAAAGAAAATTAGGAAGCATGATGCGAGGATCAAGAAATGAGTTTGGTTCTGAAATTGATGATACAGAGACCAATTGATAAGCTTTTAAGGACTATCTCTAGAACAGAGCTTAATCCTAAGGGATCCAAGCAGAGTGCCTAGATACCTAAGATTGATAAGCATTTAGAAGATTATCTACAAAATGGAGCTTAACCTTCAAGGATCCAGATAGAACACCTAGATAGCTAAGATTGAAAGCATTTAGAAGATTATCTCTAGAACAAAGCTTAACCTTCAAGGATCTAGATAGAACACCTAGATACCTGAGATTGATAAAAGATAACAAGGTCCAATCATGAGTCGTAGAATCATCCCCAGATTGAGGCTTGATCCTCAGGAGTTGGGGTTTAGACTATCCCAATACCTGTCCATTGAACTTTGAGAAGAGCTGTTATAAGGTTGATCAATTGATGAAAAGATAAGATAGATAGAAAAGATGCCAAATAGAAGGGAACAAGATGCCCTAAGTGATGAGATGCCCAAAGTGACTAGGACATAAGATAGGAACAAGATGTCCCAAGTGATGAAGATTCAGATTGATTTGAAATGTAAGTTAAATGATGTAATCATCCTGCCACCTCGGGAGCGAAATCAAAAGATGAAACACCAGAAGTATGATGTAAGGAGAATGATGAAAGAGATATAGAAGAAATCTGAGATATAGTAGAATATAGAAGAGATCAAAATAATTAGAAGAAATATAAAGAGATTAGAATGATCTGAAGAAATATAAAGAGATCATAATGATCTTGAAGAAATATGAAGAGATCAGAATGATCTTGAAGAAATATGAAGAGATCAGAACAATATGAAGAAATTTGGAGAGATCAGAATGATCTGAAGAAATATAAAGAGATCAGAATGATATGAAGAAATATAAAGAGATCAGAACGATCTGAAGAAACATAAAGAGATCAGAATGATCTGAAGAAATATGAAGAGATCAAAATGATCAAAATAAATTTGGAGGTTGATTCAAAGTGATTTCGAGATCCAAAAGACCAAGTTTGAGTTGAAAAGATTAAAAGAATTCCAAAGTATTAGAAAGATTTGGATTGCACAAAAAAAAATTTTAATGCATTTTGAGCCACTTAAGTGTGTCAAATTTCCAATTCGATCCCAAAAAATGGGTTCAGAGCAACCAAAGTAGCCAAGAGGGTGATTAATCAATCATTTGTACAGTTTGTGAATGAATTTGATTCTTTGAAGAGATCAACAATTCCTCATCAGAGAAGGTGAAAGTAGATTTGCAATTGAATCGCATGCTTATGCAAGTGAAGTATGCAATGCAAGACTATGTTAAATGCAACCCTAGGTCTGGTTACTAAGCCTTAATATTTAATCATCACCGGATATAGAACAAAGCTCGTAGGTCATACAATTCCCACTGACATTGCAATCATGGAAATATGAATACAACATAAATTATTGGTTTGTCAAGATTAAATGTAAGCATTTGAGGCACAAGAAGCCAGAATGACCAGAGCATTTGTCCCTTTTAATGTAGCAAGTTAACATAAGCATCAAAGCATAGATGCTAAGATGACCTAAATGTTACTTGTATAACAGACAAACCAAACACATGGGAGATCCATCTTATGCTAAGTACTGAGTATTTATACTATCCGCAATGACCCTTGAGTTCATAACTTGAGACAAAAGTGTGCTAGATATACTCGCAGTGACCTATATGTTCACTTAATAGGACAAGTATCAGTATGTACTATAGCATGAAGAGTTCACTCCAACAAACAAGGAGAAGAACCAATGTCATTGATGTATCTGTATAAAAGCAGTCAAGGTACACATAGCCATCCAATACAAGATGGAGGCTCTTATAGTGGAAACTTCTTTTATAGGAACGTATCAACTTGTTGGAACTAAACCATAGATAGAAAGCCAAGAAAAGATCATGCCCCCAGTCATTACTTCTCTAGTCAAAGATGACATCATCGAGTTTCTCAAGGAAATATGATAAAGAAAAAATAAATCAAAAAAAGAAAAAGCTTAGCATATCCAAAAAAATATATCATTTTTTTGAATTCAATGTTTTGGATTGATGTCAAGTGTCAATGTCTAGAATACATTTGAAAGAAATCTCTTCAGTAGGGTGACAATAGTAGGCAAACGCAGTCAGAATGACTGCTGACTGAGGTCAAAGAGGAATCTTTATGATGAAGAACCTAAGAAGGATTGAGCAACAATAGACATACACAGCCAAGATGACTGGGGACTGACACAAGAGATTTTCCATAAAGGAATCTGGAGACATAGCAACAATAGATAGACACAGCTGAAACAACTGGTGACTATTGCGAAAGAGATTCTACAAGGAGAATCTTAAAAAGAGTGACACTAGTGACAGTAGGTAGACATAGTGAGGACCATTGGTGAGTGTCACGAAGGAGATTCTATGAGGATAATCTTGAAAAGAGTGACACTAGTGATAGTAGGCAGACGCAGTTAGAATGACTAGTGACTGTCGCAAAGGAGATTCTATGAGGAGATTCACAAAAAGAGTGACACTAGCGATAGTAGGTAGACACAGTTAGGACCACTGGTGACTGTCACAAAGGAGATTCTATGAGAATCTCAAAAATAGTGACACTAAGGGGGAATGCCCCCGAGCTATGAGAAGACTCAATCCATGGATACATGAGCAGAAAGCAAGAAAGTGAAAGCATGAAAGTGACTATATAGAATAGCCAGAAGATGTGCTGCAAGATGGAGCATTGGGAACAAGAGGCAGCTATTTACTAGGTTTTCACCTTCTTGGCAAGATTCTCTTTTTTAGCTACCATGATGCCTATTTCCAAGTTTTCACCAATGGAACTTTTCTTGTTTTTCAATCTTTTTGTATTTTTCTTTTTTTGATTTTTTTTTGTATTTTTGAGATTTTCAATTTTTTTGGTGTTACCAAAGCCCCTATTGCTAGGTTTTCACCAGGGTAACAATTTTTTCAAGACTTTTTCTAATTTTTATGATTTTTCAAATTTTTAGAACTTTGTCAGAGATTACTAGCCCTCAAGAAGGATTACCTTGATTTTTTTCCAGTGTCTATCAAGGTGTAGGATGAAATGTAGTAGCAAGTGAGTAGATAAGAAGAGATGGAAAGGCAAAGAGTATGAGGTGGTGAATGTCACCCTCATTGAAATTCTTCACAAGATTACCCAAGCTAGGGAAAAGTATAAAAATATAAGCTCATCGTGTAGTGAAGGGTATCACAAAGAAAATGACCATGTCAAGAGATTGCTAGGAATTGAGTTTTCTTCTTTCTTTCATTGATCAAGACCAAAGGGTAACTGAATAGGATACAAAAGTTTGTTATGGAGGTTATGAGTGAATGACTTCAGGAATGAGGACATCTGAAGGATAAGCAAGATCATGATAGGATGTCATGGATGGAAGAATTACGCATGATGCCTATTTACCAAGTTTTCATCATGGTACTTATCCAAGGTGCCACAAGAATTGGTTTTCACCATAGGATGGATTTATTTTTCTTTACTTTTGCTACCAAGGTGCCTGTTTCTAGGTTTTCACCAAGGCACATTTTTTCTTTTTTCTTCTTTTTTTCTTTTTTTTTTTTCTTTTTTTGGATTTTTAGAGTTTTTGGAAAGAATTCAAGCCTTTCTCAAGTTATATAGCATTCATATAAGAAAGATAAGTTATGATAAGCCAAAGCCATAGCAAGGTACACTCAAAGATGCTGATAAGGTAATGGAAGGGAGATAGGAAAATGAGAGGTAGATGGAGGATAAGGTTGTTGGTTTTGGAAGACTGAAACAAGCAAGGATGGCAAGTAGGCATAAGATTTAGAGGATCTCATGAGGGTGGATGAGATATTAGGCAAGATCAACATTGACACACACCTTGAAGGGTACTGGAATGATGGAGGAAGTATGGATGAAATAGATTGAGGCTTAGATATATGAGGTAGCAAAGTCATTTTGGAGAGGGGTGGAGTAGAAGGTTTTGAAACCTTTTTAGGAAGATGTTGGGAAGGAGATGGAGTGGAAACCTTTGGAAGCTTGAATGTCAACTTTGTTTTCATTAGTCAAGTCCTTCAAAAGAGACTTGGGAATCCATATAGCTTTTGATTTTTTATTAGATGCTTTGGAACACATTTCTTCAATAATATATTTAAGAATCCATACTTTCTTTGGTTGAGCTCTTTGAATAGTGGACCTTTGTGGTCTCTTTTGCATATTTTCCTTCTTGACATTCACATGTCGATTAGGGGAGACATAGTGAACTTTTGAGGATGGATTCATGCACTTTTGTTTGATTTGATCATCCAAATTGCTTCCAAAGGACTTGGGACTTGTGGATGAATGAGGCCAATATGACTGGTTTAGATGGAAAGGTGAACGTGAAGAGTTCAAGTATGTGCATCTTTGTTGATCTTGGGGTAGGGTAGGAGGAATGTGTAATGAGCTAGTAGTGGCAATTGGAGATAGAGGAACATAAGGTCCCAATATGGATGGAAGACTTGAAGGTTTTAGCTTAGATGGGTAGGGACCAAGGATAGATTTAGAAGATGTGAACGGACCATGAGTATGGATATCAACATCTTTAGAGTGAGCAATATGACCAAAGCCATCAATAGATTTATGAGTAACTATTATGGGAGCAATATCGTTGACAAGAGTATTTAAAGCTTGAGCATAGTTTGGAAGTGAATGTAGCGAGGTAGAATAAGAGAGCGAGGGAACACTTTTCTCTTCAAAAGGAAATTTGGGTAACATAGGAAAAGTATCCTTCTCTTGATCTTTTGTAATCTCCTTAAGGATTGTGGAAGGAATATCTTGATCTTACTTAGTAGATGTGCATGACATGGGAGATGGAGGACTATGTGGCTCTTGAGATGGAGGCATGAGATCTTGGAAGACTTGAAAGGGGATGAAGGAATCTTGGTCTTGATTGACACTTGTTTCTTTATCATTTAAGTGGTCGTCTTGATGTGAAACCAAATCCAAGGATGAGGGAGTATCTGAATCTATATTTGAATATATTTCTAGAGTCTCCATAACAGGCTCTTGAAGGGACAATGGAGGAATAGTTGGATTGGGGATAATAGGAGGAGCAACACATGGAGGTTTTGGATCTTTTCTTTGTGTAGTATGGGAGAGGTTTGTAGCTAAGTCAAGATTAGCTTGAGTTTCCTTTCAAGGTAGTCCTTGAGGGTACACATAGTCAACTGGAGGAGTAGTGAATTCTTTTGGTGAATATGCATTGGAAAGATTGGACAATTTAGAGGGTGGATGTATGTTGGAGGAAGTAGAAGTTGTGTTTGAACCATTACTAGAGATGGTTTCATGAGGTTGATCCTTCTTGAGAGTAGAATCTTTAGTAGTTGAGAGCTTAGATTTTTGAATTACACCATTGTCAAAGAGATCTTGGATCTTTTTTTTCAGCTCCTTACAATGGGAAGTTTTATGTAAATTATGTCTATGATAGACACAATAGTTACTCATAAAGGAAAATCCCACCAAAATGAGCTTAGGTAAAGTAATGAGTTTTTCTTCAAGAAGTTCTTCCAAGGTTAATTCATAAGATTTTCCTGAAGGTGTGAAATCACACTTTGGTTTAGGTTCCCAAGGTTTGTTTTCAAAGATATTCCTAGATTTCTTGGGTGTATGTGAGGTGTTCTCAGATGTCTTAGATTCAGGATCACAAGAATGTGATTTTTAGTTGTCATAGGAGAAAGGGAAAATTTCTCTCAAGGAGAATTTGTTTGATGATGTGTTTTCCTCTTCTTTTAGTCTTTGAAGTTGAGCACCCATTGATTGGATTTGTTGCTTCATGTTTGCAATAAGTAGCTTTTCTCCCTCACTAGGAATATTGGATTTAGCACGGTTGTTGTTAGCCATTTTGTTGTACTATGTTTCAAGTAGTGACAACCAAGTTTTAGAAGTCAAGTTTCCACAGTCATAGATAATGACAAAAAGCAAAAGCTTAGACAAGGACCACACTAGAACATAGTCTTAGAAAAGAAAGATAAGAGTGTAGTATACTAAGGTATGAATTTAGTCTGATTTGAAGGCTAGAACAACCAAAGATTATGACTATCATAACATGGAGTACAACAAGCACTAAAGGACAAGAGCAAGATAGCTGAGAGACAAGACTAGTAAAAGTATGGATCGCAAGTCATTAGTTAAGCAGGATGGCACTGTTTGGGACTATTTTTAGACAGAGAAATAGTAAACCAATGTAGGAAACAAACTTGGTACAGAGCACAGATAGCTCTAAAAAACTAACTTGATAGTTCAGACTCAAGATCTCATGTGAAGATCCTCTGAAAGGTCCATGAGAAAGTACACAGGGCCATGCAAAGACTCAGGATAGCATAAAGATTTTACATGAGGATGTGCTATAGGCCATGCAAAGTAGTACAAGGTTAACTTGGATAGCTAAAGATCTCGCATGGAGATGTGCAACTGGTTTCACAAGAACTTGGACAAAGCTATGTGAAGAAGTAGTAGGATAACAAGTATTCGCTCAAAAGTTTGCAAACTGTGTGTGAAAATGGAAACCAAAATGACAACTAAACTGGATTTTGAAAAGACTTTGAAGATTTCAGATAGTTTTGGATAGATTGTTGATTTGTTTCAGTAACCAGGCAGATAAACAAGCACGTAGAATACCAAGCAGGTGATTTCAAGCACGTCTAAAAACAATGAGCAAGGGAAAAAGCAACCTTGCGCATGAACAATCAAGTGACTTAGTTTGTGTTAATCCCTAGGAGAGCTATTTGTGTATGTTTTCAAAGAGTTTTGCAATCATTGCACACATTCCTAGAAAGTAAAAGTTGGCCTCTCTAAGGTTTTTAGTAATGTTTTGACTCTATAACTTTTATGACTCACAGGGGTGACCTCCAATCCTGGTGCACTGAGGTTTTGACATAGTCTGAGAACCTAATCTTCAAGAGCTGCTAGGGAGATCTAACAACCCACAATGAACCACACCCATGGAGATTTCTTCCACAAGGATATTTATATAGCGATTGTCACTACCACGTCAAAAATGGCTATTATCGCTCGAGGTTCCGTCAACACAGTTTTCCATGTAGAGGGATTGTCTACTACGGTTAACCCTCTCTAAAGGTGATTGACTCACAATAGTGTACCATAAGGGAACTTAGCTTCTAGATTCAAGGTTTTGACACCTTTTCACTTTTAGCCCAATCAAAGTAGACAGATTAATCTGACATGCTAAACTAAGAGTATCTCTTAAAGATCTATGATATCAACTCCTAGTGATCTATCAACCTCTCCAGAGAAAGGATGCCTCAATCAACAAGTTGAAGATTCATCTATCTGAGAGATGCTGAAAGTATCCTCCCCACCTACAAGGAATCTACCTTAGAGAGGAGTTTCACTAGAAATCCACTCTCTTAAGATTCACGAATAATGTTCATGGGGGTCTAATTACTATATGTGTACAGATGTTAATTCTTGAAAGAAAATCTATCCAAAAGTAGTCAAAGAGCACAAGGTGGTATGCTTAATGTTTTAACTAATGCGAGGTGAGTCCAAAGATGTGGAATATTTAACCACTCACACAAGCCAAAACGAGTCCACAACTCAGAAACTAGTGAGTTCTAGAAAGCACAAAAGGGTTTCCTTGTGGAGCATTTAATGCTTCTTTCCTGTAGATCCCTCCCCTTTAACGCGGTGTTGATCTTGCAACCACAGGGTGAAATGAGGGCCTGAAAGATTAGCGAGTCTAATAATCCAAGATAGCTAATTAGATCTATCACTAGTAACTAAGCTTTCTAAATGAAAACTAATGGAGATCACAACCTAGTATCAAATTATGCATGTGTTGTAAAATGAGAACATGGAAGGAAACACACACAAGATTGACATGAGAGATGTTCATTTTAGATCCAAATGAAGTGTTATCAGTCAAAAAGAATTACCTGGTAATCCTTGCAACATGCTTAGTAGATGTTTTACCTATTTTTAGCAACTTTATCACACTTTTCCAATTGTCCTGCAAATCGTTGTTATGCTACAAAAAAAAAATCAGAAAAATGGAAAGAAAGATGCTTAAGAGAAAACATGTTAGTGAAAACTGAAGCTTAACTATGGGAAAATAAAATTTAACTTTTTTTGTTCATTTTTATACCCATAAAAAAGCTTAGAAAACATGGAAAACCTAGAAACAGTAAGCAATTAGCAGAAAAACTAGAAAACACAAAAATTGATGCAAAAATAGCCTCTTTTAGCAAAGTCTCACGCAAAATTTTTGATAGAGCTGCACGAAGTTATTTCAGGCTCACGCAAAATTTTGTTACTACCCTCACAAAATATTGTGCAGTGTTGTGTGAAGAAATAGGTTTCACACGAAATTATTTCAGACTCACGCGAAATCATTTTACAACCCGCGTGAAGAAATTAGGTGCCGCGTGAAGTTTCACATGCCCAAGAACTTTCTCACGTGATACGAAAAGAAAATTTGCGTGAAGATTCTAGATCCTCGCGTGAAAATAAATAGTCTCACACGAAGATTCCTGAGTCTGTATGGAAAATGATTAAAAAAAATAGAAAGAGGCCAAAAAAATTGATTTTTGAGCCCCACAGTGGGCACCATAAATGTATGCGTGAAAATGAGGCCTCTACTAACACACACACTTCAACACGATCATTGTATGCTAATTCATCCTGGAATGACCATTGGATTGTTCATCTGAAAATCAGCCTGCAAAGTGACCTGTTGCCTTCTATCTAAAGGGAATTGCTTGTCAAATATCCTCAAATTCGAGGTGTCCCTGTAAGAATGAAGGATTTGAAAGAAAATGCGACTAATCTATATGAGAATGCAAATTAATCTAGAATGGAGTATGCACATTTAATCTAAGAACATGTAAAAGAAATTATACTAAATGTATGCATATTAAATCTATATGAGAATTAAACTAGAAAATGAATATGAAAGTAGGTGTCATGTCCCCAATTTTTAGGTGACAGTTCGATTTAATTAATTTAATTAATGGTTGTCCAAGGACGACTAATTAATTATTTTAATTAAATAAATAGTTATTAAAAGATAACTTTATATTTAATAAAGTGACTTGGAAAATATTTAATAAAGTCACTTGAGGGATAAGATCAAAAAGGTTCTAGAAGTCTCTAGAGAGGATGGAGGGAAAAGAATAAATAGGCACCCCGGGGCTCCATTCGAATCAGGCAGTTGATTATCTCTCTTTGATTCTCAGGTTGTGATTCAATCACAGGTGCATTGTGAAACCTAGGGTTTTCGCGATTGTCACAGTTGGCCATTGAGAACGATAACTCTCAATTGGTACGCAATTTTGAGGGTGTGAAATATCATCTGAATTATTGCAGATTGGAGGTGACGCTGCAGTCATTTCATCAAGGTAGAATCGGTGGCTTAAGGCCAACTTCATGGTTTTTGCATCACTATTCATTTAAGGATCAAAAAGGATAGGGTTAGTCGACATTTCACAAATTAACGCAGAGTTGAGGAGAATTCAGAAGGAATTAAACCACAAGTCAGGGATTCAATTCAGATTATCAGAGGGGATTCGATTTGCTGTTGGAAGAGGAAGGATTTCTATAACACTGGCAAAATTCGAATGGATGATTCAGAATCATCATAACGCACTTACTTGCCGGCCAAAGCCAAGGACATGCGCTGCATAATCATTTGGTGATCTGAGTCTGTTACGGTGAAATCAAAGGTGAAATCGCAAGGGCCGAAAACATTACTTAGCGGAAGTTTGGAGAAGGGACATTTCACGCGTTCCAAGCTTAAGAACAGGATTCTCTCACCATTAACCATTGAATCACTATGAATATGGAAGACGCGGGATGTTGACCATAAGAACCAGTAACGACATAAGTAAGGGGACAGTCTAGACTCGAGCTAGTGGAGATGGTGAATCGACTTCCGTTCAGGGAAAAAGAATGACAAAACAACAAACTTGCACAAGCAATACTTTCATTCGGGTTGAGTTTGTTTGCCAAGTGCTCAACAAAATGTCAACAATTGAATAGTGAAGAAATCGGTGTTTGTCAAAGTTATAACCAGATCAGGGTCATTTCAGTGGTATCAGAGTAGTTTTCTTTCCATCCTGTGGGGTGAGAACCAAATTACATGAGTGATCAGCACTCTACTTCAACCAAGATGGACAGGTACAGCACAAAGTCTCCAAGGACACAATCTCAGACAAGTAATAGACGCAGTATTCAGAGTCGGAATTGTGGAAAGGAGGACTATTCAGACATTCAGGATGAGCTCAGAAAGATCAAACATAACATGTCTGAACTGTTGGTTAAACACCACCGTATGCTTGACAGGTTGTCCGTCCCAGCTAAGGTGAGCAAATCAACTGGATTTCATTTTGGCAAATCTTCTCACGAAGCGTTGACAGATACAATGAGAGATGTTATGAGGAACCTTAATGAGGAGTTTGAGAAATAGGTGTGCAATCAGCTAGAGGTTTCAGTTCAGCCTCAGGAAGAAGCGGTGAAGGACATTACGCTGATGGATAGTAACTGTCAACTTGACACTCAAGTTGAGACAGTTGAATACGAGTTTCCCAAAGGTGATGTCTCATGTATCCAAGGTAGTTTGGTTCCGACAAGCAATGATTACAGTGAAGTGAGTTCAGATGATGATGAAGATGTTATTGTGCATGATGATGAGATACTTGGTGAAAATGAGCAGACATCAAGCATTTATTTTGCTGACAGAGAGTACTAGGCTCAGTTAGATGCTTCGTCACATGAGGATGAGAATGGCAGTACTTCACATGATTTATCCAGCCAGCTGAAGGTAAGCAAAGATAGTATTGTGGCTTCTTTATCTCATCATGACAGGATGCGGGAGATGTTAGAAGAGCACATCCAGATGATTCAGTTACAAGGAAGACATAAGGGAGTTCAGGCAAATTCTTCTTGCTGTGACTTACATGCAATTGGTGAAGGAATGGGAATGACGAAGTTGAGCTATTTGCATCTTCTATCAGACCGTGATCATCTTCTAAGCCTTACCAAAGATTATTCAGATGCCTTGAGGAGGAAGGAGGAGGAAGTTGTCAAGCTTTCTTGCGATCTTGAGGACACTCGACCAACTTTGGCATTACAGGACTGGGAGAGACATGAGAATGAGCATGGCATGGAGCTAAGTTTAATTTCATCTGGTACGTCTAACACTCAGCTTTCTACATTTGACGGATCATATATGGTAGCTGATAATGCTACAAGTTCATCTTGCATTCACATCCAGGATACAAGGACAATGGCAGACAGGTATGTGAAGTTAGCTGGTATTGGTCACATTACTCAGGTAAGTAGTTTGCTTGAGTTACCAGTTGTTTCTTGCATATGGATTCGAGAACATTTCAGCAGCATTTGGGATTCAGTTAACTGGAGATTTTTAACACTTAATGGTAGCCATGATTGTTTGAGTACTATCATGGATTTGATTAGCAGAATATACGGTGTTATCTTTCCTTGTGCCAGCAGAACATCCGATGTTGGTATTAGTTTTTATGCACCGTTGTTGGGTTTGGTTCATATTTCCAGTCGACCATCCTTGCTGAAAGGTGTTGAAGGTTTTTCATATTTGGAAGCATGTACAGATGAGTCCCAGGATCGTTTTGGCCTTGATGACATCTGGGAGAATGAAGTGAACAGTTTTGAAGATTCAGCTTCCTTGAAAGTTTCTTTAGGTACAGAAGAGCTTGACAGCAGAACTACAGGTTTTGACACTCTGGATGTTGATATGAGTTTTGAAGTTGATTCAAAAAATATAGATGGTAATAATCCAGAGACTAGTATCTCTGAAGACATTCCTCCAGACAATGTGTCAGAGGGAGTTTATAGAAGACAGTCTAGCCAGAGCCATCATGTGGTTAGCCAGTTGAAAGTTAGTGAGCGAGACATTACTATTGCTTGTGAGCATTTTGATACTGCTCATCAGTTGTTGGCTGTTACTGGTTGGGGTTCTTCTATGACAGATGAGTCCAGCAGTGGTTACTTTTCTTTGGCAGAGATTCATGCCTTGCGTGAAGCTGTTCGGATTTTGAAGCAAGATTATTTACGATTGGTAGCCGACCATGATCACTTGGTTGAGTGGGGAAGTACAGCCTATGAGGCACTCTTGGATCGTGAAGAGGAGGTGAGTGAGCTTTCCCAAGAGCTCATAGCGACTACTGAGGCATTAGAGGACACACAACGAGATCTACAGAAGTCGCAGTTTCAGTTGAAGGAGGTGACCGTGGAGTTGGAGCATTTGCGGTTAAAACTAGCCCCAGACCCAGTTCATTTGTCTATTGAGGTAGATGACGGTAAGTACACTCCTACAGTTGCTTTTGAGGAGCTTACTATTGAGACTGACACACATGTTCAGGGTTTAGAAGAAGTTGGTCATAATGAGTTTGGGATACCAGTAGAGTCTAGTCTCCAGATTGATTCTTCTCTGATAAATGACAGTGTGGTACAGTGGGGTATGCCACCTTCACAGGAGGATCAGTTGTGGTGTGCAGGGAAGTATATTGATGCTTCCTCATATAATTTTTACTGCACTAAACCATTCATGGAGTATTTGTTGGATAGTGCATGTGTTAATTTGGACCCGTATAAAGTGACAGAAGGTGTTCTCATCCATGATACTAGTGTTATTTGCAGATTGGTTGAGAAGATTATAGGGGTCCTTTCTACTATGCTACCTCACAGGGATCTCGAGGAGGGGTTTGTCGAGCAGAATGCACAGGGATCTATACGACCTATAGTCACTCGGAGTCAGAGATTGGAGCCATATGTTGATTACCAGTTCAGTGATGATGAGCCAGCAGCAGAGTTTGGAGGTTCTTACCGGCATTATACGGTAGGGTACGCTCATCATTTTTCTTTTGACACAGAGATAGAAGATTTTATTTCACGTAGATGTAGATTGGCTCCAGTTTCTTACCATCCACTAGGGGATAGATTGGCACCATCTTTTGAAAATAAAATTGTTAGTAGCAAGTTACTCAGCTTGCAGCATCGACACACCCAGAGTAGTTTTTCAGAGATTGGATTTGATGGAAAGGATTCAGGTACCTATGGCTGTTGTCATATCTACAATGCAGTTGGGTGCAGGTGTCTTTTTGATAGGGACTTGAGTTTTGATAGAGTTGATGTTTCAGTTGGCTTGAGTTCTGCAGAATGTTTTCTTCTACCGACATCTATAGTTGGTTTTCAGATGATTTCATCAGAAGTGTCAGTTGTTTGGATGTTGAGCATAGTTTCTCAGCTACAGGTATTGATGATTTCTCCACGGGAGTATGATGCGGATTGGGATGATACACAGGTTTACATTTGGGATCCAGGCAGACTGATTGGTTCATGGTTCAGCCATTGCTTGGGGACAAGCAATTTCAGGAAGGGCGGACTGTCATGTCCCCAATTTTTAGGTGACAGTTTGATTTAATTAATTTAATTAATGGTTGTCCAAGGATGACTAATTAATTATTTTAATTAAATAAATAGTTATTAAAAGATAACTTTATATTTAATAAAGTGACTTGGAAAATATTTAATAAAGTCACTTGAGGGATAAGATCAAAAAGGTTCTAGAAGTCTCTAGAGAGGATGGAGGGAAAAGAATAAATAGGCACCCCGGGGCTCCATTCGAATCAGGCAGTTGATTATCTCTCTTTGATTCTCAGGTTGTGATTCAATCACAGGTGCATTGTGAAACCTAGGGTTTTCGCGATTGTCACAGTTGGCCATTGAGAACGATAACTCTCAATTGGTACGCGATTTTGAGGGTGTGAAATATCATCCGAATTATTGCAGATTGGAGGTGACGCTGCAGTCATTTCATCAGGGTAGAATCGGTGGCTTAAGGCCAACTTCATGGTTTTTGCATCACTATTCATTTAAGGATAAAAAAGGATAGGGTTAGTTGACATTTCACAAATTAATGCAGAGTTGAGGAGAATTCAGAAGGAATTAAACCACAAGTCAGGGATTCAATTCAGATTATCAGAGGGGGTTCGATTTGCTGTTGGAAGAGGAAGGATTTCTATAACACTGGCAAAATTCGAATGGATGATTCAGAATCATCATAACGCACTTACCTGCTGGCCAAAGCCAGGGACATGCGCTGCATAATCATTTGGTGATCTGAGTCTGTTACGATGAAATCAAAGGTGAAATCGCAAGGGCCGGAAACATTACTTAGCGGAAGTTTGGAGAAGGGACATTTCACGCGTTCCAAGCTTAAGAACATGATTCTCTCACCATTAACCGTCGAATCACTATGAATATGGAAGACGTGGGATGTTGACCATAAGAACCAGTAACGACATAAGTAAGGGGACAGTCTGGACTCGAGCTAGTGGAGATGGTGAATTGACTTCCGTTTAGGAAAAAAGAATGACAAAACAATAAGGAGGCGGGTGCCAGTTGGAGTATCGACCCTGAATTCCATCTGAGATAGCAACGTATACTTAGGACACTGCTGCGAATAGCGATCCATGGTAAATATATATTGTCGGGACCCTCTCAGGAGTATTAAAACATCCAATAATCAGATCGGGAGTTCTCTTCAGAAGTCGTTTGAAACATTGTTTTCGGGTTTTTACTGTCATCATTCATAAAGGCACCTTAGACACCTGCGGAACCAATAGATCCACGGTACGGGCACAGCTACAGAGGCATTTGGGCAGTGGGCCCCAAACAGCCATTGTGATAAGTTGACGGCGTCGGCATTCCTTCCAAAGTGTGTGAAGTACAGATTTTTGAGATTGTTGTCTTCTTTGGGCTGTGATTACTGTGGTTGGGAGGCAACATTGATTGCTGAAGCTGATCGTCTTATATTAGCAACTGAGGGCATTGCATACTGGGTGCAATTGGCTATAAGGGCATTCTTCTTGGTTGGCTGTGGAGACTTTCTTCTCAGACTGTGATCTCCTAAGTTTCGCTGCCAGAAGCTAAAGAGGATTGATAGAGACGTGGTCTGCTGCAAACTTTTGGAATCAGGTTCTTTGCATTTGAAATTGTAATTTTTTGTGCATTTAATAAAGGAATTAGAGTTGTCGATTGAAGTTTTATCGTAGATAACTCATAATAGAATGATGATCTCTTATTACAAATTGGCCATCAAGAGCAATTTATTGCAGCCTGATTCATTTAATCTCAGTATTTGGCATATCAGTTGTGGCTTGCCTATTTGCATCTAACATTGTTCAAAAACTATAAAACAACAAACTTGCACAAGCAATACTTTCATTCGGGTTGAGTTTGTTTGCCAAGTGCTCAACAAAATGTCAACAATTGAATAGTGAAGAAATCGGTGTTTGTCAAAGTTATAACCAGATCAGGGTCATTTCAGTAGGGAGCTCAAATGAATACACAATCCAGCTATAATTCGATGCAAATTCTCATTTAACATCCCTCAAAATGAAGAGTTGAGGGTCTCTTAAATAGACTTTCCTGGAATCCATCAATGGTTGAGATCGATTTCAATCAACGGTCAGGATTAAAGGTGAAGTTCAGTCATAAAGGAAGATTCCCAAATTAAAGGGAGTTAACTAATTTAATTTGAGTAGAAAAAGGAGTTAACTAATTCAATTTGAGTAGAATAAGGAGTTAACTGATTTAATTCCTTTTTGATCAATAATGAACTGGGAATTTCCCTTTTTGAACTGAAGAAGGATTTTGGAGAGATATTTAATTTAATAAAATGAGATATGCTCTCATAATTACCTTTTCTATTTAATTAAATAATTATATTTAATTAATTAGAGACACTTTTCTTATTTAATTAAATAACTTCATTTAATTAATTAGGAATGGCTTCCCATTTAATTAAATAACTTTTTAAAATTAATTTAGAAGTAAGTTCTCCATTTAATTAAATAATTTTGTTTAATTAATTAAAATAGGCACATTTATTAAATTAAATAAATTTAATTCCATAGTACATTAGCCTTAGGATATAATTTAATTTAATTAAAGTATAAATAATTAATAATTAAATTAAATATTAATCAATAGGTTTAATGTGTCTAATATGAGTAAATACTATAGGAATTAAATAATAAGCATGATGAATGCAGATTTAGGTTTTTTGCATTTGACAATTAAGTCAAGTAGCGAGTAGCAGAATGAGAATTGCCAATTAGAATAGGTCTTAGGATTGATCAGAAATAGACCAGAATTGGTTGAGATGGCAATGAGCCAATTTTGGGGTATTACAATGAGCATTCTTAGTCTGCAATGCGTAAAGATGAGCAAATAATATATGTCGCCTTCACAGGTAATAGCTTGGAAGCATCACAGGGTTGGCCGCATTTTTTATATGAAATTGCAAATTTGGTGTATCCCAATAAAATCCATAGAATTCATTCTAGTTCACCCCAAAGTTCATAAGGAACAAGGCTATGGGCATTTCTAAACGAAATGCATTTTGATAAACATTCTCAGGTGGAATATAGAAACCAAAAAATGCAAGAATCTCCTACAGAAATGAAGAACGATTCAAGAAACATCCATATTGGAAATCTTTGAGTAGATCCAGGCCAACTTACAAAGAAAGCAACAGATGGAATGTTTGCAATTGCAATTAGCTATGGCGGTGTAATAGAAACAAGTATTGGGGATTTCAAATTATCACTAGCAACAATAGCTAAGAAATCATTAGAATCCTCTGGATCCAAGAGGGCAACCAATGAAAGTTACAGACAAGATTGGAAAGGCCAAGGAATATTGCATGACAAGCTTCTGAACAAAAATACTGAAAATAGTGATGAAGGCCCATACAGAATGAGAATAAAAAACTAAAAAACAAATCCAAGAACCATAAGGGAAAAGGAAGCAGTTCTGTTCACCAAGTGAAGGAAAAATACACACCAAAAGAAGCATTGGAATTTGTAGAATACTACAAAAAATTAATAAAGAAGAATGCTTAGTCTACTATTGCATAACCATAACAAAAACACAAAATCTTCATGCAAACCCAAAAATCAAATCCAAAGATGAATGTTAAAAAGGAATACTAAAAAAGTAAATTTCTAATTAATTTGAGCTTCATCTGCCATAAAAAACCAGATGAATCATATAGAAAAAATAATCACTAAAGACTTTTATTCTAGTACTTGTGCCTTCACATATATTTTGTTACTGTACAAAAACAATGAAGTTTAGAAAACAAATGAACTCAATAATAAAATCAAAATACATAGAAAAAAAATGAAGCAACCAAAGAATGGAGGGCAATCGAACCTAAGTAGATGAGAGAAAAAGGAAAAAATAGAATCTAAGAGAAAGTTTCTCAAAAAGAAATGCAAGACGAGATGTTTAGTTTTGATATAATAGAAATATTAGTAATTTCTAAATAATAATATTTAGGATTAATACTATAAAGCATTAAATATTTAAAAAGATTTAAAATGATAATATTAAAAATGATAATACTATGTTAGAAAGGATTAGATATTAAAAAAAGATTATTAGAAATAATAATATTATAAAGGATTAAATATTTCAAAAAATTAGAGAAAATAATGTATATTCAAAATATATATATATGAAAAGGAAAGTGGATAAGTATTTAAACATAAATAAAAAAGATAAAAGAAATTCAAAGAATTTATAATAATAAAAATTTAGAGGTACTATATATATATATATATATATATATATATATATATATATAGAAGAGAAAAAAAATTATTAAAAAAGAATTGAATAGGCTTAAACCTAATTGACTATGGTGTAAGACATAAATAACTTATTTATTATTATTATTTAAGTGTTCCCTACACTTATATAGTAGGGAATCATAATATAATTTTTATTTTAAATATTTAATAATTGTTTTTTTTTTTAAATATTGAACTCAAATTGATAAATACTACTAAGAGCAAAAAAAATTTATAATAGAGATATCTAGGTTGAAATAAGGTGCTCCATCCTTCATCACAAAAACTCAAAGCAAGGATTAGTCTACTCTGATACCATGTTAGAAATAATAAATTCAAAATGAACTAAAATTAAAGAATTATAAATTAATCCAAGAGAGTTTGTGATGAACATAATTACCATCATTTATAAGAGCTTCCCAAGATCAACACAAAAAAGGAGACAAGGATTTTGAAATGGGAAAGCAAAGAAAACCCCTTATGAATTATATGAATGAGGCAAATGCCTAAGAATGAAGAAAGAGAGAGAAGGAGATAATTTGGAGCCATAGGGCTCATTACATGAACTACATTTTGTTTGTGTGTTTAGAATGAGAGAGAAGCATCTATTATAAAGAGATGAGAAGAGGAGTTATTTGTAACTCTCATTTGAATGATTGCCACATTCATAAGTGTGTGCATAACAAGTGTCATAATCCTCTCAAGGAGGAATAAACTATTTTCCTTAATAAAGGAATTACAAAAAAGAGTTGTCCTCACATGTGGACTAGAGGACAAACAACTTAAGGGATACCTTAGTTTATCCCATTTAATAAATACAACCAAGGAAAGATTATAAATTCTAACATCTAGACTTCTTTCTATAGTTCTCAAGTTTAGAAATGGTAAGAGTGGTTAGTGTGTTTTGTTTCTCATTCTTTTGCTCTAACAATTAGTACCCTTCCTAGAGTTGACAATAGTATTCTCAACATCCAAGATTTCATTTTTGTCCTTCTTGATTTTCCCAGCAAGGGTAGTGGGGTAAATAATGGTATTTTAAGTGGAGAAGAACTATGGTTAGAAATTTTAAGAAGTGAAGGGTTCAAGTTCTTGATTTGAGGGTGAAGACCTTTGTAAAATTTAAAGGGATAAAAATTCAAAGCTTGATGATCAATATAGTGATTTTTTCCTTCCTTGTGTTTCCTCCTAATGTTCCACATGCAATCCTCTATGGAATGTAATAGGAGAAAAATAAAGGAAATACAATCCTTTCTATGAAAATGGTCAATTATAGGAAAGTTGTAATAGTAGCAAGCCTTTACTCTATCCTCCATAGTAACATTTCACATTATGACATAGTAGACCATATCCCATAGTTTGGGAAGCTTTTCCCATGTGAACCAACTAGGGAGATAGACAAGGGCTTCATTAGCTAGAAATAAGTTTTTGAGGCTTGTCTTATCTTCCACTCTAGCCTACTTCCTCCATGATTTTTCTTGTATTGACACAGTTGTGTTAGCTGTCATATCTTTAGTGACTTTGAAAGAGATCCCATCAACCACAACCCAACACTTCCTCCATGAGTCCATGAACTGCAGGTAACCTTCTCATCATAGCCCTCAATGGATTCCATGAAAGGCATGAACCCACCTTTCTTCAAATGTGACCAATCAACTTTGTCTTCCCTGACTATTTTTCCAATTCTTAGTAGCTTCATTCTCAAATTTACTCCCTCCATCAGTTCTTCTTTATCGAGGTCAAAAATGAGATCTTACTTCCCTTCCTTAAGTTCAACCTCCATTCCCTACACCCAATTCCACCAGTTTTTTAGAAAAACTAGATCTAAATCCTTCTACACCAGACAATGAAGTTTAAAATTTTGAAAACCCTAAGTGAATAAAGGCCACTTAGGTTCTTTAGGTTTTGAGTTAGGATAATAATTTCTCTTAAGTTTCTAGCTCATAATATTTCCATAATTTTGAAATCCATCTTGGGTGACCTAAAAAATTATCCCTAATATTGCATTCAATGTTTTTTTTCCACTTCCAATCACAAGTAATGATGTTTTTCTTTTTTTCTAAAGGTAGCACCACATTTATTTATAGATGAGGTTTCTTTAAAAATTAGCACCATCATGATGTCACTCACTAAATACACTAAATAATTAGTGGTCATGCTAATAATCATCACTAAGCCCATTTTGATGAGGCTATCACTATCATACATTAGAAAATTGCACTTCATCATTAAAATACCTCTTTTTGAGAAAGAAATTTGATCACTATCTAAAGATCTTTCTTGTGCTATTGTACTTGGGCATTGATGACCTTGTGTCTATATCCCACCAAGATATTTGCCACTTGATTTCATTCTATGTAGATATGTTGTATTTTAAAATTATTAAGATCATTTTGGATATACTAGGCATCTCTAATAGTTGATTTGGCATTCCAGCTTATCATAGTATTCCCCTTGGCATTTTAATGACTAACAAAGAATCTCCCTCTACAAGAAATTTTTCAATTCCTGTGCTATCGGATAATTCCACTGCCCATAAGAGCCCTAGTGGTTCTACCTTATTTCTTGAAACACTACATTATTTTCTAGAATATCCCCTAATATATTCTCCTTTAGAATCCCTAATAACTCCTCTAGCTGCAACACCATCCCCTTTCTTAGACTAATGAAACTTTAGTTTTTTACTAGTTCAAAGGAGGTGGATGCCACTTAGTTTGTAGCCTCTTCTGGAACTTAGTATTATCAATTCTCTCAATATCCCAATTCTTGTCCAGCATATTTTACCAGTCCCACTCAACTTGTTTGGGAGAGGGGAGTGAGGAGGAGATTTCCATTTCTAGTTTAGGGCTTCCTCTCTTAATTCTCCCATAATTTTGCATATGATCTCTCCCAAAGGGGTACCAATATCTCAAATACAGTTGTTCTATCCTTTCAATATGGTCTAGCATATATCAGGGGTAATAACCTTCCATATCATTTTTATCAAGGGGCAGGATAAATGGAATTTCCATCCAAGGATAAATTGCAAAAAATCACAATTGAAGATCCATGATATTCTAAGCTTCTTAAATATATTATAAAAAATTTGCATGGAATAGGGTCTATGGATGAAAAGATGAGGGATAAATTATTCATCATTGTAACACAACAAAAACTAATTACACATCTATAAACCAAACATAAGGTTTTGAATGGTGAGGATGTTCTTCTGCATAACTAACCACAAAATGATATTAATTTTGGGAAGAAAGTGGGAGTGCCAAACATTGTTCCATTCCAAACCTCTAGCCTCTCCAAATATAGTATTTTATGTCAATTTCACACTGAATTCCCCACTTGAATTTTTATGAAAAAATATTTTATCCATCTTATGAAAGGATGGGATATAAATCCCCTTTAGGAGAGCATACAAATCCTCATATAAGACTTTGTACTCCCTAGTGAAGTTATCAATTTTGAAGGTCTTTGACTCTTTGTAAAGGATGTATTTCTTCACCTTTTGCCCCATCTTGATCTCACCCCTCTCTTTTAAGGTCAAATACTTTGTTTCTATAATGGGAGTTTCTCGAAGCCATCTATCCTTGAAATATCTAACCTTGTTACCATCTCTAACACTCCATATAATGTCCCTTCTTAAGTTTTTTCTTATCTTAATGATATTATTCCATATCCTTGAGCCAATTGATAGAACTTCCCTAAAGAGAACATAGGTGAAAGGTCTTGACTCTAAGTACTTGTCTCTTATATTTTGACACCAAGGGGTTAAGTCCTAAGCTAGCCTCCAACTTACCTTCATCATAAGGGCTTTTATTAAATCTCTATTTTTTCTAAGATTTATACCCCCTTGGGATTTTGGCATACACACCTTGTCCCAATTATCCAAGATTAATTTTTCCTATCCTTTGATCTGATCCATAAGAAATTTTTCTAAATTTTCTCAATAATATCTCTAAACCTACTAGAAATCTTAAATAAAGGTAAAAAAAGAATACAAGAATTCCTTGTAAAGAGGATGATAATAATTGAGTTTTTCTAGAATTACTCAAGAGCTTCCCTTTCCACCATAGTATTCTAGAATTTGGGGGTCACTTCCTTGACCATGATAGAAAGACCCACATAAGTGTTAGGGAGATTTGCAACTAGACATTGCAACTCTCTAGTTATTCTTTGTTGGAGAGCTATCTCAATATTACAGAAGTATAACTTACTTTTGTAACAATTGATGTCTTTCCTTGAAATTTCCCCATACCCATTTAGAGTTTTCTTCCAATTCTTAGCCTCCTTAATAGAAGAGATACCATATAAAAAATGTTATCAAAAAACTACTCTAGCACTTCAAGTGGGAGGGTTGAAGCTAGTTTAATCCCCATAATCTCACTCTAAAATGCCAAAGCCAAGAGGTTCCTATAAAAAAATCTCTACAACAATTATGAACATGTAGGGTGATGGTGGATCTCCTTTTCAAAGCCCCCACTCTACTAGGAGGAAAATCCCTAGGGAACCATTTGCTAAAATAGAGAGCTAGAGAGTATTTGTCATTTCTCCAATCAAAGTGATAAAGTAATATCCAAACAAAAATTCCCAAATAATTTTAAAGAAGAATTCTCTTCTCACCTTATCATAAGCCTTTGAAATATCAAGCTTCAAAGCCATCATAGTGTTACTACTAATTTCCATAGAGTGAAGGACCTCATGTGAGATGATCACAACATCAAGAGTTTTCCTCCTAGGAACAAATCCATCCTAGGTAGAGCTAATCCTTTAATTCAAAAATTACTTTCATTTTAATAACAATCACCTTAGAAAGTATCTTGTAAATGGTATTATAGAGGCTTATAAATTTGAATTCTTCTAGTTAGGTGGGATCATTAATTTTAGAGATCAACATGATGAAATTCTCACTTAATTCTCTAATGATTCTACCTATCTTCATGAAATCCCTCACTACATGGACTAGATCATACTTGATAATCTCCAAGAATTCCTCAAAAAAAATCATGAGAAAAAACATCTATCCTAGGGGCCTTGAAGATTCCCATTGAAAAATAGACTACCTTCTTAACTTCATCCTCTATCACTTTCCTTATTAGGTCTTGATTGGTTCTATTATCAAAAACTAGATGTATAACTTCTAGGAAATCATTCTCAATCCTAAGACCATGTTGTGGTGCCAAAAACATGACACCTAAAGGTTTTTTTTTAAATTTTTCAAAGCACATGAGTGCTATAGTGCCCACGTGCTTTAGCACCTAAAGATTTTTTTTAATTTTCAAAATGCATGCGTAGTATAGTGCATACGTGCTTTGTAAAATTAGAAAATTTTATAAATGGGCTGCAAACCCATGACCCATTTTATCATTCTATTTGGCTTTTGCATTTTCCTCAACAATGCACATGAAGATTGAAGAAGTTGAAGAATTTTGTCAACCGTGTTCTCAAAATGCCTCCTTGTTGCCAAAGTTCAAGATTAGGATTGTGTAGTATGTTTTATATCCTTGATTTTGCATTGTTTTATATGTTTTTGTATTGTTTTGTAGTTTTTACCATTTTTCTTTAAATTTGTGTATTTATTTAGATTTCAATTGGTTTCTAGTTAGGAAATGTGAATAATCAACCATCAAATCCCCAGTTGGATCAACAAAATCAAAATGAAAACCCTCCACAAGATCCTAATCAAACCCTCCATAAGATGAAAATCAAAACCCTACAAAACAAGAGCGACAAATTTTGCAACCCACACCAATTGGAAGACCTCCTCCTAGCACCTAATACAATATCATGAATGAAATAGAAAGAGGAAATAATAAATTAGAAACACTCATTGGTAGGTTGAAATCTTGTGGAAAAACTAATCTGATGAGAGCACAATTGGCATCCCTCCTCAAGTCCATTATAGCCCATGTAGCCTCTGTTAGTGGTTAGTTGGATATTTGGCATGTTAAGAGGGATGAAAAAAGAAGATATTATGAAAACAAATTATCATATCAAGATGTAAAAAAAAAAAGAAATAGCAAAAGGTAGCATTTGTGCATTGTTTAAAAACCCTAGAGAACAAGATACTTTTAAAACTACAACTAAAAGATTCCCCATCCATTGGTGCATGCATGATGGTATTAGAAATAACTTTTGGGGTAGATGGTGGATGGTCTTTGATGCCCCTCTCTTCAATAATCATGTGGTTCCAATGTATTTCTTAAAGAAATTGTATTGTGAATCTGTCCTTGGGGAGATCCCCAATTGTTTTGGTATATTACAATCTTAGGGTAGAGGTGCGGGATCATCATTTGAGAGGTTAGGGGAACATCGTGACCCTAATGTAGTTAGGACATTTGTTGTCAAGCCATAGGGTGAGCATGTGATTATTCCTTTAGTTGTGAAGGAACATGTAGAGACTAGCACTCTAGGGACTAATAATGCTTTGATGCAGACCCTCATTCATTGCATGAGTCCATTAGTTGAGGAGGAGCCTTTTGTGTGTCATAGTCACATGTGGACATCATCTGGATCCTTATACACATTTAGCAGTCATACTGGAGATAGTATGGATGATGGGCTAGTCACTGATGAGTTCCTGAGTGAGACATTTGGCATTGACACACAAGTAAATTACAATTACAATTAACTAATTTGATTTCATTTCATATGTATAGTGAATGAATAATTAATTAGAATGAATTCAAATTTCTCAAAACTTATAGTAAGAGTGTTGGCGGCCCTACTATAGATTTCTTGGCCCCATTTTTTGTCCCATCAGCAAGTCAAGAGGAATGTATCAATTTAATCATTTAAATTAATACATATATTTATTAAGTAACCATATGAAGGATTGAAAAAAAAAAAAATTCATGTGAATCAGTTCTCTACTAAACCATTGACATTCACAAGGGACTCTGAGCCTAGGCATGATACTAGCTTCCTAGAGGTACTTTTTTACATGTTAATTTAATTCGTTTGATTATATTTGTTTCATGTTTCATGTAAATTTTATTATATGATATATAGTTGTTGATGTCTGAGACTCCTCCTCATCTTCACCAGTCCATCGATCATGGAGTTGTTGAAGAAATGGTTAGTTTAGAGCCATTGACCAAGGTATGAAAGAATTTTCTTGGTTTTAGTTATTTATAATAGTTAGTATCAAAATTTGTAATGTTATTTATAAGTGATTATATTGATTGAATTATTGTACGGCCTTATTACACCCAATCATCCATGAGCCTTTGAGGTGGATGTACAAATTGACTATTTGATGGAAGTAACAAAATAATTAATTTTGTGTGTACATATATTTGATTTGAATGTATAATAATTATTGATTCATATCTAATTTGTTTGTATTAGTTCAAATTAGAGAAGAGCCTAAACAAGAGGATGCGCAAGCATGTGAGGAAGACCCAACCATCCCATTATCTCCCTCCACATGACAACTGAAGACCTCTAGGTATTTGTTTCCTTCCCCTCATGGGAACAAGAAGATATAGTTGATAGAGACACATGTATAGGCATTAATGGACATATATGTTGGATTTTATGTCAATGGATATATTCAATATACATTTGATGTATGACATATATTTGATGCATGACATTATTAGAATTATGACATTATTGGTTAATATATGATATGTTTGTCCATGTATGACATTATTGGTTGTCATAATATATTATATGTTTGTTAATGTATGACATTATTGGTTATCATAATATATTATATGTTTGTTCATGTATGACATTATTGGTTATCATAATATATTATATGTTTGTTAATGTATGAAATTATTATTTATCATAATATATATCTTGTTTATATTTTAAGTACATTTCATGTATTTAATTTTGATTTAAATTGCATCAAAAATGATGCAGAGTGCTCACACCAAAAGCTAGTGGATTCCAAACAAGAACACTTTTAAGGAAAACTACCTTTCCTACCTTTGTAAGTGTCATCAAAGACTCTTTTCAACTTGGTTACAACATTGAAAAAAATTCTACCCAACTTCACAAAACTAGTTGATCACTTTCCTATTCAAGACTTGGGAAGCAATAAGGGAAAAATGAGAAAATTTGAGAAATGGTTCATAATCAACTTCTTGCTTCAAACTACTTTCTTAGACACTTCAAGGAATACCTAATAACCATTTCAAAAACTTTAGTCTACCATATATTCCATCCTTTAAAGATATTCTTCAACATCATATGACAATATTTTCTTTGCAACAACATGTAATTTGCTGATTTTTAGACAGCTCATCACAAAGGGAAGTGATTATGTTTCAAACCCATGAAATGGCTATTAAGAAAACCAAGAAGATCCAATGTCTTCCACTAACTCCATTCATGATAACATGTAACTAAAGTGGTGTTTCATTTTGAAAAAGTATGAGTTTTCTATTCCAAATAGGAAGTAATGATATTTGACAATAACTCAATGATCCTATACACAAGCTTAACATCAACAATGATTCCTTGTCATATTAAAAAAACTTAATAATCACCAAAACCTTATGTGTCCTCTAAATTCATAGAGGTTATTTTCATCATTTGACATCCATTCCAACCAATTACTAGTTATTTTGATTGGTTACAAGGTTTATTTTAAGGTTTTCAAAAAAATTGCTAAAATTGCCAAAAAGTTGTCGGCAACTTTTGTTGCAAAATGTAATTTTTGCACTAACTCTTCCTAGAACTCAACCAAGTGGTTTTTGGTAACACATATGACCTATATAAGGTTTTATGACTCTCAAAACACTTATTGAGTCAACTTATTAAAAAAAAAAACTAAAAAAGGAAAATTGTTAGGACTAAGGCAACTTGGGTTTATAGTTGACCTCAAGTTCATTGACCTTACAAAAAAGGATTACCTTATTACCATCAAAAAATAACATGTTCAAAATGAGGTGTATGATCACCCCTTTACCTTCTATAATGAGTATCCGTCATTGGATGAGATGACATATCCAGTTGCGACAGTTAAAGATCGTTGCCCTATGGCATATAGTGACTCTTAGGGGTGATTCAGTTTAGCATGCCAAAGAATGTTTGAGCACTCAAAAAGATGGGAGGAGCTTGGGGCTAGTGTTTACCTAGCCACCTATAGATAATAGAATAGACAACTTGATCCCAAGATGAAAGGTGAGAGGGATTTGGTAGTTTGCAACTTTGTACTAGCCAACACTACAAGTTTCACTATCACCTGAGATGGTATCACAAAATAAAAATGGAATAAGATCTCAAAAAAGAGAGAGAAGTTATTATAGTCTCTAAAACATGGTCGTATAGCAGCTAGAATCACATCCATACCTCACACGATCTCTGAGATATGCCCCATCAAGGATCGCTACTCTATGGCATTTAGTGTCTCTTAGGGACATTTCAATTTGGCATGCCTGAGAATGATTGATCACTCAAAAAGATGGGATAAGCTTTTTGCTAGGGTTTACCTAGCCACCTAGAGCTAATAGAACATATAGTTCAATCCCACGATGAACGGTGAGGGAGATTTGGCAGTTGGCAACTTTGTATTGGCCAACACTACAAGTTTTAGCATCACCCAAGATGGCATCGCAAAATCAAAATGGGATAAGATCTTCAAAAAGTGAGAGAGGCTATTGTAGGTCTTCACAACATAGTCCTATAACACCTAGAATCGCATCCATACCTCACACAAGATCTGAGATGTGCCCCATCAAAGATCACTATGCTATGGAATTTAGTGACTCTTAGAGAAGATTCAATTCAACATACCTAAGAACATTTGAGTGCTCAATGGGATGAGATGAGATTTGGGCTACGGTTTACCTAGCCACCTAGATCTAACATAATAGATAGTTTGATCCCATAACAAATAGTGAGGGAGATTTGGCAGTTGGCAACTTTGTACTGGCTAACACTACAAGTTTCATCATCACTCAAGATGGTGTCACAAAATCAAAATAGGAAAAGATCTCCAAAAAAGTGAGAGAGGTTAGTGTAGGTCTCCACAACATGGTCCTACATCACCTAGAATCACATCCATACCTTACATGAGCTCCAAGATATGCCCCATCAATGATCACTGTCCTATGACATTTAGTGACTCTTAGGGACATTTTAGTTTAGCATGCTTGAGAACATTCAAGAACTCAAATGGATAGGAAAAGCTTTGGGCTAGGGTTTACCTAGCACTTGGAGCTAATAACATAGATAGTTCGATCCCACAATGAACATTCAAGGAGATTTGATAGTTGGCAACTTTGTATTGGCCAACACTACAAGTTTCAGTGTCACCCTAAATGGCATTGCAAAATCAAAATGAAATAAGATCTCCAAAGAGAGAGAGAGAGAGTTTATTGTAGGTCTCCAAATAATGGTCTTATAGCACCTAGAATCAAATCCATACCTTGTACAAGCTTCGAGATATGTCCCATCAAAGATCACTACCCTATGGCTTTTAGTGACTCTTAGGGACATCTCGGTTTGGTGTGTGTTGCCTCACTTTTCATCCTAAATCCATGATGCAAAGTGAAGAATTTATTTTCATTGGTCAAGTCTAGATTTTTTTGGGTCTAGTTTAAATATTTATTAGGTAAAAATTTTCTCCATTAGATCATCCATTCTTCCCTTCCAATGCATCACATACTTGGGTGGGTTTCCCTCTATGTCATGAGTTTGTGGGTAGTTTAGAAACTAATCTAACAGAGATTCTGGCAATTCACAAAGTGGTTTTTGATAGCATACTTGTTTATGGTTCATCATATTTTTCATGTGAAAATACAAAGGGCAAAAAAATAGAGGTTGTCTTCTCCTCAACGGGTTTCCAACCCTTGAAGGTGATTTTCTATAGAAAGCAACAAATGAGGTTTATAGGTTGAAGCAAGAAGGAAATGAGTTGTTTGATGGATAGATCACCCCTACATTATAATATTTCACCTTGGGAGGAACTTGGGATTCATCGTAGTGCTCAAAATCACCTATAGTAGAAAACTCTGAAGTAACTTCTCCACGGCGGGCTTTCAACCCATGAAGTCAGTTTTCCAATAGAGGCATTTTGTGAGAGAGAAAAAAAAGTAAGTGGGTCCCTTTCCACTTTCACATCCCTTTTGAGATTGTTTGAAACTTATAGGAATATTGACTTAAAGGGTAAAGTGACAATAAAAGCAATGGTAGAAAAATAGAGATCACCTTCTCCTTGGTAGGTTTTCATCCCATGAAGGCGATTTTCTACATCGAGTGAGAAATCAACTCTACAAGCATATTAGGCACATAAATTGATCACACGATACTTAAAAGTAGTAATGGAAATAATTTAATCATATTTGGAAAGTTATTTTGAGCATAATCTAGCTGAATGGATATTTCCTTATGAAGTACTCTATTCTTAATTCTCTGAAACTTGGTGAAAAAAGGGAAAGTAACTATGTAATAAAAGAAAGTTACCATTGAGCCAATAGAAATAGTGAAAAGACATGGAAAAATCCATTAAAAAATCTTTCATTTACTAATCCAATGGATTTATCCTTTAATTCACTTATGTGGCACAGATCTTGAAGATTAATGGGTAAATTAGGATTTCTATATAGAGAAAAACATAATAAATTTTCAAAATACTACTTTTTTTATTGAACTATTATGCTATTGAATTGTATAGCATTTACAAAGCTTATATTCTTTCAAAATTCTACTCTCTACACTACTTCCAATTTTAAGGTTTCAATTCATTGCTATCTCAGATAAAATGGCAACTAGATTCACTGGTTTTGATGGGTTGAATGGAATTAAGTCTACATTGCAGAATGTTATAGACACCTCACTCCATTTATTTGACATGCAAGATTTTCAAAGCATGTTGAGGATAGATAAAATTCATCCTATTACTAAGAAGCTCTGAGGAAGCAGGCTAGTGGAACCAACTGGATTTCCAGTGGTAGTTCAAACTCCCTAGCTGATTGTTGAATGTATAAATCACTACAACTTGAAGAGTAGACAAATTTTACTACTTGACCATACAGTTTTAGTCTTGATTGATAGGCAAACTATAGTAAATTACCTCCAGGTTCTAAAGCAAGAAGAATTTTTTGAGTTGACGGCAGAAGGAGCTATGTCCAAGTTCATCTTAAAGAAAATTTTGTGGAGAAAAGAAATCATGAGGTCCTGGTTCCAAAATCCACAAGGAGATAAGAGTAAGATTCGTAAGACTCTATTCAGCACTAATCTCAAGCCTAAGATCATAGACATTCTAGTTCTCTTACATCTATTGAAAGGTGAGGTAGAATCACTCAATTTTATTGAACATTATTTATTTTTGGTACAAATCATCTATTTAGATACACATTATGTTGATTAGGCCTATGAGGTAAGCAAGCATCTATCCAAAGCACTCAATACCACCAAATTTTACAACACATTTTACATGTCATCCTTCCTAATTTATATGTTAGCTTCTCTACAATTATGGCCAGACCTGCCCATAATAGAAAGCTTCCTTGATGACATGAAAAGCTATGAATTTTATCCATGCTTGTAATTACAAAATATCTATTTAGAATATGTTAGAGTTAATGACTCATTTACAATGAGAATTTGTAGGGAGCTCCAAGGATGCCTAGAGAGGAGGTTGAGCCCAGAAGCAATGGTAGCCATCAGTCAATTTGGTAGCTATTTTATTCAATTCTCATTCTTTTCATATTAGCTTCTTGTAGCTTTCGATATATTTCACTTGAAGCTACCTCGATACCCAAGTTTTTTGATAGAGATCATGAGGCCAATGATCTAGGTGAATGTCCTGTGTGCAATTTTGAAGAAGAAAGGGTATGAATTCACTTTAAAGGTTAGATCTTATAGTTGTGAGTCTTATTTTGATGCTAAAAACATGCTCAAAGGGTTTGAGCCTAAGTGCAAGTTGGAGGAATATAAGGTCATGAGACCTTTGTTTGATCCGAATGGGTAGAAAAGAGAGGTGTTACAAATTGGGAGTGTGATTAAACATGTCACCATTATAAAAAAATTATTGTGTAGATTGCAAGGATGAATTGGAGAGCTGAGATTGTGCTTTTACTAGGCTCATAGTGGAACAACTAAAGGCATATGGTATCAATCTCAATATTGAAGGATTAGAGGATGATGGTCAAAACATGTATAGCAATACCTATTTGATTAAGTTAAGGGGGTGTTGGTATTTTAAAATGCACTAAAACTACTAAGCGACAAAATGCTTAATACCAGAATGACAGTACATACACAATCTAAAGACTAGCCAATTCTTATTAACAATTGAATATGCAAAGTATTTGGACCCAACTTCAACAAAACCACAGATGGCTTTCTACTCTTTTGGCTCTGCAAAACTAGGGTGGGTATACCCAGGGATGATTCAAAACTGAAACAACTGTATGAGGATTATTCCTAGTTTCATTCTGATTCTCATTTCAAAAATCCTCAAACATATACATAATTCTTTACTAACTTGATAAACACATCCCATAAACCAGATATGGCCAAGAATTCTTCTATAGATCTGCGGATGTTCTTAACAATAGTGGCTAACTGAAGCTAAAACATTCCATGCAGACAAGTGCTGGCCAGCTTTGAAGATCTACAGGAAATAAAAGTAAAATTTGATCTGATGCTGCATTTTGATAATCATTTATGATATATTCCTCCTTCAGCTGAATCAATTTTGATTAGTGCCTAATCCATTGGGGTTTAGAGTCTATAGCAAGTTCTTAGATCTAGTTTGTTGCCTTACAACAAATTCTATCAGCAATTCTTATCGGAATTCATCATTCAAAACCATTTCCACTACTAAAGAAACCTTATCACATTCATCAAAGCTTTTATTTAATCCATTGAATTAACTACAGTGATAAATAGATATACAACCTAACTAGATTGCATTCAATTTCACAAGCCTTTACTTATACAATATCAAGACAACCAAGTAATTGGAAGGAGACAAGATTCAGAAAGAACTAATATGGGGACAGTTCGCAATTTGTATTCGTTTTCTTTGAAAATGGTATATCCTTTACAATAGACTCAGAATGACCTTTCGAAAGAAACACAACTCATTCTATATTCATGTATTCTCAGAGAATTGACAGAGAAAATACATCATAAACTTGCTTTCAAAATTTGGACCAAAAATAAACTAAGCATATTACTTAGAAAAATAGAATTCAAACCATTCTTTAGCCTTGGAATCTCACTTAAATAGTGTGAGATGCAACAAGCTTTAGGCTAAAAGAAAGTGACAGGTGTCTTCTAAAAGATACTGACATACATCTATCATAAAAGACAAAAGAAAATAACAGAAAGGCTATTACATCAAACATTCCTTGGTGGGTCCCTTTCTGTTATGCTTCTCAGTTGTTGAGATAAGAAAATATGATCTGATTCTTCAATTATTCTTCATCCTTAGAGTAAATAGCCATGAGGTTTGAAAGTGATGTATCATCTTCAGTTACCTAAAAACTTACTTTAACCTAGGGATTTTCCATGTCCTGATTACTAACTACAAGGGTAACTTTTACTTTTGCATTTTCCTCCTCATAATCTTCCGACATTTGTCCTATAAATTGATTTTTCCATTCATTATAAGTAGCATCATTTGGCCAATCAAAATTTAGAGCCTCTCTTTGTAAAACCAGTAAAGAATTTGCAATTTCTTCTAAATCATCAAGATCTTTTTTGATATCATTATAAAATAACTGTATCTTTACCAACTCTTCATTTGTCCTTGCCCAAAACCAGTGGCCAGTTTCACTCATGATGTTCTTGATCCTATTATAAAATATTTCATCTAACTCCTTTTTCCACTTTTCTTTTTCCTTTATTGTATCAACAGATTCTAAAGCACAAGGAAATAAAGTGAATATTTTAGCAATATACTTGGAAAAATAGAGTGTTAATCTTTTCTGTAAAGAATCCCTTTGATCATCAAAATCTTCTAGTTTATTTAACAAATCAAAAAATTTCTCTACTTGATGATAAGGCATTTGGATGACAGATATACATATAATTGTAATATCATTATTCCTCTCCCTCCACTTCTGTGCAAGGGGAGTCAATTTATCCTTATCTCTGTTCAACTCATCCATGAGGGTTGCAATTCTTGTCAACCGATCAAAGAAGGTTGACCATTGTATTTTATCGCTTAAATACATCACACCCTGCTTTAATTTTCTTTCATATTGATTTTTTAAGTCTACGTGCAACTCATGTAATTTGGTTTTTTCTTCTTCAAAGTCTTCTGCAGTATAGAATTGGGGACTTTCAGGGGTGTCTGGTATTTCAATAATAGGGGTTGCTCCAACAAATGACTGTGAAGGGTATGCAATTCTAGGTGCACTAGATTCTCCCACCTTTCTTTTCCCAAGTATCTTCTCCATTTGAGACACCTTGTTTTCAAGTGACTGTATATGTACACCTCTTTCCTCAGATGCTTTTAAGACTTCTTCAAACCTAGCATTAAGTTGGGTAAACTTATCTTCTTCCTGGACAAATACAACACCACCCAATTTTAGCACTTCTGAGGCCATTCCCATTCCTTGTTTACTACTTACCTCACCAGCCCTATATATTGTCAATGTACCAGTATGCTCTGCTGCGGGAAACTCATGCGTCCTGGTTTTTTCCCTCTTATCTATGGACCATATAACAAGGGCTTGGTCATCATCACTAAATTTGACCCCTCTATGAGCCTATAGTACTTCTTCAATAGTTGTTAGTTGAACATCCTTTTGCTTCCTTACTGAATAAAAAACAATAGCATTTTCTATATCCCATTCCGGCAGAAGGAGGACTCCTGATTGTCTAACTATTTGCGTCCTAGCTTCAAGAGTAAAATTGGCAAAATCATTCAAAAATTTTGACTTTACCTCTTCTTTAATAACCAGGTCGGGTTTATCTAGTTGCTTAGCCTTAATCTTCTCACGGGTTTTCTCAAAAAAATTGATATTTAATCTCCACAAAAACTATGCAAAGGCTCTAGATCTTACAAAATTTTCATCATTAATAAATCTTTCAGAAGCTTGGGCAACGATTGGGTCAATTTCTTTACCTTGGTAATCAGCAATGGTTAGGTCCAAGAAAGGTATAGGAGGTTCTTATGGCTCTCCAATATCTAGGTCTATAGAAGTGACAATCACATCCCCTTCTCCACCCATTTTTCTAAGTTGTTCCCTTAGAGATGCCTCATCATCTATCTGGATTGGGGGCTGGCTTGGGGAGTATTGTTCCTTTTGAGAAGAAGAAAACCGCTGCTCTAATTTTTGTCTTTTTGGAGAGCTGGCTGCAGATGGACTTCTTGACCTTGATCTCTTATGAGGGGGTGCCTATTGCAAATTTCAAATCATGACATAACCTACCCTTTTCTGCAATGTATATTGGCTAGGAGCTACAATATTTTTACTGCTTATTCTTCTTTGTACTTCTGTTGCCTTGTCTAGATGTGCCTCGACAAACATAGATATCTTTTCATTCATGGTTTGAATTATTATGGAAAAATTATTCATTAATGCCTATATTTTGGCTCCCTAGTATTTCTTATCTTTCAATGGGTCATACTGGGGGTCAAAAGCATTAATGAATTCTAGGGTTTTACTAAAAACTATCCATTTCTCATTCCTCAATTCTTGCTCCTGCAATGTGAAGATATTTTTGATTATATGTTCTCTATAGTAAACTTAATGTACCATACAGGAAGCTCTCACCCTTTCTTTTAATAGGTCATAGAATCCTTCAGGGTCAATGAATTGGGCGTGAGACTCTACCATGTTATACCTATCCAAAAACAAATTTAAGTGCTTCCACCCCTTTTTGACAAAGACAAAATCATGCACTACAGTAACCATTGGAAAGAAAGTGCCCTTCTTAACAAATTTCGTCTCATCTATAGTACCTATCTACCATAAGAGCTCAGCAATCCCTATCTTCAAAGGCACATGAAATGGTAGCACATGAGGTTTTCCCAAAAAACCATAAACTCTTATCACTGTTGAAACATTGTAGGGAATTATATCCCCCCAGTTATGACTAACAAGTAGCCCTTTAGCATGGTCCTTGGGTCTGACCAATTCTAATAATGCTTGTGGGATTCTAGGGCTATCTCCTCTTAAAAGCAGTCTAAGCTTTGATGCAAAATACCTATCAAATCTTACATAGTTAGCATCTGTGGCTTTTGAAGTCATATCCACACTCCACAACTGCACTAGATTCCTCTCTCCATCCTTTGTTGTTTCCAACTCCATACCCTTGGAGAAGAAAGTATATCCTTTGTATAAGCATACATGCATCATCAATGAATACCAATAGAATGGTTTGTTTAATTTTCCCTTTGCTATTCCAACCAAACCATTGTGAATCTCTTTTGCTAGAAAAGAGGCAAAATCTAGAATGGTACTCATTCAGAATTGAAGTGTTTGAGCAATTATAAGGACAACAAAACCTAGAATTTGATCACCTTCATCTATCCCAAACATCTTACAAAGAGAAAAATACAATGCTTGGGCTCTCAAGTTGAAATTTGTTCTCAACAATGGCTTTGGGATACTGGTTGTAATCATAGGAAAAATTTTGACCATGGCAGCATGCTCCTGTAGTGGCCCTATTCTCAAGCACATTCGTTGTGCATCATATCTGGCTTCCAAATCATCCATATCAATGATTTCATGTACAACGTGATTAGGGTTAAGGTTGAAAACCTCACTGAATAGCTTAGGGAAAACCCTAAAAAGATTGACTCCAGAATGATTTTTTACCCATCCTGTGATAGGATCATACTTCTTTGTCAGGTCCATCAATAAATCACTATCAAAGAAAATAGTGGGGACTATTAATTTTCTAATATCAAATTCCCAAACATTGCTCATAGGAGTGTCCAGTTTTTGCTCTGAAAGCCATTTCTTAAACAACTCCAGACCTCCCATGGAAACATAGGCATCCCTTATCCAATTAGCTTTTTCATAAAAGCCTTCTCCTACAACTATTCTAGGATTTTTTAGAATGAGTTCCCTTCCCTTAGTTAATTGATGCACTAATAAGGGGAATTGTTCAAGAAAATCATCATGCACAGAATGTTTTAAATAATCCTTTTGACTAGTAAACTCTTTTTGGGGAGGCATTTTGAATGAACCCCAGGAAATTCACAATAGCAGATGCTTCAAATTTACTTAGAAAGTCATAGAGCACTTACCCGGCAGAATTTGCACTTTTACACTATATGATGTCTTCTACAATTTTACTGGAGTATTAACTAACAATTTATGTGCCCTAGCTTTGAAATCTTGAATGCCCTGATGTTCTTTCTCCACTTTGGTGGTTCATTAATTGTGAAATCATGGGCTTTTCTCATAAATTAAAACCGCACACATAAGGTCTAAATCACATTTACTCTTAGTAACCATTGCCCGCAATTTGCACTCAAGTTTTAATCCCATGTATAGATTTTATCAAATGGAACGGTTCTGATTTAAAAATAACACGCTTTACGGCTTTTAGAAAAATGCTATGCGTCACAAATGTGCTTCCCCACATTACTTAAAAACCTACAACTTCATAATGCGGGGATGTGTTGTCTATTGATCAAGACAAGATCAATGATCAGACTAGTCCACTTTTTATTAACAACTAGCTAGTTGAGTTGACCAATAAGAAACTACCATATAAGCTCATACTATCTGACAACATTCCATGCCAACAGATCTTGTATCTTCTTCTGAACAAGCATGTAATTGACATCATCTAGTCCACGTGTCGCAAATGCGCTTCCCCACATTACTTAAAAACCTACAACTTCATAATGCAGGGATGCACCAATTGTAGATCTTCAAAAGATCAATGGCGATGCTGACTCCACCCTGCCAAGAATCTAAGAAAAACTTTGACATCACCATGGACATGTGTCTACAGGGCACATCATCGCTTTTATTAAACTTCACTCAAATGCAAAATGCGAGGATGTGTTGTTCGTTGATCAAGACAAGATCGACGATCAGAAATAGCCCTTTATTTCATGCTTGCATTATCCACTTGGGCCAATGATATGATTGTTGTGAACCCACATGTTCTGACTATTGCATTTATTTCTAACACCTTTCTGGCCCACATGGATGAGTAGTTCCAGCTAAGCACAATTGTCAGATCCTATGGCGTGACTTTTGCATTCTACATAGTCTGGTCCCACTGTGACACGCATCACAAATGCACTTCCCTGGTTTACTTAAATTCCTACATCTTCATAATGCGAGGATGCACTAACCATAGATCTTTGAAAGATCTATTGTTGATAAGATTTCACTTCCATTCAGCAACCAAAATCCTCCATTGCACATCTGGTAGTACACATCATCCATCATTTACAGTGTAGCACACTGAATCAAAAATATCCAACCCCACTTTGTCATGCGTCACAAATGCGCTTCCCCACTTTTCTTAAAAACCTTCACCTTCATAATGCAAGGATGCACTGGCCCTTGATCTCTAATAGATCAATGGTGTTTGAAAAAAATCTTCAACTTGGCATCCTTTCAAAAAGAATATTGCAATTAAAGGCACATGAAAGGTTTATCACAAGGATTAAAAAATATTCTGATGTGAACAAAACATTAGGATAAAACATCCTGCCAAGATACTTGAAGAAAAACCCCCCTTTTTAAAAAAATTTTAAAATTAGGGCAACATAAAACCAAGGTATAAGGGTTTTTTACGCACTTAGGGCCTTTTTATGGATAATTTGAAAGCCAAATGCTGAGAATTTAAAGGGAAGGTACAACTTAGAGAACATGGCATAACTAGGGTAATCTAACAATTTTTAGGATTTCACAAATAAAACCCTAGTCTGCAAGAAACAAAGACTTAATTGAGTTTTCATCCAAATAACAAAATTTTTCTATACTATGAAAAATCACACCAATAGTGGCTCTGTCTAGGGATGATAGACTACCTGAGTCTATGCAAGAATTCAGAATCTCTAGGAGAGCATACCACATATTTGGTAAAATGATAACTTCTTTAGAGAGCACTAAGAAACACATAGAGACAAGTAACCAAACTGCACAAGGATGTTTACAAGGATTTACAGAATATACAGAATATACAAAACACTAGGAAACCCTAAAACTACTGTTCATGGAGAAAATAAGTATCTTTTAAGAAAAATAACTCTTCAAGAACTATCCATGAACTGGCAGTTCAAGAATATTGTCCAATAAATCTTTGACTATATAAGAATCCTCACCCCAAGTAGTTTCAATCAAATAAGGGCCTAACCAGATAGGATCAATTTTTTCATGTTTCCCTTTATCTTCAATTTTGGCATTCCACATTAAGACTAGATCTCCATCTTCAAACTTTCTACTTACAGTTCTTTTATCATAGAGTGTCTTAACTTGCAGTTGCAACTTTTGGTTCTTTAGAGATGCTTCTCTTTTGGTTTCTGTCAGTCTTACCAATTCATCCAATCTTTCTTGCATTTCATCTATAGTATCTTCATCATACAACTGGATATAATTGTAGAGTCCCATCAAGTTTTTCTGAGGCATTTTGGCTTGAATTCCATACACTATATCAAAAGGAGCTACACCAATGGCTTTCTTTACAGTTACTCTGTCAGCACATATTGCCAACTGTAACTTGGAATCCCATGCCTTTTTATTATCATCCAAGGTTCTCTTAATGACCTTCAATAGGCTCTTATTTGTGGACTCAACTTGTCCATTCCCTTGTGGATGATATGGATGAGATGATGACCTTGTCATCCCATATTTATCACAAAATTTAATGAATTCCTTAGACTTGAAGCACATAGCATTATCTGTTACAATTTTCTGTGGACAACCAAATCTAGAAATAATATTATTCAGTAGGAAATTATTGAAAACTTTACTTGTTGCATTTCTTGTGGGGATAGCGTCTACCCATTTTGTAAAGTAGTCAGTAGCAACCAGAATCCTAGAATAGCTAGTGCTAGACTTGGGGAAAATCTCTCCTATGAAATCCAAACTCCATTGTTGAAAAGGAGCTTGAATCTCCACTAGCTTCAATGGGGTATTTCTTGAGAACTTTAGCTTTCCAGCAAACCTCTGACAAGGGTCACATTTCCTAACCATGACTTGGGCATCCTTGAAAAGGGAAGACCACCAAAATCTAGCTCTCATTATCTTATGTGCAGTAGTTTTGGCCATATAGTGTCCCCCACACACTCCAACATGCATTTCTTTCAAGACCTCTTTTTCCTTTTCTTTATCAACACATTTCAACAATACTCCCTCAAAATTTCTCCACCATAGGTTGCTTTGGAAAATTACATACCTGATGGCTTGCAATTTAGTATTTCTCTTTTTATTTTTAGACAAATGGGGAGGAGCTTCCATGTTTTGCAAGTAATATATGACATTGGTGTACCAATCACACTGGTCCATGTCACATAAGTCAGCTCTGAGATCATCATTTACCAGATTTATCTGATTAGCCTCTAGATTAGCTTCAACCGTGATTTTTGCCAATCCTTGACCCCTTACTAACTTTTTTATCTGTATATCAATGTTGAATTCTTTGATTTTATTGATCCATCTACACCTCTTGCCTGATACTTCCTGTTGAGAAAATATATCCTTGACTACAGCACTAGGTACAAAAGCGATAACAATAGCACCTACCAAGTAACATCTAAAAGCTTTTACAACCTTTACTAAAGCATATGTTTGCTTTTCATTTATTTCATACTTCTGTTCAACAGGCTGCAATGACTTACTAAAAGAAAGAAAGCAGTAGGGTGCTCATATCCTTCTTGATTTTTCTACAATAAGACTGCAGCCACAGTGTGGAAGGATGCAAAAGAAAAAATATGCATGGGTTTTGAATAATCTAGGGTTCTCAGTACTAGAGCATTTTTTATTGCAATTTTAACATCCTAGAATTCTTGTGAAGGCTCACCATTCCAATCTATAGTAGCTCCCTTTTTGAGCATTTTTGAGATAGGTCAACTAATTTCAGCAAAATTTGTAACAAATCTTTTAAGGAAATTAACTTGGCCAAAGAAAGATTGAATTCCTTTTACATTTTTTGGCTTGGGGACTTTTTCAATAGACACTACTCTCTAAGGGTCTATTTTCACCCCATCCTTAGATACTATATGTCCTAGTAGTTTACCTTTTGTGACCCCAAATGTACATTTCTTTGGGTTTAAAGAAACTCCATATTCCAGAGCTTTGATAAAAAAAAATTCCAAATGTTTGTAGTGATCCTCAACCTTATTAGAATACGTTGTAAGATCATCTTGGTACACAACCATAAATTTATCAATATAATCATGAAATGCTACATCCATGGCTCTTTGGAAGGTAGCTCCTGCATTAATCAGGCCAAAAAGCATCCTCACATATACATATGTTCCCCATAGGGTTGTGAAGGCTATCTTGAACTATTCACTTTCCTTTACTAGAACTTGATTATATCCAGAGAAACCATCCATCATTGACATTAACTCAGAGCTAGTCACTTGCTGCAACATGGCTTCCATGTTTGGTAACCCATAATTGTCTTTCAGAGATGCAATGTTTAAATTTATAAAATCCATGCATAGCCTTATATCTCCATTCTTCTTCCTGACAGGAACCAAGTTTGAAACCCAAGTGGAATGCTTGATTGGTTTGATTATCCCACCATCCCTTAGTTTCATCAGCTCTTCTTGCATTTTTGGGGCTAGGGTAGGATTCACTGGTCTCTATTTTTGACTGAAAGGTTTTACATTGTCTTTTAATGGTATGACATGTTGGAACAGATCCTCCCTATAAGCCTTAAGGTCATCATATAACCAAGCAGAAACATGTCTGTATTTTCTAAGTAGGTCAATCAATGTTTTCCTGATTTTAATAGGCAGATTTTGGCCGATATAAACCCTTTTGGGAACTTCATCAGTACCCAAGTTTATCTCTTCTAACTCTTGAGGTTTGGGGTCGTTAACTCCTGATTTTACTATCCTGGTTATCAAAAATGTTTTCCAAGACTACTAACCTATTTGGCACCTTATTTGTTTTTAATTACATAATTTCTTGACCAAAAATGGTTTCCTTTCCATTTATGGTTTCAATCAGTCCACTACAATCCATTTCCTGACCATGGTACTTGTCTTCATTTAACAAAAAATTTGTAATATCTTTGTCATCTTCAAAGACCTACCAATTTTTAATATTATCAGGTATGGAAGGTCTATTTTGTACCTCAATCTAAGAGATTCCTGCAAATGATATCTCTTTTGGCTTGATTGCTACATTTTCTAACAAATCAGCCATGTTATTTTTATTCCTATCTCTCCATGATATCTCAAATGCATTAAAGAATTCTATCCGATCCCAAACTGTATTTCTATATTGCTTCAATCTCTTATTCTTGGATGAGTAGGTTCCTTTGATCTAAGAGATACTTAGTTTAGAATCCCCTATGACACATTATTTCTTAATTCTATGATGTGTGGCAACTTTGAGTCCTAGCAACAATGCTTCATATTCTGCAATATTATTTGTGCAGGAAAACTTCAAAGTGAATGAATACCTAAAAGTGTTATTTTTAGGGGACACAAAAACTACACCTGCCCCTACACCCTCTTTAGAACTAGCCCCATCAAAGAACATTGTCCATAATTTTGGTGAGTTCATGTAACATTCAACTTCATGTTCAATGATAGCAGGTAAATTTTCAACTTCCTAAATAATTAATTCAACCCTGAAAGCATTAATCCCAGTATCTAGGAAACAAGTGGTATCTTTGTGAATTTCTTCTCCTAAAATGTAATTAACCCTTGGCTCTCTATTTACTCTAATAGCTTTGTCCCCTATGTGAAAAGTGGCATAAGTGAGATCACATTGCAGGCTTCCCCCCATGGCAACACTCCATTTCCTGGAGAGTAACATTCCATAGTGTGGAGGTATATCTACCACAAGGACAGACATTGTTAATTCTACTTTAGGATATGCAGCCAATTTGAATGGTAAGGCATTTATGGTACCTATGACTAGGACTTCCCTAGCATCCATTCCTCTGCATCTACCTTGCTTGGTATCCACCTTCAAACCTAAGGCTTCCATTACTTTGAAAGGCATTATAGTGCTGGAAGCTTCAGAGTCTATCATGCAATTTTTTAAGGTCTTCCCTTTTATGATTAGACTAAGGAAAAAAGGATCAATATCTTCTATAAATACCACTGAGGAATCCAACATTTGAGGAATTTGGGATATGATACCACTGTCCTCTATTACTAATGGGGTTTGTTGGGACATAGTTTGATCTACAACAATATTATTGTTTCCTATTCCACCCAACCATGACAAAGCCTTATTCTTATGCTCTTCAATTCTAAGAAGTTTAGACAAGGGCAGTTTTATAGTAATTTGAGATAACATAGATATCATATCAACAGGTTCAACAATAGTGGGTTTTACAAGAGTACCTGGAGTTGGAATCTTTTGAGCAGCAGGCACCACTATTTTCTTGATAGTATCAGGTTCTGATTTCTTTGATTGCACAACTAGTTTTGTTTCTTCACTTATCTAAAATTGAACCTTCTTCTTCAGTTCCCATTTCTTACCCTTATTGTCCTTGATCTTAGGCACATCTACATTGACTTTCTTATTTTGATCATTCATCTTATGAGTGATATCTTTGATGAATACACTGGATAGCTTTCTTGCATCATTATTTACTGCTCTATTTCTCAAATTGTAGTTACTATGGACTTGTGAAATCATTTCTGTTGTAATTCTATCAATCTCCTCTTTGGAGGGCATTCTTAAGCTTATGAGACCTACATCTAAAAATGTACTGCATACCTTATCTGTATCATACCCTTCATCATCTGAAAGCACTTGCTGATGATGTAGATGGTAAGCAATTCTATGGCTAGTAATATCATTTTCAGGCTCTTCTAAATCAAAACCTATCAAATCATCACACACACTCCCATATTGCAACTTATGTCATCATGGCTTTTCTCTTTAGTTTCTTCTTCGGGTTGCACTCTTTGACCTTGGGAAAATGACTAAGAAACAACACAATAATAAGCAAAATGAGGTGATTGACATATAATGCACCATGGTACATCATCATTCATATTTACAGTGTTCCTTTGTAGGGGATCTAGAGTACCCTTATCCTTCACATTGTGGGTCTGGTTGGGAACTGGCTTACCATCTTTCCATTGGGTGTTGTAAGGATAATTTTTTATTCTAGGCTACCTATTGAAACTGTTGTTATTCACAGGGGGTCTTTCAGCAACATTTGGCTTATTGAAATTAGTGGGATTCATCTTCTTGAGCAATTCCAAAACCTGGCCTATAGTAGGTTCTTCTGGCTTTTTTCCTATAGGAGTTTTGCCACCCTCCCTTTTATTATTGTTCTTAGGATTAAAAAGCTTCGAATCATCCCTCCTACCTAGTTTACCAGATGCCTTCCTATTATTCTCTATATTTACTGCAATTTTATAGGCATCCCTTAAAGTTTTATGATCCTTATCCCTCAATTGATAAGCCATTTTGCTATCAAAAGCATTGAAATATGTTGTGAGATAGACATCTTCATTCAACCTCATAACTTGAAATAGTCTGTACATACCTTTCTAGAATCTTACACTAAAATCAAACATGGACTCATTTGGATTCTTCTTGATGTTGTTGAACTCATTCAACATGAATCCTACATTAGTGTTGTCTCCATATTCCTCTTTGAACAATTTTTCCAAATCACTCCATGAGGTAATACTATCATCAGGCAACCTCCTAAACCAATCCCTTGTATCCTCTATTAGTGAATTCACAAACAATTTCATTACCATATCTTCATGTTCAACTTCATAATCATTCAACATATCAATGAAAATTCTCAGATGTTCTTCACTAGTAACAGCATTATTCCTAGAGAAATTAACCACTTTATCTCTTAAATCAAATGATATGGGATGTGGAGCACCAGGAATACCAACAAATGATATTTGTCTATACTTTTCTAGATATACAGGTTTCTTCTAGAAACTAGGAACATTTGAGCTACTAGCTATATTAGCTTGACTAAGAGGAGCAGCTTGGGATTGTTGAGGTGGGACAAATGGGACTTCGGTGCCAATAGTGGAAGATAAGGTAGGAGCAGATTGGGGTACTCCCTGAGTTGAGATTATTGGACCACTAGCTAGTGCAAGAATTGTAGGTGGGATAGACAAATTGGGCCATGAAGCCAATGCAGAATTAGACTTTATGAATTGGATTTTTCTCCTAGTTTCTGTAGCTTGAGCTTCATTCTCAACCTTCTCAAGTTCTTTTGCAAGATCTTCCCTCTCTTTTCAAGCCCTCTTGAGATCTAGATCTAATTTTGATATGGAGGGTTGTATGAGTTTTCTTGGTATAGCTTGAGGCTCATTTATGTGGATTCCTATAGTCATGCCTTTCCCTTTATCTGGAGCTTTTGCAGTGGGCTCTACCAGATCCACTTGAATAGATTTATAGGCTTGGACTTGAGCAATAATTGGTTCTTGCCTTTGATTTAGGCACTTTTTTTGTTCCTGAACTTTAGCTCTCAGATTATCAACATCTCCAAAAACATCCTTATGGAGAGTTGTGGTATTTTCTTCTAAATTTTTAGTTTTCTCCTTCAAAGTAGCCATCCTTCTTAGCAAAGCATCCCTTTCTATTATGGCATCCAAGGTGGCTTGATTCTTTTCTTTTTCAAGATGAATGCATTTAGCTTCTTCCTCAGCAATCCATTTCATCAAAAATCCTATTTTAGAGTGCACTTCTTTAGGATCTACAGAGGTTGCCTCTGAATCAGCAGGGTCATCCAGATCTATAAGATTTGGCTCTACATAAGGGGCTGCTCTGGGATTAAAAGGATTATCAAATGAACTCCTAAATCCTAGCCTATAGTTCATATCTGCTATAGGATTTGGCCTTGATGAAGCAACTCCTATTGTAGACACATCTTTGTCTTGAAAGACTCTCTCATCTGGTAATGGGGTACTGAAAATACCTCCTCAGAGTTTTGTAGTTTTGGATTTAGAACTAAACAAAGAAGACTCTCTTCCTACTACTGGTTGATAATGGGAATTGACAGATATATCACCTCTAGGTTTTCAGGTGGGATTTGGATTTGTCTTCTTCTTGTTTTGGTTCTTCCTACCACCTTGGGGTAGATCAGTATACATTGATACATCAGGATTGGCTCTTATGTAAGCTCTTGTGTTCTTTCTCTTGTCAGCCATATTCACCTTTTGTTACAATAAGCACAAGCTTCAAAACCTTGATTGAGTCGCCACCCTTTCTCGGGAAAATATATAGTGACAATTATTGTTGACTCAAGGAAAACAATACACAAGTAGAAAAAAAAATATTTGGCATAGACAGACCAATCACTGATGTCGTAAGACTGCAACTCTTGCTTGTTAGATAAGACACTTGGATAGGCTGGATACATCAATGTGTAGCAATGGTACTTGGGCTCTATCTTCTTTAAATTCTCAAGGTTTGTCACTAAAAGATTCCCTTATAACCAAGAGAAAAACTTAGATAACATGACACACATGTACACAGCAGGACCAAAGAAACTGCAGTACTTTCTCATAGATGTGTTAGACAATTCCCCAGCAAAGTCACCATTTTGTTGGTGTTTTAAAATACACTAAAACTACTAAGCGACAAACTGCTTAATACCAGAATGACAGTACATACACAATCAAAAGACTAGCCAATTCTTATTAACAATTGCATATGCATAGTATTTGGACCCAGCCTCAACAAAACCACAGATGGTTTTCTACTCTTTTGGCTCTGCAAAACGAAGGTGGATATACCCAGGGATGATTGAAAATTGGAACAACTGTATGAGGATTATTCTTAGTTTCATTCTGATTCTCATTTCAAAAATCCTCAAACATATACATAATTCTTTACTAACTTGATAAACACATCCCATAAAATAGATATGGCCAAGAATTTTTCTATAGATCTGCAGATGTTCTTAATAATAGTGGCTAACCGAAGCTAAAACATTCCATGTAGACAAGTGCTGGTCAGCTTTGAAGATCTACAGGAAATAAAAGTAAAATTTGATTTGACGCTGCATTTTGATAATCATTTATGATATATTCCTCCTTCAGCTGAATCAATTTTTATCAGTGGCTAATCCATTGGGGTTCAGAGTCTATAGCAAGTTCTCAGATCTAGTTTGTTGCCTTACAACAAATTCTATCAGCAATTCTTATCAGAATTCATCATTCAAAACCATTTCCACTACTAAAGAAACCTTATCACATTCATCAAAGCTTTTATTTAATCCATTGAATTAACAACAGTGATAAATAGATATACAACCTAACTAGATTGCATTCAATTGCACAAGCATTTACTTATACAATATCAAGAACACCAAGTAATTGGAAGGAGACAAGATTCAGAAAGAACTAATATGGGGACAGTTCACAATTTGTATTCATTTTCTTTGAAAATGGTATATCATTTACAATAGACTCAGAATGACCTTCAGAAAGAAACACAACTCATTCTATATTCATGTATTCTCAGAGAATTGACAGAGAAAATACATCATAAAATTGCTTTCAAAATTTGGACCAAAAACAGACTAAGCATATTACTTAGAAAAATAGATTCAGACCATTCTTTAGCCTTGGAATCTCACTTAAATAGTGTGAGATGCAACAAGCTTTGGGCTAAAAGAAAGTGACAGGTGTCTTCTAAAAGATACTAACATACATCTATCATAAAAGACAAAAGCAAATAATAGAAAGGCTATTACATCAAACATTCCTTGGTGGGTCCCTTTCTATTATGCTTCTCAGTTGTTGAGACAAGAAAATATGATTTGATTCTTCAATTATTCTTCATCCTCGGAGTAAATAGACATGAGGTTTGAAAGTGATGTATCATCTTCAGCTACCTGCAAACTTACTTTAACCTGGGGATTTTCCATGTCCTCATTACTAACTACAAGGGTAACTTTTACTTTTGCATCTTCCTCCTCATCATCTTCTGACATTTTTTCTATAAACTAATTTTTCCATTCATTATAAGTAGCATCATTTGGCCAATAAAAATTTAGAGCATCTCTTTGTATAACCAGTAAAGAATTTGCAATTTCTTCTAAATCATCAAGCTCTTTTCTGATGTCATTATAAAATAACTGTATCTTTACCAACTATTCGTTTGTCCTTGCCCAAAACCAGTGGCCAGTTTCACTCATGATGTTCTTGATCCTTTCATAAAATATTTCATCTAACTCCTTTTTCCACTTTTCTTTTTCATTTATTATATCAACAAATTCTAAAGCACAAGGAAATAAAGTGAAATTTTTAGCAATATACGTGGAAAAATAGAGTATTAATCTTTAATGTAAAGAATCCCTTTTTTCAACAAAATCTTCTAGTTTATTTAACAAATCAAAAATTTTCTCTACTTGATGATAAGGCATTTGGACGACAGATATACATATAATTGTAATATCATTATTCCTCTCCCTCCACTTCTGTGCAAGGGGAGTCGATTTATCCTTATCTCTATTCAACTCATCCATGAGGGTTGCAATTGTTGTCAACTGGTCAAAGAAGGTTGACCATTGTATTTTATCCCTTAAATACATCACACCCTACTTTAATTTTCCTTCATATTGATTTTTTAAGTCTACCTAAAACTCATGTAATTTGGTTTTTTCTTCTTGAAAGTCTTCTACAGTATAGAATTGGGGCCTTTCAGGGGTGTCTGGTATTTCAATAATAGGGGTTGCTCCAACAAATGACTTTGAGGGGTATGCAATTCTAGGTGCACTATATTCTCCCACCTTTCTTTTCCCAAGTATCTTCTCCATTTGAGACACCTTATTTTCAAGTGACTATATCTTTATACCTCTTTCCTCATATCCTTTTAAGACTTCTTCAAACCTAGCATTAAGTTGGGTAAACTTATCTTCTTCCTGGCTAGATACTATACCACCCAATTTTAGCACTTCTGAGGCCATTCCCATTACTTGTTTACTACTTACCTCACCAGCCTTGTATACTATCAATGTACCAGTATGCTCTGCTGTGGGAATCTCATGCATCCTGGTATTTTCCCTCTTATCTATGAACCATATAACAAGGGCTTACTGGTCATCGCTAAATTTGACCCCTCTATGAGCCTGTAGTACTTCTTCAACAGTTGTTAGTTGAACATCCTTCTGCTTCCTTACTAAATAAAAAACAATAGAATTTTCTATATCCCATTTCGGTGGAAGGAGGACTCCTGATTGTCTAACTATTTGCCTCTCGGCTTCAGGAGTAAATTGGGCAAAATCATTCAAAATTTTATGACTTTACCTCTTCTTTAGTAACCAGGTCAGGTTTATCTAGTTGCTCAACCTTGATCTTCTCACAGGCTTTCTCAAAAAATTTCATATTTAATCTCCACAAAACTGTGCAAAGGCTCTAGATCTTACAAAGTTTTCATCATTAATAAATCTTTCAAAAGCCTGGGCAATGATTAGGTCAATTTCCTTACCTTGGTAATTAGCAATGGTTAGGTCCAAGGAAGGTATAGGAGGTTCTTATGGCTCTCCAATATCCAGGTCTATAGAAGTGACAATAACATCCCATTCTCCACCCATTTGTCTAAGTTGTTCCCTTAGAGATGCCTTATCATCTATCTGGATTGGGGACTGGCTTAGGGAGTATTGTTCCTTTTGAGAAGAAGAAAACCCCTGCTCTAATTTTTGTCTTTTTGGAGAGCTGGCTGCAGATGAACTTCTTGACCTTGATTTCTTATGAGGGGGTTCCTATTGCACATTTTGAATCATGATATCATAACCTACCCTTTTCTGCAATGTACATTGGCCAGGAGCTACCATATTTCTACTGCTTATTCTTCTTTGTACTTCTGCTACCTTATCTGGATGTGCCTCAACAAACATAGCTTTCTTTTCATTCATGGTGTGAGTTATTATGGCAAAATTATTCATTAATGCCTATATTTTGGCTCCCTGATATTTCTTATCTTTCAATGGGTCATACTGGGGGTCAAATGAATTAATGAATTCCAGGGTTTTACTGAAAACTATCCATTTTTCTTTCCTCAATTCTTGCTCCTACAATGTGAAGATATTTCTAATTATATCTTCTATATAGTAAACCTGATGTACCATACGGGAAGCTCTCACCCTTTCTTTTAATAGGTCATAGAATCCTTCAGGGTTAATGAATCAAGCGCGAGACTCTGCCATGTTATACCTATCCAAAAAAAAATTTAAGTGCTTCCACCCCTTTTTGAAAAAGAAAAAATCATGTGCTACGGTAACCATTGGAAAGAAAGTGCCCTTCTTAACCAATTCCCTCTCATCTATAGTACCTATCTGCCATAAGAGCTCAGCAATCCCTATCTTCAAAGGCACATGAAACGGTAGCACATGAGGTTTTCCCAAAAAACCATAAACTCTTATCACTGTTGAAACATTGTAGGGAATTATATCCCCCCAATTATGACTGACAAGTAGCCCTTTAGCATGGTTCCTGGGTCTGACCAATTCTAATAATTCTTGTGGGATTCTAGGGCTATCTCCTCTTAAAAGAAGTCTAAGCTTTGATGCAAAATACCTGTCAAATCTTACATAGCTAGCATCTTTGGCTTCTGACGTCATATCCACACTCCACAACTACACTGGATTCCTCTCTCCATCCTTTGTTGTTTCCAACTCCATACCCTTGGAGAAGAAAGTATATCCATTGTATAAGCATACATGCATCATCAATGAATACCAACAGAATGGTTTGTTTACTTTTCCCTATACTATTCCAACCAAACCATTATGAATCTCTTTTGCTAGAAAAGAGGAAAAATCCAGAATGGTACTCATTCCAAATTGAAGGGTTTGAGCAATTATAAGGACAAAAAAACCTAGAATTTGATCACCTTCATCTATCCCAAAGATCTTGCAAAGAGAAAAATACAGTGCTTGGGCTCTCAAGTTGAAATGTCTTCTCAATAATGGCTCTGGGGTACTAGCTTTAATCACAAGCAAATTACCGACCTTGGCTGCATGCTCCTGTAGTGGCCCTGTTCTCAAGTACATTCATTGTGCATCATATCTGGCTTGCAAATCATCCATATCAATGATTTCATGCACAACATGGTTAGGGTTAAGGTTGAAAACCTGACTGAATAGCTCAGGGAAAACCCTAAAAAGATTGAATCCGTAATGATTTTTTACCCATCCCGTGATAGGATCATACTTCTTTGCCAGGTCCATCAATAAATCAATATCAAAGGAAATAGTGGCGACTATTAATTTTCCAATAACAAATTTCCAAACATTGCTCATAGGAGTGTCCAATTTTTGCTCTGAAAACCATTTCTTAAATAACTCCATACCTCCAATGGAAACTTGGGCATCCCTTATCTAATTAGCTTTGTCATAAAAGCCTTCTGCTACAACTATTCTAGGATTTTTTAGAATGAGTTCCCTTCCCTTAGTTAATTCATGCCCTAATAAGGGGAATTGTTCAAGAAAATCATCATGCACAAAACATTTTAAATAATCCTTTTGACCAGTAAACTCTTTTCGGGGAGGCATTTTGAATGAACCCTAGGAAATTCACAATAGCAGATGCTTCAAATTTACTTAGAAAGTCACAGACCACTTACCCGCTAGAATTCGCACTTCTACACTATATGATGTCTTCTTCAATTTTACTAGAGTATTAACCAAGAATTTCTGTGCCCTAGCTCTGAAATCTTGAATGCCCTGAAGTTCTTTCTACACTTCGATGGTTGATTAATGGTGAAATTGTGGGCTCTTTTCATAAATTAAAACCGCACACACAAGGTCTGAATCACATTTACTCTCAGTAATCTTTGCCCACAATTTGCTCTCAAGTTTGAATCCCATCCATAGATTTTATCAGATCGAACGGTTCTGATTTAAAAATAAAAAGCTTTATGAATTTTAGAAAAATGCTACGTGTCACAAATGTGCTTTCTCACATTACTTAAAAACTAACAACTTCATAATGCACAGATGTGCCATCTGTTGATTAAGACAAGATCAATGATCAGACTAATCCACTTTTTATTAACAACCAACTAGCTGAGCTGACCAATAAGAAACTGCCATATGAGATCATACTATCTTACAACATTCCATGCCAGAGGATCCCATATCTTCTTTTGAGCAAGCAAGTAATTGACATCATCTAGTCCACATGTTGCAAATGCACTTCCCCACATTACTTAAAAACCTACAACTTCATAATGCAGGGATGCACCAACCATAGATCTTTGAAAAATCAACGACGATGTTGACTCCACCCTATCGAGCATCTAAGAAAATTTTTTGACATCACCATGGACACGTGTCTGCAGGGCACATCCCCGCTTTGTTTAAACTTCACTCAAATGGAAAATGCGGGGATGCACCATTCGTTGATCAAGACAAGATCAATGATTAGAAACAACCCTTTATTTCATGCTCGCATTATCCACTTGGGTCAATGATATGATTATTGTTAACCCGCATGTTTTGACTATTGCATTTATTTCTAACACATTTCTGGCCCACATGGATGAGTAGTTCTAGCTAAGCACAATTGTTAGATCCTATGGCATGACTTCTGCATTCTTCATAGTCTAGTCCCACTATGACATGCATCACAAATGCACTTCCCCACTTTACTTAAATTCCTACATCTTCATAATATGGGGATTTTCTAACTGTAGATCTTTGAAAGATCTATGGTTGATAAGATTTCACTTCCATCCAGCAGCCAAAATCCTCCAGTGCACATCTGGTAGTACACGTCATCCATCATTTATAGTGTAGCACACTGAATTAGAAATACCTGACCCCACTTTGCCAGACGTCACAAATGCACTCCTCCACTTTGCTTAAAAACCTTCATCTTCATAATGTGGGGATGTGCTGGCCCTTGATCTCTGATAGATCAACGATGTTTGAAAAAACTCTTCAACTTGGCGTCCTTTCAAAAAGAATATCACAATTAAAGGCACATGAAAGGTTTATCACAAGGATTAAAAAATATTATGATGCAAACAAAGCATTAGGATAAAACATCCCGCCAAGATACTTGAAGAAAACCCCCCCTTTTTAAAAAAAAATTGAAAATTAGGGCAACATAAAACCAAGGTATAAGGGTTCTTTATGCACTTAGGGCATTTTTATGGATAATTTGAAAGCCAAACCCTGAGAATTTAAAGGGAAGATACAACTTACAGAATAGGGCATAACTAGGGTAATCTAACAATTTTTAGGATTTCACAAAATAAAACCCTAGTCTACAAGAAACAAAGACTTAACTGATTTTTCATCCAAATAACAAAATTTTTCTATACATGAAAAATCACACCAACAGGGGGATTTCCATCAGTTCTAAGCCATATGTAGATGTGGAAGAGAATCTTGATATCATGATGGCTAGGATCATTAAGAGAATGGGGAAATGGGTTGAGTGGAGAACCAAGAAGAGCTGGAGTAAAAGTGCAACTACTCAAGCTTCTCTAGTAGCTACAACACATACTTCATCTCAAAGTGCTACACCAAGTGTGACCATAGCTTCCAGTCAAGGGCCAACTCAACCTTTAGGAGGAGGTGATCAACCTTTGGACAAGAATGTCCCTATGGTTAAGACCTATCATGATGGTTCTCTCCAAGTCACAGGAACCCAGGCTAGTATTGAAAAGAAGAAGATGTAAGAACCAAAGAAAAGAGCCTCCAATCTAGTCCCATTGCCTCATACTACTCCAGTACCATCTCCTCACACTACCTTGGTTCCTTTCCCTCATACCACTCCAATTCCATTTCCTCATCATAGCCCTATTCTATCAGTAAATGCTTCACTTCTGTGGCCAAGTGGTTCCCCTATATGGATAGTAGAATTAGGGGATATAAAGATTAGCAAAAGTGAGTCTACTAAGTAAGATGAGCTAGCAAAGAAAACTTCAGAATTGGAGAAGGGCTAGACTTCTTCTAGGTTCATCTCTAAAGATTCAAAAAATTATTTCTCTTTGACTACTATAATAATAACTCTAATTAAGACAAAGATATTCAATATTGAGTCACTTGGAATGACTTCCAAAGTGATAGGTATAGATTCTTGGTTGGAAGATACTTTGGAAAGGAAGAGAAAGAGAAAGGATGAAAGTGTTTCCACAAAATATACTATATCTCTTATGGTTCATTCCAAGACTGTATTAACAAAAGTTAAGAAGCAAAAGACTTTGTCAATACTTGGGAAAGATCCAAAAAAAGGTCATTTGACAATGGAAATAGCCAAGCCAAACAAAGGAGGGAGAATTAAGGATATGATGGTGAATGATTTCACTCTGCATTCAATTGATCTTCGAGAGGCAAGAAATGACACAAAGGTTAGTTTGTGGAGGTCAAGTAATGAAGTAATAGAAGGATAATTGGAAAGCCTTAAGATATCAAAGATCAGAATGAAAACTGAGATAGAAGAGTTGAACAAATTCATTAGGCAACTGGTCACCCCGCTAGCAACTATCTTTGGTGTGTCAGTAACCTAGAATCATACTATTGCTGAAGTACAAGTTCTCATATCTAAACTTTAGGAGGATAGACAGTTCGGCTAGATTGGAAAATAATGGATTGAGAAACTCAAATCAGAAGGCGTTTCTCTCATAGATCAAATTGGTAATGTTATCCTCAAACTAAAAATAGAAAAGAAAAACATCTTTTCTAATATTAATACTCTGGCCAGAGAAAGGGTCAAATGTGATGATTGCATCTCTCTTCTAAAGATGATCATCTGGATGAAAGTGAAAGTAGTTAAAGAAAAAAATTTGAAGAAAGGGAATGAACCTCTATTTGAATGGCTTTAATGTATACAGTTCAAGCTAAAAATGATCTAGTTAGCTGAGAAGGGACTCAAGGAAATAGAGGATAAAGAAAAGAAGTCTCAATATTGAGGATTTGAACTTATGAAAGGGTTACACACTAATTCACAAACTAGTGGTCAAGGAAAGCCTCTCATTGGAATAGATATAATGAAAAATAACTTTTCTACATTTTTAGATAATCTATCTGGAGCAACTTCCAATAGTCAAAATAGAAATGTAGAACTCCAAACACTCAATAGTTTTATACATGTGGCTGCGAAGGAGTTGCTAAATCAATTGAATGTTGTGAAGGAGTTGGCAAGGGAACACTCAAAATGGCTCTTGAGATTCACCAATATACACGTGCCCAACCACGAGGAGCGAATTCTAGCAATAGTTGTTGCTAAGGCATATTGGAAAAAAATAGAAAAGGAGAAGAAGTCTAAATGATTCATGTTATGCCCCCTTTTCATTTTCTTTTGTAATTTCGTAATACAATAAACTGGCATCTTGCCATTTGTCATTTTTAGAAGATGAACTAATTAAGCTTCCATTGTAATGGTCATCTCAAAACTCTATATGTATGAAATTGAAAGATTAATGAAAGGTCGGAAATTTTTTGGTGTGAAGTACTTTTTGTTACAAAGACAACTGAATGGTATCTTATGTCAATTATTTTATGTTCCAGTTGTTGTTATATTTAGTCTTACATTTTCCCTTTTGTTTGAGTTTAAATGAGGAAATAATTGAGTTTCACCTCCCCAATTTTGAAGCAAAAAATGAATGTAATAGGTGTTTTTATTGTTCATTCAAAGAGAAATCCCTTCAGCATTTTTAGTTTATTAATCACAGCTGAGATTCAAGTTTTCTTAGTTTAGTATTAGCTATTATTTGGATAAGCTTTATGAATTCATAAGATGTGTGAATGTATAAACCCATTTTAGTAGTTGGAACTTCTATTCACCTAAGTTAGACTCTATCTAGGTCTAGCTTGGTTATACCTCTTCTATTCTCGGTTCAAGAACATGCCTACAAATTAATTTAGGAAGAGAACATAATTCATTGCAAATATATTTTAGGGAGTTGTACCTACCAATTCAGAGAGAAGCCAATTTATCCACAAGTGGCTTTTTAACTATTTGTAATTAGATATTGTTCCAAGTTGGGCATTTAAGAGTTATAATTTGAAAGAACAATATGTTTACCAACAAATTTTTGGCAACTCTACTAGGGATACGAATAGCTACTTGACTAAAGAGTCTATATCATGAGGGAAAATGGTATTACATCATGAAAACATTATTCTAGTGCTCCAACCTAATCTTGGTTTTCAAGACAACCAAAAAGTCATAATTTCATCCTTCAACACATTCGTTTGGAGATATAGGAGGAAAGTTGAACATTATAGGAACACTAGCCAAGTATTGGAGGAAGAAGAAAGAAGAGCTAAAGGCTTACAAAGAGTTGTTCAAAGGAGAAACATCCAAAGAGAAATAAGACAATTGAGATAAGAAGCTCAAAGATAAACCTAACCCAACATCTTGGAACAAATTAGGTTCCTCGATAGTACCAAGGAACAAGGTGGGCCAGACCCTATCTTTGATAAGCTTATAAAGCTTGGTTTTCCTATCTTAGATGTTTCTAAGTGGAAAAGTGAAAATAAAAGCCAAAGCAAGCCACCTTCCCCTATTAGGTACTAGGACACCAACACTTCACATTCTACTTGTTAGGTATTGGCCCAACACAAAATTATTCCTCATCCAGTAGTTAATTTCCTACCATATACTGCCAGGACAATCATGGCTGCTCCATGGTCCATGGCAATAGGGTTGTTAGCACTAAATGCTTATCATCCACTCTTGGCTGGTTTGAGGAAGAATTTCCCTAAATTCTCAAGAGATGGGAAAGTTACTACAAACTAGTACATTAAAGCTTTCTTTACAGCTACTCATATCTTAGGGGTTGGACATGAAGGTGTTGTTGTAAGGTTGTTCGTAGAGACCCTCATGGATAGTGTAGTAGACTAGTTTTATCATCTAGTTGATAGCTCAATAACTGATTGGGATACATTGAGAATGGCTTTTGAGACAAGGTTCAAGACTATAGAAGAAGAACATGCCCAATTAACACAATTGACTTCAATTAAAAAGTAATCAACTATGAGTATGAGAGATTTTTTTGCCAAGTTCAATAAGATTATCAAGAGAATTTTAACTGTTGATAGACCCATAGCTAGTAATTTGAAAACTTTCTTTATTAGTGCAATCCCTCCATATGTCAATTATGATATAAGGAGAGCATATCCCATGGATCTAGTTGACACACAAAAGAAAGTGATCGAATGTGAGGATGATTTGATTTCTATGAGAAAATGGAAATGTGAACTTCAAACTAAAGGAAGTTCCAGTAATACCACATTATCTGAGGAGATGATTTAGAAATTTTCGAATGAGCTAGTAGCAGTAAAGAAGTAGTTACCTAGATTCAATAATTCCTATCAGTTGAGTTATCAAAACTCACCAGGAAGGAACGACAAAGGTAGATTCTCACAACTCACAGGTTCACAACTAGGTTGCAAGTTGAAGTGACACCAAAGAAGGTAAATATGTACGTCTTTCACTTGACCACAGATCATGATAGTGAGAGTTGTCTAGAGACTACTCGTATGATGTAGTTATTATCTACTAATGAATTGAACACTACAAATCCTTGTTCAGAGCTCAATTCCTATTCAAATGGAGACTTTGGAAATTTATTCTTAGAATATTAATTAGATTTTGAACCAAAAGGTGAATGTTATGAAACCATCGATGGAACTTCATATACAATTCTTACTCGAGGCCAAAGGTTGACAAATCAATCTTCTCATCATGGTCATAAATATGACTCTGTTCCTTCAACAAGTAATGTACAAGCTAATCAAGGAGCATATACTTCACAAACAGGTAAGGGAAAAACACCTTTTGATTTTGTTCAATTCTATGAAGAATCAAAAATTCAAATTTCCCCTATAGATTATTTGAAGTCACACCCTTTTGAGTTAAAGAGACTGGTAGACCGGTGTAAAGGAAACACATCAGATTTAAATCATAGTGTGACTATTGAAAAAGAAGATGAAACCTTGACATCTAGTCTATTTAATTAGGAAGATTCTACTATCTTAGTGACATCTCCTAGGTAGAAACCTGACCCTTTTTATATGTCATTGTATATCAATGGATGTAAACTCAGCAATTGTATAATAGATTTGAGTGCATCAAATAACATTATGCCTTATTCTACAGCTAAGGCCTTGGGTCTCAACCTCACTAAAGTGCATGGGAGATGTTACTCTATGGATGATAAACAAGTTCCTTTGTTCAAGAAAATTAAAGATGCTCAAGTATCCTTTGCTTCACATCTAGAAAAGAAGCTCTTATTGACCTTTCTAGTAGTTGACATTCCAATGAGCTATGGACTACTTTTAAGTAGAAGTTTCTATTGAGACTTAGGAGGAGAAATAAAGTTGGAGCGGTCTCAAGTAGTGATACCTATTGGGAATAAGAAAGTCAAATTAGAACCTCAAAAAAAGGCAAAGTTTATGGTCTTGAAATTAGATGATCCTAAAGCTTAGATCCTATATCAAGATTCAGATTTCAAAAACTACATGTTGTTTACTAAAGAGGCTTTGGATGAATAGAGAGATGAAAATCAAAGTGGAAGAGTTTCTAGTGAAAATAAAGATGCATTAAGCATATGGACACTTGAATTTGATGGAAGTTATGCCTCCTTATTTTCTAGCACAAGTGTGGTGTTAATATCTCTAGAAGAAGAACCTAAACCCATGGCCTTCAAATTAGAATTTGGGAATACAAACAACACTATAGAGTATGAGGCATTATTACTAGGGATAATAACATCAAAAGAAAGAGGAATAAAGATCTTGAAAGCTCAAGGTGATGCAAAGCTCATTGTGAGACAAATAAAAGGACAATATTCTGTGAAAAATTACAAGCTAGAGAATTACAGGAATAGAGTTTGGAATGAGATAGAAGGCCTAGACACCTTCTCTATTGAAGTGGTACCAAGGGAGATGAACACTAATGTTGTTTCCCTTGCAATCTCTACCTCTTTATTACTTCCACATCTAGACTTCAAAGATAAAAGGTATCAAATTGAAATTGTGTACCAAACCTTCGTTCTAGTCCTGACAAGTCTTTAATGGTCATAAGAGTTTGTAGCTATTCTTGGAAAATGATAAGTCTAGTTTTGAACATGAATCTAGTGGAAGTGATCATGAAAGCTCTGATGTCAATAAGAAATAAAATCAAAATGGAGAAGTTCAATTGAAAGGTAATATAACTCCCCCATACTTTGTCACCTTAAAAAAATTGTTTAATAGACATTATGCTTACATAAAGCAAAAGAGGGTAGATAAGGGGCCTACCATGGGTGAATATAAGGGAGTAAATATTGGAGATACTCATGATCCTAAGATGATTAATATTGGGAAATTTTGTTCACTTGAAGAGAAAGAGGGTGCAAGAGAATTATTCATAGAATATAGAGACATATTTGCTTAGAGTTATGAAGATTTGAAAAGCTATCAAGGATGGGAAGTGAAGCATCAAATCCCACTCAGACCTAATGTAGTCCCTTTTAGGAAAAGACAAAGGAATTATAATCCTAAGCTTGTGGATGCCATTTTCTGGGAGGTAGATAAAATGTTGAAGGTGAGGATCATACATCCCATTCATCATTCCACCTACATAGCTAACATAGTACTCATCGAAAAGAAGAACAAAGAGATAAGGATCTATGTTGATTTTCATGATTTGAACTAGGCATCTCTAAAGGATAAATTTTCTCTTCCTAATATGGATTACTTACTAAAAATGGTGGCATGATCTGAAATGATGTCCATGCTCAATGGTTTCTTAGGTTACAATCAAGTTGAAGTAGAGGATAAGGATCAACATAAGATGACATTCACCACTCCTTGGGGTACATTTGCATATTGTAGAATGCCCTTTGGACTTATCAATGCTAGTGCTACATTCCAAAGATGTATGAGCAAAAAATTTGCTGATCTTAAGGACCAAATCATAGTTATATACCTAGATGATCTCACCATATTATTGAAAAAGAGGAAAGATCATATGGAAGATTTGAGAAAAGTTTTACAAAGATGCTGAGAGCATAGGATCTCTCTCAATCCCAAGAAATTAGTTTTTTGTGAGATAGAGGGAAAACTTCTAGGTCATATAGTGTCATAAGAAGGTATTAGAATTCATCCCAAGTGAGTGGAAGCCATTCAAAGACTTATCTTGCCTTCAAATAAAATAGGAGTTAAATTATTCTTTGGGCAAGTGAATCTCCTCAGAAGATTTTTGCCAAATTTCATAGAAACCACTAAGCATATAGTGGATATGATGAAAGGGAATTCAAATTTCAAATGGAACAAGGTAGGAAATAAGGCCTTTCAAGATATAAAAATTGTTATTGCTAATGCCCCGGCATTATGTCACCCAAATTATAAACAAGATTTCATCATCTATTGTTACACTTCTGAACATACTCTATCTACAATACTTATGCCAAATAATGATGAAGGAGTACAAGATCAAATAGATTTCATGAACATACCTTTGAAAATCATGAACTGAAATATTTTTAGATTGAAAAACATGCTTATGCAATGGTCAAGTCACTGAATTTTTTTTGATTCTATATCCTACACTCACATTCTATAATTTTCATCCTAGATGTAGTAGTGAAAAGCATGTTAACACAATAGGATGTAGGTTGTAATGTTAGAGGAGCATGGGTAACAAAAATATAGGAGTATATAGAAATAAAACCTACCAAGCCAATAAGGGGAAATGCTCTATGCAAGGTTATTGCGAAAAACAAGATCACTGAAGATTCAGAGGAATCGGGAGAGAAACCGTTGGTTTTAGCTATAGGTCTCTATGATTCATGGTTTGAAAATATTTCTTATCTACTAACATATGGTGAATTTATAGAAGTCCTAACTACAAAAAAGGAAGAGATCTTAACTTAAAAGTAGCTAAGTATGTGATTTGGGATGACAAATTATTCAAAAAAGCTATTGATGGCACTTTCCTCAAATGTGTAGACAAGCAACAACAAGAAAAATTGTTGAGAACATTTCATGATGAAGCTTGTGGAGGACACTTTTCATTTTTAGTCATGGCTTTTAAAATATCAAAGAAGTGCTATTACTGGACTGGAATGTTTAAAGATGCCTATGCCTATGTAGCAAGATGCGAGAAGTGCAAGATGTTCTCTGGGTGCCCTCAACTAGCTACTCTACCATAGAGACCTATCATCATCAAAGGACCTTTTCTACAATGGGGTCTTGAATTTATTGGTCCAATTAGTCCCACATCTAGTGCCAGTCACTAGTATGTAATAACCACAATTGACTACTTCACTAACTGGGTAGAAGCTAAAGCTACCAAGAAAACTACTTCTAAGGTAATATGAAAATTCATAAAGGATAAGATATTGGTTAGGTTCGGCATTACTATTAAATTAGTGATGGATAATGCATCTTATTTCTCTTCAATTAAAATTACCAATTTTTACTTTGAGTATGGGATCACCGGTAGTCATTCATCCAATTATTTCCCTCAAGGAAATGGTCAAGTTGAGTCTAGAAAAAAGAATTTAATGAATATTGTTAAAAAATTAGTTTCAAATGATCAAAATACTTGGCACAAAAAGATTCATGAAGCACTCTAGGAAGATAGAGTGACACCTAAAAGGGAAATCAGCATATCCTCTTTTGAATTGGTTTATAGGACTGAAGTTAATCTCCCCTTACCTTTGGAATCAGACATGAATAAACTTAGAACAGTGATCGAAGATGATATTTATAAAGATGGTCTAGAGAAGAGGATTCTATACTTGAGAAAAATGGAAGAGGAAAGAGAAGAAATTGTACATCACATAACACAGCATCAGATGTGAGTGAAGGATCTATTTGATAAGAAAGCAAGACCCCAAAAAATTCATGGTAGGAGACAGTGTGTTACACTAGGATAAACGAAGCACTCTGAAAGGTAGGCATAAGAAGTTTGATACTTTATGGAAGGATTTATTCAAAATTCATCAAGCATTTGGAAATAACTCTTTTAAACTGGCTTATCAAGATGGAGAAGTGCTGCCCCTAACTTACAATGGTTAGGATTTGAAACTTTATCAGATTACAAATTAAAAACAAGTAACCCCTATATTATATTTTTGTTAGTTTTATTTTCTTCCTATGTTTCCTAGGCAGTTTTCTTTCCTTTGCCTCTATTTCCTTGTTCCTCCCCTATTTTTTTTTGTTGTATTACCACGTATTATTCCTTCGCAAAACCAAAGATTTTGAGTTCCTCACTTTGGTATGCTCTACCCAAGTCCCCAGTTAGAGCCTACTATTGCCCCACCTTTCATCCCAAATCCATGATGCAAAGTGAAGATTGTCTTGTCATTGGTCAAGTCTAGGTGTGTCTGGGTCTAGTTTTAATCTTTATTAGGTATAAAGTTTCTCCATCAGATTATCCATTCTTCCCTTCCTTTGTATCACATGGTTGGGCAGGTTTCCCTCTATGTCATGAGTTTGTGGGTAGTTTATGTTGGGCCCATTTGCCGTTGCACCAAAAGCCATGACTGTTAGTGAACATGGAACACCACATAATTAACCACTTGTGGGCAGGGGAGCGGGTTGCATCACCCAAAAATCTCCCCCTCGACGTGCATACCAGGTGCTTAGGCGGGTTGAGAAGGCACCGGGGAGATTTGAACCCATGACCAGGCCAAAACCAGGCTTTGATACCAATTGTAGGGCCCATTTTTTGTTGCACCAAAAGCCATGAATGTTAGTGAACATGGAACACCACATAATTAACCACCTGCGGGCAGGGGAGCGCGTCGCATCACCCAACAGTTTAGAACCTAATTTGATGGAGATTTTGGAAATTCACAAAGTTGTTTTCAATAGTATACTTGTTTATGGTTCATCATTTTTTTCATGTGAAAATATGAAGGGTAGAAAAATAGAGATTGCCTTCTCCTCGGCAGGTTTCCAACCCTTGAAGGTCATTTTCTACAAAAAAGAAAAAAATGAGGTTCACATGCTAAAGCACAAAGGTAATGAGTTGTTTTATGGATAGATCATCCCTACACTATAGTATTTCACCTTGGAAGGCACTCGAGATTCATCATAGTGCTTAGAATCACTTCTAGCAGAAAACTCTAAACTAACTACTCCATGGTAGGCTTTCGACCCATGAAGTCAGTTTTTTGATAAAGGCATTTGTGAGAGAGGAAAACAAGTAAGTGGGTCCCTTTCCACTTTCACATCCCTTTTGAGATTTTCTAAAACTTAGAGGCATATTGAATTAAAGGGTAAAGTGAAAATAAAGGCAAGGGTAGAAAAACAAAAATCACCTTCTCCTTGGCAAGTTTCCAACCCATGAAGGCAAGTTTTTGTATCCAGTGAGAAATCAACTCTGCAAGCATGTCAAGCACATAAATTGATCACAAGATACTTAAAAGTGGTAGTGGAAACAAGTTAATCACAATTGGAAAGGTATTTTGAGCAGAATCCAGCTAAGCAGATATTTCCTTGTGGAGTACTCCGTTCTTAATTCTCTGAAACTTGGTGAAAAATGGGAAAGTAACTATTTAATAAAAGAAAGTTACCATTGGGCCAAAAAAAATAGTCAAAATACATGGAAAAATCCATTAAAAACTATCACATTCACTAATCGAACAAATTTATCCTTTAATTCACTCATGTGATGTGGATCTTAAAGATAAACAAGTGAATTAGGATATCTATATAGAGAGAAACATAACAGATTTTCAAATTACTACTTTCTTTATTGAACTATTATGCTATTGAATTGTATAGCTTTTTCAAAGCTCATATTCTAGCAAAATTCTACTCTTTGTGCTGCTTCCAATTTTAAGGTTTCAATTCATCACTATCTCAGATAAAATGGCAACTAGATTTCTTGGTTTTGATGGGCTGAATAGAATTAAGTCTACATTGCAAAATGTTATAGACACCTCACTCTATTTCTTCAACATGTAAGATTTTAAAAGTAGGTTGAGGATGGAGCCAATTTACCCTATAACTAAGAAGCTTTGTCATGAGCCCAAATTTAAGGATATATAAATATTTGAGTAACATATTATACAATGATAATAATTAAGAATGATAATATTATAATCCATTATAATAGTGATATATTTGATAATATAAAACAATATATAAGATTATAGCATAATTGTAATGTAAAATATTATATTAAATAACAATAAGTAATTTGATTATAAATGATATCAAACACTAGTAATAATTTTATAACTCACCTACATTATAATATAATTGAGCATTACATATTATTATAAATAATATACCAAGAAATATACTACGTAATAGTATTATGAATAATGATATTACTAATATAATGTGTATGTGTGTGTGTGTGTGTGTGTGTGTGTGTGTGTGTGTGTGTGTGTGTGTGTTATATGTTATAATTACATTATAAATCTATAGCTGATAGTATATCTAAACTACTATCGCATTGATAACTAAGGGTAATGAATTGATTAACTAATTTAATATAACAATGTACTATATTATGATCTAATAATATAGTTAATATAATCAGTTAACATTAAGAAATCATTATCCTAATAGCTATTAGAAAAAATAATTTTCAAGGAGAGGTGCCCATTGCTTAAAAAAAGGATTCATCATTATTAATAGGTGTATTCTTGTAAGAATGATTGTGAATCTATGACATCATTTGTAGGTTATTCATTGACGTCCATTATAATATTAAATGAGTTGGTATTTAAAATCAAACAAGTTGACATTTCATTGATTAGAATGATTCTTCAATATTACATAATTTTATTAAATATATTAATATCATGCCTTGTATATACGTATGTTAATACATCCATATTACCTTATTCTTATATCATACTTTAAGAAGGAATCCTATACTTGGATAAAATATAATAATAGTTCATATGCTATTATCGATTGTTCACAAAAGAAATAATATTGATAAAATATATGAATAAATATTAGTTATTATTCATAATCATAGTAAATATAAACATTATTAATAATATACATTAATGAATAAATGAATTATGCAATATATACCTAGCCAATAGTAATTGTATTACATATATAAATAAATATTATAATAAAAGATTATAATATATTTCATCATGTAATATTAATAACTAATAATGATAAATTGATTAATTAATCGATATAATAAGGATACAAGAATTGATATAAATACAATATGATATATATATATATATATATATATATAAAATAAAGGATGATAATAATGGTGACAACATTATTATGTTTTATAGATGGCTTATATTATCCATAAGCCCAAGGGATACACTACAAATATGGAAGTTTAAATAATTAATAAATGTTATACATATATATAATATATATTAATGCATATTATTAAATATATGCTAATAATCATTAGTAAACCCTAACCTTAACAACTAGTTAATTATTTGAAGGGTTGCAACCATATATGACCATTCACTTGTAATAGCATATATAAGACAACAAATGATAGACTAAAGGGGCATCCTATACATATCATTATTAAAACTTAGCAAATACGGAATGAGTAAGGAAATGTCCAAAATGGGGACATCACAAGCTTCGAGGAAGTAGGCTAGTGGAAGCAGCTAGATTTCCAATGGTAGTTCAAGCTCCCAAGCTGATTGTCAAATGTAAAAATCACTACAACCTAGACACCAATTTTTTTTTGCTGCCTGACCATATAGTTTTAATCTCAATTGATAGGAAAATTGTACTAAATTACCTCCAGGTTCTGGAGCGAGAAGAATTTTCCAAGTTGATAGTAGGAGGATCTATGTCCTAGTTCTCCTTAAAGAAAATGGTTGTAAGGACCCTCCTCATATGTACTTATCAAATATGAATCCTATGTTAAAATTGTTATAGGAGATTGTATCAGAAATGAATTAATGTTTTATGTTGAGAATTTCCTAAAAGAAACTAAAATTAGTTTATTCATTCATGTTTTAGATACTTAGTGATTCAAGAACTACTACATCACGTTGACTATTTAAAATATTAATATTTACTAATGATGGTATGAAGTGTTTTCACTTGATAATGAGGATGTTAATTTTGTAACACGATGATTAAGTTATATGCAATTCATATGGTACACTATGCCCTATTGGTGATGTTATGATGTTTAGGTATATGCATGCCTAATGATGATTATATTAAAATTTTAAATTTGAATTAATGAATAAAGTTATGCTATGTGAGGCCTCGCCCCGACCCATCGTAGCATAGTGATACATTACTATTATTTTGTTATTCATGACTCGAGATGTCGAGACATTATTTGATGCTTAGAACATACTTTATTATTTCATGTTGTGTGATATTACTTTCAGATATATTTGAGGATTGTCATTTAATGTTTCATGTATATGTATGTTGATGAAATCAGTAAATGTAGGATTGAGACTTTGATTTAAGATATTTTAAATGGTTAAGAATTATGTAGGATGAAGAAACCTTTATTGATGTATGTTTTAATTTATGTAAATTTTTGATACGTATACATTTATATACATGTGATTTTACGGGACTACTGATGTGTGCCATGAGTGTGCAGATATTTAGTCAAGAAAACCCTACGGAGGAACAGAACTGATCTCTATGTGCTAATTTTGGAAACCTTGTTGTTCATAATTCATGTATTTGTATTGTGAGATGTATGTATGTATCTTCTTTGTTCAATGAATGTTAATATTCGTAATTATGTTCTTTTAGTGTCGCTTGACACTTGTAAACTGTTTATGTGCTTCAGTGTACTGTTTAGGGTTAGTTGTTTAACCTTTGGACCCAAGTTGGTTTAGTTAGTGTCAGTTTTCCATTAGGTTCTTAATCGAGGTTAGTCATCCCTTAATCCGGATTAGTGTTTAATCTACAAGTTAGAGTAGTTAGATGGACCTATTGTATTCCTAGATTTTATTTGGCTCTAAACCTTTTTCCTAAGGCTTAAAACATGAAATTATTCTACCCAAAGGGTATGGGTATGGGTTAGGGGTCTTTTCCAACCCCTAATCCCCTTTTATTGATTTTTGAGGTCACTCAAAAAGTCCCTTTTTCCTTTGTGCAAAAATTGACCATGGTTATCTTGAGTTACCTCACCTCATCTCCACTTAGGGTTTAACCATGGTGTAGGTTGAGTTAGGAGTTTCTAGAATTGCTAGTGGGTGGAAATAGTTATTGCCCTTTTTGGTGGTTGAGTTTGGATATTATTTAGAGCCCCTTTTTAGAGTAGTTTTGGGTTGTTACCCAATCTCTACATTTAGAGAGAAGCTTTTGAAGGTTGAAGGAAGGAAGTGGAAACTCTACTCAAACTTGTTCATTGCCATTACCTCTTTGTGAAGGTTGGAATTCTCATCTCCCTTGTTCAGATTTCATTCTTGTTTCATGTTTATGCTACCTTACTATTGTTTCAATGTTTGTATGTTTGTGGGTATGTTGGGAAGCTTTGGAAACCATGTTATTTTTTGTTGATTTCCTTTCATGTTTATGTTGCAATTTTGAGATTTTTCTTGCATGGGTGTTTTGGTATTACTCACCCTTGGAGAGGGTAGAAGTGACCAATTTTTGGGAAAGGTATGTTTAGTCAAACTCCATCCAGTGTAGAGTCTCTTCTCAAGATGAGAAGAGGGAGAAAGGGTAGGGTGTTATGGGCCCCTACCTGTCAGCACAAACTTTGTATGATTCTGGTATGTTGAAATGGAAGAACGAAAGTTCTTGGTATATAGCCATGATTGGGCATCTGTTTGGTGTTTTGCTTGACTTCTCATGGTTGGAAGAATCCACCTTTCCCTAGTGTTGATTCATTGTGAATCTTATAGTGAAAACCATGTATGAATACGTATGTTTGATTGTCTCTTGGTTATTCTTGTTGTCACCTGATTAGAATTCTGTTCCATCCATGGTTCTAGAGATGTGTTGCAGAAATGTTATAAATCCCTTGACGAGGGTCATGAAGAAAATTCAATTATATTGTTAAAATTTGGGATTGATATCCTATGTAAATTTTGGTATTTCAAACCTTGGTAGATTGGCATCGAAACCAAGTTTTCTTCCTAATTCTTTCCCGACTGAGCCCTTGAATCAGGTTTGCCAATAAAATTGGTGATTGAGTAAAATTTCTTGTCTTGAGTTCAATTTTGTTTTAAAAAAAAAAAGAGGATATGGTTGATATTTCGATTCAATTTCATGCTTTATTGGAGATAAAATAAATCTTGCAATTTTGTGTTAACAAATTATTGAGCTCTAAGTTATAAAACCCATTTAAAAAAATATATATATATATCCCCCTTGATTAATTAAATGAGTTGAAATTTTTTAAAAAAAATCAAACACTTAAAAAATATATACTTGAGAAAATTTATGTTTAGAGAAAAATTGCTCTTGCCTTTTACATGAAGAGACTTTTAATTCCCCTATAACAGAGAATATTCTCAATAAAATCCCTTTTGTAAAACCTTTATTTAAATTTAATCAATATTAAAATAAAAAAAAGTGCAATAAAAGAAAAAATATCTAGATTATCCTATGACTCTTACCTTTACCCACACCTACAAAACTTTAAATCTTAACTCCTAATTCTCTTCCCTCCTATGCTAGGAGTTGACAAAGCCTCCAAGGTCAGAAAAAGTACCTCTCACATGGCCCTATGTTAGAGTTGACATGAAAAGTAGGCCAAGCTAGAAGAAAATGGGAATCATTGAACTCTAGCATGTATTTAAGAGCAATGAAAAGCACTTTTTTGAAACTCTTTTTACCTCCACTTGACTTGGGCACTCAAAAATCTTGGGATATTATGTTGCTGTGTTTTTCAAGCCTTGGGAAGAGTGTGGAGGCATGGGGAAGCACCCATGTCCTTGGGGTTAGGTTAAATGTTAAAGTGTTAGAAGGTTGGTGGGGTTAGTTAGGAGGTAGGGGGTTAGAATAGTAAGTCAAGTTAGGAATTGTTAATATTAGTTAAAAGTTAGTGGTTGTGAGGTGTTGGTAAAGGTTAGTTAAGGGTTAGGATATGTTTTTAAATTTTAATGTTAGTATTAGTATTGGATTATAATTGGTTTTTAGTTAATAGGTGGAAGTGAGTTATTAAAGTTTAGTGTTAGAATAAGCTAGATGTTAAGTGTTTAAATAGGTGAGTAATAAAGTTAGAGTAGGAATTAATTAACATGTAAGATATTCTTTCAAACAAAGGTGGATTTATTACTATTAGATATATAAAGTGAGTGTTTGATTATAAGTTATGCTCTATAAGTTTCATATTTAAATATAAGTGTTAGTAATTATTTTACGATTATAAGTTATATGTTAGGATTTAGTTTTAAATTCAATAGGTATTTGAACTTTGATTTTCATTTTTATGATTGAAAATATTAAAAAGGTTGGTAAAAGGTATTATGAACATTAGTCTATAGAATTAGTATTGAAATTTTAACTGTGATAGTAACGAGAGGTAACCCATGTCCCTTGATGTATGAATATGTGTATATTTAGATTTAAATAATGAATGAACATAAGATTTATATTATTTTATTAAATAATTAGTTAGATATGATTTTATTGTTATTAATATTTTGATTTTAAGGTGTCATCAGGACATGTTAATGTGCATGTAATGTTTAAAAGGGGTTGTAAGATGAAATTGACTAGACATCTTGAGTTGGTAAATTGGATTATGTTTGAAGATGGAATGAATATTGTAAATGATTTAATAAAAATTAATTAATGAATTTAACTAGTTTAAAAGTTCATTTAAATAATGGACACAAAGTATTAAGGTAATTAGATGATTTTTTCTGAAATGATGAGACTGTTCCACCTGAGAGATTGAACCAACACACAAATGAATATGAAATAACTTGATAACCTAATAGAAAAAATGAAACTTTATGAACTAAAATAACATGATTTATGGAAGGTTCAAATTAAGGTTGACTTAGTCAACAATTAGGGTTTAGTCAACCAAAACTTTGTGTTTGTATAACACGATGATTTGAGTGTCCCAAACCTATACAGTCTGGTCGAAATGTCAAATTTGCATCTTACTAAAAAAAAAACCACTTCTCACTCTAATGCTTGGTCAAACCTTTCATAACTTTCAAGGTAGCATGTATTACGCATAGTGGATTAATTAGCTTAATTTAAAAAAAAAAATGGTGTGTTTTTGCTCAAAATTTTTGGCATGAAAATGGTGTGGAGAAAAGAAATCATGAGGTTCTTGTTCCAAAAGCCATGAGGAGCTAAGAGTAAGGTTCCTAAGACTCTATTTGGCACTAATCTCAAGCCCGAGATCATAGACATTCTGGTTCTCTTACATGGATTGAAAGGTGAGATAGAAGCACTCAATTTTATTGAACAATATTTCTTTTTCTTACAAATCATCTATTTAGATACACATTATGCTGATTGGGCCTATGAGGTAAGTAAGCATTTATCCAGAGCACTCAGTGCCACCAAGTTTTATAACACATATTACATGGCATCCTTCCTAATTTATATGTTAGCTTCTCTATAATTGTGGCTAGGCCTTCCCAAAATAGAGAACTTCCCTAATGATGTGAAAAGCTATGAATTTTATCCATGCTTCCAATTAAAGAATAGCTATTCAAAATATGTTAGAGTTAATGACTCATTTACATGAGAATTTACAGGGAGCTCCAAGGATGCCCAAAGAGGAGGTTTAGCCAAAAAGTAATGGCAGCCATTAGTTAGTTTGGTAGCTATTTTATTCAGTTCTCATCCTTTTCATATTTGCATCTTTCAACTTTCAACAGATTTCCCTTGAAGCTGTGTAGATAGCCAAGTGATTGGATTGTGCTGATAGAGATTGTAAAGCAAGCGATCTAGGTGAACGTGTTGAGTGCAAGTTTGAAGAAGAAAGGGTATGAATTCCCTTTGAAGGTTGGAGCTTACATTTTTGAGTCTCATTCTAATGCTAAAAAACATAGTCAAAGCATTCAAGCCTAATTACAAGTTGAAGGAATACAAGGTCATGAGACCTATGTTCAATCCAAATGGGTACGCAAGAGAGATGTTACAAATTGGGAATGTGATCAAGCATGTCATGACTATAGAGGATTATTGGGTAGATTACAAGGATGAGTTGGAGAGCCAAGATTTTTATTTTTCCAAGCTCATGGTGGAACAAGTAAAGACATATGGTATCAATCTCGATGTTGAAGAGTTAGAGGATGATAGTCAAAATATGTATAGTAATACCTCTAAGGAGGATATTGTATGGAGTTGATCTAATATTAGACAAGCAAAAGCTAATTACAAGATCTATGTTGAGATATTTTAACAAGTGATTTTAGTTAAATCACCTAGGAAAAGTAGTCCTAACAAGCTTTTCCAAATCCCTTAATAGGGGGGCATTCAAAGTGAATGACCTAAAGTCCTATAATTAGGTAATCTTCTAACAAAGTGTTGAATGTTGGAAATCTAATTAAAAAGCTCATTGTTGAAGATCAAATAGGGATATTGTTGTGAAGAAGGAAGATTATTATTTTTAATCATTATTTTTCCATTGATGTCAAACCTAGTACTTGTAGGAATGACATTTACTTATTAGATCCAAGTACTATCACTTAGTTGATTGATGAAGAGGATTTGATCAACAAGATGTAACAAGAGCACCTAAGGGAAAGGTTGAGTTATGATGTTTTAATGAAGTGCAAGGATTAGTTAAGAAAATTCTTAAATGTTGTATTGATAACATACTCAAAGATACAGACGTTGGTCACACTTAGAAATATTAGAGGAAGAAGTTGTAACGAGGTTAACTAAAAAGCTTAAACTAAGAATATTAGTGGCTGTTAAGCAAGTTAGTTGAAGCTGGGAAAATTCTTTGTAGGATCTAAGTAACAAGAAATTCTAGTGTGTGCTAAGTGAAGTTTAAGTGATGACCGTCAGAAAATCTTAGTTGGTTTCGAGACATCTTTAGATGCCGAGCATTAAGAAAAACATAGTTGATGTCAAGTAACATAGTATGTGCCGAGCACCAGTATTTCAATAGTGTCAAGCTGCTACATTATTTTAAATTACTAAGATTCACCAAATCTGAGCTAACAAAGTGATTGCCTTGAGTTTTGTGAACAAGTTGGAAGATAAGGATCATGAGTTGTTGGCATAGAATTCTATGTAAACTATTTTTGAGCAAATTCTAGGGGATTGTTCAAGAAGCTTCTAGAGGAAATGAAATATGGGTTAGATGAAATGAATCCTACCTAATCCATATGAATTAAAATTAAAGAATGGAAGAATAGAGTGGGAAAAAGAAACTCCAAGGCTTCTATTTAAGGAGTCATAGACCAAGAAGCAAATGCTACTGATATTGTTGTTGCTAAAGAGCCAAAAACTGCAAAGTGGTTAGAAGGGTGTCAAGGAGAAGACATCTAGGAGAAGGAAGAGCATAGGTGCTTAGCTTCTACAAGTGGTCATGAAGAGATTATTGCACTCGTACATTAATCATGGAGACTTAAGGAGACTAAGCTTGAAGGGAGGACAAGTTGTTAGAGTTGCAGAGATTGAAGGCCGAGCAATGGTATGAGCTGAGAAGTGATCTAAGATCAAAAAGTTAAGTTGTATATTGTAGTCAGGTCAAGATTTTCTAATACTTTCTAGCAATTTTATTAGATCTAAAAATCCAATGGACATAGATTGGTCCAATATCCATTTTTAGATCCTTTAACAAGGTGGTATTCCAAGTGAATGTTCTAAAGTCCTTTGACTAGGCCCACTTCTAAAAGGGTGGTTAAATCCTCTAACAAGATCACATTTAACAATTTGTTGTAAGCCTTTAGTAGGGTGGACCTTTTAGAGGGCATCACTTCAAAAGAGTGAGAATTGAGTAGCATGTTACTGGTGGTTTTTTCCAAATTGGGTTTCAACATAAATCATTGTGTTATGTGTTCATTTCTTATGTGTTATGCTTGAATGTTGATTTACAGTAACTTGCTGATTAGAGAAGTTAAAAGCTTGGATGAATGAACGGTTGAATGGGCTCACTATACTTAGTGAAAAGTTTGAATAAGACATTTGGATGTTGAATAACTAATTCACCTCCCCTCTAAGCTATTCTAAATCATTTCTAACAATTGGTATCAGAGCCATCTATTGATTTAGTTTCAAGGTATTAGAAGTAGGAAGATCAAGACGTCCAAGAGAGAAGTTCCCAAGATCAACAAAGACAATTTTGTTGCCTGGTAGAGTATGATGAAATTTCACCTTGGATCAATAGGTGACTATGTAGAAACCTCAATTGGAATAGAATATGTAAATCCAACAGGACCTCTTATTGCAAATGATTTAAATAAAAAGGACCATAATCAAGCAATGTTGGAGATTGGCTCTGCACTTAATTATGTAGAGTATGATGATATTAAACATTGTGACACTACATTCAAGATGTTGAAAGCCTTATCATATATCTATGGAGGAGATCAAAATGTCAAGAGAGAAAAGAGAGAAAGTCTAAGAGGAAAGTTTGATGACATGAAAATGGAAGAAGGTGAAAATGTTGCCCAATGTGCTGCAAGAATGAAAGAAGTGGTAAGTGCAATAAGAATTCTAGGTGGTGAATTGGAAGAAGAAACTATCATCTAGAAAATACTTAAGAATTCTACTCCCTATCTATGCCATTAGAGTTTCAGCCATTCAAGAGCTAAGGTGTGTAGAAGGAAACACACTAACCTTTGATGGAATAGTGGGAAGACTTACTACATTTGAATTGTCTAACTTTGATAACTACATACCTAAGAACCATGAATTTACTTTCAAGGCCAAGATGACAATAAAAGACACTAAGGAGGAGACATCAAGAAAGAAGAGAAGAAAAAGAAAACATGCATCCAGTGATAGCAACTTAGATAAGGAAGATGTGGAATAGTTAGAAGCACTACTAGCTAGGAGATTCCATAGAGGCAAAGGTAAATTCAAAGGTAAGCTCCCTATCATATGTTTCAATTGCAATGAAGTAGGTCATATTGTTGCAAGATGTACATAGAAGAGGAACTACAAAGAAGGAAACAAGTATAATAATAAGAGAGAAGATGATAGAAAAGACCATAAGGAGAAAAGCAAAAGATGCTTTATTGTTGAAGAAGATTCTAATGATAATGATGATGAAGTAGTCTATGTGGTCATGAAGGATGAATCAGATAAAGATAAAGATGAAGCAACAACATTGTTTACCTATGTGAACAAGAATGACAAGTGGATCGTAGACAATGGATGCTCACACCACATGACAGGAGATAAAAGTAAGTTCATTATCTTTACTCAATATGATGGAAATAGTGTTAGATTTGGTAATGATGCTCCATGTCAAATCAAAGGAAAAGGCTCTATTAAACTCATAGAGAAAATTTCATGTGATAATGCATACTATTTTGAAGGGTTGAACTACAACTTGTTGAGTGTATCACAGTTAGGTAATGTAGGTTGCAAACTTGAATTTGGAAGCAAAACTGCCAAGATCTATGACAGTGATGAAAATATGATAGGAAAAGGTGAACAAACTAGGAGTAATCTATTTTACCTAGATATGGAAGATGAAAGATTTCTTTTTATTAGATTTGATGATGTGTGGTTGTGGCATAAAATGTTGTGTCATGTTAACTTTGATAATCTGATAGGCATCAACAAGAAGAAGGTGGTCAGAGGGTTGCCCAAATTAAAGAAGCCTGGAAACACAATGTGTAAACAATGTCAACTAGGGAACATGACTATGTCTAGTTTCAAAAACAAAACATACACTTCCAATGAAGTATTAGAGTTAGTCCATATAGACTTATGTGGTCCAATAGAAGTGAAAAGCTACCTAGGAGATAGATACATAATGCTATTTGTAGATAATTATTCTAGGATGATGACTGCTATGTTTTAAGAAAAAAAAATTTGCATTTCAAATGTTTAAGTGGTATTTGGCTAGAGTTGAGAAAGAAATAGGTAAGAATTTAAAATTCCTAAGGTTAGACAGAGGAGGTGAGTTCACATCAAAGGAGTTTAAAATATTTTGCAATGACAAAGGTATCAAAAGAAAAACATCAGCACCAAGAACTCCACCATAGAATGGTATTGCTAAAAGAAGGAATAGGTTAGTGATTGACTGTGTGAGAACCTTGATGATGGAGAAAAATGTTGCACTAAAATACTAGAGAGAAGTTGTAAGTACTGCAGTCTACACACTAAATAGAATTCAAGTCAAGAAAGGTACAAATGCAACACCTTTTCAATTATGGTATGGTGACTCAACCAATGTTAAATATTTCAAAGTATTTGATTGTAAGTGCTATTTTCTTAAAGATACCAAAAATGACAAGTTTGATGCTAAAAGTGATGAAGGCATATGCCTTGGATACTCCATTAGAAGCAAAGCATATAAGTGTTTGAACACTAACACTAATAAGATTGTGGAAAGTGCAAATGTAAATTTTGACGAGCATAAAAAAGTCCAAGTTAATCAAACTAAGAAATCAAAGGATTATAAATCCTTTGTATATTTCTATGAAGGAATGACTGTTGAGGACAATGCTACAAATGAAGTTGGGAATCAACAACAAGTTTTAGTATCTATCGAGTCTCAACTAGTGAATGACGAGCTACATTCAGAAGCTAAGCTGAAAAATGTAGAGAATACATATTCTGATTCTAAAAATAGTACACATGAAAGGAATGATGAAGTGCATGATGAAGAAGAAAAAAATAACTTTGAAGTTGAAGGATCAAACATGCAAAGAAGGATACAACCTAGGTTACCCAAGTATGTGAGAAGACATCACCCTGTAGATCAAATCAATGGTGACAAGGAATAGGCTCAAAAATGAATCATGTCTACTGAGCGAGGTTGAACCCAAAATAGTGAAAGATGCACTACAAGATGATGAATGGTATAAAGCCATGGAAGAGGAGATAGATCATATTGAAAAGAATAAAACATGGATCCTAGTTCCTAGACCAACTGATAAGAATGTGATTGGTACCAAATGGGTGTTTAGACAGAAACTTGATGAGAATGGTGAGATAGCAAGAAACAAAGTGAGACTAGTTTGCAAATGCTATGCACAAGAAGAAGGATTGGATTATGGAGAAACATTTTCCCATGTTGCAAGAATGGAAGGAGTAAGAACATTACTTGTATATACTACATACAAAGGTTTCAATGTTTACCAAATGGATGTGAAGTCTACTTTTCTGCATGGTATACTAGAAGAGGAAGTCTACATAGAACAACTAGAGGGATTTGTAGATGACAAGAATAAGGACATGGTCTACAAACTGCACAAAGCACTTTATGGATTGAAGAAATCACCAAGAGCATGGTATCAGATGTTGCATAAATATCTTGTGAAGATAGGATTTGAGAGAATAGATAACAACAACAACTTGTACATCAAAGCTAAAAAAGGTAAAGACATTCTAATATCAGAGATCTTTGTTGATTGTATAATATTTAGAGGAAAAGATGTTCTATGCAAAGATTTTGTTGATCAAATGAAGCATGAATTTGAGATGTCAATTAGTGCAAAGCACCTAATCTAAATGTTCATTTCATTCAATGTAATAAGGCCTTAGGATTGATTATTAAGTATCCTTAAGGCCATCCACCCATGTAATGGATACAAGACCCTAAGGTGTTGATATGAACCTGGGCATCATTCGGTCCAAAAGGTGGAATTTTGGTTTATTTTATGTTTTTTAGGGTATTTTAGGTGTTTTGAATCTTAGAACAACATTTGCGAATGGTTAAAATTGAATTAGGAAGAAGGTTTGTCAAAATGGAAAAAATTGCAAAAAGTTGCATTAGTAGCTTTTCCAATAATTTGACAACTTTTTCAAAAAACCATTCCAAATAGCTAAAACTACCATGGGGTGATTGTATCTCTTTTTAATGGCCTATAAAGGCTTTAGACACCTAAGGGGAGACATAACATGAAGAAACATATGTACTTGCTCTTTAGAATTAAAAAAATCTACTATTTCAAGACAAGTTTTACTATTTTTCCATACAATACGACCATTCATGGTTGGGAAGTGAACTTTTTTGTACTAGATAGTTAGACCTACTAATTTTTGAAGCATTGGAATTGGTTTCAAGTTTCTAGTAATCAAGGAACTCAAGATATTGAATTTTTTGATCACTACCTTGTGAAACCCTCAAAATTAGGGTTTGGCCAATGAAATGGCCCTAACATGAGATCTTAGCATTGGAATTTGTGCCAAATGGGTAGGGAGAAAGTTAGGGTGATGTACTTTCATACTTCAAAATCCTTGAAGTAGGAGGTGTTGGCTTGATTTTCCACTATGCAGAGGTTAAAGGAATATCTTGTGAAAAATCATTTAAATCTTGAAATTTTGAAAATTAGGGTTTTATTCCTTGTGTTTTTTTCAAAGTCATCAGATTTGCCTTAGCTTTAGAATACCCTCAAAATTGTTTTTAGAAAAAATGTTTTCAATGACATTTTTCCCCAAGCATAAGCATGAGGTCATAATATTTTTGTTTAATCTTACGTGGCTGTGCTTAGCATACAAATTAATTAATCATTCTATTAGCCATTACCTCTGATGACGCAAAGTCTTTTTAATCAGTGATCTTGTTCAGATCAACAAGTATCGCATACCCATAATTTCAAGATGCAAGGCCTTAAGTAAAGTGGGCATGCGACTTGGTGACACGTTGCCTTTACATTCCTAAATTTTGGTGAATCATAAATTGTCAGGAACATTTGCAGGTTTGTGAGTACTTTTGTGCACATCCTTATTTTCCTACGATGCCATTGGAGGATTCACCTACAGAGATATGTCGTTTATCACCAAGAACCTTCAACCATTGATTTCATCTCAATCAAGGGCTAGCACTTTTCCACAAGAAGAATATGCTCGACAGATAAATAATGCGAGGAAGCGAAAGTTGGACAAGTGGCACGGTCTGACAAGATGGGCTCACTATTAAAATAATAATGGTGAGATGTCATCCATGATGTATGTCAGATGAGTTATAATAGGTGGAGGAACATCATTTGTCACTATTAGCCAATATGCTACTCAAAAGGTGAAGTTTATGTAACCGTTGATCTATCAGAGATCAACGGCCAGCGCATGCTCGTACTTTGAAACTACATAGGAAATAAGTAATGCGGGTAAGTGGATTTGTGACATGTGGCAAGGTGGGGTAAGTTATTTTCAAAGCAGTATACCACACTATAAATGATTGATGACATGTACTGCCAGATGTGCCACATGGAGCAGTTTTGACTGTTCGATGGAAATAAAGTCTTATCAACCGTAGATCTTTTGAAGATCTACGATTAGTGCAATCTTGCATTATGAAGTTGCAAGTCTAATAAGAAAAGTGGGAATGCGCCTTTGTGAGACGTGTCATAGTGGGACTAGACCATGAAGAATGCAGGAGTCACGCCATAGGTTTCACCAAAGGTGCTTAGCTCGAGATATTTATGACCTAGGCCAGAAAGGTGTCAGAAATGAACACAATAGTCAGAACATGCAGGTTAAAAGTAGTCATGTCATTGGCCTAGGTGGATAATACTAGCATAAAGTGAAGAGTTGTTTCGATCGATGATCTTTATCCTAATCAATGAAAGGTGCTTCCGCGCATTTTGAAATTGAGTGATGTTTAAACAAAGTAGGAATGTACCCTGCAGACATGTGTCCATGGTGACATCAAAAATTTTGTTTAGATGCTTTGCAAGGTAAGATGAGTATCACTGTTGATCTTTCAATGATCAATGACTAGTGCAAGCTCACAATTTGAAAATGCTTGTTAAATAAGGAAAGCTGGGATGCACCAGCACGACACGTATACTAAATGATACCAAGTACTTGCTCACCTAGAAGGTGATGTGTGATCTGCTAGCATGGAATGTGGTCAGATGGCATAAACTCATATGGTGGTTTCTTATTGGTCAGTACAGTTGACTGGTTTTTATTAGAAAGTGGATTAGTTAGATCATTGATCTTGTCTTGATCGACGAATGATGCTTCCCCACAATTCTAAGATGAAGGGATTTTAAATAATGTGGGGAAGTGAAATTGTGACATGTAGCATTGTTTTAAAAGCCATAATGCTTGTTACTTTTTAAATCAGGATCGTCCGATCTAGTGAAAATCTATGGATGGAATTCAAACTTGGATGTAAATTGTGGGTAATGGTTGCTGAGAGTAAATATGATCCAGACCTTATACGTGTAATTTTATTGCATGATAAGAGCGCATGATTTCACCATTAATGAACCACTAAAGCACAGAGAGAATATCAGGGCATACAAAATTTTCAGAGCTAGGGTATGGAAATTCTTGGTTAATAATCCAGTAGAATTGCAGAAGTTTTCTCATAGTGCAGAAGTGCAAATTTTGGTGGGTAAGTACTCTATGGTTTTCTAAGTAAATTTGAAGTATCTACTCTTGTAGAATTTTCTAGGGTTCATTCAAAATGCCTCCCCGAAAGGAGTTTACTAGGCAGACAGATTATTTGAAACGTTCTATGCATGATGACTTTCTTGAACAATTCCCCTTATCAGTGCATGAAATAAATAAGGGGAGGGAACTCATCCCGAAACATCCTAGAATAGTTGTAGCAGAGGGTTTTTACAACAAAGCTAATTGGGTAAGAGATGCTCAAGTTTCCATGGGAGGTCTAGAGTTATTCAAGAAATGGTTTTTAGAGCGAAAACTGGATACTCCTATGAGTAATGTTTGGGAGTTTGATATTGGTAAACTAGTAGTCCCCACTATTTTCTTTGATAGTGATTTATTGATGGACCTGGCAAAGAAATATGATCCTATTACAGGATGGATAAAAAATCATTCTGGAATCAATCTTTTTAGGGTTTTCCCTAAGCTATTCAATGAGGTTTTCAACCTTAACCCTAACCATGCTATGCATGAAATCATTAATATGGATGATCTACAAGCCAGATATGATGCACAATGAGTTTATCTAAGAATAGGGCCACTACAGGAGCATGCTGTTAAGGTTGGTAATTTGCCTGTGATTACAGTCAGTACCCCAGAGCCATTGTTGATAAGACATTTCAACTTGAGAGCTCAAGCACTCTATTTTTATCTTTGCAAGATTTTGGGGATGGACTAAGGTGATCAAATTCCAGGTTCTATTTTCCTTATAATGGCTCAAACCCTTCGATTTGGAATGAGTACCATTCTAGATTTTGCAACTTTTCTATCAAAAGAGATTCATAATGGTTTGGTTGGAATAGCAAGGGGAAAAGTAAACAGACCATTCTGTTGGTATTCATTGCTGATGCATGTATGCTTATACAAGGGACACACTTTCTTCTCCAAGGGTATGGAGTTGGAAACAACCAAGGATGGAGAAAGGAATCCAGTGCAATTATGGAGTGTGGATATGACTTCAGAAGCCACAGATGCTAGTTATGTAAGGTTTGATAGATTTTTCACATCTAGGCTGAGATTTCTTTTGAGAGGGGACAGCCCCAAAATTTCACGAGCATCGTTGGAATTGATTAGACCTAAAGATCATGCACAAGGTCATAATTGGGGGACTATAATCCCTTATAATGTTTCAACTATGGTAAGGGTATATGGTTTTATGGGAAAGCCACATGTGTTACCTTTTCATGTGCCTTTGAAGATTGGGATTGATGAGCTCTTATGGCAGATAGGCACTATAGATGAGAGGGAATTGATTAAGAAGGGCCCACTTTCTTTCCAATTGTTACTGTAGTGCATGATTTTGTCTTTGTCAAAAAAGGGTGGAAGCACCTGAATTTGTTTTTGGATAGATATAACATGGCAGAGTCTCATGCTAGATTCAATGACCCTGAAGGATTCTATGACATTTTAAAAAAAAGGGTAAGAGCTTCCCATATGGTACATCAGGTTTACTATCCAGAAGATATAATTAGAAATATCTTCACATTGCAGGAACAAGAATTGAGAAAAGAGAAATGGATAGTTTTTAGTAAGACCCTAGAATTTATTAATGCTTTTGACCCCCAGTATGACCCATTGAAAGACAAGAAATACTAGGGAGCTAAAATACAAGCATTAATGAATAATTTTGCCATAATAATTCAAACCATGAATGAAAAGAAAGATATGTATGTTGAAACACACCCAGACAAGGCTGGAGAAATACAAAGAAGAATAAGCAGTAGAAATGTGGTAGCTCCTGGCCAATATACATTGCAAAAGAGGGTAGGTTATGTTATGATTCGAAATGTGCAACAAGCACCCTCTCATCAAAAGCAAAGGTCAAGAAGCCCATCTATAGCCCACTCTCCAAAAAGGAAAAAATTAGAGTAGGGGTCTTCTTCTTCTCAAAAGGAACAATACTCCCCAAGTCAATCCCCAATCCATATAGATGATGAAGCATCTCTAAGGGAACAGCTTAGACAAATGGGTGGAGAAGGGGATGCGATTGTCACTTCTACAGACTTGGATGTTGGAGAGCCACAAGAACCTCCTACACCTTCCTTGGACCTAACCATTGCTGATTACCAAGGTAAGGAAATTGACCCAATAGTTGCACAGGCTTCTAAAATATTTATTAATGATGAAAATTTTGTAAGATCTAGGGCTTTTGCTCAATTTTTGTGGAGATTAAATATGGGAAATTTTGAGAAAGCCCGTGAGAAAATCAAAGCTGAGCAACCAGATAAACCTGACTTAGTTATTAAGGGAGAGGTGACGTAAAATTTTTTGAATGATTTTGCCCTGTTTACTCCTGAAGTTGGGAGGCAAATAGTTAGATGGTCAGGAGTCCTCTTTTTGCCAAAATGGGATATAGCAAATGCAAATGTTTTTGATTCAGTAAGGAAGCAAAAAGATGTTCAACTAACAATTGTTGAAGAGATATTACAAGCTCATAGAGGAGTCAAATTTAGTGATGACCACCAGGCCCTTGTTATATGGTCTATGGAAAAGAGGGAAAATACCAGGTTGCATGAGTTTCCCACTGCGGAGCATACTGGTACATTGACAGTGTACATGGCTAGTGAAGTAAGTAGTAAGCAAGTAATGGGAATCCTTAGAAGTGCTGAAATTGGGTGGTGTTGTATTTGGCCAGGAAGAAGATAAGTTTACCCAACTCAATGCTAGGTTTGAAGAAGTTTTAAAAGAATATGAGGAAAGAGGTATACAGATACAATCACTGGAAAACAAAGTGTCTCAAATGGAGAAGATACTTGGGAAAAGAAAGGTGGGAGAATCTAGTGCACCTAGAATTGCATACCCTCTAGAGTCATTTGATAGAACAACACCTATTGTTGAAATACCAGAGACCCCTGAAAGGCCCAAATTCTATACTATAGAGGACTTTGAAGAAGAAAAAACCAAATTACATGAGTTGCAGGTAGAATTAACAAATCAATATGAAGGAAAATTAAAGCAGGGTGTGATGTATTTAAGGGATAAAATATAATGGTCAACCTTCTTTGATTAGTTGACAAGAATTTCAACCCTCATGGATGAGTTGAATAGAGATAAGGATAAATTGACTCCCCTTGCACAGAAGTAGAGGGAGAGGAATAATGATATCACAATTATTTGTATATCTACTGTCCAAATGCCTTATCATCAAGTAGAGAAATTTTTTGATTTGTTAAATAAACTAGAAGATTTTGATGATAAAAGGAATTCTTTGTAGAAGAGATTAACACTTTGTTTTTCCCAATATATTGCTGAAAATTTCACTTTATTTCCTTGTGCTTTAGAATCTATTGATATAATAAAGGAAAAGGAAAAGTGGAAAAGGAGTTGGATGAATTATTTTATGAAAGGATCAAGAACATCATGAGTGAAAATGGCCACTGGTTTTGGGCAAGGACAAACGAAGAGTTAGTAAAGATACAATTATTTTATAATGCCATGAGAAAAGAGTTTGATGATTTAGAGGAAATTGCAAATTCTTTAGTGATTATACAAAGAGAGGCTCTAAATTTTAATTGGCCAGATGATGCTGCTTATAATAAATGGAAAAGTCAGTTTGTAGAACAAATGGCAGAAGGTGATGAGGAGGAAGATGCAAAAGTAAAAGTTCCCCTCATAGTTAGTAATGAAGACATGGAAAATCCCAAGATTAAAGTAAGTTTGCAAGTAGTTGAAGATGACACGTCACTTTTTAACCTCATGGCCACTTACTCTAAGGATGAACAATAAATGAAGAATCAGATCATATTTTCTTGTCTCAATAATTGAGAAGCATAACAGAAAGGGACCCACCAAGGAATGTTCGATGTAATAGCTTTTCTGTTAATGGCTTTTTTCTTTTATGACAGACATTTGTCAGTATCTTTTAGAAGACACATGTCACTTTCTTTTAGCCTAAAGCTTGTTGCATCTCACACTATTTAAGTGAGATTCCAAGGCTAAAGAAGGGTCCAAATTCTAATTTTCTAAGTGATATACTTAGTCTGTCTTTGGTCCAAATTTTTGAAAGCAAGTTTATGATGTATTTTCTCTGTCAATTCTCTGAGAATACATGAATATAGAATGAGCTGTGTTTCTTTCTGAAGGTCATTCTGAGTCTATTGTAAATGATATACCATTTTAAAAGAAAATGAATACAAATTGTGAACTATAAGAACTTGTCTCCTTCTAATTACTTGGTTTTCTTGATATTGTATAAGTAAAGGCTTGTGAAATTGAATGCAATCTAGTTAGGTTGTATATTTGTTTATCACTGCTGTTAATTCAATGGATTAAATAAAAGCTTTGATGAATGTGATAAGGTTTCTTTAGTAGTGGAAAGGGTTTTGAATGATAAATTCTGATAAGAATTACTGATAGAATTTGTTGTAAGGCAACAAGTTAGACCTAAGAACTTGCTATAGACTCTGAACCCCAATGGATTAGGCATTGATCAAATTGATTCAGCTGAAGGAGAAGTATGCCACAAATGGTTGTCAAAAATGTAGAAATAAATCAATTTTACTTTCTTTTCCTATAGATCTTCAAAGCTAGCCAGCACTTGTCTGCACGAAATTTTTTAGCTTCAGTTAGCCACTGTTGTTAAGAATATTTGCAGAACTATAGAAGAAATTTTGGCCATATCTGTTATATGGGATGTGTTAATCAAGTTATTAAGAATTATGTATGTGTTTGAGGATTTTGAAATGAGAATTAGAATGAAACTAAAAATAATCCTTATATAGTTTTCCTAGTCTTGAATCATCCCTAGGTATACCCACCCTAGTTTTGCAGAGCCAAAAGAGTAGAAAACCACCTTTGGTTTTGTAGAAGTTGGGTCCAAATTCTTTACACATGCAATTGTTAAAAAGAATTGGCTGACCTTTAGATTGTATGAGTATTATCATCTTGGTATTAAGAATTTTTTTGCTTAGTAGTTTTAGTCCTTAGAAAAACACCAACAGGAGGTTGCAGCAGATATTTTTAGGAGCAAGCCCTAGGTCTAAGATCCCTTATGTATTAGACCAATTTTTATGCAAATTGTGGAAGTAATTTGAAGGAAGGAAGTTGGGGACTTCATGTGAAGGAAAAACATGTTTTTTTGGGTTAGAAGAACACTTTGAAGTTGGTGGCTAGATTCCAAGAACCCATCTCTTGGCCATTTCCTTGTAGACCATGTGTAAAGTTGCTAATTAGGCTTGAGTGCATGGTTTGGGTTAAGGTATGCTGGAGTGGAGTGGAGCCTTAAGACTTTGAATTATTTTAATACTTGCAAAAGGGTATCTAAAACTATACTTTTTTTTCCAGGTCTAATGGAAGAGTTTTGAGTTATTGCTAAAAAATTGAACTAGGAGGCCTAATTACCTAGTAGGTCAAATGTTGCATTCTATTTTGTGGGTTGTTTGCAATAAGTCTAATCAATGATTTACCTTATTTTGGTCATGTTAAGGTTTCCTCAAGCTATCATTGGTGTTAGAAAGTTTGGGAACACCGTAAAATTACTTTTTCCAAGTTGGGGGGTAGTAGGCCATTGTTGATCCAAGTAGGAAGAAGTTGAATTCTTGTCTTCTTTGGAGAGTTGGGTTTGTAAACCTGTTGGCAAGTTGTAAGATCAGAGCAGTATCCATTTGGAATTGAGTCATAGCCTTTGCTTAACCCTTGTGGAGTTTTGGGGTTTGGGAGATAGAAGGTTGATTGTTTAGTGCTTCCTTTTGCCTACTCTACATCTAGTGGTATCAGAGATAGGTTGATTTGTTGAGACACAATATCTAATAGAGGAGAAGAGCCTAAGAGGGAGATCCCCTTGGGGATCACCAATGCAGAACTAGCCAAGCTTGTTAAGGAACAAATGGCAGAGAGTAGGGTGGTCTGGGAAGAGAGTAGGACCATGAAGAGGAAGTTGGATAGACTCAAGAATAAGGTGAGAAAAGGGAGTGATGATGAATTAGAGCTTGAGGAGATAGAAGGGAATTAGGATCAAGAGAACATTCCTCCACATCAAAGGTCCTTCCTTGTTGCATTAGAGAGGGTTGGAAAGAAAGGAAAAGGGGACTTACCTACTTTTCATGATAAGTTGGACCTTGATGTGTGCATGGACTAAATTGAGGCCCTAGATAACCACTTTGAATGTGATCAGACTCCTAAAAATTAAAAGGTCAGGATTGCCAAGGAAAAACTCAAAGGCCCTACCTTGAGTTGGTGGAATTTTTTGCGAAATGAAAGGTTAGATGAGGGCAAGGAGAAAATTGCTACATAGAAGAAGATGAAGGCATAAATAAGAAAGTATTTCATACCAGAAGACTATGAGGTGTTGGTACACATGAGGTTGTAAAATCTTAGACAAAGGGACTTGGATGTCAGCATCTACACTCAAGAATTTCACAATCTAACCCCCAAAGCAAAGATGTATGAGATAGAGAAACAAAAACTTCCAAGGTATGTGAATGGTTTAAAATATAGTATTCAAGATGAACTAACATTGATTACTTTGGATTTAGTACATCAATGCTTTAATATGGCTTTAAAATTTGAAGAGAAACATAAAAGAAAAGGTGAATCAAGCAGTAGGGGTAGAGGCAACAATAATAGGGGCAGAGGTAGGTTCAATGGAAGAGGATCCCTCAACAAAAATTAGGAATAGTCTAGTGAATCAAATGTTGATTGAGAGTCCACTAATAGAGGATCTTTTAGGGGTAGGAAACCCAAAGGTAGAGGAAGATCTAGTGGAAGGGGGCCTAGTGTGTTTGTAGGCAAATGCTTCTCTTGTAATTAGGTAAGACATTAGTCCTTTAGATGCCTTAAAAAGAACAAGCAAGGGGATAGGAGAATATAGTTAACCCAAGAGGAGGATAGTCAGAGTGTCACCTCTTATCAATCTACCACTTCAAGGCCTACACTTCTAGAGCATGGTAAATCCTTGATGATGCAAAGAACCTTGATTAAAGCCCTTACAACTGCAAAACCACCATAGAGGAAAACATTGTTTAAAACTCTATACAAAGTGAACAATAAAGTCTAGAGAGTTATAGTGGATTCTAGATCCTCTGATAATGTGCCCCCTAGGGAGATGGTAGACAAATTGAAACTAACAACAAGCCCTCACCCTTATTCCTACAAGGTGTCATGGTTAACAAAAGACAAACAAACCCTCATCAATGAACATGTATGGGTAGAATTCAAGATAGGAGAATATCATGACAAGGTTTTATGTGATGTGGTAGAGATGGATGAATGCCATTTACTTCTTGGGAGGCCATGAGAATATGATGTGTGTGCCAAACATGATGGTAAAACAAACATTTACACCATAACCAAGGATGGGATTGAGTACACCATGCCACCTTTGCCTGATGATGGAAGCCTAGTTACAAAGGTATTGTTAGTAGGAGAAAAAGAACTCATGAAGGTCACCAAGGAGAAGGATACACCTTGCTATGGATAGTTGTAGGAAGCCAACCAGAGACTTTGCCTCCTGAAAGAGATATCAGTCACTACATAGACTTCATGCTAGGGGCTACACTTCCAAATAAGGTAGCCTATAAGATGATTCTAGAGCAGAATGAAGAGATAGCAAGAAAAATTGAAGATCTACTCGCCAAGGGGTTCATTAGGAAAAGTATAAGCCCATGTGTAGTCTCTACAGTCCTAGCTCCAAGAAAGGATGGTTCTTGGAGGTTGTGTATAGATTCAAGGGAAATTAATAGAATAACCATTAGATATAGGTTTCCTATGCCAAGAATAGAGGACCTTTTGTACTGTTTGGGGAAGGCAAGTATATATTCAAAAGTGGACCTTAAAAGTGGATACCATCATATTAGAATTATGGGTGGAGATGAATGGAAGACAACATTTAAAACTTTAGAAGGCTTATATGAGTCGGTTGTGATGCCTTTTGGCTCATCAAATGCACCTAGCACCTTTATGAGGCTAATGAATGAAGTCTTAAAAACTTTCTTGAACAAGTTTGTTGTGGTGTACTTAGATGACATTTTAATATTCAGCAAGGATAGGGATGAGCACTTAAGGCACCTTGATTTGGTTTTGAATAGGCTTCATGAAGAGAAGTTGATGATAACATTGGAGAAGTGTTCCTTTTTGTAGAATGAACTAATCTTTTTGGGATTTGTGATATCAAGAGGAGAATCAAAGATGGACCCTTCCAAGGTTGAAGCCATTCTTAATTGGCCACCACCCACCACTCCATCAAAAATAAAGAGCTTTCATGGTATGTGTAGTTTCTATAGAAAATTTATAAGGAACTTCAATGGTGTGTGTGCTCCAATGATAGATACAATTAAAGGAGGAAGGAAATGTATATTTTCTTGGACTAAGGAGGCAAATTATTCTTTTGAATGTTTGAAGAGAAAAATTGCAGACCAACCTTTTTAAGTGCTCCCTAACTTCTATAAATTATTCATAGTTGAGTGTGATGCAAGCAATAAGGAAATTGGAGGTGTTCTAAGTTAGGAGGGTAGGCCTATGGCCTTTCTTAGTGAAAATCTTAATGAAACTAAACAAAAATATTCAACCTATGATCTTGAACTCTATGCTATGGTGCAGTTCCTTAGAAAATGGAGGCATTACTTGTTTCCTAAGGAATTTGTTTTATATATTGATAATTATGCATTGAGCTTTTTGAATAGGCAAGTAAAGTTAAATAATAGACATATGAAATGGATTAAATTTCTACAAGCCTATAGCTTTACTATTAAGTATAAAAAGGGAGAAACTAACAAGGTTGGTAATGCACTTAGCAAGAGGAATTTGACCATTCAAGAAGTTCAGTTGGAAAACATTGGAATTCATGCCATGAAGGACATGTATGAGCAAGATGAAGACTTCAAGGAGGCTTACCAGCTTTGCAAATCCATGGGTGAAAGGTACCACATTGAATTTGGTGAGTATATTTTGCAAGAACGTATTTTGGTTAAAGGGAGTCAACTTTGTGTTCCAAAGGGATCCATTAGGGAGAATATCATAAAAGAAAAGCATTGTGGTAGTTTAGTAGGACATTTTGGGGTGGATAAAACTTTTGAGCAGGTTAGAAGGTTTTAATTTTGGCCAAGGTTGCAAACTAATGTTAGGAGATATGTTGAGGAGTGCCTAATTTGCCAACAAGCAAAAGGAGGCTCATCAAATGTAGGACTTTACACCCCACTTCCAATACCACACAAACCTTGGGACTCAGTGAATATGGACTTCGATATTGGCGTACCAAGAACCAAATCAAGATATGATAGTATATTTGTTGTTGTGGATAGGTTTTCAAAAATGGCCCATTTCATTGCTTGTAAAACCACTCATGATGCCTCCCATGTAGTAGGCTTGTTCTTCAAAGAAGTTGTTAGGCTTCATGATTTACCTTTATCCATTATATTAGATAGGGACCCTAAGTTTGGAGGGCATTTTTGGAGAACATTGTGGAGAAAACTAGGCACCAACTTATCGTTTTCATCTACCTACTACCCTTAATCTGATGGGCAAACTAAGGCAGCCAATAGGTCTATGGGGAACATGCTAAGGTGTCTTTCAAAACAACATGGAGCATCATGGGATTATGTCTTGCCCCAGGTAGAATTTTCCTTCAATGATTCCATCAATAGATGTACTGGTTTAACACCCTTTTAAATTGTTTATGGCACTCATCCTAGGAGTACTTTGGAACTTAGAAAAGTCAAAGACATTGAAAGAAGAAGTGTACAGGCTAAGGATTTTGTAGAGGTAATGAGAGAAGTCCAACAATAGGTACAAGAGAGATTGCAAGATACCTCCACTAAGTACAAACAATATGCAGATAAAAGAAGAAGAGAACTATAGTTTAAGGTGGGTGATATGGTAATTCTCCATCTCAATAAGGCCAAACTTCCAAAGAAAATGCATACCAAACTATAGATGAAGAATATTGGTCCTTTAAAATAGTAAAAAAGTGTGGCAATAATTCTTATCAAATTGATTTATCACATGATATTAATTTATCACCTATTTTCAATGTCTTTGACCTATATGATTTTACAGGTTCTATTGCAGATGATGTGGATGTAGGTACACTTGTAGATCTCAAGGAAGAGTTGAAGAAAACTATCCCACCGAAGCCTAGACCCATGGTGGAAGCCATTATAGACAAAAGGATCAGTAAGAAGACTAAGAGGAGGATTTATTATGAGTATCTAATGCAATGGAATGGACAAATAGTAGTAGATGCAACATGGATGATAGAGAAATATCACAAGGCCCTTGGTGTTGATCCTTCACTTCACAACACCCCAAAGGTTGGAGTTTCTTTTATGTAGGGTAGAATGGTGTAGAGAACCTAATCAAAATTTTCTTTTTTTTCAATGTAATAAGGCCTTAGGATTGATTAAGAAATCTCCTTAAGGCCATTGACCCATGTAATGGATACAAGACCCCAAGGTGTTAATATGAACATGGACATCATTTGGTCCAAAAGGTGGAATTTTTTTATATTTTATGTTTATTAGGGTAGTTTAGGTGTTTTGAGTCTTAAAACAACATTCAGGAATGATTAGAATTGAATTAGGAAGAAGGTTTGTCAAAATGGCAAAAATTGCAAAAATTGCAAGAATTGCAAAAGTTGCATTAGCAACTTTTGCAATAATTTGACAACTTTTTCAAAAAAACCACTCCCAATGGCTAAAACTAACATGGGGTGGTTCTACCCATTTGTAGTGGCCTATAAAGGCTCTATACACCTAAGGGGAGAGATAAAATGAAGAAATATATGTACTTTCTCTTTGGAATCAATAAAATTTGTTGTTTTAGGATGAGTTTTACTGATTTTTCCATATAGTATAGCCTTTCATGGCTAGGAAGTGAAGTTTTTTTTGTACCAAATAGTTAGACCTACTAATTTTTGAAGCATTGGAATTGGTTTCAAGTTCCTAGCAATCAAGGAACTCAAGATATTGAATTTTTTGATCATTTCCCTGTGAAACCCTCAAAATCAGGGTTTGGCCAAAAAAAATGGCCCTAACTTGAGATCCCACCATTGGAATTTGTGGGAAATGGGTAGGGAGATAGTTAGGGTGATGTAATTTCATACTTTAATAGCCCTAAAGTAGGAGGTTGTAGCAGATATTTTTAGGAGCAAGCCCTAGGTCTAATATCAGACCAATTTTTATGCAAATTATGGAAGTAATGTGAAGGAAGGAAGTTGGGGAATTGGTGTGAATGCAAAACATGTTTTTTCTGGGTTAGAATAACACTCTAAAGTTGGTGGTTGGATTCTAAGAGCCCATCTCTTGGCCATTTCCTCGTAGACCACACCTAAAGTTATTAATTAGGCATGACTGCATGGTTTGGGTTAAGGTATGCTGGAGTGGAGTGGAGCCTTAAGACTTTGGAGTATTTTAATACTTGTAAAAGGGTATCTAAAACTATACTTTTTTTTCCAGGTCCAATGGAAGAGTTTTGAGTTATTGCTGAAAAAGTGAACTAGGAGGCCTAATTGGCTAGTAGGTCAAATGTTGCATTCTATTTTGGGGGTTGTTTGCAATAGGTCTAATAATTGATTTTCCTTATTTTGGTCATGTTAGGGTTGCCTCAAGCCATCATTGGTGTTAGAAAGGTTGGGGACACCATAAACCCCCTTTTTCCAAGTTTGGGGGTAGTAGGCCATTATTGATCCAAGTAGGAAGAAGTTGGATTCTTGTCTTCTTTGGAGAGTTGGCTTTGTAAACCTATTGGAAAGTTGTAAGATTAGAAAAGTATCCATTTGGAAGTGAGTCATAGCCTTTTCTTAACCCTTGTGGAGTTTGGAGGTTTGAGGGGTAGAAGGTTGATTGTTTGGTGCTTTCTTGTGCCTACTCTGCATCATCAATGTTTGGAGAAATAAAATTCTTTGTTGGATTACAAGTACATTAATTGAAGCATGGCATATTTGTGACCCATTCCAAATACATCAAGGAGATACTAAAAAGAAATACCTAAAGATGCTTTTGAATATCTTAGAGGTAAGTTATGGGTGATACCCCTAGCCAAGGCTACTTAAAGCAAAAGCAAGACTGCCCTGCATCAAATGAGCTGATTGTAGAAGATTTTATATATTGATGCAGAGGATGTTTACTTTAGGATTCATTCCTAAAGTAGTAGAAGTTCTGAAGTTTCAAATTAATCACAAGCAAGGTGACAGAGGGAGAAATTGAATGAACCTGCAACAACTACACTTGCATATCAAGATGCTAGTATGTGTTTGGCATTGTTGGCAAAGAGGGAGAAGATGTGAGAAACTGATCAATGAGAGAAGTTGTGAGAAACCAATCATATGCTGATGATATGGTAATCAGAAGCACAAGGATTAATGATCAAAAGAAGATAAAGGGAGAAGTTAAAATAATCAAAAGTTGATTAGAACAGTAGAAGATGAGTAATACAAAGGGAGAAAAACAAAGAACAAGGATACAACATCAAAAGCAGGAGAAGTAGAAGTGAACCAATCAAGATAATAGAGGGAAATGTGAAGTTAAAATTTACTTATTTTCATTTGACTTACTACTCTAACCGAGTTAGCTTGTGGGTAAGTAGTTTAGTCTAATGGTTGATCAGTTTGGTTTGCCATCAATGCCAAAGAGGGAGATTGTTGGAAATCTAATTGAAAAGCTCATTGTTGAAGATCAAAGAGTTGAAGATCAAAGAGGGAGATTGTTGCAAAGAAGGAAGATTATTCTTTTCCATCATTGCTTTATCATTGATGTCAAACCTACTACTTGTAGGAATGAAATTTACTTATAAGATCCAAGTATTATAACTTAGTTGATTGATGAAGAGGATTTGATCAACAAGATGTAACAAGAGCACCTAAGGGAAAGGTTGAGTTATGTTGTTTTAATGACATTCAAGGATCAATTAAGACAATGGTTAAATGATGTATTGATAACATACTCAAAGATACAAAGGTTGGTCACACTTAAAAACATTGGAGGAAGAATTTGTAACAAGTTTAACTATAAAGCTTAAACTAAGAACATTAGTGGGTGCCAAGCAAGTTAATTGAAGTTGAGAAAATTCTCTTTAGGTGCCAAGTGAAGTTTAAGTGTTGAGCATCAAAAAATCTTAGTTGGTGTTGAGTGATCTTTAGGTGCCGAGCATCAAGAAAAGCATAGTTGATGCCGAGGAACATAGTATGTGCTAAGCACCAGTATTTCAATATTTTTGAACTGCTACATTTTTTTAAATTATGAAGATTCGCCAAATCTAAGCCAACAAAGTGATTTCCTTGAGTTTTGTGAATGAGTTGGAAGATAAGGATGATGAGCTATTGGTAGAGAATTCTATGTAAACTTTTTTTGAGTGAATTCAAGGGGATTGTTCAAGAAGTTTCTAGAGGAAAAAAAATATGGGTTAGATGCAATGAATCCTACCTAATCCATACAAATTAAAATTAGAGAATAGAAGAATCAAGTGGGAAAAAGAAACTCCAAGATTTCTATTTAAGGATTCATAGACCAAGAAGTAAATGCTGCTAATACTATTGCTGCTAAAGAGCCAAAAACTACAAAGTGGTTAGAAGGGTGTCAAGGATAAAACATCTAGGAGAAGGAAGAGCACATAGCCTTTTCTTCTACAAGTGGTCATGAAGAGATGATTGCATTGGTACATTGAGCATGGAGACTCAAGGAGACTAAGCTTGAAGAGAGGACAAGTTGTCAGAGTTGCAGAGATTGAAGGCCAGGCAATGGTATGAGCTAAGAAGTGATCTAAGATCAACAAGTTAAGTTGTCTACTATAGTCAGGTCAAGATTTTCTAATACTTTCTAGCAATTGTATTAGATGTAACAATCCTAAAGACTTAGGTTGGTCCAACAACCATTTGTAAATCCTTTAACATGGTGGCATTCCAAGTGAATGTTCTAAAGTTCTTTAACCGGGCCCACTTCTAATAGGGTGGTTAAATCCTCTAACAAGGTCACATTTAGTAGTGTGTTATAGGCCTTTAACAAGGTAGACCTTTCATAGGGCATCACTTCAGAAGAGTGAGAATTGAGTAGCATGTTACTAGTGGTTTTTCCCAAATTGGGTTTCCACATATTGTATTATGTGTTGATTTCTTATTTATTATGCTTGCATGTTGATTTACAATAACTTGCTAATTAGATAAGTTAAAAGCTTGGATGAATGAATGGTTGAATGGGCTCACTATACTTAGTGAAAAGTTTGAATAGGGCATTTGGACCTTTTATAGTTGAGTCACCCCACCTCTCAGTTATTTTAAAGCATTTATAATAGTTGAAATACTCTAACAAGGTAGGACTTAATAGTCATTCTAAGCCTTTCACAAGGAAGATCATGATTCATGGTCAAACCATTGTAACCTTAATTGGCTACACTTTGCAACTATAGTAGTAAATATTTGTGGGTGTTATCCCCAAAAAAGTTTTACCTTCTATTTTGGAGGGTTTTTAGGTAATTGTATATGGTGTTATGTGTGTCTGATTACTTACATGTTTTAGATACATTTACTTTACATGTTATTTTAGTATGTTAATGCATATGATCTATGAATAGTGAAAGTTTTATGGGTCCAAGTTTAAACTCCTGATTCACCCCCCCATTAGAAATTTACCTTTCCTACTTTTTATTCCAAAAATTGGTATAAGAGCCAAGTTCTTAGAAGGAGAAGTTTTGTAACTTGGAGGAAAAATCTTGAAATGGAAGTCTATAAATTGGGAAAGACTATTGAGAACCATAAGATTGAAATACATCCTATTCTACATCAACTAAATGAAGCTAGAGATGTTTTGAAGAGTTCCTTGAAGAGAAGGAAAGAGATTGATATAAGAGAAAATGACACATAATAGAAAGAGATTGACACCCCAAAGCTATTTGTAGATGGAAACTCTAGTGAATTTTATGTAGCAATTGTACATCTAATGGAAAAGAATAGAGTACAAGCTGAGGAAATTAGAAATCTCAAGCTAGAATAGGAATCTCAAGCCATGATGCTATGTGAGGTGACAGAAAAAAGAAGAAGAAAGCCATGGAAGATAAGGTCATGATTGAAGAGGACAATAGAATCTTGAACAATAGACTAGAAGAAAAGTCAAAAAAGCTAACTAGGATCAAAACACATGCAATTGGATACCTTAATCCAATGATGAATTCTCATCATGAATTGAATGACAAAGGCATTGAGATTACTACATTGAAGTTGTATAATGAACAACCGTAGAATGATCTAAAAAGAGAAAGAGAAATTTCTGAAAGTTTCACCAAGCCAAATGAAGCCATCAAGTACTTTGAACAAATATTGAAATCCCTAGATCTAAAAATGATGTAGTAGGATTAGGCAACATAAGCACTAAAGAAGGAGAATCATCAAAAGGTTGTGAAGAAAGGAACATCAAAGGTAAGAACTCCAAACCTACTTGTTACTTTTGTGGTAAGAAAGGACATACTACTAATGTGTACAAGAGAAAGAATACAAATAAGAATGCAAAGCCTAAGAACATGACTCATTTTCACAAGTGCAACAAGCAAGGTCATCAAGCACATGAATGCAAAACTAGGACCACGAGCACACAAAGATTTCAAGGATACTGCTATAATTGTCAGAAGTATGAACATAGAGCCTGTGATTACATATCCAAACCTATGTGTTCATCAAATAGACAAACAAATGTAAGAAGCCATGGAAAATTTTATAATTAGGATTACATCACAAGACATAGTTGTCATTATTGTCAAGAATATGGACATATCCCTAAGAATTGCATTAAGACACATTTCAAAGACAACTACAAAAGATGGTTGATTCAAACAACATTTTTTAGATGTCACAAGACTAGTTATATCAACAAGCATTATCTAACTAGGTCAAAGGCAAGGCAGATGTTGAACACATCAGAGGTGAGATGAAAAAGATATGGAAAAGGAGAGAATATTGTAGTACATCAAATGGAGGAGGGATCACTTCACCTAATGGGTCAAGTGATCACACCTCATCAAACTAAGAAAACAAGAGGTATGTGAGACTAATATTTAATGTTATATCATACATTAGTTTTAAAATAATATAGTACTAAAAAGAATACATTAGCAAGAATAAAGATGCAAGATGTTGTAAAAATTCAAGTTAAATCTTTGAGTCTTTCATATTGTTCCTGAGCATAAAATGTTCTCCATGTATGCCGAGTGAAATACTAGTTAATGCGTACTTGGAAAACTAGTTAGTTGATGCCAAAGTCATAGTAGCTACTAAGTGGAGGAGATGTTAGTTGATGTCGAGTGAATCTAAAAATAGTTGATTCCAAGTTTACAGTTGTGTAAGAACTAAGCATTAAATGCAAGGGTTTTGAAGGATATATGATTAATTTCTACTCATTATTTGTCATTTTGAATTCAAGCAAGAAAAAGAAAAGTGAAAGATGATTTAGAAACTAGTTCAAGGCATTTGTAAAAGATCTCAATGATGATTTCACTCCATTTCTTCATATTTTCAAGGTATTTATCACAAGATGAGCTACATAGTTTGAATTTGCAAAAATCCTAGTTTGTCACAATGGCATCTAGCTCAAGAAATATGGAAGGGAAAGAGGTCTTGAATGTCCAATTAGTTAGTAACAATGTAAAATAGCCAAATTTCAAAGTCATTCTAGATATATCTTAGAAACAAGATCCTTTAGGCACATTGTCCTTGATTCCCCCAAATATCATTATGGTTCAAGATGTCAAAAAATGTTACAACTGTAAGATAAGAGGAATAGGTGACATGGAAATAAGGGAAGCCTATGATAGATTATGTGAAAATGGTGTTTTGAAAGAAGAATTCAAAATTATGGAAAGGAAGGTTTAACGCATGCCCCAGATTTTCCTACTATTTTCAAGATAGAATGGATAAGAATATTATTGAGCCAAATATGCAATGGATCCTTATGGTTGGAAGGTGGAACAATAAAGATCACCAAATGAGTAATTCATAGAATTATTGGTTTCCCAACCCTATATCAGCCAAAGACTCTATAGAGTGATTCCAAAGAGCTAATAGAGAATAATACAAGAGAAAAGTGGAAAAAATGAGGAATGACAATAAACACTATAATAGATCCACTGATAAACTTTGTAGTAATGGTTATTTCTCACAAATTTTATCAATCTAGTAGATTAAATAGTGTACCCTATATTGTAGTAGATGTCGGCTACAAGATTGTGAAAAAAGATCATATTTATGATCTAGTTGAGCTTCAATTACAATAATTGATGGAAAACCTTGGAGTAGTAAGGAAGACTAAGAGTGCACAATGAAAATTTGGATCAATTCTAGTTTGCATATTTTTCTATGTATAGAATACATTCCCATCTTTTGTCACTATAAGATGGAAGAAAAATTGGTTAGTTGTTGCTCGGATAAATGAGTACATTGAGGAAATGGGAGAAAACTTTCAGACATTGATGACTTGTTACTTTGAAGACTTTAAGAAGTCTATGAAGCAAATGATGATGATGCCTGTCTCTCTAGTTGAGAAACAATACAATGACATATGCTTTCTTGTAGACATTGATTACAAATATGTATAGGCTATTATACCTAGGCTAAGATGGCTAAGGCCCTTAGGTTATAAGATCAATTTTGATGAACCCTTAGCAACCATCACTACACTTCTAGTAGAGGAAGTTGACAAAATGGAAAAAATATTTGGAAACTATGATGTAATGAAGTAAAAGGTAGAAATGGAATTTAAGACACCCTCTACATTGACGAAGAATGAAAAATTAGCGAAGAAACTTAAGGATAAATATGGTGAAGGTGTTGAAGAGGAAGAAGAGGAAAGAGATGAAGAGGAGGAACAAGAAGAAACCCAAGAACCTTATCATTAACCCCAGGCATGGGAGATGATAAAGAAGAACAAGAAATAGAGGGTATCAAGGGAGAAGAGGATGAGGAAGCACTGACACATGCCAAGCTAAAGAAGAGAAAGGCTAAGGCATAGCCTATGACCAAGGCAAATAAAATTGCAAAGAAAAGCCCAGCCAAGCCAAGTGCACCTACTACTAGAGCCACTACATGTGCCACAACACATAAGGAAAAGGAGAATTCAAAACAGGTAGAATAAAGAAGTCAAGTGTAGAAGAAACAAAGAAGAAAATATGTTGCACAGCCTGACTTAGATGAAGAAAAGACTAAATTAGATTATTTGAGTCAATTCAAAGTGGTAAGTCACAAACAACTTTCTAATATTAAAAATGTGTGTGATAATGTCATAGATAATGTAGATTTATCTAGTTTAAATAATATTGATTTTGAAAAACTTGGAAGAGAGGAGAAGAATCTAGTAGAAGAGGCAATGTATGCAATGATGTCTAAATTCAAGAATACGCCACTTGAATTTGATAACACTATACCAAAGGGCCTATATGACATTGTGGAACAAAAGTGGCATCATTGTTTAAATTTGGATAAATAGATTAGAGATTCAACACTAGCCTAGGTAATGCGAGAATTAACAAAAGGGCAGATTACCAAGGCAAACAAGAAATATGGAGGAAGGTTTGCACCAAAGTATAGAGCATTCAATATGCTTCAAAATAACATTGAAGATGTTGAAACAAAATACACACAAATGTGGAAATTGATCTATAGATTAACCACTATGAAAAAAGGAGAAGAGGACCCCATTGAAGGTAGGAATGATGACAAGGAAGAAAGAAATATAGCTCAAGGGAAGACTGAAAAGATGGATATTGACATAGCCACAACTGAACAACTACAAGAGGAATAAAGTGTGCAAGACACGAAAATGCTGAGTGCTAGTCCCCCTCATGATACAAGTGTAACTACAAAAACCATAATTGTCAAAGATGTCTCTAATGCATCATCTCAGAACATCAATCCATTGATTGCAGATAATTTGAAAAAGATTCTAGATCAATCTACACTGCAAGCACAATTATGTGGAAATCCTATTTTGACTAGTAGAGAAGAAATTCAAAAGGTAGTAAATGAGGTTACAAGGGATAAGGTGAATCCAAAAAAACCACATTCTACTATCCCTTTAGTGGCTAGTAATCAATCTCTGATTCAAACAATAGTAGACACATCTACTAAGGTTGATACTAAAGTGGACATAGTTGAACAGAAACAAACTGTAGAAGAAGAAAAAGAAATAACAACAGAGAAAACAAGAAAAATAGATTCATTTATACCTGAAGCATAAAAACAAGGTGCAAGTCTAGTCATTGTCATAGATCAAGATAATCTAGAAGAGTAGGAGCAATCACCTAAGGTAAAGGAGAAATAGGCCATCAAAGCATTGGTAACTTTACCAACATCAGGCTCTTCACCTACAAAAGATCTTTAGAAGTTGAGCACTGAAGCTATACCCCTAAAAATATTAGTGCCAGGCTCAAGCTCTTCTAATATTGAAAAGGTAACTCACTATGGTGATATAATTTTGGATGAAGAAATAGTGATTCATAAATTTGACTATTCAATAATGACATTAGAATAAATAGGTATTTTGCAACAAGAATTAGAGAAGAAGAAGCATCAAGAAATGCTAAGGAGAGAATATAGGCAGAAGAAAGCTCTTCAAGACATTAAAGGCATCTTTTTAGATGCAATCAGCTTGCCTACTCTTGAAGAAATCAAGCCACTATTGAAATAATTGTCAAACATAGTGGGAAAGATAAACAATGAAGACCTAGATACAGGTGCTAAACTTTTAGAGTGGTTAGAAAATAAATTCCAAAGCAAGATCAATGAGAAAATATCTAGTGAAATAGCACTAACCCATGTTGAACTAACAATAAAGGTTGAGGATGTAAAGAAGATACTTGAGAATATATTCTCATTATATACCAAATTGTGTGACCCCACACTCTTCACCTAAGAGACCAGACACATAACTCTGAGCCTAGAGAGGAATCTAAACATATCAAGTACACAACGACCTCAGAACCCAACTTAGAGTGAGAAGCATTTTCATGCATTGCTTCAAATATAGATTCAATTAATTGTGTTAGTAGTAGAAGAGGCTAACATAAGAGCCAAATTGACAAATATTTAGGCATCTCTCATCTTGCACATGAAAATCCTCCACAAGGTATTAGGTTTTGTAGAAACTCTATTGAGAAAAGATCCCAATATTTCTACTCTAGATGGCCTAGTACACCTTGCAGTAGAGCTAGCTATCCAACTCAAGTCATTGGATGTTTCATGTGACAATTGGGATGCAGCTCTTAAAATCATAATGGAAGTCCATAAATCCTTTTTGTACAAATACACTATAAGTGTATAGCCTATTTGACATAAGTGTCAAAAAGGGGAAGTAAGCAGGCAAAGGAAGAGTAAGAATGGGGGAGTAAGTAAGAAAGGGGGAGATAAAATATAAGGGGGAGAATATCCTATGAATATCCTACGGGGGATACAACAAAAGCAATGAGACAACAAATACAAAAAAGGAGGAGATAGCAAACACAAAGAGCAACAAAATGTAGACATTTTAGAAGCATAAAGTGTATAAGTGAATTGAAGTCAAAGAGTATCAATAGAGACAAACCTACTAAAAATGGAGAAGAAATTTTGGATACATAATAGACATATTAACTCAGTGGGAGTTATAAATTTTAAGGTATATAGTTTTTTACAAAATTTTGAAAATTTTGAAGTTTTGTATATAAGTTGAATCATGGATATATTACATTTGAGAAGATTAGATTGATTATGTATATTCAAGTGTTTTTGACACTCATGTCAAAGGGAAAGATTGTTGATCTTAGATTGGTTTTGACAATTGAATGTCAACACACTTAAGTCATTTCTTAGTTCATGCTGAACTAGTAATGCATGTCAAGTACAACATGTAAATATTAGACCATGCTGAGTTGTAATGAGTGGTGCATCACTTAGGTGCCGAGTAGATAGATCATGCTGAGTGATTCAAGTGTCCAGTGAACAATAGATGTTGAGTAGTTTAGATACCAAGTTAGATAGTATATGTCGAGCATCAATAACTTCATATGTCAAGTAACACAGATTGGACATATTTGTTTGTAATGGCACAAACAACTATGTAAACTATTTTTCAACCAACCTAAGTGTAGATTATGATCTTTTGAAGATAAGGATGAATCTATATGTAGATTTCCTATACAATTAAATGCAACAATAAAAAATTAGGAAGGATTAAGCAAAAAAATGGATGAATCATAGTCATAGATTCATACCTAACCCTAAGCCACCAATGTGTTTTTAAGGAAGATGAAGCCCTAAACTTTTTATCAAGTTATAAGAAGGTAAAATGGAGTGAATGATTGAATTGGAGAACAAAACAAGACTATTTGCAAAGCATTCAAGGTGACGTAGTAGTAAAAATGAATTGTAGAATTAGTTAAAGAAGAAAGAAGGATGGAGAAGGATATAATATTGTTATATTTGATTATGAACGATTAAGGAGGACATTTTGTAGAGTTGATCTATTATCAGGAAAGCAAGTACCAATTACAAGATCTATGCTAAGACATTTTAATAGGTGATTTCAGTTAAATCTCCTAGGTGGAGTAGTCCTAATAGGCTTTTCCAAATCATTTAATAGAGTGGCATTCCAAGTGAATGACCTAAAGTCCTCTAACCAGGCACACTTCTAATAGGATGTTGAAAACCTCTAACAAGGTGGGACTTAATAGTCTTTGTAAGCCTTTAATATGGTAGGCCTTTCACAAGGCAAATCATGATCCATGGTCAAGCCATTGTAACCTTAATTGGCTACACTTTACAACTACAATAGCATCCCCACCCCAGTTTTACCTTCTCTTTTGGAGGATTTTTGGGTAATCATATCTAGTGTTATGTGTTTTTGATTACTTACATGTTTTAGATGCATTTATTTTACATGTTATTTTAGTATGTTAATGCATGTGATGTGTGAATGGTAAAAGTAATATGGGTCCAAGCAATCTATGAAGAAAAGATTGAGGATTCCAGTATCATTAGTGGAAAAAAATTATGATGATATTTGTTTCCTAGTTGATGTTGCTTATACTTTTGTTCAAGCAACAACTCAAAGGGTAAGATAGGTAGGTAAGGCCATTAGGATACGAAATCAATGTAGATGAGGCCTCTGAAGCAATAATTGAATTACTTGCTAAAGATATAGATAAAGATACCAAAGCATTTAGTAATTATGAAATGGCAAAATCTAAGATCACGATGGAACTAAAGATTGCCTCTATAATAAAGAAGAAGGAGAAGTTGGTGAAGAATTTGAAAGAAAAACTTGGTAAAGGTGTTAAGCAAGAAGAGGATGAAGAGGAAGAAGACACCCACACCCAAGCACCACTTGAGTTAACATAAGGAATGGGAGAAGGTCATCAAGATGAAGAGATAGAAATCACCGAAGGTGTCGAGGGAGACAAAGTTGAGGAAGAACTTACTCCTACTGATCAAAAGAAGAGAAATGCTAAGGCTCAACTAGTGACAACATCCAAAAGGACTATTAAAATTAGCCAACTCAAACCTACCACATCTACTACAAGGGATAGTGCATGTAGGAGGAATGCAAAAAAGACTTAGGAGGAAATACATTGGACAAGATGAATCACATAATGAAAGAATAGAATCTGATGACAATAGACAATTCAAAGTGGTGAGTCACAACCCATCCTCAGATCTAGAAAGCCTATGTTAAAATGTTAGAAATAATGTAGATTTATCAAGGTTTTCTCATATTGATTTTGATAATCTTGATAAAGTTGAAAAGAATCAAGTGGAGGAGGCTATATACACCATGATGGAAACTTTTAAGAAATCCCCACTAGAAATTTCCAACTCAATGCCTAAAAGTTTATATGAAAGAGTTGAGAAAAAATGACATTATTATTTGAATGTAGAAAGGAAAATTAGGGAAGCATCACTTGCACATGTTATGCCTAAACTTAGCAAGGCACAAATTGCTAAAGTAGTAAAGAAATATGCTATTAGATTTGTCCCATAATATAGAGCCTTCAACATACTGAAAAATAATATTGAAGGTGTTGCAAAGAAGAAAACTTAAATGTGGAAAATTACATATGGGCTTGCTATAGCAAAAGGAGAACAGGAGCCTATTGAGGAAAAAGATGATGAAGAAGATGACAACAATGAAGGGACATTTAAGGGAGGTTTAGAAATGAAAATAGATGACAAGGCTATAGTTGAGGTAGAGCAGCAAGAACAAAGTGTACAAGATACACAATTGCCTAATGTTAGCCCTCAACATATAACAAGTGCAAATACTAAAACAATAATAGTGAAGGATGTTTCTAATCTAATTTCTCAAAACATCAGCCTTGTAACATAGGAAGATCTAAAAAAGATACTTGATCAATCTACACTACAGGAAAAATTATGTAATAATCCCATATTAGTGAGTGTACATGAGATTCACAAATTAGTGATGGACACTATAAGGGAAGAGGTGAAAACACAAGAACCACCTACCATCACACCTCAATTCACTCATGTACAACATTTAGATAAAGTCCCAGAAGCTACACCAACAAAGGTTGATACAATTGGAAAGGATATAGTGGAAAACCAAGCCACTATTGAATAACAGAGTCAAATAGGTTAGATAAATCTATTTGCACCTCTAGCACAAGTACAAGGTACAAGTCAAGGTATTGTGGAAAATAAGGATAAGCCTAAAGAGATTGAGTTGACAAAAAAACTGAAGGAGCAAGTAGCCATTCAAGCATTGGTAACTTTACCAAAATTTGGCACTCTTTCCAATCACACTCTTCAGAAGTCGAGCACATATGCAATACCATTGCAAATCTTAGTACCAAGTCCAAGCTCATTAAAGGAATAATAGGTAATTACATATGGAGATGTAAGCGTTGATGAAGATATTGTGTTAACAAAGTATGATTATGACACAATGGAAATAGAGTAGATAGGCACACTCCAAGAAGCCCTAGCTAGAAAGAAGCATCGAGAATAGCTTAGTAGGGAGCATAAGTAGAAGCAAGCTTTGCTAGATATCAAAGAAATCTTCCTAAACTCATTTAGTTTGCCTACTCTAGATGAAACCAAGCCATTGATTGAACAAATAACTTGAATATAGTAGAAAAGGTAAATGATGCATACCTTAATACAAATGCTAAACTATTAGAATGGTCTGCAAAGAATTTCAAAGTAACGTGAATGATAAAATATTAGGTGACGTAGCACTCACACAAGTTGCATTTGAAACAAAGGTAGAGAGTGTGAAGAAGGTACTTGAGAACATTTTCTCATTGTACACAAAATTGTGCAACACCACACTCTTCACACAAGAAACAAGGAGTCACATTTTGAGTTTGGAAAGTCAAATTAATGCATCAAGTGAAAAATTTCCTATGACTCTAGACCAAAATGAGCACTTCAAAACTTTTTTGCAAACACAGAGTCAGTTAGCAACATTACTTGTCAAAGAAGCCAAAATAAGGGAAAAATTGATGAGAAACCAAACAAAATTGACTCCTTGCATAGTGATTTTGCACAAGGACTTAGGCTATACATAAACTCTTATGAAGTAAGATTTCAATCTTTCTACATTAGATGGCCTAGTCCATATTTCTATTGAGCTGGCCATCCAAATTAATTTTTTGCATTTAGTATGTGAAAATTGGGATGCATCTCTTAATATTATATTAGAGGTCCATAAATATTTCTTGGACAAACACACTATTAGTGTATGGCCCATTGACATAAGTGTCAAAAGGGGGAGAAATAAAGTAATAAAGAACAAGGGGCAAAAAGTAAGCTTAAGAAAAAAGGGGGAGAAAAGAAAAGAAAAAGGGGAGATAGTAAAAAAGAGAGAAATAGAGCAAGCAAAGAACAACATAGACATTCAATGAAAGAGTATTAGTTGAAACATATCTACTTTATAGGAGGACATAATTTTGAGTACAAAACCAAACCTATCAACTTAGGGGGAGTTAATAAAATTTTGAGGTATAATTTGTTACAAAATTTCCTATGACTCTAGACCAAAATGAGCACTTCAAAACTTTTTTGCAAACACAGAGTCAGTTAGCAACATTACTTGTCAAAGAAGCCAAAATAAGGGAAAAATTGATGAGAAACCAAAAAAAATTGACTCCTTGCATAGTGATTTTGCACAAGGACTTAGGCTATACATAAACTCTTATGAAGTAAGATTTCAATCTTTCTACATTAGATGGCCTAGTCCATATTTCTATTGAGCTGGCCATCCAAATTAATTTTTTGCATTTAGTATGTGAAAATTGGGATGCATCTCTTAATATTATATTAGAGGTCCATAAATATTTCTTGGACAAACACACTATTAGTGTATGGCCCATTGACATAAGTGTCAAAAGGGGGAGAAATAAAGTAATAAAGAACAAGGGGCAAAAAGTAAGCTTAAGAAAAAAGGGGGAGAAAAGAAAAGAAAAAGGGGAGATAGTAAAAAAGAGAGAAATAGAGCAAGCAAAGAACAACATAGACATTCAATGAAAGAGTATTAGTTGAAACATATCTACTTTATAGGAGGACATAATTTTGAGTACAAAACCAAACCTATCAACTTAGGGGGAGTTAATAAAATTTTGAGGTATAATTTGTTACAAAATTTTGAAATTTTGAAATTCTCTATAGTAGCCAAATAAGAGATATGTTATGGTTGTAAGATTAAGGATATTAATGCATGACCAAGTGTTTTTGACACTCATGTCAAAGGGGGAAATTGTTGATCTGAAATTTGTTTTGACAAGTGAGTGTCTATACACTTAAGTCATTTGTTAATTTCATGTTGAGTAAGTAGTATAGGTAAAGCACAACATGTATAAGATAAAGCACGGCGAGTCTATAGTGAGTGTTGAGCCACTCATGTACCAAGTCACTCAAGTGTCAATCAGGCAATGTATGTCAAGTGCTATAGGAGTTGAGCAAGTAGTGCATGGTGAGTTATTCAGATGCCAAGTCATAGTATATAAATCAGTATATGTTAAGTATCAAAGAGTTTAGATGCCAAGTAAGATAGATTTGACATAGTTGTTTGAAATGGTAAAAACTACTATGTAAAAAATTTTTGTGGTAACTTGAAGATTTAATTACAATATTTTAGAGATAAGGAAAAATCTTAAGCTAGAATCTCAATGCATCACATGTAGCCAATTAGGTAAAGGGAAGGTTTAAGCCACAAAATGGATGAATCAAAACTATTGATTCATACCTAACCCTAAGTCACCTAAGTCTTCTTAAGGAGAACAAAATCCTAAACTATCTAATATGCATGGAAGAAGTGAAGAGAGAAGCTTGCATGCACAAATAGGGTATTAATGGTGGCTAAAGAATTGTGAAGTGAATTTGCATTGCAAAATCAATTAAAGGAGAATAGAGGAAGGGGATAACATACAACAAAGAGAATCAAGAAGGATAGAGAATACATCAGTTTAGAGGTGATATGTCATCAAGAAATAGAATGATAATCATAGGATCAATGTTGAGTCATTTTAGTAGGTGAATCAATTAAATCTCTTAACAGAGTAGTCCTAATAGGTTGTATTGAAATCCTTTAATAGGGTGATTACTTAATTGTGAGTTAAAATGCTTTGACAAGGCATACTTCTAATAGGGTGTTGAAATCCTTTAATAGGGTAAGATCTAATAGTCTTTGTAAGCCTTTAACAGGGTAGACCTTTCACATTGTAGATCATGTTTCATGATCAATCATCGTAACCTTCAATGGATACACTTTATTACTATAGTAGTGAAGATTTATAGGTGTCGTCCCCACCCAATTTTACCTTCTCATTGGAGGGTTTCTGGGTAATCATATTTGGTGCCATATATGTGTGAATGTTTACTTGATTACATGATCTAGATGTATATGCTTTACAAGGTATTCTAGTTTACTTATTGAATGTATGCGATGGATCTATGGTGAATGTTTTACAAGTCAAATTTTAAACTATTGATTCACCACCCCCCCCCAGAAGTTTACCATTTCTATTATAATTCCAACACCTAATATTCCAATATGAGATCTTTGTGAGGGGGGTGGAAGGCCCTTTACCTTCACACTTGAAAATGAAGGTGATCTTGGTTTTCATTTCATCTTTACCTTCTTATCTTACAAGTCTTTTAAGGATTTGAGAAGTACATAATACAAATTCACAGACCTTAAGAAGATCTGCATGCAAGAACCTATCATAGAGAAGACAAAGAAAAGAAGAGGGAAGGGTTTTTCTTTGAAAATATGAGAAATATATTCGTAAACTAAAAAGATAAGAGATAATTATAAAAGATCAATCCTTATAGAAGGAGATTGAAAACCAAAAAGGAAACCCTAAAATTTAAATGGTATTTAATAATTACTAATTAATTATTAGTTAGAAATGCAAGGTGCATAAAGTGCAAATTGAAGAAGAGTGTACGTAATTTAATAAATAAAATTAAACTAACATTTTACTCTAAGACCCCCCTCAAGATGAGCAAAATTACAATTATAAACAGTGCAAGGAAGCTATAATGCTAAAAGCAAACTTGGGTCCCACCGACAAGGCCTAATGAGGTACCCATTTACAATAAAATATCAACGAAATGGGAAAATAGTGAAAATCCAATGGGAAAAATCATACTCCAAAAAGAGGTAGAAAAGGATGCAAAAATGAAACATCTCAAGAGAATCTCTCAAGACCATAAGTACAATGAAAGTCCCCATGATAGAAGCTTGAGACACCATAGACCCCTGGAATGTTAAAACTCCTGCGTCAATGAACATACCAATGTGGTTCCAATCTAAAGAAAACAAAGGTAGTAGTCAAGGATGATAAAACCCATGTATGTAAGGTGAAGATTGAAGTCCTAGCTAATGTTCAAAGGAGAAAGCATGAGAATCCTAAAATAGAATCTCCAATGGAGGTGGGATAACAAGTGTGTTGAATCTATCATATTAGAGGAGATATGTGTCCTTTGATATATCCTCAACAACTAAAGTAGGCGGATCGATGATTGGAGATGAAATAATAGGAAATGTTGAAGAATAATCCCATGCAAGAGATGGAATTTGAATAGGAGGTGGAGATGTAGAAATTACAACACTAGTCTCTAGAACAACACATAAGTTCAAGTGACCTATTTTCACCTTTGTAGTTTTTCATGAAGAAGGAGAGTGATTCTTCAATAGTGGAGATGGTGGACCAAAATGTGAGAAGTAATATAGGTGAGAAGAATGATCAATAGTCACTATAACAATAATATTGTCTATTTCACTACCTCTAATATGCACTAAATCTTGTGCAAACTAAATTGCCTTCCATGTCCCACTATGTGTAATCTGATAAATAGAGAGAAGGTTAGAGGAAAAATATGGAATACAAAGTACATCATGAAATTAGTATAGCCATAATATATTTTTAGCCCATAAAAATGTGTGGAGTAGAAGAAGTCTTAAAACAAGAGAACAAATATTGAGAAGATGTCATATGGTGTGAAGCACCTAAAACCAGTAACCATCTAGAAGAATGTGGAGTAGTAGTTGTACATAGTGCATGATACTTTCCTATATATTTACCATCTAAATAAAATGAAGATGATGATGAAGATGATTTATAAGAAGTTGAAAGAATATCAATGTTTCTCTTCTAAAGGAGAGCAATCAAATTTGAAACCTGTTTGGCATAACCATCTCACTTCTTCTTATAGAAGTGTGACTCATCATGATTAGGCTTATTACAATAAGCACACTAAGGTCTTTCTAATTTTGGTTTACCTCACTTAGGAGGAGGTGGCCTCGATGAACTATGAGTGCTAGAATCAATCTGAGACTCATTAGAATCAGATTTTTATGTCTTCTCCTTCATCCCTAAAAATGGCCAAGATACAAATGCATAACTCTATGAGCCTATGAGAGAATCCAATTGAGATAGCTTAGGTTTCTCTCAAGTCAAATGATCAAAAAAATCTCAAAGGTTGCATTCCTAACTCTATTACTGAAATAAACTTTGGTTGAATAGAAGGTAGAAGAAAAAATTTAAAAGTTTCTATGAAGATTAGAAAGAATTAGGTAAATGTAATTAGTGTCCTGAGTCTTGGTCTTCTCATTACCCTACAATAAAGATATTTGTTGATTGAACATCATCAAGAAGTCCTCAATAGAAGGAAGGAATTTTGTAAAAGAAAGGTAATCTTTGGATCAATGTGAAGTGTCATAAACACATTCACTATACCAAACAAGCCTTCAAACTTGGTCCACATAGCTAGAGGGGTATTTTAGTTTTCACCCATCAAGATAAAATTGTAGACTTTTAGATACTTGTAAAGAAATCAATCCTATTACCTCATCCATCTTCTTCCTTTGTTGCATGACCTCTAAAGAGCTTTGTAAAAATGGTTTCACTACATCTAAACAAGACCACAACACTTTTGACTAGAAAAGCCATGTCATCAAGGTCTTCCATTGTGATATTTATGAGGGGTCAAAAGTTCTAGACAAAAAGAGTTCTCAGCCATTATTTTCAAAGGTGTTAGATTATTTCTGAGAAAAGAATATTTATTGATGTAAATAAGAGAAATAATAATACAAAACACCCCCCACAATGGAAGAAAAAAAACCCTAGCTACTAGTAGGAATGTGTAAACAACAAGAGATAAAAACATCATTAGTTTGAGAATCACATGTACCTTTGAGAAACATTGATGAAAATAATAAGGAATTTGGATAGGGCTTGAGAAGAGCTTTTTGGTGCTTCTTGCACATCAAAAAATGGAGCTAAAATGAGCAAGTGATGCCCTCCCGAAAGATAGAAAGCATTATCTGAGTTTGAGCAAAAAATAGGACCAAATGCCTCAAGATCTAAGCCAAAATAAATTTACTTTTGTGCAACATATTTTTGATTTACATGCCAAAAAAATCTCAATTTGTATGAAAAAATCATAATTTGTGTGCCAATTTTTTTTAAAAAAATTGACACAGGAAACTCACAAAAAATATTGATTTTCGAACCAAAAAATACTGATTTCAATGTGGAAAATTAGAAAATCACTTCCTCAAGAAATGTGTCAAAAAAATTGATTTTTGAACCAGAAAATCTCAATTTGTGTGTTGAAAATTAAATAATTGCCACCTCAGGAAACATGCCCAATCTAGAAGCAATATTATTTTGCCTCATATTCCAATTTTGTTGAAATTGGACAGATTTTATATGAATTAGAGGGTTTTGGTGCCTTCTAAATCCAACCATGAGGTTTTCTTGGCCTCAAAGTGCTCCAAAAATTAGAGACCCCCCTATTTTCATAGAAAATACCAAAAATATGCTAGACCTATTTTGTCAATCCCTCGTTCTTCTTTTTCTCCAAATACTAAACAAGTTGCAATAGATCTGAGTTTGATACAATAAAGGATTTGAGCAATATACAATAGAAATCCACAAAACCTAAAGAACACTTACATGCAAGAACCTATCATAGGGAAGAAAAAGAAAAGAACATGCAAGAGTTTTTCTCTAAAAATATTGGAACTATATTATCAGACTAAAAAAATAAGAAATAATTACAAAAGATCAATCCTTGTAGAAGGAGATTGAAAATCTAAAATGGAAACCCTAAAAGTTAAATGATATTTAATAATTACTAATTAATTATTAAATAGAAATGCAAGGTTCATAAAGTGAAATATTAAGACAGGAGTAAAGGAAGTTTAATAAATGAAAATAACTTAACCTTTTACTCTAACACTTTTGACTTTAATTTCTTTCCCCACATCCTAAATGATTTGCCATAATTGGTGATTTATTTCCTTTTAATGTACATGTAATACCAAAATAATTTTAGGGTTTTAGCATGGAGTCACTTATTTCCATATGGTTATTAGAATATTAGTATTTTCTTAATAGTTATTGACAGTCTTTCATATCAGGGATAACAATGAGAAAGCCAAGGGATTCATTGATAATATTAGTGATCTATTGAAGGCCCATCATATCATAAAGAGAAGATAATTGCATAGGAATTTCCTCTAGTTCACTATTAAGTTATTGTGAAGAAAGATGTTTTGGTGCTAAGGAGTGGGGAAGATGTGCCTCCATCTCTTCCCATCATAATAACTCCTTTTAAATCACTTAATTTGTATAAGAAAATTCTCCCATAAATTCATTTAGTTGGAGGAGCCTAATCTCAATAGAATTTATAATAATGGTTGCTTCTTTTTTTGGTGAATTATTTTGAATGGATAAGGATGGGTTAGGAAGGTTTACCTAAAGAGGGGGAGAGGGGGACGGTTGACTAGGTTTATATCTAGTAGGGAAAAACCAATAGGTAAGCATTTTTTTTTATTATGAGTGTTGGAAGACATGGCCATCTCACTGCTATCCAAATCAATTAGAGGGGTGGGGGAGAGGAGGAATAGTTTTCAACATTGACCTGATTATCATTTAACATAACGATGGATTAGAGAAAAAATATGGGGGAGAGATGGGGAGAGGGGGGGTTAGGTTAAGTTAGGTTGGGCATGACTCCAACACTATATTGCTAATGAGGTTACAATTATCTAAGGGGATATCCTATGAAGGGGGGACTAAGAATTTTTAAGATCATTGCAAATGTACTTAACACTACCACAATATTTGGTCTATGTGTTCTAAATACAAAATAATCTTATATTTATATGAGGAATAAACCAAGAGGAGACATGTCCCTTTGTAGGACATATATTTTCATTAATATAGTTAATATAATAATAATATTAATTATATATATATATATATATATATATATATATATATATATATATAAATTAATCTTACAAGTTTATCTTACTAAAGCTACCAATCATTGACACTCCCTCTTAGCTAGGGAGGATAAACACATGATCATATATTACCTCAATATAAGAATATCTTTGATCACAAGATATTCAATATTTTGATATCATATTTGATATCAAGAGGATTGGTCTTCTAAAATATCAACTTATGATATTCACCAATTAATAAAATAAGTTTTTGATATCACATCTGATATCAAGAGTATTGGCCTCCCTAGATATCACTGATATTCACTAAGTACTCAAAATATGATCTGATATCAAGAGTATTAGCCTCCCAAAATATCAACAAAATTCACTAAGTATTCAAAATATTTTGATATCACATATGATATCAAGAGTATTGGCATCCCATAATATCGATGATATTCACGAAATACTCTAAGTAATTCTCTTCTAGATTGTTGAGTTGCAAGACATTCACCATTTACTCATTATATTTAATCTCATAATACAAGTTATTGTAATATTTTCACCTTACAAAAACTTCTCCAAATATAAGTGATGATACTTTGGAAGTCTTTAGTTCTTCATGATGTACATACAGGGTAGCCCATTAAAATCACATGGTCACAATATATGAATCACAGTCCTCTTGAGTATGACAATTTATTTAACACTAGAGAATTCATCTCAACATGGTTTACTCCATCTTAATCAATAAGAATAAGTTCACTAAAGGTTAACTAAATAGCATCCTTAGTCTTCTCCCTCTCTTTCAACATCTCCTCTAATAACATGTCAATCTCCCTCTAAATCTGATACTACTCCTTTTCCTGCAAGAACATTCTTGGAGAAAAAGATCAAGGCACACACTCTCTTATAGTATATAATAAGAGAAATACTCAAGAATAATAATTAATTTTACATAATAGTATAAGATCTTTCCAATAAAATATAAATGAAAACATATACATTAATCTACATTTTAATATATCATTTGCTGATTAAATCCCCTTATATTTGTCTAAATATGATCATAATTATTTAATAATTAATATTGTTCTCTCATAATAAATTTTCAACTTCTATGATGGTATAGTTTAATATTTTACCATAAAACTTGAATAATATATTTCAACATACTTGAATAAAAATTAAGATAATACGTCACCTTTATTGAATGACACTTACCTCTATACCTTAACAATATGGTGTGTTTAGACATATGAATGAAGTACTATTTAATTGTCCTTGTCTTATCGGCATGGCCGATGAATATCATATTTTGACCACCTCAACACTATGTTTTTAGGGAAGATATAAGATGAGTCCTAAGATTGCATCATCTCTTTCTCCTCAAGAAAAGGTAACGACATCTGAACCCTCTCATCAAGTGATATTTCTTTTGAGGATTGCAAAAGATATTTTATTTTATCAGCCATACACACATCTTCTTCTTATTCAATAGTATATAGGCCATTAACACCTTGCCCAATGTAGTTTTACAGTTCTCTATGGCCACTATACTTGACCTGCACATTATGATCAAATACTATAGTAAGAATAGTGTTATAGGAAAAGCTGACTTCAATAGAAATTTCTAGAATAGCTTGTGGTGAAGGATTATTTTGCCCATCTACCACAAAAATCTCACTTGTCTCTATAAGATTCATCATTTAATGCCCCTAAGCTGACTTTTAATAATTCTTTGGAGGTCTCTAGAAACTAAAAAACTGTAAAACTTTGAAACCGTGGGGCCTTTTGACCTGATTTTTTTTCTGGAATGCTCTAAATTACAATTACATTCATTCGGCTGATTTACACCCTCTAATTTACCAAAATTATGGCTCAATTACATACTCCTATTTTTTTTTGAGATTTACACATATCCCAAGGTGTTCAAATACTCTAACCTAGAACACTGATAGTAGAACTGTGAGAGTTGGAACCTTTATTTGACCCAAATGGGTATCCAGAAATGAAAACACATGAAACAAAAACTAATTATAAGTACATTTTTTGGGTGACACAGGATTGCCCTTATACCTTTGGATGCTCCTACATCAGAATATGTATTTTGTGAGTCTTACAACTAGGTTCTTAGATGTCATTAAATCTACTATCTTTGAGTTGTTTGTATAAATACATATTAGAGATATTGGTAAGTATGCATTTTGTGAGACTTATGAGTAAGAGCTTTGATATTAAGTATAATATCTTTGAGTTATTTTTATAAATTCATACTAAGTGTTTTACCAAGTAAGAGCTAAGATATAATTAATTGAATGTCTATGAGTTCTATAAAATAGTGATAGACCATTATCCTTAATTATCAAATTGTATTTATCCTTCTTGACTAAGAAGTGTTAAATTTTAAGTCAACTCAAGATGTCTTTATCTTTTTTCTATTCATATATCATGAGGTATATTATATATCTATATTTATTATTTGAGATAAATTAGTATTATAGTAATAATATATAACAATGATTATATTTATTATAATTATTTAATATTAATATTATATATATGTTTAAATAATAAATTATATTAACAAGTGGATATGTCCCTTGAAGGGGCATATCACTTCATGGATTATGCTATAAGAGAGGGAGTTGCATTTTGAAAAAGATATACATAATAGGCAATGCTTATTACATTTGCAATGATCCAAAGTTCCAATAGAACTCTACACTTCAATAACTCTTATTGAAAGCATATAAATAGAAATAAAAATATTTTTTGGTGATGCAAGATTTCCCTTACATAGAGGATTCTCATATATCAGACACTTAAGATAATTTGAGAAGTGAACATGTCACATCTCATATTTTCAAAGAAAAATAAAGATTTTCAACATCCTACATTGTCATCCATGATAATCTTCTATTGGCCTCCCTTTCTATTTGATTATATATTCTTCATTTATTATGTTCAATATACTTCTACCAACACAATTATCCAGTATCTCCTCAATATCCTTTGAAACTAAAATAGGTTTCAATGAACTCCATTATGCTTTTGTGAAATCATATTCAATGCCTCCATCAAGATAATCTATAGATCAAATCTAAATGTTCAATACTGGTGAAATATTTAGTTGAATGAGCAACTCTACGTCATCAAAATTTCTTGATCATACTTTTTGAGTATCTTGTATGGTCCAAACTTCTTCATTTTGAGCTTGTTATATATACCTACTAGAAATATTTCCTTTCTCAAATTAACCATGACTTCATCCTTAACATACAATTCCCTGTACCTCATTTTCTCATCTTCATTGGCCATGTATGGTGTATTCATATTTGTAATAATTCCTCGCCTCCTCATGGATGTTCTTCTAGTAATCTACAAAATACTCATGTTCAACATTACTTATCTCTACTCTATCCAACTTCATCAATTTATAAGCATTTATGAGACTTCTTCCATAGACAATCTAAAATGGTGATTTACTAGTACTCCTATTGATAGATTTTTTATATGTGAATTTTGCCTATGGTAAAATCAAATCGTATCCGTTTGGATTTTATCCAACCAAGTATCTTAAAAAATTTCCAGAACTCCTATTCAAAACCTCTATTTGCCCATCAATTTGTGGATGATGTGATGAGCTAAACTTCAGATCTTTCTTCAACTTCTACAATGTGAATGGAAAATATTAAATAAACTCAGTATCTCAATCTGAAACTATACTCTTGGGTAGACCATGTAGTCTCACCACTTCTCTAATAAAAAACTCATCCACATGATCAAAATCACTAGTCTTCTTGTAGATATTGAAATGTGTCATCATTAAAAACTTGTCAACCACTATAAAAATTTAAATAGTTCCTTCATTGATTCCTTGTTAAACATAGAATGAAATGTATGTTGACATCTTCCCATAGGTTCTCTAGTATAGGTAATGGCCAATAAAACCATATGTTTTTCTTTACACATTTTATCATCTACCATACTCTATAAATTTGTATAAATCACTTCATATCTTGTTGCAACTATGGCCAATAATAATTCTCAATAACTAAAGAAATAGTTTTATCTCTACCAACTCCACTATGATTTTTCTTGATGGGATTCTCCGTCATTGAAATTCTTATAATGCATAACTAACTTCCTCTTAATAGAATTCCATCCTAGATGATGAAATCCACCCTTTTTAACCTATCAAGTGTAACAGATTCCATTCAAGCTTCACTAAAATTAGAATAATTTGGATATAAACTCATGAGTTCCTTGAACCCAACCACTTGAATTTGCATCTCTATTAGATTCAACTTTCCTCAAATATTCAAGTATTGCAAAGCTTGACGATCATTATACAAAAAAAAATCCTTGCAAAGAAGATAGTGTCTCCACTCCTATAATTATTTAACTATAGCATAAAATTCTTTATCATAAACATAATATTTGAATCTTTTTTCATCATTCAACTTCTATAAGAAACAAGTCTATCTTCTTAGCTCAAATTAACTCCTATTATAGTTCCATGAGCATCACATTCTACTTGAAACACCTTGTTAAAATATGGATGTGGTAAAATAGGTTGTTTTATAACTTTCTATTTCAACATATTAAAACTCTTATCTACAAGCATAATCCACTTGAATTGTTTCCTATCCCCTTACATTATTTCAGCCAATAGTGCACAAATATTGCTGATTTTCCTAATAAAATTTATATAAAATTTAGCCAATTTTTGAAATGATCTTACTTTAGTCTAATTCCTTAGAATAGGCTGGTCTAGGATATTCTTCACTTTTTCAAAGTTCATACTTAGACCTTCTACTGAAGGGTAAAAGTACAAAGTTGTGTCGCCTTTAAGGTTGACTTATCAAAATGATCGATTTTGAGTATTTTTATCTAAAATTAAATTTTGTTCAAACATATGATCTAGATAAATGTATTCTAGCTAAGTTATATATGGTCTCACACTTTTCCAATTGGAAATGGTTATTAAATGCATGTTTTATACTAGTTTGTATCCAATTACTAAAGAAATCTAATTATTTCATAAAAGTAGCATTTTAATAACTCTTACTTTTTTTTATGTCATTTTTTAATAACATATAAACACCAATTTATAGATCTTAGAGTCAAGAATATTCTCACATAGATTTTATAGTGTTTTAATTAGCTATAGTATATTGTAATTAAAAAAATTTATAAGCATGTAATTTAACACTTGAAAAGATGTCAGTTTTGAGAAAGACAAAAATATTAAAACATATCAAAAAAATTTAAAAGTTGCATGACATTCTAGCAAAGAGAGTCCTCTGCTATAATGCATAATTTTTCTTTTAGTCAGAATAGATTTGTTTTGAAAAATGTGGTGAGAAATGAAAGCTATTGATTTTAGGTGAGTTGAAATTTGAATTATTATAAAAGAGAAAATATAGGTCTAAAGCTTATTTTTATTTTTGATTGTTCTAGCTATATATGTTATCTATAATATAATCTAAGATCAAAAAGATATAAAATTATTTCCCTCTATTTTTCTGGTGGAAACTAGACCTCTAATTTTCAATTTTTTTCTATAGCTAAAAAATTATCTATAAAAGCTAAGAAAATATATCATTTCTTATTCCATATAATTATTAAAAATTAAAATCATAAACTTCATCCATTTTGACACATTTCATTAATTTACTTCAGTTTCATATTTAAAATAATAATACCAATTTTGTGTCATTGAAGGTGAACAATTATACTTTTTGTTATCCTTTTCCTTTACAAAAGGATGACATAGGTTTGTGCTTTTACCCTGAAACTATGAATCCTTGATACACTGACTCCTTCACAAAGCTACACTTCTTCAAATTAATAAAAAATTCTTCCTCTCTCAACTATTCAAACACTGTATGAATATGAATAATATGATCCTCCAATACCTTAATAAAGAACAAAATATTTAGGTAAATAGTGACAAACTGGCCCATAAATTACTAAAGTGCCTCATTAATGAAATGCATGAAAGTTCTTGGTGCATTGGTTAGCCCAAAAGGTGTGAATAACCACTAAAAAAATACTTGCATTTTCTTAAAGGAAATTTTTCATTCATCTCATTCTCTAATTTGAATATGATGGTACCCACTCTTAAGATCTATCTTTGTGAAATAAACAAGTTCACTCAAACAATCCATAATATCATCCATCCTTGGTACTAGAAACTTGTACTCGACTTTGAACTTGTTGATAGCCCAAGAACTTTTACACATTCTCTTTTCAACATTTATTTTGTGCTAATACTATTGATACAACATGTGGACTTAGACTCTCTTGAATCAAGCTCTTTTTGGATAACTCATATACTTGTATGTTCAGCTCTTCACCTTTTATTAGTGTCATTCTACATATTGTCTTATTTGACCAACTAGTTCATTGAATCAATTTCATCTAGCCATTGACCTCCCTCATTGGTAGGAATCCATCTGGTAGATTATCAGACACAGTATCTAGAAATTCATACAACAAATTTACAGCTTCGACAAGTACCTTTCTCCTTCTTCTTTACCTTCTTTTGGAATTATAGTAAAATAAATATGCTTTGTACTCATACCCTCTAGAAACTTCTTTCCATAAAAAAAACACAATCTAGCTATAAAACATGCATTTTTTCCTTTGTCCTACAATGTCTTTATCTTATGTCTCATTCCATCCTTCATCAGAGAATAGGTATCACATGACCATCATGCACATGATCATGCCTATAAAATTGTCATGGCCTACTTAAAAACATATGAATTATGTCCATATGTGTGATATAAAATAGTACCTCATCATGGTATGTTTTAATCTTGAGCTTCATGAGGCACTATTCATTGACTATGATCTTTTGGTCATCCTATTCCTAGGCAATATAGTATGGATGCATATATTTTTTCATTTCTATCTTTAAATAAGTGACCATCTCTTCTAACACCAAATTTTGAGTGCTTCCACCATAAATGATCACATCAAAACACTTATCTTCACACTTATACTTGATGTAAAATAAACTCTCATTTGATTAAGTTCAATCTACCCACTTTACAAAACTATTTTCTTAACTAGGACTTCTCCTCTTTAAACATTTCAAAATGTGAGGATTGGCATCTTCGTTCACATGTACAACTCTGACCTAGATTTTAGTTCTCCTATATGTCCTTCCTTAGTACTCATAAAAATTCCCTATACTCTTCTTCTCTACATTAAAAAAATAATTCAGAGAATCCTACTCTTTGAAATCATTGTCATTTTCCACTTCTTCTTCTAATCCTCATTTCAGCCTCCATAAGATCATCTCCTAGATCTTCCACTATAATATCTTCTATGTTGCTTCTTCTCAAACTTCTTATTCATCATTTCCTCCACTCTTAGGGAAAAATAATATGTTTGTTTAATATTGTTCCTTTGGAAAAGACCCAATTCCTCTAGAATTCTTGGCCAACACTCATTAAGGTATAATACAACTTTCTCCTTTTCAGCTTTTGCATGGCATGTTCTAATGGGGACTCAATAAAATGTTTATGTATACTCCTGAAGATATTTTCCTCCTTGGTTCAACCATTTCATTTTCTTTCTTAGATCGAGATCATAATCAATGTAAATGATATGTCCCTTCAATTTAGCTATCATCCTATCCCACCTTGTGATTTTATCCTTCCCTCTTATATTTTTATCCTATTTAATCTCCTACACCACCAAATCTTTGCCTGGCCCTCAAGTTTGGTCTTCAAAAACTTGAACCTATTATAATCCTCAGTACCTTATACTCAAAGTATTCTTCTGATTCATTGATCTAATCGATCAATTCCTCTAGGATAATATTTCCAAAGAAACGAGTCGCCCAAAACTAAAGTCTTTTCCCAATCTTAGAAATTTCCCTAAGAGACAATTTTTTCTTTGACCTTAAAACTTCTTCTTTTTCTTTATCAACCTCTCTTTCACTTTCATCCTCACTTTGATCTCTTACAAAAAGATTCATCCCTTTGTACATCTTTTCTTTTAATGCTTACAATTGTCTTTGGAGGGCTCTAAAACCCTCAGATGCCACATCTTTGCCTGTCCTTCCTCATTCCCTTCATGAAGGCTTTTTGTGCTTATTGCTAAAATCATAGTTTAAATTGTGTCACAATCAGTGATCTATCTATACACTTGGCTCAACTATAATCTTGGTGTAAATTATTTCATAGTCTGTGATCTCTCTATACACTAAGGAACTCCTTCTCTTATACCACCTGATGAAGGATACCTCTCTTAGTACAAAAAAAAAAAATATAATTAGAGAAACAAAAAAAAATTGTAGCAATAAAATATGAGCTTATTATTGTATCCACAAGCGTGGAATTATAGAATTCAAAATGCAATATACAAAGCCACATAGGCACCTTCCTTACAATACTCTACAAGTTAGAGCTATAAACTATCACCTTGAAATTTTGTAGAAAACCTATGAGCATTTGAAATTATATTATTTTATTACACTTTATTACATAGAATTAGATCAAGAAAAGTTATAATTTATATTTTTAGATGACCCAAAGTTTGGAGACTGCAACTTACAATCTATTAACTCGATTGGCTATTGAACCCATTTTAAAAAATGATAGCTTCTATTCTATAGTGGTTGATAACCCAAGTGTCCATCATTTGAGGTTTAACCTTATTTTAGAGTCATCTAGGCCTTCATTGTTGCACCAAAAATTTGGATACCAAAAATTCATTCCAAAAATCTATAAACACTTCACTAATACATATGACATGCCCACTAAAGTCTTCTTGGAATTTTATATATCTAAAATGAACCCCCACCTATGAATTTAGAGTATTTTGAGCTTCCATGAACAAATTTTTGAAAAAACTAGCAAGCTTCCAACAATAGAAAATTTGAATTGAAATATATTTGTTGAACATACAAGAAGAGAAATAGAAATATTTTTAGGTGATGCAAAGTTTACCATTACACCCAAGATTCTCTCACATCATAAAATTGAAATATTAAAGATAGGTGAAATATACATGATGTCAATTGGTAACTTAACTTCATATAAATTGCCACTATCAATCCTCTTCAAAATCATACAAGGTCCAAACTTTATTATCATTAACTTTTTATATGTCCTAGCATAAATAAACCATTACTTCATCAACAATCTCAAATCATTTGTCTCTTTGACCCATATATGGTTTTCTTATATTTCTAATTAGCTTTTTCCAAACTAATATTCACTTCATCATGAAAAGTCTTCATAAAATATGAATAATTCTCTTCTTCATCACTTCTATTCTCCCCTCAACTAATTATCCTCAAATCTAATATACCCTTTGGATGCATATCAGTAATAATATGAAGAGTTGCTATAACTATACTTGTCTTCAATGAATTATTATATGAAAAATATTCCTGTGTGAATGCTAAATTCCAATTATCAAGTTTATCTGCAAGTAAGCAACATAGAAGCTTTCCTAGAATTCTATTTATAACCTCTATTTCTCCATCAATTTGTGGGAATGTATACATAAACTTAAAATCTATACCCAACTTCTTACAAAGTATCTTCAAAAAGTAACCAATGAACTTACTATTCCTCAAAGTAATGAAAGATTTGAAAGTTTTACCTAAGTTAGGACTATGGAGAAAAATACACTATTAAGGTCAAATGATGGATAGTAGGGTACTTTTGAGTGAAGTTGTCTAGAGATGTTTAGAAAATTATGAAGAGTTTAAGAGTTTATCAAGTGCCAAAATGAGTTAGAATACTACATTGTATAAGTCATTAACTATTCCTAATAGATTAGTACAAAGAGAGGTAATCATTCTATATTTTGTGTGTGGGTAGATTCTCAAAGATGACACATTTCATTCTTTGTAACAAGGTATTAGATACGTATCACATAGAAGATCCTTTATTTATGGATTTTGTAATATTTTATGTGTTATTGAACAATATTATTTCATATGCAGTTCTAGTTTGATTTTTATTTTCACAAAATCAATTAGTCCTTGGGAAAGGTTTTGAGTGCTGATGAGATATCCTCAAATACATTTTACTTAACCTATGGTTGAATATTGCTGGATTTGGACATCTTGTGAAGATCTCTCTCCAAAATCCTTGACAATGTTGAACCTAAGTGCTAAAATATGAGGGCATTCCATTTCATTATCAAAGATGTTATTATCTTGGCCATTACATGGACCAATACTCAAATAAATAGAGGGATGATCAAGCTAATTAGTGGATGGATATCTCTCCTCAACACTAGTTTATGAAAAAAGTGCATCCAAGGTATTAATGTAAGAGATTGTCTAATGAGTGTTGCTTCTATGTCGGATCCTTCAAAAAGATGGATTTGATCCTTGTAATCACTCCAATTATCAATTTTATTCCCTCTTGTCACCTTAGGTTCCCATAATAAGAGCCAAAATTGGCATCTTTATCTTTTATAGATCTACCCTTGATATATTTTCCTCTTGGGTTAGGCTACCTATATTCCATGAAAGGTAGGAAACCGGTTTGTCCCCTCATAAATGGGTTAAACTAGATGAATATTCAGATGAATATAGATATGGATTGTGGTGTACAAATAGAATACTCAACAATTCTTTTTGACAAGGATGTAAGAGAATCAACAAATATGTTAGAGAAGAACATCAAGGATCTTAGGGAGTTATTAGAAATAAAGACATTACTTCAAAAACGAATGGAAAATAAAATAGAATGTTTCTTTTTTTTACTCCAAGAAAGGGGCAATATTTTTAGGATAATTAATTTTAACATCCCTCTTTGTTGATTGTTGATGAGGATCTTGATTTGGTTTTTGAGGGTGTTACTTTAGGGTTTAGGTTTCTTCATTGTGGCCCCACATAGTATAGGCCACACTAAATTTTCATATATTATTAGGTTTTCCTTAAACCCATCTATTAATCTATTAAAATATATATTCATAATAATCAAACCTAAGAACGTGTTCATTTACAAATTAAAATCCCCATATCCTTTTTTAATATTGATTTATAAGATATACATAGATTAACAATTTTAAATTATAATGAAATATACATATGCAAGTGGACAATATTATGGTTTTGGACTTGGACGATGTTGAGGGCATGAAAGAGACACTAGGTAAGAAGAAAACTAGATCTACTAC